>JAJTWR010000308.1:1570000-2315000 GCA_021613335.1 Whitmania pigra
CTTCCTTTTCTGCAACCTTTTTGTTCTTCTGGCAATATCTGATTATTTTGGAGATGACTGTATATTCGGTTGCATAGGATTCCTGTCAATATTTTATATGTAGTCGGCAAGCATGCTATGGGCCTATAATTTTTGGGATTTCTGGTTTCTCTGGATTTTGGTATTAAATATGCAGTTCCTTCCGTCATCCATCCAGGCATGTTGTCTGGTTCTTTCAATATCTTGTTAAATGCCCATAACAACTGTTTGTGTAGTGATGTCAGGTACTTTAACCAAAAGTTATGAACTTTATCAATTCCTGGTGCCTTCCAGTTGTGAGAGAATTTGATCACTGTTGTCAATTCATTTATTTCAAGTTCTTTCCATTCAAGTTGATTTATTTCATTGTATAGTGCTTCTTCATCACTAATCCAATTTGCTTCGGAGTTATGGCTAACTTCTTTTTCTAATATTCCTTTCCAGAACTTTTCAATTCCTTCCTTGTCAGGTGGGTCAGTAACTTTAATTTGGTTTGAAGTCATTTCTCTATAAAATCTTTTGGCATCATTTTTAAATGTTTTGTTTTGTTGATACTGTTCACTTCTTTTAGTATATCTTCGTAGTCTCTGGGCCTTGGCTTGTAGTTTCATCTTTATATTTTGTTCTAACTCATCAATTTGATTTTTTGACAATGATGCTTTATCTAATAATACTTTCATCCTGGCTTCAACTTTACTTTTTTTATCAGATTTCCTTTGTTTAAATTCCTTTATGTATGACAGGTCTTTTCTACATTCATTGATCACTTTTTGGATTCTTTCTCTCCATCCCGTGCCTCTCACCTGAATTTTTGGTTGTTCAGTTTTCACATCTGCAATCACTGCAGCTGTGGCATACATTAGTTCATTTATTTCTGTGATATTCAAGCTTTTTTCAGCTGCAAGTTTGCTAAGGACTTTATTTGCTAATTCTATTTTTTTGGTAGTCCGTTTTATGTTTTTGATTTTGCTTAGGCATTTTCTATCACAGATTTCATACTTTTTGATCTCATTCAAGCGTGCAGTAATTTTATTTTCCATATCCAACAATTCTTCCATACCTGATTGTTCAGCATTGTTACTTTCAACTGTATCAACCATTTGCACATCAGCTCTCAGGTACCTTGTTGAATTATCCTCAGCACCAACATTGTTATTCAAGATCTTGGACTCAATATCAGAAACGATTTCTTCTATCTCTGATGCTGTGAGTCTGTTTTCTTTTATAATGAACCGCCTTTGGTTACTCAGATTTTTTGCATTCATTCCTGGGAAGATGTCAGGGTTTCTTTCTCTCCATATTTTATATGTATCCGAAGTTACTCCTTCGTTTCCAGTCTTTATAGCGTAATGATATGCCCAGATAATTTCTTTATATTGTTCTTTTGTCCATTTCTGTCTTCTGTTCTGTGAGATGCTAGCACAGGGTGTTGTATTTATCTTGCTGTCTCTTTTCATTTCACTATTTGCTTTTGACTCTTTCATTACAAAAAATTTGGCCTTCTAACTGTGACAACATAGAAGGACCCTGGATCTCCTCTGACTTTGTAAATAAACTTTTCAACCTCACCTGATTTTTCTTTTTCCTGCTTAGCCTTTTTTATCAGTATTCTACACTGCTCCCTATCTTCTTTGGAGAGGTCATGGCTTACAATTAATGATTTAAACTTCTGCATCTTTTTGAGTTTGTAACAACTTTCAAGAATCATATTCTTTGTTGTGTAACTATAAAACTTGACCATCAGTGGTCTGCATCTGTTTCTGTCTTCACTTTTCCTACCCATTCTAGCCATGGAGGAAACATCTCTATTGTAATCAAACTCCAGGCCAAACTCTTTAGCCAATTCAACAAGGCAATCTTTATCTTTATTCTTGGCCTCTTTTTCATCCTCTGGCAAGTTATAAATAACTAAATTGTTCCTTCTAGAGCTTCTGTCTGCTGTAATGTCCATTGATTGTTTTGCATCAGTTACTGTCCTTTGCACAGTTTTCATATCATCTTTAATTTCAGCAACATTCTCCCTGAATAAGTCAGACCATCTTTTTGTTAATTCTTTGTCTGTTATGTCTGGGACTTTTAAACTTTCAACTTTAGTACTTAATTGGTCAAATCCATTGGACCATTTGATTTCTTTCTCTGTGTTTGAATTCACAAAGCTGTCAAATTTTTGCTTCAACTCCAAAAATTCAGCGCTCATCTTTTCTAATTTATTTTTCCATTCTGTCAATTGTCCATTTAATTTGTCTTCTCTTTCTGTTCTTTCACTGGTGATTTTTTTTACTTCGTTGTCAAATCGTGTATGTCACTCAAAATCATCTCTGTAGTTTCTTCCAACTTCGTGGAGCTAGCTAGTCTTTTAATTTGATCCACATTTTCTTTGCAGCACTTTTCGCACAAATGTAGCCCTAGTTTCGATGCAATTTCAACCTCAAACTTAACGTCTCTTCTGGTCCGAACACCTTCGGCCATTGTTCTTGAAATATACGTAACTAAACTAACCGAGAAAGTAAATATCCGTTAGGATAATCAATTAATGCTTATTTCAACAAATTGTACGCAAATTTATCGAATATTAAGCAAGAATCACTCGGATTTCTCAGCACGAAAACAATTCAGCTGAGCGATAACGATTATTATTATTATTATTATTATTATTATTATTATTATTATTATTATATTATTATTATTATTATTATTATTATTATTATTATTATTATTATTATTATTATTATTATTATTATTATATTATTATTATTATTATTATTATTATTATTATTTACATTAATTAGAATAATTTTTTAATTTTAGTATCTCAGCTATCTGCAAATCCGGTCTTGATAGGATTGATATTTATTTCCATCTTGTGTTCGATCTGCGTCCTGTTGCTCTTGTTTTTCAACTGCATTCAACTTTTCCTCTGCAAAAAGAAAGGTTTGCATCGTTGAAAATTAATTTATTATAGTTTTATTGATTATTAAAAGTGATTTGTTTGTTTTGGGAAAATGTCGCAGAATTAGAAAAAAATTGTGACTCGGAATTTGATGCTCTAGACGATTGAATTCTTCAATCTTCAGATCACCATCCTAATTTACTAGTATTTGTTAATCTTATACTTTATACTTATTTCCTGTAAATTGTGAATTTTTTACGTTTTTGTTATTTTGTATTAGTATTG
The DNA here is from genome assembly GCA_021613335.1 of Whitmania pigra. Classification (NCBI taxonomy): domain Eukaryota; kingdom Metazoa; phylum Annelida; class Clitellata; order Hirudinida; family Haemopidae; genus Whitmania; species Whitmania pigra. The sequence continues at coordinate 1,573,194 of JAJTWR010000308.1, forward strand.
TAATTGTTATATTGTACATATTGTATTATGTTATAATATTGTATTATTGTATTAAAATGAGATCAGTGATGAATTAATGAATGATTTGTTCACACTTTTCTTTATGCATCACTTGTAAGATATTGTTCCTTTTATAATTTACTTGTTGATTTTAAAGAATACTTTTAGAGCCTAGTAATATTACAACTTAAACAGGTTTTGTCCCAAGAGTTTTCCGTTTAACATACTTTTGCAATAAATAATAAATATTTTTTTTTATACTTTATTTTCATGACAGCACCAACAAATTATTAATTGCAAATAGAATGCAGGCGACATCTATCAACGCAAATAATTTCCTTCCTTTTTTTACCTGCGTCACATTGGAAATTTTGTTTTTGAAGCCTTAGTAATTTAAAGTTACAATGCGGGTAAAATAATATTTTAAAAAGTTTAATTAGAGTAAGAACTAAAAATTTTTGAAGTTATTCCAGGAAAAGTTTAACGTCCGCGACGTATGATGCTCGCCAGAACTTTATAATAAGCTTCTTTGTAATCCTTGTTGGTAATGCCGTAAATCAGCCAGGTCAGGAAAATGCGTGTAAAACCCATGATGGTGCCAATTGCGAGGAAGTAGGTGGTAAAGAAATTGGGTTGATTTATGACAACTTTCAGGACTTTCCCGAGAATCAAAGGTAGCCAACTGAAGTAAAAGAATCCAACGACTACTGTAATATTTTTATATTAATATATTAATAGTTTTAGTTGCTCTCAACTCTCGTCCTTTCTGAGAAACAGAGTTTTGATCTGAAAGCAAAGTCTTTTAGGGGTAACCTAGCTGTTGCTCAAATGGTTATAGCTCACTCACACGGCAGTTGAGACACATTGGCAATTGTCTAGTTAGACTATTGCGCAAACCCAAATTTTTGACTACCTTAATTTAAATATTTTTAAACTCTATGTTGCTTGAACAAGAAGAAACTTCTGTGACAAATAACAATCCCAAGTAGCGTTCTCACGACCTCATTAATTAGACAAATGTGATAGGTCCACTCTAATATTACAATCTTATTGGCTGAAGGACTGGAAAACCTAATTATCACAAAACATTACAGAGATTGGGTGTAATACAAGTATATTTGCAGACAGAATTCAAAAAGCACAAGAAGTAAAAACGTAAGAGATGAGTAAAAAGTAATTAGAGCGCAAAAGAGTAGGAGAAAGGAGAAAGGAGAAAGAGTAGCTCCGACTGGTTCCTTGCGCAGGGATTTATAAATGTATTTAGAACCGTATTTGGAAATTTCTTTCAGAAGGGTAAAATATTTTATTTTATAAAAGCTCATGTTATTTTTTATATTACAAACAAACAAATAGTTGATATAAACAATAAATTAATTAAATTAATATACCTGTGGAATGGATAGTTGTGGATTGAAAATGAGGTCAATGACGAAATAATGAAGGATATGTTCATACTTTTCAGCATCGACAATTTATTAATTGCAAATAGATTCCAAATGACAGTCATCAACGCAAATCATTTCCTTCCTTTTTTACCTGCTTCACGTCGGATATTTGGTTTTGGAGCAATGACATTTTTTAAAAGTTTAAGAGTTTCAGTTAGCAAGGAAATGCAAGTAAAATAATATTTTCAAAAGATTAATTACAGTAACAATAAATTAGTTGAAAGCGATTTCAGGAAAGTTTTAAAGTCTGCGATATATCATGCTTGCTAGAACTTTATAATAAGCTTCTTTGAAGTCCTTGTTAGTAATACCGTAAATCAGCCAGGTCAGGAAAATGCATGTAAAAGCCATTATGGTGCTTGCTTCGAGGAATAAATTGATGGTAAGATTGGGTTGTCCTAGATTTAGTTTCACGATTTTCCCGATAATCAAAGGTAACCAACTGAAGTACAAGAATCCAACGATTACTATGACAGTTTTTGTTGCCTTTAATTCTCGTCCTTTTTGATCTGAAAGTAAAATCTTTTAAGGAATAATTTCGAAGGAAGTGGAATTTTCAGATAAAATATGATTTTATAAAAAATACATGATTAAACAAATTATAAATAAATGAATTAACTGAGATGTCGTTTAATTAAATTAGTATAAAACTGTTTACCTCTCATTGATGATTTCGATTCCACAGTAGCAACAACTTGTATGACTTTCATGGCAGAAATTCTCTTGCACTGCTTAAGAGCAACATAGAAAATTCTTGAATAGGTGTATGTTATCAATATTGATACTGCAGAAAACCCAATTAAAACTGGTAGTAAAAGTTGTATGTCGTTATAGGGAGCGATGCAAGTTGCATTTCCGTTGCCAAAGAAGTAGTTTGGGAGAATAGGGCTGATAATAAGCCATGACGTGCCAATCAAGATCTTTACTTTTTTTACCGACAACCAGCTTTTGTACTTGAATGGATGAACAATTGCCACGTATCTTATTTCAAAAAAAAAATCAAAATATTTGAATATGCTTTAATTACTTATAACCTTAATTATGTTTATTTAAGATTATCAAAACAGTAGTTTTACCTTTCCACGCAGAGTAAGCAAACCATAAAGTACATGACGCAAACAGGAAATTCCTGTAATGGAGCTCTTATGATGAGTTCTATTTTCATTTGACATGCCGGGATTTTAAAATAATATAGCTTCAAAGTCCAATAGACGTTATACAGACAGCCTAGTGCAGCAATGATGTTCGATACCGACAAACCACCCATGATGAGGGATGTACTCTGATTTAAACTGGACACGTACTTGGTTAACGCAAGCAAGTTTAACAAGTTTCCGAAAATTGCCACGAGTCCCCCTATGATTGTTGTCACACTTTTGAGAATAACTGATACTTCTGAACTTAGTATTGCCTCAGTCGTGACTAAATTCACATCAGAAATTGGGATAAAGGTATAGCTGCTGCTATTTATGGAGGATCCGCTGAACATGGACATAGTAAAAATTATTTATACGGATGTCCTAAACTTGAAATTAAATGGCAATGGCCATTAAAATGTGGCTTCAACAAGAATATTTTATAAGTGCAACTCCAATGTGAAAATTAAATTGAATCATTAAGTTATTAAGCATATTTCAATTATTTTTAAAGATAATTTTTATTTCTTAGTCTTTCCTAATTAATGACATATTTTTACTACCAACAGTGAAGCTAAAAGGTTTAACATATTTTATTCTAAAATTTCAAAATTTTCTTGCAATGCCTTCACATCCTTTTATAAAGAGTTATGAAAGGCAACAGCATCTTGTCAGCTGACATAATCAATTCTTATTAGTTCTGACATTGGCTAAAAAGCGGTTTGAAGTTATTTTATTGTAAGCATTATTATTATATATTAATAATTAATAATGATGACTTTTCAATGGAACCGTTTGGATTTAAGACTTTTTATCCCTTCTTTGTGGTAATACTCGGTTAATTTCAAAAGGAAAGTAAAATTTATTTATGACAGATTAGACAACCGATACTTGTCAAATGAACTTGCTTTGATCACGATGAATTCGAAGGATTTACTGGCTTATGGCATAATAAATTATTTTTTTGTTATTTTATTTTTCAGAAATAAATTTCTCCTGTCAACCAAGCTGCATTTCAAAAAGGTAATGTTTATCTGATGCCTATCATTTTTCTGTTCTAGGGAGCGATGCAAATTTCCTTTCCGTAGCCAAGGAAGTAGTTTAAGAGGATAGCGCTGATAATAAGCCATGATGTGCCAATCAAAATCTTTTCTTTTTACCGACAATTTATAAAAATCAAATCGAATAGCCTATAAAAAATGTGTGAAATATCAAGGCAATCTTTGAACAAAAACTGAAGCATGAAATCTAATCACAAGAAATAAACCTAATTAACGTTAAAAACTTTATTAATAAGACTTCAAATATCCATAAATATCCGCTCATCAGCAATTTGATTTATGCAAACATTGCAAGAAAATTGAAGTTCTCTCAATCAGATTCGTAAATATCATTCAAACATTTGGAGATCTTTTGAAGCAAACGAACTTTAATTGTTTAAAAACCTTTGCATAAGCTTTTCTGAATTCTTTATTGCTTGCACCGTAAATGCACCAGACGAAGTTTATGTAGGTGAACAAGAAGATTCCTCCTACTTCGTTGATATAGTAAGCAATAACTGATTGTTTGCCATCGGTGATATTAATAATTCTTCCAATAATAAATGGCAGCCAGGAAATGTAGAAAAATCCGACCACTATAGTTACAGTTTTTGCAGCTTTGAATTCCTGCTTTATTTCCATTAACGAATTTACCTCCTGTCCATGTTTTTTGTCTTAAAAAAGATTATGAAATGCAATACATTTCAATTGAATTTGTAATTGTATTTCGAACCGAACTTTAAAAGTGCGATTACATATATGATCAAAATCATATTGAGAATATAAGCATAACATAGGTTACACCTACCGACAAATTTCGACATCGAAGAGACTGGCTGCCTGATGGAATTGGCTATGCTGGATACAACTTGAACTGGGGAAATTCTACTTCGATGCTTCAAAGCAACCAAAAATATTCCTGTGTAAGTGTAAGTGATTATTATCGAGAGCGAAGCGAAAATTAAAAAAATGGTGCTCAGTCGTTGAGCGTCAGTATACTGATATCCGCAAGGAGCTTTATTGAGACCCAGGATGTAGAAGAGAATTATTGGACAGATGATGATCCATGAAAACCCGATAAGGATTTTGACTCTTTTTACAGACATCCACATCTCATATTTAAATGGATGAACTATGGCTACATACCTTGATGGTAACATTCACTATGTAATGCGAATTCTTATGATCGATGTTTAACGTTGAAATTCACCTTTCCACACAGAGAAGGCTCACTTGGAAGTACATGACAGTTCCAGGTAGCTGTTGCATCGGAAGACTGAGTAGGAAATCCACCTCCATCAAACAAGGGGAAATTTTGAAATAATAAAGTTTCATATTCCAGTATGAATAATAACATCCTCCAAGCCCAGCTATAGAATTGGTCACAAATAAACTTCCCATTATTAGGGCTGTGCTTAGTTTAAGGTTTGGCAAGTATTTACAGAGCGCTATTATGGCAACTATGCTCCCAAATACACAGACAACTTCACCAACTATGTAATAAATACTTCTCAATAAAACCTGCAAAGGAGAATAAATTGGCAAATCAAAAACGTTTGCGTTAGAAATGGGAGAAGTTGTGTTTGTCCCTCGTGAAATCTCGAAAAGGAGAGTTGAATTACTCATGTTTAATCGTCAAATCTTACTGGATTTTAATTTAAACTAGATGGGTGGACGAACTTAAAGGCTTCCTTGCGTGACTCGATTTGTAAAAATTGATTTTCGAAGCTTTTGTAAAACAAACCGCTGTTATTTTATTCTTTAATTGCTTTTTACTTTTTTATATTTTAGAAGTCAAGTCTACTTATTCAGTTATCCTTAACTCATGTCTTAATTGATGGCAACAATTAAATGGTATTAAACATCAATAAACTACAAAGGCGTTCAAATCTAAAAACGATTCAAATGATTCAAAAGAAAGCTTTAAAATCATCATTATAGTCTACCAAGAACATAAAATAGAAAATTGGCTTCAATTTTTGGTCGATCTATTTGATCATGGCATTCTCCGGAAATTCACTAAATGCACCACTAATTATTTTCAGAGGATCTTGAAGTTTACATCACAACTTGTGACAAACAACGACGAAAGTAAAACGCATCATAACGTTAAAACCTAAACTTTGTGGTCGAGAATTTATTATCATATTGCTTAAAATAACTTTTTTTAAGGCATCGGTGACAAGTTATGATACATATTAGTTTATGATACAAATATTAGTTTAAGATACAAATAAATATGATTTTTGTATATTGACTTCTCTGTATATATTGTCTATGGACGCGGGGGCGCGAGCGCCCGCCCGCATGGCTTAATGGTTAATGCTGCGCTTCTCACGCGGATTCGAACCCCGTTGCGGATACATCGTCCTAATCATCTAGTTATACAACGGACGTTAATAATTAAAAAGAGGACTCGATTCGAGTCGTGTTGATTTCTAGTTATTGCATTGGTTACTAGAGTTATTTTCGGAGTTCTTGGTATTTCATGGAATTCAAGGTTTAACATACTCAATTCAAGTTTAACATATGAGAACATTCGTATAGCGTAAGAATTTTGGAGCACTTTTTTTCGAAATTTTTTTTGAGTTGGCTTCTGAAACGGTGTCACGTCAATATTACATTTCTAGGCTTTAGAATATTTAGGTCCCAAAGTTCAAAGTACAGGAAAGAGCGCGGTGGACAGCAAATGTTTACTACGGTCTATTACGATTTTTATATCAAAACTAATTTTGTTGTCAGGTTTGAAATTTTAACGAAATTTTATAATTTTATAACTACCTAAAATCCTGAATGAAAATGTTCAAAGGCTCAATTTTGCTTTGGTTGCTTGCAGAGTTCACTTAAAACAGTATACGAAATTGATATTACGTGTTGAAATTACGAACCAAATGATGATTGATTCTTTTATGTTTGATGGAGGTGGCGTTGGCATTAACTTTTAAATGACGATATTATCAGTGATGGGCTTTAACTACTTTTTAAGTAGTTAACTACTGTAGTACTATTTTTAACTACTTTTTAAATAAGTAGTTAGTAACTACTCCTTAACTACTTGCATAGTAGTTAACTACTTTTTAACTACTTTTTAAACTACTTTTCCGTTGACATTTGATAAAATTAATTTTCTGTGCAATTGAACAAAACATAATTATTAGCATATTTATTTACACTAGTGTAACATTTTCAACAAAATTTTATTGTCCAAATTAATCAAAAACAGAAGAAACTATGCTTATAAAGTGATGTACCAAATTGTGAAATTGGAAAAAAATTATTTTTCTTCATTTTATTTAAAATTTTTTTTAAAAGTAGTTAACTACTATTTTTTAACTACTTTTTTAAGAGTAGTTATTAACTACCCATCACTGGATATTATAAGTACTTAACGTTTTAAAAGTGGTGGCTTTGAATTTTAAAACAAATATTTGGCAATTTGCTTATAAACTTCTAAAAGCATTATAGAATAAAAACAGGAAAAGTAAAACCATGAATAACAAGCGAAAAAACATTATTAAATGTTGTAATTTTATTTTAAAATATTTAAAATAATAAAGTCATAGGCATGACCATCGATATTTTGTCTCTTGTTTTTACTAAGAAATTTAAATCTCATTATGAATTACTATTGCTGCTACTACATGAGATTGGTTAAAAGATTCAAATGGAATAAATTTTTAAGACAGAGAAGAATCTCAGTGAATTTCATCTCATCTATTTCTCTTAGGAGTCATTTCGCCGAATGAACATTCAGTTGGCAGTTGCACGTAATGAAATTATGATCGTAATGGATCTTCTTCGATGGTCGTTCATCTTTGCAGTCATCATCATCATCAAATGACCTCGAGCGTTTTCCAGAACTTGAAGCACTTTGTGTTTGTCTATTGTTGCTAGCTTCAGATGTCCTGAGGTTGGTTTTAGAAATACAATCGACTGAATTTAGCTCAGGATTCTCAATACACCTGTTTACGTTATTGTCAAATGAAGGATTCACGGATGCCAAAGCTTCTTGGATTTCAGTTTCGAAATCCCTTCCTTCATCGTCATCATTTCTGTTTTCTAAAGAGCTAAAGAATGATGCAAAATTATTAAAAAATTGATCAAAGTCAAAATCAATGTTCCAACTATCATTTTCTTCCTGCAATTCGTTGTAAATGTCATCCCAACATTCATGATTTTCCACTCTCTCTATTAGTCTCTCCAAATATACATCAAAATCAGTATCATTTTCGTCCTCAAAATCATAGTCTTCTTCTTTATTAACTGGTGACTCTACTTTCACAATGCCATGGGAGTTATCTTCCTTGATATCGTAGAATATTTCGGTGTATCGCCTCTTGCAAAGAGGACAAGTAACGCTCACTTTGGACCACTGCTGGATGCATTCGAAACAGAAGCGATGTTTGCACACATTTGTTGTGCTGGTGTTGTTGATGTCACCCAAGCATATGACGCACGGATCATCGGGGATGTTATTTGAGCTATGGACTCGAATCATTTGATTGAAGTTAGAAATATATTTCTAGATATCAATTTCTTAAAGTAAATTACTGTGTATGCTTAATATATGCGTTGACTTATGCGGTTAATCAATGGAATTTACTTAATTACAGACTTATGTACTTTTATACAGCCTTTAAATAGTGAATAAAAGATAATAAAAGATATTAAATACACTTATCGCAATGAATAAAAGTATGGAATATTTTCGAAGACGTCATAAAATTAAAAGTTAAAGATTAATTAATAAAAATAATAAGTTCGCGTATATATATATATTCTGCAGTGTGTACAACAAAGTTTGATTTGAAGTCAAAATTGGATGACAGCTTCCTTCAAAATTTGCGAATTTGATTGGGATGAAAAGATGTTTGACCATCTGATAAATAATGATAACATCACTGTCCGTTGAAGTTGTCTGTTTACCATAGAATTTTGTGAAATTTTTATTGGTGAACTTTTCATGGATGTTTATGGAAGTGTATTTAATAATTTATACCTGGTAACAGCTTAAATCTGTCAGCAGGTGTCGTGTTGTAGATTTCGATGTTGAGAAATTTTATTATACAGTCACACTCCTCGTACTTTTTTGTCTTAATTTCACTTACTTTACTGTCGTTTATTGATTGGTTTAATCATTTTGTTCGCGTTTTGTTCTTTCGTGTTTTGATTCAGACACATTTGTAGAATTTGGTTAAAAGTTAAGGAATTCCGAGGATGGCGGAAAAAACTGGCCATCCCCGACGAATAAAATTTAACAACAAAAGTTACGGTGTTTAGTGAATGATTTTGCGTCAAACTGGATATGGTTAGAAAGACTATTTTAAACAATGTTGTAGCAAGAAATGGGCCGTCGAATATAATAGAGCATGTCGCGATGATATCTCACTGCATCTGTGAAATAACAATAATAAGAATGATATAACATCGTCAGTGGTGACCACGCTTAAGAATTTCTTGCAAAGTAATTAAAAGTTTAACTTAAACGTTAGTAAGAACCTTTTTACGATGGTGCAATCAAAAACTCTATTTGGTCAATACAAAAATTGTTATAAAAAAAGAAAATTTTTCAATAAAAGTTCCACTACCTAAATGGTTGTTTGTGATATTTTTTATTTTTATAAATTTTTATTTAGTAATCAAAGTTTTGCAGCTCCGAAAGATGTAATTGGCTGGGAATGATGAGTGCAATAAATAAGAGTGCAAATCCCTTGTGCGCGGCAATTCTTCATCAATAAGTCTGGAGTTTCTAAGCTGGGCAAGAGATTTACCTATCAATGCCCGAGATTTGAAGTTCGTCAGAAATCTCAGAATTCGAGATATCTTAGTCATAATCTTCAACTATTAATGTGCCATTAGAATTTAAAAGAAACTGAATTAGAATCTCCTCCATGAGTTCATGGGCGCGGGCAGCATCGTTCTCGTTTTTCTCCGTCACACTTGACTCTACTTTCAGAATGCTGTGGGATTTATCTTCCTTGAAATCGTAAAATATCTCTGCATATTGCCTTTTGCAAAGAGGACAAGTGGAGTTCAATTTGGACCAGCGCTGAATGCACGCGAAACAGAAATGATGGTTGCACACATTTGTTGTGCTCACTTTTTTTATGTCATCTAAACATATGACGCACGGATCCACGGGAATGTTGCAGTATTGTGCATTTGACATTTTAACTTCTTTTTAAAAAAATGTTTCCTTGCTCTTTAACCGAACTGATGATGTATGTTGTTGACAATAATTAATTTCCATCACATACTGGTCTGGTTCAGAAGTTGAAAAAAGATCGTGCATATTAAAAAAACATTATTTTATTCTAAATTTTTTAGTTAAGTTACAAACGTTAAATGAAAAATAGCAATTAAATTTTGTAAAATAGGTATGGAAAGTATAATAATTATAATCCATTTAACTGTTTACCTCCCAACGTTCCACTTGTGGAACATCATGATTTTCAGTCTTGCAACAATATTTAAAAAAAAAACTGTTATATATTTTTTGAAGAATTTATAAACAACTCCAAGGTAAAAAACTTTCAAATTTTATTAAAAAAATTTTGGCGTTAAAATTTGTTAAAAATCGCTATTTTTAAATTTTTGTAGTTAATTTAAAATGCCTTGCAAAGGAAAGATCTTACAGTGACAGGTATGTTCCAAGCATCTTCATGTTGAAAATAGTCCTGTTTTTGTAGTATGCTACATGTTAATGTACAGTTAGATCAGCGATTCTCAACCTTTCTGATGCTGCGACCCCTAGGAACATCTCACAACCCTTGCGGGCCGGATCCAGAGACATTATTTCAGCCTTTACCCTCGCACAATTTGAGGAGTCGACTTTTTTTGTTTCTAGCTAAAATTCAAGTGAGACAAACCCTCTTAAAACATGAGATGACCTTTTCTGCGCTTAGTCTAAAGTCAGGAGGCCGTTCCCCCTCTCCAAATTAGGTCCCTGGCCCTGGATATAAGTAGAATATCTCCGCACCAAATCCGAGAATACAACCCACAATATAATGCTTTTATCGCAGTACTAAGCTCGCTGACTCTAAACATTCTTGGCATTGACGGCTGTAATCCATCTGAGGTATGCTAAATCAAATGTCCAACGTAGCTATACCCGAAGTTTGATTGATTAACCATTAACCGTCATGCATGCAAGTAGCCACTATTTGAATATTTATGTTACAACTTGATGCCATGAGCCTGAAACCATATGTCTGTGCGTCCTCGTACTCACGTTTCGATATTTTGTCGCAAACTTTACCTTATTATGCTCTGGCTTAGTTTCCACAGTTGCGATAGAACAAACCTAACAGTCTGTTTGTGAAAAAGTGTACAAAAACCTTACAAACTTTGTTGCTCTCAAAACATGTGTTTTGTCCCAGCACGAGCTGAACTATCGCAGAATCAATAACCCCGCAAGCATAATTAAACACTGAGCTTATAAATTTCCCCAACAAATTAACGTTTTAATATAATAAATTTATCAGTATATATTTCATTAGGCCATCATCAGGTTCATGAACAGTCTCTAAAAGAGTAAGCATGCACTTGCAAATGAAACAATTTCCGAACGATCACTCAAAATGACTTATTATATGAAAGCAGTTTTATAAATCTATAAAGTACTTGATGCCACAAACGCTTGAAGATTTCCAGATTGTGTGAGTCCATTCTGAATGTGGTTTATGTGAACCTCAATGTTGTTCTGAAAGATCCTACAATTTAAAGAAAGCATGAGAAATGTTGGCATATTTGATAAGCACACATCTTCCAAGCAAAATAATTATAATAAAAGAATGGCAAATAATTAGTGATAAATAAGTCTGTGAAATGCTCTAAAACACTCCTAAAAAATAAATATCCACAAAACACGCACCCGACGTTGCTCGGATCCAGCTGACTTCTTATGGAATCAAGAGACTCCTGGAGTGATTTGAACTCGAATGAGTGCATTTCACTGTCGGCGAATGTCTGCACAAAAGCGGAAATCAGTGAAAGAAATGTCAAGACGCAGATCCATAAAATAAAACCGAATAGGGTAGAGTAAGCATTCATGCTCTACTTTATTCTCTTATTCATTTTCTTGAAACTACTTCTTTTAAAGGACCAACCCTAATTTGTAGCAAGAGAGAAAGCAGATTTGAAATCAGTTTCAGGTTCTTGCCATCCTTTATCCTCTGAATACCATCCTATAATTCACACACAATGCATTCATCAATTAATGTTAAATTAAGTCAAGAATGAACAATTAAATTTGAAATTGTGGTAGCTGATATTGAAAAAAAGGTTGTTTAATAATTTGAAAAGGAAAAGCAAACCTGAGTACAGTTGGTTTTCCTGACAATCCCATCAGCCTCAACTTGGCATTTCTTTCGAATTTCACTTGTCTGATCAAACATGGCAATTCCTTGGTCGGGATCAACCTGTTTATTTAATGGAATCACTAAAATATTAAGATACTGAACTTACTTTATGATATTTTACTTTAATTATACTTTAAATAAACATCTTAACAAGCATTGCATTCTATCAATCATTCCAATCACTGACTGAACCTCTTTCCATGTCTGAGTGACGCCTTTCAAGTATTCATTCAACTTCTTGTTGAGCAGTTCAATATCAAGGAGCAATCTTGCATACTTCTGTTGGAAAGGAATCTCATAATCTTGACCATATGACTTCTGAAACCATTTCATGATATATTATATATGACATAAAAATATATATACATGAGTAAATAATATCACATTTGAACAACTCAGCAAATCTGGACCTAACATGCAATACCTTATTTTACATAATGTTTTTACATTCATGTTAAAAAGAAAATTAATCTATTTTTTAAAGAACTGCATGAATAATTTGAAACAAAATTGAAAAACCATTTTTTCTGCTTCAGAATTCATTTCTTTGAGTTCTCTCAAAAATGTTTTCTTCACTCCAAGAAGTTTTGTTACTTTTGTCTGCAACAGTAAATGTATCAGTTTGAACATACTATAGTTTGATTTTGACAGAAAAGTTTAAATCAAATGCTCACAACATAGTCGAGGAATTTAATTGGAAATCCCCCGAGCGTGTTTCCGTCTATATTTAAAGGAGGGCCTTTGGAAGGAGAACTACCAAGCAGTGGGTCGTTTTCCTGGTGAAATGGTATTGAATTTATGATTTGTTTGTTTTCAATAAACAATGCAGCATCAGAAGAGCCTAGAACCACCTACTAATCTGATTACAAATCAAAATTTAAGTTCTAAGCCATTTGAAAATTGAAAAGCGAGCAGTCCACATACGAGGCCAGGTGAATTGATAGAAGGGTGCCTGGGAGGAGTGATAAACATCTGCCTCTGAGGTCTCTTTCTGCTCTTGAATGATGATAATGGGAGAGTTTCAAAAGACTCGTTGCTCTGTAAAAGATTAAAAACAAAGAAATCACACAATGCTCATCATCGTTCAGCAGTTTTAATAAAAATATTATGAACCCTTGCCAATAATAAATGTTGATATAAAATCTCTTAAGATGTTGGATAAATTTAAATTAACATAAATTACTAAATAATACTTGAACTCACAAGAACATCGATATCAACAACAGAATGAGTCCCAAGACCAGGCTGGTCGAAAGTAATTCTGTAGACATTGTTGGCCGTGTCGATTGCATCAATCACGCCATTAAACAAACCATTCTGAGGTTTTCTTAATCTAGCTGTAATTTAAAATCAAATTAATTGTTTGAGCTTTATAATTTTCAGAGAGCTATTGATTCAATATAACTAAGGAATAATAGTTATTTTTATTAATGAATATCTGACAGCCTTTGAAAAATATGTAGATAAAATATTCTTAACTTGTCGTACCTGTGACTTTTGTTCCAACGACGAGGGGCATGGGGATGTCGTCGGGAAGATCCTTCAAGTCCATGTGGTCAACGCATTTCACTTGCTGCAACATTCTAATCTTCTGTCTTTTGGATGCCAGAGCCATTCTCTCCTCTTCAAAAAATGCAGCAGAACACCTAAAGTAATGATAAATGTGCAAATGAGACCATTTTAACATAAACTAATTCAACATCTCTGTTTCAGCATTGTTTATATAATGTAAAAATTATGTTTCATAAAATTCTACTACCAAAAAATAAATCATGAAAACAGTTGAACCTTCTTGGCTTGCCCATGAGCCTCCTTATGAAGCGCCATTCGACCCTGGTTAACATTCGAGTTTTCAACAGGGGAAAAGACTCTTTCAGGCAAATGCAAAAATCATTTTCACCTTCAAACAGGGCCCTAAAAGTAGAGATTGGAATATTTTAAACTGATAAATGGTTATGAAATGGAAATTTTCCTAAGTAAATTTTAAATAATTAATTAAACAATGAATGCAACTGATTTGCAGAATTTGCAGTTATTCTTAAGACCACATTTCCAATGAAGAATTCATGATGAATTGTACAAACAAATGAATAATATGATGATGCTAGTAATAATGGTATGCAATGCAATTTAATGAACACCTGTCAATATTTGAGTAGAACCACTCATAGCAGACCCATAGAAGTGCCTTGGGAAGTTTCAGCAAATTCTGAAGTCTACTACCAACTGACTGAGAAACTCGTCGATCCGTTGTTTTAAAGGAAGATTTTGGCTGCAATTTACATTGTGAAATGTTGCGAAATAGTTTAATTTAAGAATTAATAGGTTAATAGTTAATATTGAAAAACTTTGCAATAAGCATCAGCCACTTCTAAAAACAAATTGCAAATTTATTTTATAAAGTATTTATTTCAATTGGGTTAATTAATTAAAGGCTAAAAATATTGAAATCTTGTCAAACTTTACATCACATGAATTTGCTAGAGTATTTTAAGTTTTAATAACTTATCCATATTACTCAACTAAATGAAAGAAAACTAAAAGATGCAAGCACAATGAAATGTCAAAAATTATGGTTGAATATACTTACTGTTGAGTCTAACTTGGGTATTTTACGATTCTTCGGAGTGGTCGGTAGCTCAATAGTGTCACAGCCAAATATTCTTGGATTAGGTTTACGTACTCTCTGTAACTTTATGATGCAAAAAAAGTCAAATGACCAATAACGTAACTAATTTCACAAAATCAAAGCAATGACATACTCCTCCCCTTCTAGGTGGAGTTGCTGGAAATGTCTTCTCTTGTGGAATTAATAAAGATTCTTGAACAAATAACAAAAATGTTTCCACAAAAGACAGGATGAGTAAATGTGCACAAAATTATTCTCATTTCTTTTACAAACAATTAGTTGATACTACAAAAATAAATTCTTACTTTCTCTCATTGACAGAAGTGCCTCTGCTGACGAATCTTTAAAATGTAAAATAGTACCGATTAATGGTTTATTTATTTATTTCACTAAAGTCCGTTGCATAACTAGGATGTACTTATTAATGGAATGTTGACATACTCACAATACCAATCTTAAATACATAAACGAGGTGAAATATGAGGTAAGTATTGAAAAACAATTCCAAGGTAGTATTGCTACAGTCAGAAAAGAAAAGTGTTACATCTGAATGTTTGATTGGTACACAGGTTGATTCTCAGGTGGTGAAATAATTATATGAAATAATTTTGCCATAAAGATATCCTAAAAGATCGTACTTCTTACGTATTTGTAATCTTTAAAAAAATATGCCACATTAATTCACTCCAAAAAAATACTTAATAGATACGTGGAAGAAACCTTACTTTCTAGCGAACTTGGATCTTCCGCCATTTTAGCAATTCGCACCTATTGCACTGTTTACATTAAACAATTGGTGCATTAATATAAATGGTTTAAATATATTAGTTATTTTTACCAATAACTTATAGCTAAAATTTCTAAAATATAAATTGACGTGCATAAACTAAAGAAATACTGGAGCTCAATTTAGGAAATTTCGTCACTAAAAATTAAGTTTTCAGAAATTTATTTATTATTTATTTTAATTTATTACTAAAACATTTAATTAGTTAGAAATTATTTTATCTAACAGATATTTTTAGTGATGCATTTTTTTCGTTGTTGCGAAGATATATGTTTACGACGTCTCGTTCTTCCTTTCGCGATATGGACGTCGTTGTTGCGCTGTGATAGTACAGCATTATTGATCTGTTGATATGACAGCGTGTTGATTTATAGTCTCGCTTTATTTAGAAAATGTTTTTTGGGCTCCGAATGATGAAAATGGATGAACGGTATTAACACTGACCGATTCTTGTATTCGTATTCTGATGAGAGCCTTCTAATTGCATTAATTCAGTGACATGATGATTTATTTTCCGCAGAATGCCCTTTGGTGTAGTGACTTTGTGCGTATTCGTACTGTCTGATCACTGATTTCTAGTAGAACTCATTATTTCTTCAACTAGTCTGATTTATATACAACTTGAAATTATTAAGGCGCTGAAGTTACCCTGATCTACAATCTTGGTTGCTTTCGCTGGCTATGCAGTTTCGCTAGCGTCTTTGGAAAGACGTGGACCTATTATAAATGCTGTGGACTTTCTATCAACTCTAGTTGCTGGTTATGTGTAGAACACATACTTTACATATTTTCTAAACATTGCAGTGAAGGAAGAAGCATTATATTTTGGTGCAATAACTATTGTATGTTTACTATTCAAAAAGTTGTCGAGGAGGCTATCGTGCACGCAATGAGAATGGAAGAGCCAACGAATAAGTTTGTTGCCCTACAAGCAAAGTAATCAAATTTGACCTGAACGAAAAATTTGTGACTAAATTTTATTACAAGTCGGTCCTTAATAATGCAAATGCTATTAATATCATAAGCGATTTGTAGCGAGTAAAGGTAATTATATTAAATTAATTATTTAGTGATTAAATATTAACTTTTTCTCGCGGTTTTCAATTTAATAGTGAGCAGTTATTCATTTCAAATCGTTTGTGATGTGGGATATTTTAGAGAGCGTCTAAAGTCGATTTGGACTTATAGGTGACATTTATATTTCAAACGTGGTTAGTGGGCTGTTATACATTTGACCAACAAATTTAAAATGTTGGAGCGGTACATATCCCCTTGTCATACCACAAAACTTAAAAGATAATTATGTTGTAAAGATCTAAGTTTCTTGAACCTACGATATTTAATTAAGTTCACAAATTTCCCAGTTTTAAGGTTGAGTTGACAAACGGCGTGGAGTTCGAAGGACGATAAATGTACGTTTACATGAAATCATCAAATTCCCTTCCTTACTTATGTATTTTTCCTATAAATAAAACCAATTTAATATTCTGCGGAATTAACAACGCAAACTATTTAATTAATCCTGGTTTTGTTATATTTAATAAAATGGCAGTCTCTCGTCTTACTTCTATTAAAGAAAAATCGTTATGGAATATTGTTTCGCAACACACCTGGTAACAAATATAAGCTAAAATATCATTAGACCTGGTTTGTCAAACCATCCTTAAGATTCCCGTCTCCACCCGAGGTCAATAGATCGCGATGGGTCTATTATTTACAGTAATTAAGTACAAGTTTCTTACGGTTAGAATAACGCTGTGTTAAAATTTGTAAATTTTTTGAGAATCCCAAAATACTTTGCAGACCGCGTGTTTGAGGCCCGTTTCTAACGTAACATTACTACCGAAGGAGAATCATTGTGCTAACCAACGAAAGGGCATCGAATTGACTAACGTACACAGAGGGGCTTTCTAAATAATGGAGATTGCCCAGGACTGCTGCAAGCTCCAAATGGCCCTGACTGCATATTGTGGACTTGTATTTACGAATTTATTTGAATTTTAAAATATTTTTCTAGAAATGGAACTTATTTTAACGAATGGCTGTCTCCGACTAGTTGCAAACTTATCACCATGTTAAGATCGATCGCCTGCTAGACAATGAATGCATTGTGTCGATTGCTTTTGAATTTTGTCTCAATTTGACTTGATCTAATAATATAGATTCTGCTTTGACGATTAAATAAATAATATTTTATCAGACTCTTAAAATAATTGTTACAATCGCTTGATTATCGTTGTTTGCTGCAACCAGTGCAAGGCTCATTGTGAGCGTTTTCCAATTCGATGCTCGCGGCGCGTCTTCATTATGGGGACAGCTATCAGCTGTTTAGGGCCTGTGTTCGGCGGATGCGTGCTCCAATATTTAATCACTAATAAGAATGGATTCATAAGTCGAATATAATTTATTGGAGCGCTTTTACAACGTTTTTCGTAAAATTCGGGATCAGTGTGATTTGAACAAAAACGGATGAAAATTACTAGCTTTGCACAGCTGAATAAGCTCCTATTTAGACGAAAATGTATATCAAAAGCGGTCTCATCGGAGACGAAGTTGAAGAAATGCTTGTCGACCCTTGACTTAATATCTTTAGGTTTGTTTTATTATTTGATAACTTTTGATTATTCGAGTGCACCACATTAGGGTTTATTCGATTTAATTGATTTAATAGGAATTGGTTGTACTCTCGGTTGTGGAATTTATGTGGTCACCGGTGAAGTAATAAGGAACATAACTGGACCTGCTGTGGTTATTAGTTTTGCCATCGCCGCACTCGCTTCTGTTCTAGCAGGTTGATTTCACATAAAACTTTCAATAGTTGTCAGTTATTTAAATCGTTCAGTTTTACAATCATTGAATGACTGGATAAAAGACACAGTAGTTGATTAAAATTAATTGATTAGATATTTTTGTTGATAATCGATTGATGAGCCATATCATTCAATAAATATAATTAATGAGTAAAATTAAATGTTTAATTTGTTTAGCCCTGAGCTATGCAGAATTTGGAGCGAGAGTTCCAAAGGCTGGTTCAGCTTATATCTACAGCTACGTCACTGTGGGCGAAATATGGGCTTTTGTCATAGGGTGGAATCTCGTTCTAGAATATGTAATAGGTTAGAATTTCAGCTGCATTATATAATTGCAGTAAAATGTTGCTAGATTTGAGCTAGTTGATCTTTTTGCCACCAGGGGCCGCAAGTACGGCAAAGGCGACAAGTTCTTACTTGGATGCCCTGTTTGACCATCGAATCAGCTCTTTCCTCACCCAACATGTTCCTATCGAAGTTCCAACTTTGTCTTCATATCCAGACTTTATTGCTTTTGGTTTTGTTATGATCATGACAGGTTGAAATGACTCATTTTATGATTATAATTTCATAAATCTTAAATTTGTAATATTTAGCCGAGTAAACATGGTTTTAACGATCTTGAATTGTTTACACAGCAATTGTATGCTTTGGAATTCAGGAATCTTCTTTACTTAACAACATCTTTATGGTGGTCAATGTCTCCATTTTAGTTTTTGTCATAATAGCTGGAGCTGTCATGTCCAAACCTGAAAACTGGAAGATACCAGCAAACAAAGTGAAATATGCAACTAGATATATCTTAGAAAATACGAAAATTTGGAAATTAATTATTTCCGTAACAATCGAACAGTAAACCCTTCATCAATGATTTAGGTACCTGATCCAAACGTCAATGGTGTAGGGGGATTTTTTCCATTTGGATATTTGGGAGTTGTAAAAGGAGCCAGTGTATGCTTTTACAGTTATATTGGATTTGATGTCATCACAATCGCTGGTTCGTTTGAATTAAACATTGTTTGTAAAATTCATTTATTTCGATTCAATGATTTTTCTCAAATCTCACAGGAGAAGAGACTGTTAATCCAAAGAAATCTATTCCAATTTCCATTCTTACATCTTTGTGCATCTGTTCAGTGACATACATTCGTATGATTCATATTATACGACTTTTGTTTTTTACAAATATCATGAAAGATTAATGTAATTAATAAAATGCCATTTTCAGTGTTGACTTCTGTTCTGACCATGATGGTACCTTATTATGTCTTGGAAGCTACTTCTCCCCTTTCATCAGCTTTTGAACAAATTGGATGGAGTGTTGCTGCTCACGTGATAAATGTTGGAGCTATTATCTGCTTGATTTCCTGGTATTATTATTAGCCTGTTTGATTAGCGATATTGTTGCATGATTGTGATAATTTATAATATAAATATATTATATATAAAGTAGTGTTTTAATAGTTTTATTTATCATGCTTAAATTAAATGAAGTAGTGCTATCATAACAATATTTTGCTTCTTTGATTTTCAGTCTTCTTACTTATGTCTTAGCCATGCCAAGAGTGTTTTATGCCATGGCATCGGATGGCCTGCTATTTAAATGCATGGCCAAAGTAAACCCACGGTTTAAAACCCCTGTTATTGCAACGCTAATATCTGGGTTATTAACAGGTGACAATTATTAATTCTTAACATCATCTAAACGTACCTAGTTATAACTTTACTAGCAATTTCAATTGAATTCCTGAGATGCATTTATTCATAAACTTAGCCGTTTTGGCGATGTTCTTGGACCTTATCGATTTAGTGAACATGATGTCGATCGGAACTCTCTTGGCTTATACTTTGGTTAGCATCTCGGTGCTGTTGCTGAGATATCATCCTAACGATATGGAAGATGAAGCCAGTGAAATGAAAAAGATATTGCCCGGGGATGGTGAAAAACCAGATTCCGAATCACGCCTAGGTAGGCATTGACATTTTTAGACACCATGCGCACGTTTATGATCTTGGTCATATAATAACCCGTACTTTTGTGCTTTATTTCAATAATTTTCTATCAGTTCCTTATAATTTATTTTACAATCTGTTTCTTAGGAACGTGGAGAAATATTAAGATGTTATTGTTTGAGTCCAAAACACCATCTAAAGAATCTTATGACATTGTCAGAGGTGGATTTTCAGTAATTGGTAAAAACCTACTAGTTTGTTTTCTCAAATAGCTTAGCTTGAACTTATTGAAAAAGTCTTTGCTTAAACTTTGGATTAGGATACCTCGAGCACTAATTTATAATGGAAATAAAGAACTGCCACGTATTAAAAATGAAACAATACTTATGCGACAATTAATGTCTACATTTCTTAGCGATCATGACAGTTTGGAGCACAGGTGTGACTCTGGCATGGACGAATTTATTGTTTAGCGGGACGTGGTGGGTCCTCACGCTGTTTCTTGCTCCCAATTTTTTCACTGCGGTCGTCATCATCCTTCTTTGCTTTCAACCAAAACAAAAGCCGGAGTTATCCTTCATTGTATGGAAAAGTTCTGATTTTCAACCATTTAAAAATTTATTTTTTTAATTTTAAAAATCCAAACTTATTTTTAGAAAAATAATAGCCCAATAAAGATAAGATATTTTAACATAATAAAATAATAAAATGTAATAACACTCCTGCAATAAATGTTAATTATTGTATTATTATAATCATTTAATTTTTGAAAATAAACATCCAAGAAATATAACTTTATGAATTATTAGGTTCCTCTTGTCCCTGTCCTGCCGATTTTTAGTGCTATGATAAACATATATTTGATGCTTAATCTCCCATCCACTACCTGGCTCAGATTTTTATTTTGGATGATAGTCGGTAAGATTTTGATTTGCATATTAATATTAATATTTGCATGTTTAGTAATAGTAAACGCATCCGCTATCAGGTTTCTTCATCTATTTTGGTTATGGAATAAGAAACAGCTACGAGGGATCCGAAGAGCAAGACATGGATTACAAGGACATTGGCATCGGTGCTGTTGAAGATGATATACCTTCTCAAAGGACGGAATAACTTGAAATTAATTACGACTTTCAACATATTTTCTAAACACAGAAATTAATTTAAAGTAAAATGTTGTTTGTGGTAATTTTAACGAACTTAAATGTTAGCTTGACGCTTGAAAATTGTATTTTTTTGTAAGACTATGATTTGTGTTGTATTTTTGATCTGTGTCGTTGACCCGATAATAATAACACAAGGGCAGTGGCGGATTTAGGAGGGCCCCCGCCCAAGTGTTCAAGACGCGACACGAGGACGGAGACAAACCATAATTGGGAACCAAAATGTGAGAGCAAAAGAAAAGGTGCGTTTTTCACACAAAGGATAAGGAGTCTAAAAAAGCAACAAATTAAGTTTATTATTTTGGGTATATGGTCTGTGCCAAATGGTATTTTTTAATAGGGATGTCTATTTTTAATATATCACTTGATAAAAACGAGCATGCTTTTTGTAGTGGAGGGACTCTCGTCCAATCTGATGAGACGACTTTTTCGAGCTGATTTTTAATGCCAAATGCATAAGGACCAAAGGCCGGTATCTCCCGCGCTTGCCAAAAAGTATAAATGGCACCCCGTCATAACAGCCCGGCGACAGAATAGCCCCGACAAAACAGCGCCGTCAAAATAGCTCAAGACAAAACAGCCCCGACAAAACAGCCTCGTCGAAACAGCCCGGCGACAAAATAGCCCCGACAAAACAGCCCCGTCAAAACAGCCCTGTCACCAGGGTCGGACTGGCTTAAAAAACCGGCCCGGGAAATTTTATTTAACTCCTAGTTTGATCAACTTAAACATAAGAAACACTAGAGTCTAAAATTTCTATTCACTATTAACTATTATAACAGCTTTCTCATCGTTTCACTAGTCGATGCTAAAACATCAATAATTTCATTGTTATTGATTCTTGGAAAAGAGTCTTTCTCACAAGACATCAGCATGAATGATCGTAGAATTGACTGGTTCAGAAAATTTCTTAATCTGTTCAAAACGTATTTCAATTTTGAAAACGACCTCTCACAAGCAACTTGTGATGAGGATAATGTCAACACAATGTAAGCCAGATACAAATTTGAATAAGCAAGACTATGCAAATTAAACTTC
The DNA here is from genome assembly GCA_021613335.1 of Whitmania pigra. Classification (NCBI taxonomy): domain Eukaryota; kingdom Metazoa; phylum Annelida; class Clitellata; order Hirudinida; family Haemopidae; genus Whitmania; species Whitmania pigra. The sequence continues at coordinate 1,595,558 of JAJTWR010000308.1, forward strand.
TGGAGAACAATAATAACAACAAACAATACTCAAAACGGTCAAAGCATTCAAGCCACTAATTTCGAATTAAATTTTGATTCAGTTTCACAACATTTTTTAAAAATACTTTGACATGGAGTTATCATGGGGCTATTTTGTCGCCGGGTTGTGTTGTCCTGGGCTATTTTGTCGCCGGGCTATTTTGTCGGGGCTATTTTGACGGGGCCATTGTGACGGGGCTATTTTGTCTTGAGCTTTTTTGACGCCGGGCTGTTATGACGGTCACCAGTATAAATGTAAATGGAGTTCGAGTTTAATAATGGCCGCACTTCAAAAGATATTGGAGGTGCTCTATAACAAATTTAAATTGGTGATAAGACTTTGTTGATGTCATAGGTCAAATTGTTATGTGATGGCTCAAACAAAAATACAAATTGCCGCTTCGTCTTTTTAAATAATTAGTATTGGATTACTTTCTTTTTACTGGTGTGTGGTAGTAGTACTTGTGCCCGCTGTTTTTAAACTTTACAACTCACTTTTAAACCACAAAGGATCAAATATACATAAAAACATAATTTTGAGGCTGTAGAAACTACATTAAAAGTATTTCGATGAAGAGCAAATAAGGGCAACCAGCATAACAAGAAGATCAGGAAAGTTGAATCATGAAAGTGTATATTAAAATTTTTAAATGACTTATTCACAGATATGCACATTTGAAGATTGAGAAATACAATTACATTTGTTTGCTTTATTGAATGGTTTAACTAACCAAACGAATTTACGACAAAAACGATCGATTAACGATCAAACTTGATGATGACAAACAAGCCGAAATCATTACATTGAAGTATTAAATGTAAGATGTCAAATATAACCATATCAATCAAAAATTATTCAGAATTTAATTAAAATTTTAAAATAATCACTACATAATTTTATTTAGTTAGCAATTCATCTTTTGAAACTAAATATTTGACAAAAATGGAAAAAGCGCCTTGCATAACAAAAATATGAAAAAAAAAGCCCAGGATTTTTACATACATTAATACAGTTTCTACAAGAAAACTTTATTTCAAAATAATTATTTTTGCATACATTAATACAGTCTCTACAATTGTTCACCAGCATCTTCGCCAACTTCTGCATAAGTTCCATCATACATCTCCATTATTATTTTCAGAAATAACATTTTTGCAGCAGTCATAATCCTTGAACTCGTATCGAGTGGTACACTTATCAAGTTGTAAACCTGGAAAAATTTGTCTTAAACTGGAAAATAAAGAAAAGTTGAAGTTGCATATCTTCAGATTGCGAAGCTGTTCTTTCATTGGGGAAAAATGATGGCCGATAGCAGCATCGTGATTTCCTGATAGAAGTAGGTAACAAGTGACTTTCTCAAATTTGCGTACGAACATGAAATCTATAGATCCTTTTTTCAGGAGTCTTGGAAACACTTTCCAGCACACTTCTAACTGTTTGTTCATATATCCAACAGCTTCATCAGCATATTCATCGTCTTGACCAATATCTGTATCATCGTTCGGCGAAATAACAAGTCTAAGCGACAAACAGGGCAAGAAACAGCTGACGAAAACCTTTGTCAACCCGTTTTTCTTCTTGATGATAGCATATCTTGATCCTTTCTTCAATAACCTGCTTTCGCTTTGGTATTTGTCTAATTGCACATGTTCTAGGCCTTTAATCCCGATATACTTATGCTTGAAATTATAAGTATTAAGAATAAAAACGATAAACTTTCTCCACACATCGTTAAGATCTGCCACATAATCCACAGAGTTGAGGTCGCACATCTGATGTTCGTTATATAATAATTTCAAATTTTGAAATGAGCATATAACTGGCTTATTTAGCGTTACGAAATAACCAATTGAACTTCTACACATCGGACATCCTTTCCTAAAATAAAATGAATATTTCGTTCAAATGTCTTTATGGTAATATTCCGATCGAAATTCTAATAGATAATGCACAATTAGCTTATTATCCCAAATCTGTTATAGACTTGAGTGCATTTATTCAACATATTTACTGTTACAGAATTAACGAAACAAAAATCAAATTATTGAAACAATTTGAAATTAAGCATTAACTTACTCGTAGTCCCAATAAGCTAAACACTTGGGACAAAAGAAGTGGCTGCAATTAATTAGACTCGTTACTTTTCCCGAATCGAGCGAGTCATAGCAAACTGGACATTCCAAATCTCCTTCGATTTCTCTGAAGTCGATATTTAGCGGAGACCCTTTGCAGCTGTCCGAGGCGCAGTAAAACAACAGATCACTTTTGGTTTCATTAGTAAAACTCTCTTTCAAGGTAAAATTCATCGTCGAGTAAAGAACTTGCATGCAGGATGATGTGGTGGAGTTATTTTTCATGGCAACGTTACTTCAAAAGATTTGAATAACATTTCTTTAGTAAAGTTTAAAATTACAAGTTTTTAAGATCAATTGGAATTTTAATATAAATTCTTAAATGTTTAGTTCCTACAAATTATCAGCTTAAAATATTAAAAGAATTGTGACTACTTGAAAATTTCAGTCCAATTAAAAGTTATTTATGTTATTTGAAATAAATATTATGCAGTTTCTCACTTTAACGTTCGATTATAGACGTTTGAGTTTGACTTTTATATTTTTTGAAATGCCTTTAAGTATCAATATACCGTATTTTCACGAAATAAACACGCGGACGAATATAACACGCAATTTTTCCAATTTATGTAAAAAATCACTTATAAAACACGCACCAATAGACGCCTTTTGTTCTTTTGGCTAAAATAATTTAACATTTAGATTAAAATTATATATATTAAAATATTAAATTGAGGCGGTTTTTAATATATAAAACAATCAAATATAAAAGTTGTAAAAAAATCTTTCGTTGGCTGAGCGGCCGATGCTTGAAGTGATAAATACAGTGATGTAGATAGAAGTGCTCTTTATTGAAATATAAGTCAGAATCATCTTAGTCATGCAACGGACTATAATCAAATAAATAAATAGATTGAAATATCGACGTCGTTAAGAAAGTGGCTGATAAACATAACTCGTGCACTGTTGCCTACAAACTTCAAGTCATTTTTAGAGCAAAAGTCAAAGGTAACAGAGCAGCTGCTCGGGAGTTCAACGTTAATGAAGTGTCAGTTAGCGAATGGAGAAAGAAGGAATGATTGCTTGAGAAACTGAACCTGAGAAAACGTGCATGCCGTGGTCAAAATGCGAAATGGCCAAAGTTAGAGTCTGATCTAAAGCTATGGGTCTTGGAACAAAGGAAGAGATAGCTTTTGACATTCCCGCTAGTGAAAGCATCTGGCGCCAGAACTGTGGCAATAACAACAAGTGGTTACGAACGGACATATTTCACAGTCATACTAGGATGCTCTGCGGCTGGCACCAAGTCAAAACCAATATTGATTTTCAAGAGACAATGCGAAAAATTTTCAGCATGAAGCTCTGGATTCAGAAATGTTCTCAAAACAGGGGATTCTTTTCAAAGAGCTCGCGGTTGATCATGAATGCAATGACTGCTCATAAAGATGAGTCAGTTAAGAAGATGCTCAACTTAAGCGGATATCACATTGCAATCATCCCGGGTGGTCTATCATCCAAACTGCAAATACAAATCGTTGAGAAATTGACAGATGTGAGAGGGAGGAATGTACGCAGAATGGCACATACACTCACACACCGTCTGGACGAGACAGGAAGGCTTTGTATGCACATTGGTTGCACGAGCATGGGACAAAGTGTCTCCTGATTTGATTCTGAGTGGCTTTAGAAATGCTGGCATTAAGTCTACAGGAAAGGAGTAAATTGACCACCCGGACTTTGAACTAGCCTGCGATCCGGCAAGAGCCGAAAATGAACATGAAGACTGTTCGACTTTTGACGGATTTGAAGGTTTAGTTGATGATGAGGATTTATTTATTTGATTATAGTCCGTTGCATAACTGAGATGATTTGGACTTTAGTTAGTGTTAGTAAGTTAGTAAAAATGAAAAGTATTAGAATAATGAAATGCATTAATTAGTTATAGTAATATTGTAAAAGGCTTATAGTAAGCCGCATCTGTTTTTGCAGATCCACCGATAAATGATGTCCACACTTGCTGGATTGCTAAGCATGGATTTCATGTCGGATAGACCTGTGTACATTTTAATTTCTCTCCTCAGGGCAGACTGGGCTGGGCATTCCATTAGGAAATGCTGCACACTTTCGTCTTCCTGAGGGCACTTCTCGCACCTCCCGTCTGGGTGCCGTTTCATGAGAAACAAGTGCTGGTTCAGAGCACACTTTTCAACTCGGATTCTGGAGATGAGAACCTCCTTCCTCCTTGAGACACATTGGAACTTGCTCTTCGTCGACATTTGTTTCTCTATGGACTTATAATGTAGGCTTAGAGGATCTTCATCCCATCTGGTCTGCCACTGTTGGAGGATGTTGCTGGCCACGGACCTTTTGACATCCTTGATAGACGCCGGAATCCGGAGGTCTATCTGATCCCTTGCAGTGGCTGCCTTTGCCAGGGCATCGGCCTTCTCATTGCCAGGGATTCCAACGTGGGCAGGGACCCAGACGAGAATGACCTTTCTGCCGCTCTCTTGAATTTCTGAAATTAAAAACTGTACATTTTTAATATCAGGAGCATAATTGTTGCCGTCCTTTAGTGCCCTACAAGCGAGTCACTTAGGACGACAATGTCGAAGGACTCATCCTGATATGAGTCCTTGACATGTAGTAAACATCGCTCGATGGCTGCCAGTTCGATTGAACTAATGCAGCTGTGACTCGACGTCCTGAGACTGATGTTTACTTCCTTCCTTGGGATGTAAATCCCAATTCCGGCCTTGTTGTCCTCGGTCTTGGAGGCGTCCGTGTAGCAGAGGAGGCTGTCCTGGAGATCCTCTATTTTCTCCCTTGCCACCAGCATCCGCAGAGGGTTGTCGGCTTCGAAGGAGAGGTTCGAGGAGTCGATTGTCGGCTTTCTCAGTCTCCAAGGAGGGAATCTGGGAGGTGCCTCCCTGATGTCCTCCAGGAGATCTGCTGGGATCACCGACTCGACTTTCTTGTGTGGAGGCTCCTCGCCTCTTATCCTCATCCTGCAGTGGAACCTCATTTCGACTTGGGACTTTGGCTCTGAAATGAAATATTTATTTTTAACAGCCATTCTGTCGAGCTGTTTCTGCATTTTCGATGTCAGTGCTTCTATGGACGTTCCGGACGTCCAAAGAGCAATGTCATCGGCATACATGGACAGCTCGACCCCGTTTGTCGGTTCCGGAACAGAGTTCATCATGATGATGAATAACAACGGGCTCAGGATGCTACCCTGTGGTGTGCCATTCTCTAGGGTGACCGGTTCAGAGAGGGAGGATCCAACCCTCACTTGGATAGTTCTATCCTGAAGGAAATTGTGGATCCACATCAAGGGTTTCCCCTTGATGCCCATTCTTGAGAGTTGCTCGATGATCCCCTCTCTCCAAACCATGTCGAATGCCTTCTCCATGTCGAGGAAAACTCCGAGAGTCTTCCTTTTCTTGGTTGAGGATGCGGCGATGTCCTGCGTCAGCCTGGCTATGTGATCCACACAGCCTCGGGCTCTTCTGAAGCCCGCTTGGTACTGGTTCAACAGGTTACCGCTCTCTAAGAACCATCGGAGTCTCGTGGCAATCACCCTCTCCAGGAGTTTGCAGAGAGTGGAAGTCAAAGAGATAGGCCGATAGGAGGAAGGAAGAGCAGGAGGCTTCCCTTTCTTAGGGATTGGGACGACCGTGGCTCTCTTCCATAAGGAGGGAACCGTTCCTGAAAGCCAGGACTGGTTGAAGAGGGCCACGATCCCTTGGAGACTGGAGCTTGGGAGCCTTCTGATCATCTCGTAATGGATGCCGTCAGGTCCCGGAGAGGAGTTCCCGCATTTCCTTAGAGCATCTAGGACTTCGGAAATGCTGATGGGATCAGAGATGGGGGAGTCCTCTGGCACGAAGAGTGCCGGGGACGGCAGGAGAGCAGTCTTGGCTTGTGCGAAGAGCGGGGCGAGGTTCGCGTTGCTGCTGGCTTGCGCAAAGGATTGGGCGAGCGTGCCTGCCTTCTCTGAGTTTCCGAGTGGACCCCCAGAGTCAGAGGCGATCGGGGGGATTCTTGGACCCGAGCGATTGCCATTCATCCCTTTGATGGCTCTCCAGAGAGTGGCGGTACCCGTTGAGCCGTCGAAGCTGGCGCAGTGCGACCTCCAGTACTCCCTCTTGGCATTCTTGATGGTCCACTGGGCTTGATCCTTCGCTCTCCTGTACTCTTCATGACTCGACTCCGTTCGCAGTCGCCTGTGAGCAGCTCTCTTCTTGTTCCGATCTTTGACTGCTCCCTTGCAGTCGTTGTTCCAGTAAGGGACGAGAGGCCTCTTGCTCTGCCCTTTGTAGATCGAGGAGCTCTCTGTGGCTACACTGGCGATGGAGTCGGTGATGAACTTCATGTTCTCCTCCAGGTTGTTCGTGGGTAGCTCCTGGAGGATGAGGGAGGAGCACTTGGCCTGGAAGATGTTCCAGTTGAGTGTCCTCATGTTTATTCTCGTTGGTCCCAGGTCCTCTCGGAGAGCCTTGTCATTGATCGTCATCTGAATGATGAGGTGATCACTGCCAAGGCCTGTGTTGAGAACCTTCCAAATGGTCCTGGCCGCCCAGTGCGGTGAGGCCAACGAGACGTCGATGGGTGACATGCTGCCGTGGGGGTCTATGTGGGTGACCTCACCTGAATTTAAAATGACTAAATTCAGGTTTGGTGCTAATTCTTCCACGATCTTACCTCTCGTATCTGAGCGTCTGGCTCCGAAAATTGGAGAGTGGGCATTTAAATCCCCGCATACGATGGCGTCTTGGTGGTTCAGGACGGTCTCCAGCACGTCTCTTGAGTAAGGTTTCCCAGGAGGCGCGTAGAAGTTGACGATCTTGAGCAGCCTTGACTTCGTGATGATCGTGGTCGACTGGCACTGAGGATCCTGACAGACTACCGCGGTGCTGTACGACAACCCTTCTCTTATGCATGTAAGGATGCCGCCACGAGAGAGTTCACCCGGTCGGTCGAACCGCTCCACTTGATATCCTCTAAGTCTGAAGGAATGCTTGCTTTTCAGAAAAGTTTATTGGAGCAAGATTACATCAGGCAAAGATTTTAAGGAATTCAAAAAGGAAACGAATTCACCGGTTTTGGGGCTGATGCCCTGGCAGTTCCATTGGATAATGTTTATGGCATTATCCATGTTGAACTGTTTGGGCAACCAGACATCTCTTTATTGCAGCTACGGCTGCACCTGGAACGGGTTCTTCCTGAATGCTGTCGAGGGCGAGGAGGAGGACGTGGTTCAGCATGTCCAGCATCTGGTCCTGGTTTCCTCCTTGGAACCTCCTGTTCATGCCCTCTGAAATTTTTAAAATTAACTTGGCGAGTAGTGCCGGGATGCCCGACTGAGCAACTGCGGCCTCACCGTTAGTTTTAGAAATTACATCAGCAACCGGCTGCCTGGTGCTGGCTACAGCTACATATTTCTTAGCCTTGCTCTTTCTCTTCTTGTTCTTCGGTTTCTGAGGCTTGGCCTGCTTGACGGTTAAATCAGCAGGAGCCTCCTGCGAAACTGAGGGCGCCGGCGCGGCTTCTTCCCTAGCGACCTTACTTGTGGCCGCTTCCACCGCCTTTGCATAACTGATATGCTTGGTGGTCTTCAGCGTAATAGCCTCCTTGGCTATCTTACGTTGCGGGCAAACCGCTTGACCAGTGTGGTAACTGGTCCCCTCGCAGGTCGCGCAGCGGCGCTCGCTTTCTTTACTCTTGCACTCCTTCAGCTGGTGCTCTCCCGAACATTTTGGGCATTTGACCTTACCGGTGCAATTGGCGGCTATGTGACCATAGCCATTGCACTGGTAGCACCTGATCGGCTCCCTTATATAAGGTCTAACCTTAAAACTAAGATAGCCGATTCTGACTTTCTCGGGAATCCTTCCCCTGAAACTAAGGATGACCACGGTAGTGGCCACCTTCTTTCCTCCGACATTCTTGGAAACTCTCGATGCGCTCTCGCATCCAGTGCTTACCTTGACTGACTCTTCATCGACGCTGTCGGGGACGCCGATAATACAGTATCTCGGTTTGGCCGCTACACGTGGCTTAGCCGCGATTCCTCCCAACTCCTTAATCTGAGATAGCCTAGCTATCTCTGCCTCGTTCTTAGCTAGTACGATGAGAAGATCTTTGCTAGCAATGATCTTCACATCACGCCTACCTAAAACTTCACTCACCTCTTTCTGAACCCGGATTGGGTTCAGCTTCCTAATCTCGATATTGAAGAAGACTTTCGTCATCTTCTCCTTCGAGACATCTTGCGTTGAAGCCGCAGAGGAGGAGACTCTCCTGCGCTTCCTACTCTCTACGGTTATGAAACCGTCGTCCATTGCATCGATGCTACTGACGTCCATGCTCTCTGTTTTTTTCTTGAATTGAACAATCAACAGTCTGTGCTATCATTTAAATGTTTTTATTTTTTGTCGGAAATCCAATACATGTAAATTTAATCTAGCATAACACGCATACGATTATAGCACGCATAGGGGGGGGGTGCGTGGTAAGTAAAATCGAACATAACACGCGTGTAATATGGGTGAAAATACGGTAGTCATTGTCATATGTGTAAAATTATATTACATGATTTTATGTAATGATAGAAGTAGGTAACAAGTGACATGATTTTATGTAACATAATTTTATAATATTTATAAAATGGCATCCGCTATCTTTGGATGCCAAGTCCAAAGTGGTTTTTGATCAATAAACTCATTCATCTCTTGAATCATCACTCGGAACACGACATGGCGCAGTCGACATTTTCTTTGAACGTTGGGTTGCCACCGACTTTAGATGTCAATTCTTCTAATCTTGCAGAAGTCTGGAGGCGTTGGAAAAGCAGTTACGAAACCTATTTTCAGCTTTGTGACGGGAACCAACTTACCGAGACTCGTCGAGTAGCCCTTCTTCTCCACGCTCTGGGTGAAACTGTCAATGCCATGTACTATGACATGGATTGGCATAACGAAGAGGACAAATTGAAGCACGACATTGAACTGCAAAGATTCGAGGAGAGGTTTGCACCTAAGAGGCATGTGTTGGTGGAGAGATTCAATTTCAACGAATTGTCACGAAGGCCAGGAGAGCTCACCAATGACTTCCTGGAACGCCTGAAACTTGCTGCACGAAACTGTGAATTCAGGGACCTCACAGAAGAACTGATTCGTGACAAGTTGGTTTTCACTTATCCGGACAGGGACATCCAACTTAGAATGATGAGTGAGACCGATTTCTCACTGAGCAACCTGAAGAGAATCGCAATAGTTTTTGAGAATTCGCAGCAATGCCGCATGTTGATCGATACTAGTCACTCCACACATCAACAGGTCAACGAAGTGAATCTTCTAAAGCCATCTATTCCAAACAACAGAGGCAAGCAGATGTCTAATAAACAGTGCTCCAATTGTGGTCGGGCTCATCCAGTTTCCGCAGTCTGTCCAGCCAAAGGAAGAATCTGCAAGAAGTGTGGTAAGGGATACCCTTTTGCAAAGGTTACTTCAGTAAATATCCAGAAGTGGCTCGTTTAGAAAGCAAGACAGCTACAGCCATTATCTCAAAGTTAAAGAACATATTTTCCAGATATGGCATCCCAAAAACCATAGTTTCCGACAACATGCTCTTCAACTCAGAAAGTTGCAGGCCTTTTGCAGTGGAGTGGGGTTTTCAGTGGCTATTCACCAGTCCAGGAAATCCACAGTCAAATGGAATGGTGGAAAGACACATTCAAACCATCAAGAATGTCCTCAAGAAAGCTGAAGGAGAAAGGACAGACCAACATCTCGCTCTGTTAAGCCTGAGGAATACCCCCATTTCTGAGTTAAATATTTCCCCAGCACGACTTCTTTTCAGCCGCAGATTGAGGAACACACTTCCGGTGCAAAGCAATAAGTTACTGCCTCAGGTTGTTAAGGATGCCAAGGGACAAATCACTCGACGACAGCAGAAGACAACAGATACACATAATCAACTCCATTCAACTCAGCATCGTCCCCTCACCCCAGGCACTCCTTTAAGGTTCAGAATAGAGAATGGATGGAGGAAAAGAGAGGTTATGTCTGTTCTGGGCCCAAAAAGGTATCTAATAAAGACTTTAGATGGCCGTGAGTTTGTAAGAAATCGACGATTCTTGTTTCCAACAAAAGAACAAGATCGGCACCACCATTGGTTTTGGATCAGCAGGAAAGAAGATGAAGGCACAGTAGAATCTGCAGGCACTCCGGGGCATCCAACAGTTCCTCAAGCAGAAGCCCCGATTTTGGAAACGCCTCCTCAGCAACCAGCCCTTGTTGGGGAAGGAAGACCAGCGACATCCAGAAGTGGAAGACCAATCAAGCACCCCTGCCGATATGGTTTTGACTGAGCTCCAAGCTTGGAAGGGAGATGTCATATGTGTAAAATTATATTACATGATTTTATGTAATATAATTATATGATTTTATGTAATATAATTACATGATTTTATGTAATATAATTACATGATTTTATGTAATATAATTACATGATTTTTATGTAATATAATTACATGATTTTTATGTAATATAATTACATGATTTTATGTAATATAATTTTATATTATTTATAAAATAGCATCCGCTATCTTTGGATGCCAAGTCCAAAGTGGTTTTTGATGAATAAACTCATTCATCTCTTGAATCATCACTCGGAACACGACAGTCATTATTTGGGTCGGCTGATTTTATTTTACGTTATATATATAATTTGCATAAAGAAAATGTTATTAGGAAACTTCCAATTTTAAAAGTTATTAAAATATCTTATTTTTCATCGATCTAATTATTAGAATTTGTCATACGGTCAGATCAAAATAAAAGCATATGCCACAAAAGTATCTAAAAAATAGTATATAATATATTTTGATAGTACGAACAATCATTTGAATTAGTCATTCGCGAAATAATGCCGCTTCATGGAGATAAAAGACCTTTCGATTATGGTTTGAGACTAGGTATAACAATATGTATTGGCTAATTTTAAGACAATCAGTGGCGATTCTATACTACAGTGCTAGAAATATTGTTACGACATACCAACTTTTTATGGATAATTTAATTAAAAATTAACGTATCTTGCTGAAATTTTCAGCAATTACATAAAACATCATTTGTAAGCATCGTACAAAATTTCCTTTCATGTGGGTCAATGGTTCCCATAAATCAGGGGTACTCAAACTGCGGACCGCGGTCCACAATCCGGACCGCCGATAGCTTTTAAGTGGACCTCTAATTATTTCCAAAAAGATAAATTTAAAAAGTTAAAAAATTCTGAATTCTGGTCTAAGTTTGTAATTGAGGGTCAATACCCTTGCTCCAAGAAATTGGCTTTATCAGTTCTGACAATATTTGGATCAACTTACACCTGTGAATCATCATTTTCAACTATGAACATTATCAAGTCTAAAAATCGAAGTCAATTAACTGATATACATCTTGGAAATTGTTTGAGAATTGCAATTACTAGCTATTCTCCAAATATCATAGAAGTCACGAAGTCATAGAAGGACAAGCAGTTCCATGCATCACACTAAATAAAAAGTCTGGCAGCATTTTAATATTAATTCATTACTTTTTACTTCACAACCCCCCCCCCCCCCCCCGGTCCACATGACCCTTGTGGACCGCCACCTATCTGAAAATTACGTAAAGTGGATCCCGGCCAAAAAAGTTTGAGTACCACTGCCATAAATTACGCATAAGAACCATTTTTGGTCTGGAAATATTATTATGACAGTTTCCGGTTTGGGATCGTTTCATCAATTTCAAGGTCTTATTGGAGGGTAAAATATTAAATTGTCATTAAGAAAGCTATATAAAAAAGTGTGAAATTCAAAAATTCTTTTTACATTCATTTCATCATGGAGAAGAAAGCAGGTTTGACAGAAGAAGAAAGAGGACAAGTTAAGGCCTTTAGGAAGGCAAACTATTCGATAAGAAAGATTGCAATATGAGTTGAATAGATCATGAGCTGTCATCAAATGTTTTTTGGATGATCTAGACTGATATAGGAAGAAATACAAGGGCTGAAGACCGAAAAAACTCTCGAGTTAGATTCAGAGAGTCTCATCGGGGAGGCTTCACAAGGAGAATATTCATGCAAACAGCTAAATGATAAGCTGGATTTGGATGTCCGTGTTAGGACAGTGTGCAACTATCTTAATTCAAGTGGACAGTTGAAATACGAAATACGAAAGCGAGCTCCAGCGTTGAAATTCTATCAAGACAAAAAAACGCCTCCTTTGGGCAAAAGAGATGTACAACTACAACGAAAGATGGGAAAGCATAATTTTCACAGATGAAACAAAATTCAACCTTGATGGGCCAGCTGGTTATAAATACTACTGGCATGATCTCAGAAAAGAAAGAGATGTTTTTTTAGCAGAAACCACGGAGGAGGTTCTATGATGGTCTTTGGAAAAATTTCAAAAATTGAGAGGACTGAACTGCTTTTGAAAGGGAGGCAGGACTCTCAGTACATCAAAATGCTCAAGGATCATCTCCTTCTTTTTGCTGAAACAAAACAACATGAATTTCAGCAAGATAATGCTTTCATTCATGTTTCCAAGGCAGCCAAAGCATTTTTTCAGAAAAGAAAGAGATGTTTTTTTAGCAGAAACCACGGAGGAGGTTCTATGATGGTCTTTGGAAAAATTTCAAAAATTGAGAGGACTGAACTGCTTTTGAAAGGGAGGCAGGACTCTCAGTACATCAAAATGCTCAAGGATCATCTCCTTCTTTTTGCTGAAACAAAACAACATGAATTTCAGCAAGATAATGCTTTCATTCATGTTTCCAAGGCAGCCAAAGCATTTTTTCAGAAAAGAAAGAGATGTTTTTTTAGCAGAAACCACGGAGGAGGTTCTATGATGGTCTTTGGAAAAATTTCAAAAATTGAGAGGACTGAACTGCTTTTGAAAGGGAGGCAGGACTCTCAGTACATCAAAATGCTCAAGGATCATCTCCTTCTTTTTGCTGAAACAAAACAACATGAATTTCAGCAAGATAATGCTTTCATTCATGTTTCCAAGGCAGCCAAAGCATTTTTTCAGAAAAGAAAGAGATGTTTTTTTAGCAGAAACCACGGAGGAGGTTCTATGATGGTCTTTGGAAAAATTTCAAAAATTGAGAGGACTGAACTGCTTTTGAAAGGGAGGCAGGACTCTCAGTACATCAAAATGCTCAAGGATCATCTCCTTCTTTTTGCTGAAACAAAACAACATGAATTTCAGCAAGATAATGCTTTCATTCATGTTTCCAAGGCAGCCAAAGCATTTTTTCAGGAGTCCAACATGCAAGTGATGGACTGGTCTGAATGTTCACCCTACTTGAATCCGATTGAAAATGTCTGGGCCTTTTCAAGATCAATTTATGGCAATGGACAACAATATGACACTAAAAATAAATTGAAAAATGATTTGGAGAAATTTGGATGAAAACATTATCAAAACACTGATTTTCTCCATGAAAAATGGGTATATAGATGTTATTTTTAAGAAAGGAAGAATGACATCTTATTGAAACAATATTTCATTTACTTTTAAATAAAAATTTTTGCTAAAATACAGAAATTCATAAGTTTTTTGGTAACCTGTAGTAATAATATTTCTATGCTGAAAAATGGATTTCTGTGGGATTTGCGCTTAATCCTTGATCAAAGTGAAAAAATTATAGAAGTTATATTCTTTAAGGATATTATACAGTTCTTCTAAATTTTAGCTTCGTACGATAATTTAAAGTTAAGTTATTACAAAAAATGGAGAGTGTCATAACATTTTTTCTAGCACTGTACTTAGGCGGGAGTGGGTGAGGAACAGCTCCTAAAATTTTCGTCCAAATTGGTAAATTATTAAAACAACATGAACAGAAAATAATACTACAATAGATTTAATTAATTTGTTTTGGATTTTGAAAATCACGGGATGAGGGGGGATGGCCTAAATCCAAATACACTAGTGACGGCTCGTGATGCATTACCAGATTTCAGCAATGGTTTGAACAATCCAAAGGTCACCCAAAACCATTTTAATTTGAATTTATGTATTTCAATTTTGTTGTAAAATTATTATAAAATAAATTTACAAAAATCTTTTATATGTGTTGAATATTGATTAAAATTTAAGGTTTGAATTTAAACATATTTATTCCTACTTCTGTTTATATTGGTTTGCCGGGAACTCACAGTTGAACGAAGGTTGAACTTTATAAAAGTCCCTTTGGTTGCATTTATACTTTAGTGGTATTTTGGTTTTTTTAAATAGACTTGGTTTTTTAACAAAGCAATTTATTGATGAAAATATTGATTGTCTGATATAATCGACTTCGATGCAGCTTTCTTACTGCATTGGAAGTGCTGTAACTTTAAGACAGTGCACATATGTAAGGCGCTTTTAAAAATATTTTGTTGTAGATTCTGTTATCGAAATTAAGCTGAAATCATGGAAGATGAAAAAGATGCTGCCAATACATCTGATGTTCTTAACTTTGATGAGAATGGCATTCCAGGTAATTTGAACTAAATTGTAAAAGAAGTAGTGTTACAATGGTGAAAGCTGTAAACAAATCAGTAAGTGATAGGAGTTTTTTTAGGAATGTAGTTTATCTGAGAATGTATAAACTGAAAATACTACCAGAGCAATTCCAATGAAGATGGTCTTTATAGGTCTTATTTTTATTAGTTTATCAGGAACTTGTGGTACCAGACCTTCTTGACTCTTCAAAGTTAATTGAGGGGGATGGTCCTCGTCTGGTCATAACATATATTGTCAATGAAAATTTCAAGTCATATGCAGGAGTGAAGAAGTTGGGACCATTCCATAAAGTAAAGAATCCGTTTTTATTGGTGTAAATTATGATTGCAATTTTTATTTTTCTTTCTAGAATTTTACTGCAATTATTGGTCCAAACGGAAGTGGCAAGTCGAACGTCATAGATTCCATGTTATTTGTGTTTGGATATCGTGCATCAAAGATTCGTTCAAAGAAGATAAGTGTCCTGATTCACAACAGTGAAGCTTTCAGCAACGTGGAAAGTTGTACAGTTAGTGTGCATTTCCAGAAGATTTATGATACTGGGGTGAGGCTTTTTATTGCCTAAACATTTTATTTCTTCCAAAATGATTCATCTTTGATGAGTTTTTGGCATTCTGTGCAAGTGAAATTTCTTGAAGTATTCAGTCATTAAATTGGATTTATTGTTGTTACAGAATTACGTAATGCATTAAATGTGGCTTTTATTAAATGATTTGAATATAAGTAATTATTGCTATTTCTTAATTACATTTACTAGGATTGATTTTTCAAGATTAGTATTTCTGACTAGTCTTCGAACAAATCTTTGTATTTCATTGTGTTATATTGCAATCCAACACTTCAGAATCAGAATTTTTTGATATGTGGTGGAGAGTTTGGAGTTAATTAAAAAAGTTGTTACTATCGATTTAGTGATTTATTGCAGCACAAATAATTGATTCCTAATTTTCTTCAGAGAGGAGATGATGACTTTGAAGTCGTGGAAGGTTCTGAGTTTGTAGTCTCAAGGACTGCCTTCAAAGACAGCAGTTCCTACTACAAGATCAACGACAGAAAGGTTCACTTCAAAGAAGTGGAAGCTTTCCTCAAGGAGGTGGGGGTTGACCTCGTCCACAACAGGTTTCTCATACTCCAGGTTCGTCGAACTTTTTTCACGAGTTAAGCACGATCCGAATGGCGATTCAATAATTAATTGACGAATTAATTGGCATTATTGGGTGATAATTTTCATTTGTCAATGTCTAACTTAATTAAACACGAGCCAATGGAGAAATAGTCAACTATTTATTTAATCTCATATCTTATCTCTATAGCATGATTGATAGTAGTCACATCACATTGTTTAGGGTGAAGTGGAGCAGATTGCCATGATGAAGTCAAAAGCACAGAACAAGAACGAGGACGGAATGTTGGAATTCTTGGAGGACATCATCGGCAGCAGTCGTTTCAAGGAACCGATCGAAATTCTTGCAAAAAGAGTTGAAGAACTGGCCGAGTTGAAAACCGAAAAGGTTCTTTTGATTTTAAATATTTTCTATTTGAGATCCTGTAATACAAATCAGATAATAATAATAATAACATCATATTATTTCTGTTTAAATATATAATATATATAAATGTGCTTAAGGATATTTTGTTGCAAATTTTTAGTACAACAGAGTGAAGATAATTGAGAAGGAGAAAAATGAACTGGAAGATGCAAAGAATGAAGCAGTGGCTTATCTGGAACTGGAAAATGATATTACCCAAAAGAGGAGCATTTTGCTACAAAAAGACATGTGAGAACAAATAACTTTAAATGAAACTGTTTCATGAAGTTAAACTTAATGATGTAATAACACTGATAATAATACAGTATACAGTAATACAGGGCCATTAATAATGCAGTATACAGTAATACAGGGCCATTAAGCTGCAGTGACCGGTGTTCAAACTGCTTGACCGCGGTTTAAAGTTTTATTGATAATGAATATTTGACGTGTAAACGAAATCACACATAAAGTATAAGCACTTTAATTACATCAACAATGTATTAATCATTTTGATACATTTATCTTTCAATGCAAATTTTATTTTTTTATAAAAATATGAAATGATATCAACTTGCTTCTTGGTCTTTGAAGCTCTCATCTCAGCATCTCTTGTAATTGTAACTTCATTTATATAGCGCCATATGCATAGCGTCAGAGGCGCTTCTTCTAACCATTTATATAGCGCTCCTTCCCAGGGACGCTGGCGGCAGTGCAGGCTGGGTTTCGAACGCGACACATTACGACTATTGCCATTACTGCCGTATGCAGGCAGGTAACCCATTTGGCTAACCTGCACGCCCCAGAGAGACCTCAACTGCACTGTCTTTACTTTGTCCCCTCATGCGCCTAGTATTCTGAGTCAGCTTCCTGTCCTTTAACTGCATCGTCAGCAAGTCAAGATGATCAAGAAATGCTCTTACTTTGTTTTCATCTTTCACCCCTCTGCGAATTTTTAAATTTTCTGCTAAGTAAGCAGTGCTTTAGGGCGAGTTTTGCCCTTTTTTTTGTGACATCCAGCTTTTGGTGAACATTATGTGAAGCATGTTTATTTTTTCATGGCAGTTTTTTATTGCTAAGTACTTCTGTGATTCCAACATATTTCTTTTAAAAAAAATACGAATTACAATTTCATCAATCGATTGACTATGCCTCGTTTATAACCGATTTGTGGCATATTTTGTCTATTGATATGCATACAAATTGGGATCCATGGTTTTCTGTGGATTAATGGCCATGTACTGTGCTAATAATAAGAATGCTTGTAGTAATAGTAACAAAATTGGTAATTAATAATTTTAATGTTAATGACTTTTGTATGCAATGAGAAATTGTACTGAACTTTTGCAGTTCTTCATCAGAAAAACTCCACAAAGAAGCTGCAGATACCAAGGCTGCAGTTGCAGAGGATTTGAAATCATCGGAGGTGGTTCTGCAAGAAACCATGGCCAAAAAGAAGGCCATTGCAAAAGAATCACGAGAGATCATAAAGTATAATTTTAGTTTTAAATTTCAATATCTGTGCACGTTCAAGCCTAGTTCAAACTATACAAGTTATTTTTTTAAGAAAATTTAACGAAGTGGACGCTTTACACGAGAAAGTTAAGCGCGAGTTCAAAGAGTACGAGCAGAGGGACATGAGGTGTCAGGAAGATCAGAAACATTGCAGGAATGATGCCAAAAGTCTTGCAAAGTCACTACAGCAGGAAGAAACCAAGGTAAGTTCTGTCGCACTGGTTTAAATCCCACAGTTTATTAATGTTTAATTGGTTGTTTCAGTTGGCACAACTGAAAGTTATACCAGCAAAAAAGGAGGAAGATGCAAAAAAACTTATGAGTAAGTTGGAGAAACTCCAAATAGACAAACAGAATGAGGAAGATAGGTTCAATGAGGTCATGAACAGCTTTCAGGACGAAACAAAGGTTTGATTTGTTTGAAATGTGATAAATATTTTCTTTTGATTCTCCTCAAAGTTTCAAAGTGTGCTTGAAAATGTTAAAGGATCTCCAGAAGAATAAGGAAACAATGGAAAAAAAACTTTCAGTGCACCAAAAAAGTGTCAACGTTGCCAAGCAGGAGGTAAGTTACAAACAAGAGTTAACATCAGGATAGAGAAATGTTTACTTGTATTTTTCTTTAAAAAGCAAGAAATTAATTTTAATATCTTGCTGATTTCAATTATTATGATGTGATTTGAAAGTACTGCTGCTCAAAAGAATTGAATTGCTTTTCAGTATCAATTGAAGCAGGCAGAGTTGGACCTTTTGAAAAGAAATCATATGAAGGAATCTTCAAAGCTGACTGATATTAAAAGAAATTTAGAGAGGTTTCAGAAATTGTTGGAGGATAAAAAGGGGTATGCTCAAAGTGAATTCGTGTGATCATGAAATATTATTGGATTTTGCAGTTACAAAGATGACACATCAATGCTAATTCTACAATATTATTTTAGCCAGATAGCATCTTTGCTATGAATGCTTTAGCAACTTCTGTTGATATACTTAATAATTTGTTTAGATCATTGGATGAAATCAATCAAAAGCTGCCTGATTGCAATGCAGCATTTGAACAAGCAAAGAAGGACTTAGCTGAAGTGAACAAGATTTATGATGAGAAAGGAATTGTTGTAAGCAATTAGAATCATTTAGACAAAGTTGTGCTTTAGTTTACACAAAGCATTATCTGACATTTTGCATTCATCACGAACAGGTGAACAAACTTCGAACTAAAGTTGAAATGGCTAAAAGCACTTACCAAACTGCTCAGGATCAAGGCAGAGTCATGGAGTACCTGATGAACCTAAAAAGAAGTGGTAAAATACCAGGAATTCATGGAAGGCTTGTGAGCATCACGAAGCTTATTTATTCATTCATTTTGGCTTCTGACTTCGTTTTAATTTGCAGGGAGACTTAGGAGCCATGGATGAGAGATACGACGTTGCCGTGTCCACTGCTTGTTCTTATCTCGATCACATTCTGGTCGACAACATGGAAACTGCCCAGAGGTGCATCGAGGCTTTGAAGGCAGGATCAGTTGGACATGCAAACTTCATTGGTCTCGAACACATGTCCACATGGAAGCAGAACTGCTCCAGGAAAATTAATACGTGAGTTTTTTGGCTTGTGACTCAGAAGAACTGATTATGTATACATGTTATTATTATTATTGTTATAATTATTGTTATTATTTATATTGAATTACTCCCCAGCAGTCAAGTAATTTAATTTAATAATCCAAATAGAAGCTTATGGCCTTCAAGGACGAAATGATTTTTATGAAATTGCTGAGGCATTAAAAATATGACAAAATTATTGGCAAACAAATTTCTGATGACCGAACTTTTAAATAGCCCTGAAAATGTCCCTCGTCTCTTCGACCTGGTACAAGTCAAGAACGAGGAGTTTTTACCTGCATTTTATTTCGGTCTGCGAGACACTCTGGTGGCCAGAGACCTTGACCAAGCCACTAGGATTGCTTACGGATCCACCAGGTTCAGAGTGGTGACACTGGGCGGTCAACTAATCGATCTTACGGGTGAGTCGAGCACTCGTTAACCTCCTGCACTTCCGCACCACTGCCTGTTGTTTGATGTTATTTTCAATGTTGTTGTGACATGGGCATTTACATTGCATAAATAATTCAAAAGTTGTACCATACATTGATTACATCATGTAATGACACGGATGATGTTAATTGTTTAGGAACAATGAGTGGAGGAAAAATTATTTGTTTAGGAACCATGAGCGGAGGAGGAAACCGGGTCTCGAAAGGGAAGATGGGCTCAAGTCTTGTTGAGCGAGTCGATCCTAGAGAACTTCAAGCCATGCAAAAAGAATTGGATGAGGTTTGTTTTCACATGCATGCTTGTTGTTTTCTGAAATGTTTACTTGTGTAAATGAATAAGCAAAACAATCCATCTCAATTCATAACTAAATAATTGAAAGATAAAAAGTATGACAGAGACCATGCAATTGTTTTGGTCATCATACTAAGCACATATCAACTGTTTAGGTACAAGAAACAAATATCTACAGAAATTGTCAGCTAAATTTAAGCAATCTTTTTTGGGCAAAGCTGCAGAATTTCACTTCAGAACTTATATTGAAGATAAAATTGTTGAACTGCTTCTTCTCACGTGTCTGCTAAAATTCATCAATTGAAGCTGTTGTGCAAACAGCTTCTTGAGTTCATCTCTTATGTTTTTTTGAAAGATGGCAGAACCAATCTTAAATTCGGTCGATTGGGACATTATTTTATTTGTTATATTTCTCACATTTAAATTTACGCTTTCTTATCTGAGTTTGATATGCCAATTAGGGATAAAGATAAAAACATTTTGGTTTATCTTGATATTTCTTGTTGATATAAATTATCTACTTTTACCTCTTATTTGGAAATGACAGCATCTGAAAGAAGGACGAGCTTGTCAGGAGAATCGGTCCAAACTGCAGGAGGCTGTGGACAAGATGCAGAGATCTCACAGAGACATGCAACATTCTGCTCAGAAAATTTCAAATGAGATCAAGGTATGTGATTGTTTGTGCTTGTTAGCAGAATAAACACCCTTTGATAGGATATACCTTGATAAGTTTTTAAAATCATTTTTAGAATATTGAAGAACAATGTTTGAGCTTTGAGAGGCAGGTTAAGGATCAGGAAGAAAGTGTTGCTGCCTCGATACCAAACGAAGAAAAATTGCAGGAAATGGAGGACATGGTTGCAAGTCTTAAGAAAGGTAAAATTTTCATTTTTGGGAGTTTCATTTTGGAATCTCATTCATTAATTTGGCTCCAAATCTTTGTTTGCAGAGTATGAAAAAGTACAGAAAGTGGCTTCGGATTTGGAGGATGAAATCCATGAGTGAGTCTGAATTGAATAATTTTGTAATATTCAGAATAATATATTACATTTTTGATGTAATATACTTTGTAATATTCAGAATAATATATTACATTTTTGATGTAATATACTTTGTAATATTCAGAATAATATATTGCATTTTTGATGTAATATACTTTGTAATATTCAGAATATATTTTGTGATGTTCTGGATACCCTATAAATTTTGATGAATTCTAGACTTATCTAGAAGTAATATAAAACATTGTAAAGGTGCCTTAACTGATTGTCAGGATCCACAAACAAATAATGGAAATAGGAGGGAGGGAATTGAAGTCCATTGAGACGAGGATGAACCTTTTAAACACAGAGATCGATCAACTCAACAACGCCCTCACAGAAGTCAACGTTGCTATCAAAACAGCTCAGAGGTGAGGCAATGATCCCTTTTAAAGCCTATAAATCAGTTGATCAATTTCTGTAACAAATGTAGCTTGTTTGTTGTGCCTTTTACGATATCTATATTTGATGCAATTTTTAATTTGACAGAAATGCTGTGAAATCTGAAGCGAAGATTGAATCTTTGCAGAAGGAAATTGAGGCAAATAAGCAAAAGATGAAAGATTTGGAAAACGAGAAGAAAAGCATCGAATCAGAGGCTGAAACGGTGCTTGCCGATTTGAGCAAATCAGGGGTGAGATTGAAGTCGAATCATTGTCTGCTAAACTAATTGTTATGAGATTGTTGTTGCCTAATGCTTTTATGATGCTTGAGTGACATTTCATGATGCTCGAACAACATTTCATTATGCTTGAGTGACATTTCATGATGCTCGAACAACAGGAGGACAAGAAGAAGTACGAGGAGTTGTTGTCGAAAGTGAGCGCAGAGACATCCAGGTTTGAAGGGGAGGAGCAGGAACTTAAGAAACTACAGATCGTCATGAAACACAAACTTGAAAAGGCCACAACGGAAGAAGTCGAACGAAAAGAGAGAATCAATGAATTGAAAAAAGAGGTCAGCATGATTTAATTTTTCAAATCCATCTCCGCAACATTCTGTTTTTTGCCTTAAGATCAGTGTTTTTAAAACTTACATGATTTCTCAAGTGTAAGCACCTTAATCATCATCATCTACCTCTTAGCTGGGTTATTTTGGCATGTTGTAAGACTTTTCTGATTGATTTTGGCATTTGAAATTGGAAATCAGTGACTCGTAACTTGTTTTTCCAGTTCAGTGAATTGAGTCTGAACCCGATCAAGGAGGGTGACAACGTGGAGCTGCAGATGTACTCAGACGAAGAGTTGGAAACGCACGACGCCGATCAAGTTAGGTACGACGTGACAACTCTTCAAAGCAATCTCTCCAAAATGAGACCAAACATGGCTGCCATAACAGAATTCAAGAAAAAAGTGGGTGTCATTTTTAGCATCTGCTTGCTATAATTAAAATCTTACGAATTTACTATTAATAATAACATATTACTATATAAGATTCTTCTGTTGTTTGATGTTAGTACATTGCATCTTCTATTTGATGTTATTACATTGCAGGAAGACCTCTACTTGAAACGCATGTCGGAAATGACTCAAGTGTCGAATCTGAAGGACGAGCAGAGGAAATGCTTCGATGAACTCAGGAAAAGAAGACACGCGGAGTTCATCACAGGATTTGGACAAATCACGAACAAGCTTAAGGAAATGTACCAAATGATCACACTCGGTGGTGATGCAGAATTGGAACTGGTTGATTCTCTCGACCCATTTTCAGAGGGGATTGTATTTAGGTAATAATATAACATTAATAACTATCATATTTAATATGATGTCTGCTAAATAGTAAATCATCTGTGTTTATTATTTCGTTTTTATTTTTAAAACGTTCTAAACATGAATTTTTATTTAATTCAAAAATGTTTAATTTATGTAAACATGCAGAGGGTATCAGACCTCTGATACGAGCGAGAAGAAAATATTATCATAGATTTTGTAAATTTAAAAATTTATTCATTATTAACTTTTTTTAACTGCGTCTTAGTGTGAGACCACCTCAGAAGTCATGGAAGAACATCTCAAATTTGTCAGGAGGAGAAAAAACCTTAAGTTCTCTGGCCCTTGTCTTTGCTCTTCACCACTACAAACCGACACCTTTCTACGTCATGGATGAGATAGACGCTGCTCTTGATTTCAAAAATGTTTCCATTGTGGCACACTACATCAAAGTGAGTACACTACTTAAGTAATATATCTTAAGTAGTTCAATTTAAGATTTAAGTTCAATTTTAAGATTTGACAACATTGTCATTGATTGACCTTTTTTAATTTTTCAGGAAAGGACCAAGAATGCCCAGTTCATTGTCATTTCGCTGCGCAACAACATGTACGAAATGTGTGACAGACTCCTGGGCATCTACAAAACCAACAACTGCACGCACTCTGCTGTGCTCAATCCTCAATTAATGCGATGTATAATAAATGAGAAGTGACCGTTTCTCTTCTTGCAAACGTTTTTTGATTAATTCATTTTCCATTTTCAAATGCGTTTAGTTGCAACTTGAGCTTTAAAATAACTCCCAACCGTCGCTTCTCTTCTGCAATTTCTTCTTTTATACTTGTCTTGTCTTCCACAATCCGCTCTAAATTTCAATGTTTGAGTGATATCATTTAGACCAGGTTCACGTTTCTCGCCATTTTTAATGGAATGGTAAATGGTATCCAGTCTTAGGACATCGAATCCTTTCTACGTAACGTTGCTCCTTAGAAGTTGAATTCTAATGAATGTTGTTCGCGATGTTTGGATTTATTGGATGTACTGTTTAAATCACTTTGAAAAAGCTTCGAGGCAATTAATTGCGAGAGCGTCTTCAATTTTCTCGTCCGAACGTTAGTCGAGCCCCGAACCATTCTTCAAAGATCTACTTGTTTTTAAAACGTCACGAAACATAGTTGAGGCTTTGTTAACAAATACTAATAAATAATAGTCCTATGGTGCATTAAAGCGTAGCGCCAAAGGCCGAGAGGACGCAGAAAATTAGAATTTTGGGCCAAAGAATTCTAAAACCTCCACTGGAAGTGACTAAAATCTATGCCTGAAGGTGGCAAATCTTTGACATAAATTTTCTATCAGAAAATGTTTCTTTATCCAGGACGTATGGATTGACTTATGGTGCTTTTAGCAGGTGGGATTTGTCAAATCTTAAAAAGGATAGAAACGATTTTCAACAAAAGATTTTAATATAATAATTTTGTACATAAATTTAAAAAATATTTTATTTATTATTATCATAAAAGTTTAGATTTATATGGCGACAATTATGAAGTTTTTAAAACCTTGCCCAAAGCTTAGATCGATTATAAATTATCCAAATGCGACAACTTGCGCAATTAATATAATTTGTACTGTCTTTATAAAAAATTAAATTAAATTAACTTTATTAATTATAGCCGTTATTTTTGTGCAAATGTTTGATTTTACATTTTTATTACTGAATTCAGCTTTTCATGCCATCAAAAAGCATCGGCTCAAAATAAACATAAGAGAATCATTCGAAGATCGCTCGGGAAGTGGGCATAGTTAATTTCATAGAATTGTTCAATATAGAAGGTGAATGCCTTTGTCAAACGGTTCTCCAATAGGGGACAGTGATCAAAATTATCAGAATATTCCATTCAAGCGTCGCAAAACAAGCTCTGTTTCTCCGAATAAGATTGTAACAATGAAAGAAGAAGATAGCGAAAATATTTTGCATAGTTCAGATTTTTTAGATTCAGATGTGATATTGAATGATGATTATCAGCCATCTAAATCCAATTTTGGAATGCTGGGAAATAATGGTTTAAGTAAAGCATCTTCAACTATTGGTGGTAAACCAGGACCAGTGAAGAAAATGGTCATTAAGAATTTTAGAGGTTTAAATATTTTGCTGCTACAGTGTAATACAATGTTTACAAAATAATTGGAAATGTGTTCTTGTAGGGAGACCAGCTCATCCTAAAGATTTTGAGCAAAAAACATGGGCCAGGCTTAAAAGTGCTGTCTCTGCCATTCATTCAAGTCAATCCTTCAAATGTACACAAGAAGTTTTGTACACAGTTAGTATTTAAAACTGAGTTTTTTCAGTAATGGTAATTTTGTGATATTGAGTTCTCGAGACAACAACAATTTAACTGATTTTACAATGGGCATCGTTAAGTACTGCAAATAAGCGGTAGGCAAGTAAACAAAAATAGGTAACAACTCACTATTACCCAGTTAGACTATGGATCCTCTCTACAAGATGCGCCCGAATTGAAAGATTGAAAGCCTCATTTGCCTGGGAGTTAATGGCTAAGGCGTTTTTATGCTTTCGTGTTGCTCTGTTAGGAATTCAGTTCCTGATATGAGATTATATCATTCATTTATTGTTATTATAAGTGAAATTATTATGTTAGATTGAATTAGTATGGTAGAATAAATTAGATCGACTAATAAATCAAAATATTTTTGAAAACACAAATGTAATATCGTTCGCTAATTGTAACATTAAAATTCAATTATGCATTGCGTGTGTCATTATTCACAATGACAATCCTTTAAAATTATAACATAACTTTGGAGATTTGTTTTTTATTTATTATGAATTACAAAGAAACCGACTTTAATAAAACAGGATGTGGAGAACATGTGCGCTCAGAAGATGGCTTCGAGTCTATACAATGATCTTAAAAGTGTCTGTGAAGTGCACGTTAAATCAAAAGTGGAAGAGTTTCTTACATATCCTTTGATGCGGTTTTAAAATTCAAGCATAAAAAACTCATATCCATTCTAGAATTTTATTTAAATTAGGATCAACTGAAAAACTCGCTAATTTGCATTTATTTGATCATGTTAATTTGTTAATTCCTTAACTTTGTCCTTACTGAGATTGACCAAGAGTTGTTTTTAAAATCGATGGACAGTGCATGGAGAACGCATTGCAAGCAGATGGTACTAGCTTTAAATACTTTACTTTAGCTAAATTTTATTTTATAAACATTGTTCTGTTTCTTAGAATGACATCAGGAACATATTTTTGGTTCTGGACAGATCGTATGCCATCCAAAATGCCTCTGTGCTTTCAATATGGTGAATTAAGTTTCTTTGAATCACAAGTTTTTATCACTTTAAGAGTTTAAATCCTGTTCATTATTAGCTTTTAATTTTTCAGGGATATGGGATTGGATATTTTTAGAGTCAACATTGTCAACAATCAGACAATCAAGTACAAGTCCCTGAATGGATTACTGAGTCTCATTGAAAAGGAGAGGAATGGTGAAATTGTTGATCGACAGTTGATTAAAAGTCTCCTTAGAATGCTTTCTGATCTTCAGGTGGGTTTTCCTCGTATGCTTTAAGCAATGATTTCCATTGAGTCGCTCGCAAAAATTTGATAAAGTATCCATCTAAACAAATGGGTCCACTTAATTACAAAGTTAACTATTGCCTGCACAATTCAAGATGGCAGCACAATGACTGGATTAATAATGTTATTAAATAATATCTTGACTTTAACCTTCACTTACCGTTACCTGATATGTTATTCCTCCTCGAGCCTACTCTGCTTTAAGTTTTTAATTTCTTTTGTTTTTAGATTTACCAGGATGTTTTTGAGGATTCCTTCCTAACTGCCAGTTACCATTTGTACTCCACAGAGGGGCAGGTGCAGATGAATAAACTGGAGGTATGACTTGCATCATGCTGAACTTCAATCATTCATTGAAAAAGTTATGATAATGATGTGATAAGAGTTTCTTCAATAACTAGAATATGCACACATGATAAATATATATGCATTGGGTGTTAACTTGTAATGTAAACATTTAAAACTATTTCAACTTTATTATGACACAGGTGCCTGAGTACATCCATCATGTTGATAAAAGACTAAAGGAAGAATCAGAAAGGATTCTTTATTATTTGGATCAGTCAACCAAGTACAATGGAAATGCAAACTTGGTTGTATTGGAATTATATTTTATTTTGCAATTCCAGGAAACCTCTTATCAATCTTATTGAGACAGAACTGATCGAAAAGCACGTAACCAGCCTGCTACAGAAAGGTTAATTGAGAGATTAATGATAAGCTTAACCTATTTCAAACCATGATATATATTTATCATTCATTATAAGAAGATGATATGAAAGAGGCACAAGTGATTTAACTCTAATTGTTACAAAATAATTAACCAAACAGGTCTTGATATGATGTTGGATCAGAACAGATTGGAGGATTTGAACCTCTTGTTTGATCTTCTCTCACGTACCAAAGATGGAGTGAAAGAACTTTTAGTTTCTTTCGCTGCTTACATCAAGGTCCGCTTCAATTTGAAAATAGCTAACATAAAATTTGATTCATCACCTAATTGCTGAAATAATTAATACAAAATTACAATAAACATTAACATTGTGATTGACAAAATTCAACCTCCAGAAAACAGGAAGGTTGTACGTCATAAACCATGACAATGACCCTGAAAAAGACAAGGAAATGGTTCAGCAGTTGTTAGGTGAGTCTAATTTCAGAACAGATTCAAAGTTATTAATTATTCCCTCTTATACCTGTTCTTTTTGTTTAATAAAGATTTTAAAGACAAAATTGACAACATAATTGGCACGTGCTTCAACAAGAATGAAAAGTTTATTAATGCAATGAAGGAGTCGTTTGAGAATTTCATAAACCAGAGGCAAAACAAACCAGCCGAGGTGATCGGTGAGCAATATTACTTTCTCGATTTAAGACCAGGCTTTGCATCTGTATGACATGTTGTAACTATTTGCCACATCAGCAAAATATGTCGACTCGAAGTTGAGGGCCGGCAACAAAGAATCAACAGAGGAGGAACTTGAAAGACTTCTGGACAAAATTATGGTCCTATTTCGATTCATTCACGGTCAGTAACCAGTTTGTTTTATATGTTTATACATTAAGCTTCCTTTGACACGATTATTGATTATTAATTTTTGTATCAGGCAAGGATGTTTTTGAAGCTTTTTATAAAAAGGATCTGGCCAAAAGACTGCTGGTCGGTAAGAGTGCTTCACATGATGCGGAAAAATCCATGCTTTCTAAGCTGAAACAGGGTGAGTTTGTGTAATTTAAGTGCTTTAAATGTTAGTTGTGAGGAAATCATAGAAGTAAAATTATTTATTATTATTATTGTTGTGGTTGTTATTATTAAATTAATTTTAAAATATTTTTAACTATTAAAATTTATTTAATGTAATTTAGAATGTGGTGGAGGTTTCACAAGCAAACTGGAGGGAATGTTCAAAGACATGGATCTGTCTAAAGACATCATGACAGCATTTAAGCAGGTCTGCATTGCAATTAGGAAATAAAATAAATAGTTTATGCCATTTATAATTTTGCATCACATTATTTCAGCACCTCCAGCATGCCAAAGTCTTCTGCAATGTTGAACTGGTGGTAAATGTTCTCACCATGGGTTACTGGCCATCATACCCCCCTATGGAAGTAGCTCTGCCTGAGAGTGTAGGACACAGCTTGTTGCTCATTTAATGCATTTTCAAAGCCATCATAATTGCTTCTTAACAATTGAAAGGGCCACTAAGGAAATATCTGTTTACTGGAATTTATGATTTTAGATGCTCGAGTTCCAAGAGGTGTTTAGCAAGTTTTACCATGCCAAGTACAGTGGCAGGAAACTTCAGTGGCAACACAACCTTGGTCATTGTCTCCTCAGAGCTGACTTCACAGCCGTAAGTAAAATTATTAAATTGACAATCATCATCTCATACTGACATGGAAGCCTCTTTAAGTGAGCATCGATTTATAATTTTATTACAATTCGTTCGTACATCCTAGAGCCGCAAAGAGCTGCAAGTGAGCCTCTTCCAGACTTTGTGCTTGCTCTTGTTCAATGATGCAGAAGAACTTACTCTGGAAGAGATAAGAGATGCTACAAAAATTGGTTAATGGCCATAATTTTTATAATAAGTTTGCTGACAATTTTTTTAATTCACCTAGTTTTACATATTCAAATGCATGTACTTCTTAGAAATTAGTGAATTGAAGAGAACCCTACAATCCCTTGCATGTGGAAAAGCAAGAGTTTTGAATAAGAACCCCAAGGTTTGTTGGATTTGTGAATAAATAATTTATTTGTGATCGTGATGTTAATGTTCATCCTCGAAGGGTAAAGATGTCGAGGATGGTGATAAGTTCACAGTAGCCACAGATTTCAAGCACAAGCTGTTTCGCATAAAGATCAACCAAATTCAAATGAAAGAAACGGTCAGCCTGAATGCTTTTTATTAAAAACAACTATTTGTTAGATCATGTTTGTTAAAAGTTCTTGAATCAATTTGATTTTGTATTACATTTAAATTAGTATTTTATTATTTTTCACACTAAATATTCCAACATATTTCAGGTTTTTGATTTTATAAACTCAAATAAAAATTAATATTGCAGCAAGAAGAAAACATCAACACCTCAGAAAGAGTTTTCCAAGACAGACAATATCAAGTGGATGCTGCCATTGTAAGAATAATGAAGATGAGAAAAACTCTTTCGCACAATCAGCTCATAGCGGAATTGTTCGATCAACTCAAATTTCCAGTCAAGGTGATTTTGTTTTTGTTTTTATTCATTTCTTCTCCAAATTAAACATATTTTTCTTTCAGTCGGCGGATTTGAAGAAGCGAATCGAGAGTCTGATAGACAGGGACTACATGGCAAGAGATAAAGATGCTGTCAATCAGTATCGCTACGTTGCTTAGAGTGCATGCTTTCATCTGTTTGTTTAGGAGTTTTATGATAATGTTTATTGTGACTCTGATTTTGTCAAAGATAAATAAACTATGTCAAAATACTGACGCTCTTCGCAGTTCCTGTGAATTGCATGATGCTGTTAATGAAGCAGTTTTTCGAATAAAAGGAACTCCGACACCGCGTCATTATTATGTTGTTAAACAATAAGGCGTTAATTTTATTGATTTGTCAATCCCAGTTCCAAAGAATAAATAAATAGGTTGGAGACAAAATAAGACACTTAAATAGAATAAAAATTTCAGTTGAAGGCAAATACAATCTTTAAAAAAACAAATCTACTTGGCCTTCGTCTATAACTTAATTAAATTAAGGATAGCCTTCTTGAAGAATTGTAGTTTATTCTCGTCAACAGAGATCTTGTTGGATGGATCGATGTCTATAGCTGAGGCATCCTTGACGACGATAGCTTTGACAAAACCCTCTCTTATGGCGTCTCCGATGTACATATCTTTTTCCCACAAGGTGTCATGGTATGATCCGCTGTCTGGATTTATTAAACCCTCCCTAAGTGCCTCGGAAAAAGTATGGAGGCGCTGAGTCTTGCGATCCAGAACACCGTTAACCAAATAAGTCTTCGATTCGATCAATGGCTCCCTTTAATCAAATTTAAATAAAACATTAGTTGATTAAATTAAATAAATAATTAATGATAAAACTACAATCTCTTAGAATAGCTCACTTGTATGAATCGTTGTCTGGCAAAAACTCGACCAAGATGAGCCCACTGTCCAGAGCTTCAGCAAGAGTTAGAACATTCCCCGTCACAAGGTCTTTGTAGGAGTTTTCTTTCTGATTCAAAATTCCTCGTTTAACTGCCTCATCAATCGAGAGAACATCATGTTTACGAGGATCCCTAATTCCCTTTAGGATATAGGGTCTCGTTTCTTTTATCATTTTGATGTCGACCAATCCCACGTCTTTCACTCTTTCCTGAGATTTGTTCACCTTCACCAGCTCCACCTTCAAACAAAAAATCATTAAAATGAAGGTCGGCTCATAAATACATTAAGATGACTTTGACAATAAAATCACTTTAATTTTTCCAGCATTCATTGCTACAAGGATTGGGATAGATTCTCCAGTTATTTTATTAATGTATTTGCCTCCAGTTTGGTTAATAATTCCTCTGATAACAGCTTCATCCAGAGAAATCTCTTCCCCCGACAATGGGTCAGTGACACCTTACAATTATAGTTGTTACCAAATTATTAAACATAATAACGATTAGTATTTATAGAAAATTCACTTCAAACTACTGCAGACCTGTTATAGTAAAGGTCTGATTTTCCTCCTGTTCACTGGAAAACAATTGTGACGTTGTTGCTAACTTTTTTTCTCTTTCCACTTGTATCTGCTCCTCAACCAGAGATCGTCCGTAATCATCGTAATCACTCTCATCAAAATCCAGAGACACTTGCCAGGTTCTGTGGAGAAAATGAAATAAGGAGAAGCCTAACTTTAACTTGAAATTACTTTGATAAGTTATAAGTTTTGCAATCGTGGGAGTTTCAACAACTGCCTCAATTTAGTAGCTGAAATTATTTTTTACAAACTTTAACCAATCGGAGAGTTGCAAGAAGTGATATTGTTTCCAGTTGGAGACCGATAAAAGGCATTCAGGATGCTTGATGCTTTCTGTTAAAATTTTGTAAGTTTCCCAATGCTTCCAAAATTCCTGAAACAAAATTAGATAAAATTAAGTCATAACAGTATTCATGTATGGTACTAAAATAGACGATACATTAAATATAATTGGTGCAAATTATAAGATAATAATAAAGTATTTATAAGATAACAAATATTTATATAATTACCCTATAGTAGAAAAGGAGTTCTTCCAACAGCTGGGTTTGTACAATCAGCAACGACCCAGTCTTCCTGTCTATAATTTTATAAGAAGAACACGAGATATAATTTTACATACTAGCTCCATTCAATATATCTGTTTGTTGTTTCCTAACTGAAATACCTGACTAATTATATGGTTATTCAATACCTACTATCTTTTTTGATAACCTAAGTAGCTGGCCATTAATCTACAGGTTTATTCTACTAATGAATCAACTAAAACGTTATTATAAACAGATTTAAAGATCTGATTGAAATTGTAATAACAGCCACAACTTTCTTTACACTATAATAAAATGTAATTAAATAGGAACAGATATAATCACAGATGTATAAAGATGAATAAACGTAAACACAATTGATAACTAGGGGAATCCAATAATTAAGAACAGTAACACTATTGACGAACGTGATTCATTAGACGTGGGGGCTTGATGAATGAGAGATCTAAGATGTGACATTCTTCTCTGTAGCTCCTCATAAGGAGGATAAGAAGTCCAATAATGAGAAAAAGTCTTCTCCACCAGACCAAGTAATCTCTTCACTTCCTGCTTTTCTTGAGGAGGTAAGTCAATCAAGAGCAATTCCTAGTGGGATTAAGTAGCGGTCATTTGAACTATATTGTGACCTTAGGTTAATTGCCAAACATTATTTCTTTTATTGTTGTATTATTTATAAAGACGCATTAATATTTTTAATAACGTACAATGCGTAATCCGCAAAAATAATAACAATTACTTATAGCAAGATGTAAATCGAGCTTAAAGTAGTTACTCTTTGTCATAGCTTATACAAAAACTAGCGCTAATATATTTCAGTGAAAACAGAGTATTGAGCGATGCACATGTTGCACAATGTTAGAAACACGTGACTCGCGAACAGGCTCAACAAACCTCTTGTGGAGACCATATCTTAATGACAAACAACAGGAAGAGAACTATGTTCTTGCCGTAACGTTTTACCATGTTGGTCCAACCAGCCAACAACTTGAGAATCAGCCTACCAATTAATAATTAACTTTTATCACTGAATGTAATTGTTTATCACGAAGGCAACGTCTATGATCAGAAACAGACAACCTCGTACTAATTGAGTTTATTTAACATGGATGGCAATCAGAAGATTTACATTATAATTACCCCATAGATTTGTTCAAAAACTCTTCATCGGGGCCTGATATTTTAAGAAGTATCGAAGGAATCTCATAAATTTCTCCTTTAAGATTTTGCACCTAAAATTGCAGAACTGCTTTACGAAATGTTTGGAAGAGACAAGATATTTGTAATCATCACCTTCCACATTTGAATCTTGCTGTTATCAAGCAACATTATTTCCTCTCCAAGCTGCATATTCACCTGAAATCACTAAGATCATTATTAACACGTAATCAATAACTACTATAAAGTAATAGGAAATAAACTTAATTAAGCAAAGGTCAAACATGTTTGGTAGAATAAGTGGCCAAAGCAAAACATGGTCTTGGAGATGTTATTCTGGATGTCCTCATGTGAGATGGCGTGAGTTCCCTCGTTTTGTGCAGAAGTTTATCCATCCGATCTTGCCAGCGAATGAATATTGCACTGGCACTCTGAAGGGCATCAGATTGATTCACCACTCAATCGTTCGCAGCTTGCATAGAATTTTTATAAATTTAATTACTTCATCAACAAATTACCTTGACACCCCTAAGTAGTCTATTGATTGTGGTTCCATGAGTGTCTGTTTTAATGTTGATGACATTCAACAGCTCTCCGACTTTTTCTAGATCCACGGGCATCCAATGAGAATACTCATGCAGTGAATGGTAACACTGCAAAGAAGGATGCATTGATTCTCATAAAATGATGTGATTCAAGACTACGGAAAGCAAAAATGTAGCGGCTCGGAATAGCACAAATGCTGAAGTTGAAAATATTAGTACTTCGAATGGACGGCTAGATGTTATTGTACAACACAATATGCTCCCTTGGCGGGCAGATTTGCACTTACGATGAACTTTCTGTTATTAATTTTTGTTACCATCATTATCATATCTCTCAGTGATTGGAGCAAGAGAGACATTCGAGTAAATCATCTCTGGATTTTCAAATGATTATTTAACAAATGAATATTTGTAAAACCTGATGGTAGTCAGCTGCATCCTTCAAATGGAGTTCCGTGCATTTCATCAACGTGTTCATCCAGTCCCAGTTATTTTGCAGCGAAATGATGCAATTCTGCATGTTTGGGATGTCATGAATTCTATAACTCTATGACTTCTATTCAGGCTCTAGGGTTTTGGATGTAGTCTAAGACATCTTACCTGATAAACGTTAGCATCAGAGAGGTCATTGATGTCTGGAACAATAAAATCAGCCCTGCGCCGAAGTTTGTCACTCAGAGATACCGACTTGAAGATGACATCATTTGTAAACTTCTGAAAAGTTTATTTATCAAACGTAATTTATAAATAAGCCATTTATTTAAGTGTAACAGAATTAAACAGACCCCGAAAATGTCTTCCATCGACTGCAATTCCAATAACGATTCAAGGCAATGGCTCTGTTTGACAATAGCGCCCTAAAAGCAACAGATAATAATAATAATTATTAGTATTAATAACTTTATATAATTATAATATATAATTAATAACATTAGATTTGAAGAAGAAACTGAAAACGACGTGATCGTCATCTTGTTTGGAACTTAAAAGTTGTTGAAATTAAAATTTAATGAGTTTAAGAATCTTAAAATTGTACATTTAGCATCTTTAGGAAATTAATCTCTTATTTGACTTATTTATGGAACGTCACTTACAAGAAGATTTCTATGGGTGTTTCGCAAGTGTTGGCTTTCTTTCGGCCCCTAAAATGGATGCCATTTAAAGCGGATGAATAGCACGACTAAATTTAATTTGAAATTTTAAAAGGACTCACCAGATTTTCAATCTCTGTGACAAAACTTTGGACGGCATCGTAGAGTTTTTTGTGGTCATTGAGTGATTCCACTATCGCGACTTTATTCGTTCCAATTGATGTATTTTGAAATTGAATCTGAAAACATGGACATCTCTAAAATGATGCAACAGGAGCACTTAAAACTCCTCACACTAAAAAGAGCGCTCAAAATTCACACCTGTTTGTTCGATAGCCATGTGTTGCAGTCGTCTGAGCGAGACATTCTTCTGACTGAATAACGAGTGAATAAGCGAAAAGAGAGGGCTGGAAGTAAATAGATTCTTTACATTAGTAAGACAATAATCGCACAATTTTATTTATCAACATTCGTCAGCATTTTCTCGCAGCCCTTTGTATCAGTGGTCGTTAAGTCATAAGATATCGAAAAAGTGCTCCAGCTTAAGTAGAACTCTATGGACAAGCCAATTATTAAAAGTAAACTTTGAAAATCGTCCGAATCGATTCGATAGAAGAGAATTATTCTCACAATCTAGTACACGAAAGTTCCTCGATGTCCCGTTGAAACTCGATTCGCACGAAATTGTCGGGACATTTTATTGCGCGTGCAAAACTCCCTCGTGCAGTCACACAGCGACGCAGGATGCGAAGTTATTCGTAGAAGGAAGCTATCAGTGTCCGTCATTCGAGAGTGGTGAAGACAGCCCACATAACAAACGAATGTTCTTGACACTTAACTCTACCTTGTTTTACCTTGATATACTAGTTAATGTTAAACTCTACCTTGACAAACAAGTTAATGTTCATGCTTATTTTACAACAGTTTAAAATCATTCTTAAGTAAGTTTTAATATTATACAAAATAGATATGCAACAATATCTCGATAAAATTATTTTATCACACCTTTTCAGTTTTCAGCGAAAACATGACATGTAAAAAACGACGTCATATTTGATAGCCAAAACATCTTTTCAACTTTCGCTTGTAACTATAAAATACTAACATCAACAATATAAATGTTCATAAAAGTTGGATGGATGTATAAATATGGTTAGAACATTTTAAGCGAACAAAAATAAATGAAAATTATCACAAATTACTGTTACGTTGTTTAAATGAATGACATTTTTGTCAAACAAGACGAGCAAAGCGTAATTGGAAAGCGACATTTATTAATTTAGGTATTAATTAATTTCTCATAAAACCGAGTTGATGAAGTTATGAGGATGTGCAACGATGCTATAACTTTCAGGGGGTTTCTTTCCATTTGCATGGTGGTCCCTCTATTGGTTCGTATTGGATCAGCTGACATGTTCACTAAATTATTACAAATCTCCAAAAAAACCTAAAAGAAGAGGTAACATTATCTTGGATGGAACCCATCTTATGCTGACGAGTGATAAGGTAAGCGACATCTGGAATGTTCTGAAATGAATGAAGAAATTATGGTCGATTGCTATTCAGTTAGGGTGGGTGTATTTGCCTCCGTGGTTAAGAAGAGAAAACATATTTGGAGTCATGACGGCAACTCGTTCGTTGACTCTGTGTTGCAACTACACGGCTGAAACGGAGTAAGTGGAATGCTATCTTATCGAGTAGATATTTTAGCTTAATATAATAGATGTTCGAAATGGGCTTCTTAATTATTTTTATATTTTTGAAGAGTTGCAAGGCAAAGTCATCATCGTGTAAACAATCATTTGGACATTATCTGGAGAGTAAGCATGGAAGGTGCGAAAAAGAGCATCCGGGATTTTAAATTATTGTGATAGGCTAAATAGAGGTGACTAATATATGTTAAAGGAAAAACAAAGGTTATATAGCAAAGTCTTTTAAGAAAACTTAAGACATTAGTAGAAGAGGCAGGCACGAGAAGGAGGAGAGGTGGTTGCAGGCCTTTGACATCTTGAAAAGTATTTCCTTTAGGACGAAAATTGTTCACTTGTCATTGTTTACCATGTCACACGAGCAGATCGTCCAATTGGCAGTGTTGGAACAATTTGTGAGCCTAAAAAACTGATCTGAAAAAAGTGGTTGCTGCATAATTTACGCCATTCTTAACCTCAACGATTTGATGTTATGTTTGGATAGGTTGGAACTGAAGGGTATCTAATATATCTGGAATTTCTCAATATGACCAATACAAAGTCCAATATCAAACACCAACATTTTGTATATAATTTTTTAGCTCATTATTTTTTTAAAGAAAGTAATTCAATTTTCTAAAATTGGTCGCTTGCGACAGGAACCTCTTTTGCATTTGCTTACCATCGTTTTCCGTCAGACGTGTGAGCTAGCTCACAGAGTTGCGTTTCTGCGTGAGGCAGTAGTCCAACATTTCGAGAGATACCAACTCAGCTTGCACTGCCATAAGAACCCTTGAGAATGAGCGCTTTATAAATATCATGTAACTAATATGAAGCGCCTCTGGCTGTATGTAAATGAACTACAACAATCCTACCACTAACATTTATTCAAATCGATTTTGTTCAAACCAAAACACATTTTAAAAGGTTTCCTTTTTTTATTTGTAACTTTAATTCTACATATATTTTAAAATGTTTCCAGATCCTGGATTGAGGTAATGGATATGTTCAGGCCTGAGTTGTTCAATAAAAGAATGGATGCGGCCGAAAAAATTGCCAAATGCATGAAGTTCAATGTGCCTTACAAAAGACAGAGAGTAGAGGAGGACATGATTAAAGCTATTGAAGACAGAAAGGATGTTTTGGAATCTCATCTGCCTATCCACTCGAGATTGTTTGGATTTAACGAAGCACCAATTTATCCTCATAACATCGACCCCAATTACACCTATCCATGTAAAGATATGTTGAACATATATTTGAATATAATTTTTTGAAAACAAATTCTCAAAATGATTCCAGACCATTACGTTCCTCGCCAAGTCTGGAACTTACATCCACATCTTGCCGAAAATCTCAAAAATGTTGCAAGTTCGTTCAGATCTCTTTGTAATGTGCAATATATTAATAAATTTAAAGTATTATTCAATTTGGAGCAGTGACTTTTTTAAATTATTTACTTTAAACAGTAATCACCTAATTTAATTTTAAAAATTACAGACAGGGCTATAACGCTCCTAGCTCACACACCTCCTACATCACCCAGCGGGACCGCTCGACAATCATGTTTGTATAAATATTGGTGGCACATCAAATGGAGATGATTTAGTATATAAAAATAATTATTTCTTTAGTGAATTCCGATAAAAGGAGGGAGGAGGCAAGTGAAATTCAAATTGGCAAACTTCTGGGTGCGCTGACGGAAACAAAACAAGTCATAAACAACCTTATGACCAAACAGCAAGAGCAAGCCAAGCACATTCAAAACTTGGAAAACTTTCTCAATGAGCAAAATCCATGAAGGAGTTCTCGCTAAATGATTTCTCCGAAAATGTTGTGATATTAGAAGCAACAAACCGACTACAACATCCACATCGTCACTTTAGGCTATGAATTTTTAATTTTATGCAAAATAATATGATCTTTTATTATTGAGCCCAGCTTGTTATTCAATTTGTCAAAAGCGAAATATCTTTTTAGATGTTAAAATATATTAATATATATATAATAATATAAAAATAGCTATGGTACCTAATGCTATTGTGAAATTTACTTCACACGAAAATAAGTTTTAATGAAACGCTAAATAAATTTTTAAAATTCGAAAATAAAAAAAAATCATGCTTTAAACAGAATGTTATAAGATGTCTAGTTAGATATTTGAAAATTAAAGATCATGAATTGTGGAGCCAGAAATTAAGTAAACACATTCGCGCCAAACATATTCAATCAATACGCTCTTAAAAAAACGCTCACAACGATATGGTACCTGATAGACGATTTTCAATCAAGTCCATCTTAAAATAAGATATTCTAGATTCTACAATCTAAAGTTCCAAGGTGCAGACTTTTACATGCTCCTAGAGGCAAAGAACTTTCTAGGGTTTGTGTCAATATTGCGAAGGATTTAGAAAGAAGTTAAGATTTTTCTAAAAAAAAGTATTCTTTTGAAAAGTTGTTCAGTAAGTATTTTAAATATGCAATTCTTTTAAATCCATTAATTTAAATTTTAAATTGACTCTTGCTGTGATTAGAAAATCGATATTAAAGATTAAGACATTCATGATTTTGACGTGTTCGATGTTATGTCTCTGTTCCAGACTTTCTGAAGTTCTTAAAAAAATGAGGCCAACATTCAGATGATGAATTGGGTCACAAAAGTCAAATCCCGATACGATCACATCTGCCATAATATTCTTAATTCTTTTTGATATTTAGAATGAGGTACGCTTATCTTCATAAGTCGAAGATATAGATCTGCGGTAAGCTAGCCAGTTACGTTAAAATTTATTTTAAATATTCTTAAATTGAGTTTTGAAAGGCTGTCCCCTTTTTTATGCTGTCTGGTCTAGAGTGACTCCGAAAGCTCTCATTGGCGTCTGTGTGCTTTGCGTCTGAAAACTTTGATTATGCCCTTTTTGGCCTTTCTATGTTGATTGAATCCGGCCCAGTTCGCTGTAGTGGTCTTGAAAGCTCTCAGTGGCTTCCTCACACCTCATACTTATACTTATAAAGAAAGTGGAGTTTTATTGGTAGCGGCAGCGGGCCTTTACGCAACCACAGTTTGGTCCACATTCCATAGTTCCTTGCGAGCCCGCGGTTGACCCATTTTCTTCCACAATGCCACACCAAAGAACACTTTCCTGCAAATTTCCCCCTAAAATGGGCAAAACTCCAGGATTGAGCATGCTTGAAAGCCATTCCTTCCTGTTAAAGATAATTCTCACAAAAATTCTTAATAAAATCTCAAAAAGTCATTCTAATATTTCAAAAAAAGAGCCTTAGGCATCCAAGGGTTTAAAAGTAAAAAGTTTAAGGTTCTAAAGTCTAATGTAGAATTAAAATGGTCTTAAAAATAATATTTCTCAGAAGAGCTCAAATATTTTAGTCGAAGTTAAAGAAATTAATAACAAAAGCAACAACGACGATGATTTATTATAATAAAACATGGGAATTGAATGGTGGCCAATTAAGGCTCAGACAGACATTATATCTGTCACTGTACATTAATAAACCATAAGCAAGATCCTTCATAAATTACGGTGACTTCGTAATAAACTCTTGAATTCGATTGTTTTTCTTGTTGGTGTGAATAATAATAATAATATGTAAATAACTAAATAATAATTTTAAAATTCACTTTCAAATATTTCCTATTTAATGCCACTCATTTAATTTTTCAAAGAATCAAACGAAATCATGATTTACAACGTCACATGTGAACGCA
Source organism: Whitmania pigra (assembly GCA_021613335.1). NCBI lineage: Eukaryota > Metazoa > Annelida > Clitellata > Hirudinida > Haemopidae > Whitmania > Whitmania pigra. The sequence continues at coordinate 1,635,447 of JAJTWR010000308.1, forward strand.
AAGAAAACATGTTGTCAAGAAGCCATTTCCTTTTATTGTAACTATAAAATACTAACATCGACAACGTAAATGTTCCTTAAAGTTGGATGGATGTATAAATATGGTTAGAACATTTTAAGCGAACGTAAAATTAATAAGATATGAGAAATGAGATTGGAAAATAACATTTATTATTTTTAATTTTACCACAAATTTTCAGGTCAATTAAACGAAATTAAACTTATTTTGGAATTAGCAATTAATAAGCGGTCATATTTTCGTTAGTGGGTTTTTCTCGATCAAAAGTTTGTGGTAAACCATAAGGTTTGTCAGGCTGAATATTCTACATTTGAATTTATTAACTGACTTTTTCACAATGAGCTCTGTAAGGACATTTAAAGCCGTTTACTCTTTCGTACGCATTCGTTGGATGTTACACCATGATGTATGCCTGAGCGACGAAGAATTGCGGCCTCTGTGGGATGCTGTGGGATGATATCCTTTATGTTAAGTGGTGCACTCGAAAGATGTATTAAGCCTAATTTTCTAAAACGTAGTTTTAAAACGAACAATTTTGATCCACGGTTGTGATCGAATGTTCCTTTGCATGTTTTCACTTTTTAGGAACTCGTACTCCATTTGCTTGGTGGTCTCTCTCTTGGTTCGAACTGGATCAACTGTCATGCGCACTAAACTATTACAGATCTCCAAAAAAGAACACAATAAAAGGCACACTCGTCTTGGATGGAACTCAGATCGTATTGGACAATGACAAGGTAATATTAATGGTAATTATTATTAATTAACTATTACACATCGAATGTCTCTAAGTCGATAAGTCTTGGTCGACTATCATTTAGTTCGGATGGATTTCTGTACCCAAATGGCTAAATAAAGAGAACGTGTTTGGAATCATTAAGGGTAAGAAGTCAATTACGCTATGCTGCTACTACTCCGGAGAAAAGGAGTAAGTGCGACTTTTATTTAATTATTTTTTTTGAATTTTTATTTGATGACACTGATGACGACGATGACGACGACGATGACGGCGACGATGACGATGACGACGACGATGATGATGATGATGATGATGATAATGATAATGATGATGATGATGACGATGATACTGAAATTTTGAGGGCTTATATAGAATCGGATGTGAAGCCTGCGCCCCATATAACGTCACATAGCGTCACTTCCCAAGGGCACTACCTGACTGTGCAGATAGTAGAGTAGCTAAGTGGCCGTCCCGGATGCCAAATTGAGAATATTGAACGATGAAGGGTACCAAATCATCAGTATTTTATATAAAATTTATAACGTTAAGGGGTGCACCAAACTATCGAAAACTACAAAACTACGAAATCCATAGCTACACCTGTGTGCAGGCTGGCTTACCAAAACGACGCTCAGCGAATGCTTCATTTGTCGAACGCACGCGCGGATTCAATCCTCTGAGCTAAATTGCTCGCCAATTTAGATATATTATTGTCATGAAATGGACTTTAAAAAAATACACACAGACACTATATGTTATTTATATATTTATATATATATATTATTTATGTATTGATATTATATTTATAAGCATATCCACCGGGGTGCTTACCGCAGATAGTTTACCCATTGATATTTTTCTAAGCCCGATTAGTTTATGGAATAGTAATAATTCTCGAATTTTAACTTTAATAACAGAGCTAATTAATTAATTAAGAAAGCTGTCGATATTAGTATTTATTACCTGTTATAAGTTTCGATGACTGTTTCTTTGCTTTCCTTACGTGCCTTTAATCTGAAGTTAATTGTTTGCCGCTAATCCGGAGTGCTAAAAACAAAATGTTAAAAAAACAAATATTAAAAAATGACCTCAAATCTACTTTGATCTAAAATATAAATCAAATAAATCGTAGATGTTTACATACGGATTTTTTTTAATTTGTTCATATTTAATGTTTTTATGTTATTATTTTAATTTTTATAGTAGATATGAAGAATTTTTCAGGATTTTTCATTTTCCGTTATAATTCCTGAAATATAAATTTTAGTATTTTTGCAATTAAAACTCGTTAGATCCTGGATCGAAATTATGGGAATGTTCGGACCTGAGATGTTTAATAAAGCAACGAATGCTGCCTTGAATATGAGCAAATGCATGGCGCTGATTGAGGCAAAAAATGCAAAGAAAAAGGAGGCCGAAAGAGCCGCGAGGGAGAAAAAAGATGTTTTGGAAACTCATCTGCCTATTCATACGCAACTGTACGGCCTCAACGAAACACTTCCGCGTCATCACATTCCTCGCGATTACACGTATCCATGTAAGGATATTTGATTAATGTATTTGGATAAAAAGTAAATCCAAAATGTTTACAGATTCTCAGGTTCCTCGGTTTTCCTTTAACAAGCATCCTCATGTCGCCGAAAATCTTAAAAATATTGCCAGTAAGTGTTCGGCTTATTGTTTCCATATTTGCATGACAAAGAGAATAAATTTGGTTAACCAAATATACACATATATAATTATTTTTAAACTATATCATTTTTATAGACAGAGCCGTAACGCTACTGGCTCATGTTCCTCCAGTCTCTCCCAGTTCGGGCAGCAGTCGAAGAACTTCAGGTTCATGAACATCAATCACTTCAATATCTGACATTAATATCCTCCACAGACAACATTCGTGACCTTGATGTCCTCATTGGCTCACTTTTAAATAACATAATAGCCCATAACAACTAGTCACTCACAAGGGACTTGTCAGAATGCTTATACTTCTTAAATGCTTTTGCTTAGGAGATAAACAAATATTGACCAGAGCACTTATGTTCAGATAGCCTTAAATATTGTTCCAGTCTGGAGCCTCCATAACAGGCAGCTCATAACCAAAATTGATTTCAGAAACCCGGACTAAAGGCCCTCGAATATCGACACCTCATCCATGAGTTTTGCTTCTGCTACAAATGTAACAAATAAATGTAGCGTACTAGTACACAGCTCCACTCACTGCACCATTCCGGAATTCCCGTTATATCATTTCGTATACGTGGTCACTCCTTCCAACTACGCCAAGAAAATGATCCACTAATCACATGCTCCACAGCCTCCATTTCTTCGCCAATCGAATCGTCAAACCCTGGAATTCCCTGCCTCTAGATATCATCAGGTCCTCAACCCTTACCCTATTCCGATCTTGCATATCTTTCTCTGATCTCAACAAATATCTTATAATTACATGATTTCAATTTATAATTCTTAATCACTCTACTAATTGTAGTCTAGATAACTACTACAATTTGTGTTAGTGGTCATTATCAAACCTTTTTTTCTTGCAACAAATAAATATATAGTTTAATTTTAATTTTAATATGAGCATTAATCAATTAACTAGTTGTTTTAGCTTTAAGAAAGTTTTTATAATTACTTATTCGTTTAAAGTGATGTCGGAAAGAATAAGGATGGAAGAAGCGTTGGCAAATGACGCTCAAGTCGATGATCTTCTGACTACCTTATCGGAAACCAAGCAAATTCTAAACGGTATCGAGTACAAACAACAAGAGCAAGATGGTCACATCAAGCTGCTGGACAGTGTTCTGAGCATGCGAAGTCGTCGATGAAGAACTTTTATTTGAAAAACAACATTTTAAAATTGTAGTTACTGTGAGCGACTCAACCTCAGACAATACTTCCAACTTGTAGTTATACACTACAATGGTTTTGGAATCAAGGTAAGTTTTATCACAATCATCTAAGCCACAGACTATAAAACTTTTCGAGTGATAAAGAAGGCACACCAGGCCAGAAGAAACAAAATAAAGTAAGGGCTGATTTATTAATAAATGTTGTACGGTCGTTGGGAAACAATATACAATGTATATAGACAATGTCAGGTTCCTAAGATGAGCGACGGAATTTTTAATTAAATGAGCGCAGATGCGTCGAGCGCCGCTTACAAATTGTTCATTTCACGCACTATGGGTCAAATATCTATTGAGTTAAAACTCGATCTATCTCACGATAAGTGCAATTAGGTCGGAAGCAATAATAAATAGTATATAAATAATATAAAAATATAATAACTAGAGGAACGTTAAGCTCGACTGGAGTACAAGCTAGCTAGCTGTTTGACGAACCCAGATCTAAGCTGAAACTTTCTTGACATTAAACAGTTTAGTTTTAAAAATTAATTAAACAAATTAGTTTTTCTGTATATATAACGGCTTGTTTGTTTGGTTCAATAAACTCAAAAAAAAATTAAACAACCAAACAGAGCAACAGAACCAACTTTTAATATTCGTCAGTCATGAGGATTTTTTTTTAACCATTTGAAGCATTTCATATTCCGAACAAACTAAATTAAAAGACAGGAAGTTATGAATTTACGAAAGTTAATTGATTATTATTATTTAATTAAGTTGAGTTTATGGCTGGTAAGAATACATTGTCAAGATATTAAACTAATACAAAGCTGCATATCATCTTTCAATATTTACTTTGCAATGATTACATCAAGTAACAAAACCGGCGCCACATAAAATTGCAATCGTGATGCGTCACAGGAAAACAAGAACTAAAATTAAAAACTATTGCGATAGGACATTAAGAATGGCATAAATAATAATAAAATGAGTGAATGCAGTTCTTCAGAGGAAGTCTGTGAAGAACCAAAGGAAACCTGTGATTTTGAACAGAAAGTTTTGCTTAAAGTTGGATGGATGTCTAAGTACAGTTAGGAAACACCAAGTTTATTTTGTCTTTCCAGATTCAGTGATTCATTATTTGTTAAATTTTAATTTATGCATAGAAATCTGATATTATAGCACAGTGGCGGATTTCGGGGGGAGGGGAGGTTTTAAAGTCTATTTGCGAAATATCCGTTATTATTAAAGCCGGGGCATAGAAACTGAATACTACACCTTGATATAGGGCAAAACCGCTCATTTTTTGCTGCAGTGTTAAACTGTCACTCTAGGCAGTTTTTACTGTATTTGCTTATTTTTGACAGAATATTCACAAAAGAGTCTTAAAATTTACATTTCTCATCGAAGATCTCAGAAATTACTTATAAGTTGCTTATTTAAACATTGAAAATAAAATTGAATTGTTTGTCATTTACAAGTTAGCTCCGTTGTGAAATAATTATTTATATTAACTAGAAAATTGAGTTTCTCATGTAGACATTGAATAAATATTTGATAAAATAATAAAAAAAAGATATAATTATATCAGATTCGTTATTCCCATTGCAATGGTGGTCAAAATACTGGTTTGTCCTTAACCAGTTAACCTGCTCTTTGTCTTACTGTGGAAGTCCAATTTGTCCCAAAAAAATCAAATCGCGTTCTCTTCACAACCTCTTATTTGTCCAAATGGGAGACGAAGTAACCTTATGCTTATTGATTTATAAATGACTTGGTAAAACTTTTTTTTAACTTTTTTTAATCTTCAATTTAACTTTTCTGATTCATTTTGCATTCTTCAGGTTAAAGGGTTTATACGATGGTTTGGTTGATTAAATAAATTAACTGATTGAAACAATGAACCTCTGCAAATCTCATCCACTTAATTGTAAGAGAATAATTAATTGTTATGTAATTTATGACTATTTTTCTCAGGTTAGAACTTTTGCGCGCTTGCCGGAATGGTTAAATAAAAGCGGGTTGTTAAAACTCAAGTTTCGCTTTAGAAGTTTTCTCTTGTGTTGTGACGATGCGGCGCAGGCAGCGTTAGATTTTCAACTTATTCGAATTAATTTCACTTCTTTTGTCTATTGTTTCAATAAATTATTTTGGTTGTCATTACACAATGCAGCCGTTGGATTGTGTAACTCAAAGCGGATGGGATAGATAGTTAGGATTAACAGTATTAATTTAGTATTAATGTAATACTAAATCATACTACGACTTTAGTAGTTTGTTTTTAGCACAGCTTTATATTTGGCCTTCAAGTTTTCGTTAGCTTCAACAATTATTCATCCCATCGGATAACCTGTCTTGTGACTTTGCAAGTTATCACCGTGTAACTAGTAATATTTAAAATTCATTAAAATAATTTTGTTTTTCAAGGGAGTGGAAAGCAGCATTGGAATCATTAATTGTAGTGGAAACTATGGAGTGCTTGACAAGTGAAGATGAGGACATTCCAGCCTGGCTTCCCGAACAGTTTTGTTCCCCTTACGTCGACTTCGACGGTAAGTTGGAACTTTGGAATCTCCAAATTCGCCTGGCTGTGTACTAGTTAAGGACTCTTATATTGAAAGAGATTGGACGGAATGCTCACGGCAACGTATTACACCTTCGTTATTCATGTATTTCAAAGCTCATAACAAAACAGTTACCACTTTAGAGGTATCGCATTCTAATAATATGAAGCACTTTTAGGAAGACAAATTTTTGCTTTATAGTCTACTTGCAGACTTATTGTCATGATTTCAGAGATGATGAAGTTTGAAGAGGTTAACAGAAAGTCGAAAAGCGAATTTAATGATCAACTATTGACGCCCTTTTGTTTTCTATGCAAACGAAGATATCGGAAAAAACCACCAAAAGGCTTTGCGTTGGTGGGTAGAGGAAAGTCTTCCGAATTCCGGAAATATAAGAAAAGTCTTCGCATTTCTCAACAAACACAACAATCTTCAAAAAGTTAAAAAAAAAAGATAAATGACAACTAAATTTTCAGCACTTTTTTGATAAGAAATCATAACAAATGACCTGTAATAAATTAAATAACGTTGTTGTTTAGAAAGCCATTCTATTTAATCGAAGCCCTTGATTTTTTATATTAATGTCAAACAAGAAACTTTGAAGAAAATCTTTGTGCGAATCTTGGAAGTGAAGCTCTAAGAATAATTTGGCTTCTCGTTGGCGCAGATGATCGATCACTCGCCACAACGCTCTAGCCTCGTGCATGACCAGATGCTGCGCCTCTTAAATTTCATTGATTTTCGACAAAACTTCAATTCAGCCAATCTGCTATGAGAATCAAAGTATCCCATAGTGCGCGTAAATCATGGGAGACTGCATATGTATTTGAAAATTTTATTTAAAAGAGATAAAAATTAAAATTGTGAACCAGACCCGTTCAATAATGTTTCATCATATTTTTGTATCATATTATGAAGCCTTGCGGAGGCATCTCGATAAAAAATTTTTAGAATAATTGACATTGATCGGTCTAACTTAACCTCACAGAGGGGTTGTTCGCTCTTCAGGGTTTGGATAAATTTTCATACCTTTAGATGATTTGACCCAATCAATTCGCTAAAAGATCTGTGCTAAGCCTCGCAGAAATTATAAGTTTTAGGCGAGGCTGTCAAAGCATCTTCACAGCAGTTCAATTGGTGATGCGGGAATCGAGGTGGTTTTCGATCGCGTCGATATGGTCATCCGATCCAAGTGCAGAGGCGTAGCCTGGGTATTTTGCGCCCGGGGACAAACTATAGAATTGGCGCCCTTTTCCATGTCTATATATTTAATCTTACTGTATTACACTAAATTTGAAATTGAAATAAAAATCAAATTTTAATGGCACAAGGCATCCATTTAAAAGTGAAAAACCATTCTACAAATAGTAGCGCATCAGTAACCCAATCAGTCAGTCTAAGATGATTTACATGCATAGTAGTCTAATAGTGTTTAAAATAGATTTATTTTTCTTGATTTAACAGTTGCAAACTGATCAATAGCGTCATCAAAGTCTGTTTTCTCAAGCGTTTCTCTTTCTATACTAAGAAGAGCAAGATCACTGAGACGATCCTGTCCCATTGATGCACGCAGATACGACAAAATAAGTTTCAATTTGCTGAATGATCGTTCACAGCTTGCAATTGAAACTGCTATTGTTAACAAAATTTGTGGTGAAATTCCAAAATTTGGAAATACGTCGCTTCCATAAAGCACAATAAAACCAAGGAGATCCAAAGGAGTTTCTGGTAGAGTTTCAGTTCTCAGCAGCATTCTGGTGAAGAGTTCGTAGCCATTAATGTCCGTGTCTTAGAAAGTTGCAAAATCTGCACAACTTCGACGAATTTCATCTTCATCTGTGTCAGATGTCAGAAGAGTCTTAACGTCCAGCAGAAATCCAAATTTTGTGTTCAGGTCTTTGAGTCGTGAAAAACGTGTTGACATCTCCTGTTGAAGACGATCGAACACATTCTTCATAACACGCATTACTTCCTCTTCTGATGAGAGTCCTGCATCTCTTGCCAGTTCTCCAGGCATTCTCCTACGTCGACTAATTCTTCTTTCTACCTGAATATCCCATGCTGTGCATTTTGTTCTGGCGTTTTCGACCGCAGCCAGGCTCAAATCATCACGAAGCTTGATAAATTCTTGCTCCAAAGATTCAATATCAGTCGCAGCTTCCTTGAAATTTATGGTAGGATCTTGTAGGCGCTTCTGTGCACGATCAATTTTTCCAAGAACGACATTCCAGAAGTGTAATAAAACTATGAAATTAAAATTCAATATACAGGCCAGTAACTGCTGTGAACCACTTCTAGTTTCAGGTGTCATAGTGGAGTCTTCCGATAATTTCTCTAGCAATCCAACTAGTTCATCCAGTCCTTCATGGATAGCTTTAACAGCTTCAGATCGTGCACTCCAGCGTGTTTCAGACTCTCTTTTTCCTGTTATGGGAAGAGCTCTTTTTAATTCTTCCCAACGAATTGTTGAATGAGAGAAAAACGAATATATGCTTTCAAGTGTTCCAAAAAAAGTTACGACAACAGGATCTTGCTTAGCTGAATACACACCTGCTAAATTTAAGCTGTGGTTGTCACAGTTGACAAACAGTGCTCTAGGATTTCTGTCACATATTCGTTGTTGAAGGCCAGATATAAGCCCAGTCATCATCGAAGCATTGTCATAACATTGAGCTCGACAGTCGGCTAGAGGTATCTCATCAGAATTCAGTCTCTCGACGATGACTTTCTCTAGGATTGCAGCATCTTTTGAATATATCTCGATATAACCTAAAAATGATTCTTTGATTTTTAATACAAACTATTATTTGAAGCTATCATATAATCAACGGTAATTTCAGTTAAAACTAAAAATATAATAACTTTCTTTTGGCAGTTGGCGGCCACCGGCCCAGTCCAAGCCTGGTGGGGGCGCTCGCTGCAGTGCAACTTTGCGTTAGCCTGATACCAATGGGAGTTTCAGAAATTGTTTTGACGTTTTCACGCTTTCACGAATGTTGTTTATCTTTGTCTATATTAGAACAATCACAACCAGTCTCTGATAAAAAGTTTTAAAATACCTTAATAGAGTGTAATCCGTTTTAAACCACAATAAGTTCGTCAACAACACTGTAGTATTAGTAGCCACTGCAGAATCCGTATCCTGACTGGCAGCAGTGGTGGTGGGCTCACTGAGTTCACCGAGCTGGCAGCATCATAAACCAGGTCTGGATGGCAGACGTATCAGACGATAGCTCATGGGCGTGCAGGTTAGCGGAATGGGTTTCGTGCCTGCATACGGCGGTAATGGCAACAGTCGTAATGTGTCGTGTTCGAAACCCAGCCTGCACTGCCGCCAGCGCCTTGGGAAGGAGCGCTTTATAAATGGTTAGAAGAAGCGCCTCTGACGCTATGCATATGGCGCTATATAAATGAAGTTACAATTACAATCTGCCCTTCTCCACCCGCCGCTCTTGGCTAGCTTGTGAGTGTGACCTGTTTTACCAATGTCGTAAAAATTAGGTAACCCTCATTTTGGCGCCCCTGTATCTTGGCGCCCGGGGACATATGTACCCCCTTGCCCCCCCCTAGCTACGCCTCTGTCCAAGTGTCTTCCAAATATTCTATACTCGGTTGGGAATTTTCAGGGAATAAATATGGCAGCTGCTCAAACAATGAGACCAAGTTGGATACAGTTACAAAAGCCAGCATAGAAATCATCCTCATTTATGACCAAATTCCTCTGGAAAAGATATTGCAATCCGTTGGTTTGGATATTCAGAGGCTCTGACAACAATGAAAAAACAACATTTTGATTTTAATGCGGGTAAATGGTATTTGAAGGGTTTAATAGCTGACAACTCAAAGTCTGTCATAATTGATAAGCATTGGACTTCGACGTTCGGTTTTATTCGAGTACGTGCGTAATCGGAAATGGGTAACAGTCCCCGAGGAGGCGGGAAGTTCGAGTTCGATAGGGATTGCCAGTTTGGCGATTCTGCAGGCGAATATGTACTTTGCAGAGATTAGCGATATATTTCAGTAGCGTTTCAGTTTCGAAGTATTTGGCCGCCAATAAAGTTTCGGTTCATCTTTATATAGTTGGAATAGTCTTACAACAATATTAATCACAACTGCCTCTTCACCTTCTTCTATGTCATCTTCAGAGACATAGTTCCATTTGTGAACCTTTACTTTGGACCAGTTCTGGTATACGTAGGCAAAAGTAGAAATAGCTTCTGGAGTGAGATTCATTCTTGAAATAGAGAGAATGTTGCCTGAAGCCGAGAACATTATTTCTCTAGAAGTAGAGGAAAGGGGGCAGAAAAAATTCTCTTGCAAGTCTGGCAAGGAAATGCATGGCATTCTGTAGCTGCTTCAAATAAATCAAAAGTTCATAAGTTACCTGAAAGCGTTCGACCGGCTTATGTAAGGTGAGATAGAGAGCTATTTCTCTTTTAAGCTGAGAAACTTCGTTTGTTGCCTCATCGTCAGATAACTCAAGATGTTGAAGCCTTCTTACACCCTAAAATCTGCTTTCATTTATTGCAAATGACCTCATCTTTAGACGAATGTCCATTGTCCACCAACTTGTGCTTCCCTTTCTCACTCAATACAAATTCCAGAGCCATTACTTAAAATATATCTAAAAGATATAAAATAACATTAAGCCTCTTAAAATATATAAAAATTATGTTATGATATTATAACAGTTTCTTAATCGTATTATTAAGAATTATTATTTGTATAATCGTATACTTATATTTTTATTAGAGCGTTGTTGTCCTAACAACGTGTTGAGAATGATTATTTAGGCACCTCTGTAGATAAGTAAAACAATTAACTATTGAAAGAAATAAAACTTATATTTATCAAACTCACCGAGGTGCCTGCGAATCTGAGAATAATAAGCTGTGGTTTGAGAGTTGTTCCAAATATAATCTTCCGATCAAGAATAGATTGGAATAGACATGTCTTGATGATGGCCTGGTATTGTGATTCTCTTTGAAGTGTGGCTCGCATATGTTGTACAATCTACGCGCTATACCGAAAATGAAACCAAACTCTTCAATGGACACATTTCGAAAGATCAAAATATGGCAGCTGTGATGTGGCGGCAGTGTGGCAGTTATATCATTCACAAGATCGTAATTAATTAATAAACAAAAAAATTTATCGGTAAAATTTGAATATCGATAAACTATTTTGATTTTCTATATATAAATGGTTTCAAGTCCATAACGTGAGTACTTAATAAAACTACAAGCTATATAATATAGAATCCTAAAAATGTTTTAGGTGATGAATTTTCAAGATCCCTTTTGGATCCCCAATGTGCGCAGCAAACGATGTCAACGGTTATTGATCTAATAAAGCGTGTTTAGCTCGGAGACATGAAATATTAGTTATTAAATTTTAATATATTCGTTAGGGTTAATCATTGACCTTACGCTAACCTTGCGCAAAATTGCAAAGGCTATTCGCATCTTGGATTGCAACGCAATAAAACTCAAGCCGATTGAAGATATAATGTGAATAAAATTTAGAGTGATGTAATTGATAGCAACTATTTATAGTAATATAATGATTATCTCAGTCCATTATTCATGGATCTGCTATGAAGTCGAATCGCGATGCAGCAGATATCATTTGTGTCAGTTGGTACTACGAGATCGTATTTCTGCTTAATTTCTAAATGATAAATTAATAATTATTTTTTGTTTTAATTTAATAAAAAATTCAATTAAAATAAGGAAAGTATCTGAAAGTAGATAATTTACAAATTTTGTTACAATTAAAGTTCTTTAAATTCTAAAAGTATTGAAATTTTTGCATAAAACCAGTATAATTTAAATTTGAAATGGATGCGATTTAAAAATATGTCGAAAAATATATAATTCGCTGCCGGCCATTTTTGCCGTGTTTGTTTTGTTTGATTGCTCTCTGTAATGAGACGCGCCTTTTTTGCAAAGTCAACGTTTCCAGTTTGTGACATTTGAAAACAAATTAGCTGTTTGGTTCCCTGAGGTCGGGGTTGTCTTTGTCGAGATTGGGCGGATTTCGAGCAAATACGCAAAATTAGAGGTGCCTGTTAAGAGTCCAGCAATTGGACAAGGGGTTGATTGTAAAAAGGGAACTGACTTTGAGGCTTATACTAAAATCATGAGTAACAATGTGCATAAACGTGACGTGCCCGAGAACAATAACACTATTACATCTGAGGCCATGGACATAGCAGAAGGTTTTAATGTTGTCTCGCTCTCAATTTATTTATCGCAAAATCTTATTTAATGATTAAAAATTTTTTAGAACTAATTTTTGATCCATTTAAATTTGATTGAAATTCTTTAAAAATTGCAGAACAACCTGAAATCATTAACGACACTGGAGTTGACATGTCTGACGTGAGCAAAGATCCTAGTCTTGTCAACAGTAACAACCATGACTATTCTTCAGAGGATGGTTGGTACTTTATTATTAAAGTTGTAATTTCTAAAAACATGATATCTTCTAGCAAGTATATATAGATATTAGAGGATTGAAATAAAATAGTTATATGGATGATTGAAGTTTCAAATATTTCCCCACAAAGATGAAAGCCGAGCTGAAGCAACATTCCAATTCACTGTGTACAACATAAGTAAGCTCAAAGAGACATGTCTTAGCCCTCCATGTTATGTGAGGAATCTGCCATGGTTAGTTTAATGTCATTTACATAACAATTATGCAACTTCAGCTGTTTTGTGATGTGAGAGGGACATAATCCTTTGATTGGATTGTGCATATTCTATGGTCAATGCCTTAATTTTTGTAGGAAGATCATGGTGATGCCCAGGAGTAGCATGAACACACCTGACAAACATGCCCCCAAAAATCTAGGATACTTTCTTCAGTGCAATGGAGAATCAGAATCATTGTGGGTTTCGTTAAATTGTTTGAAATCCATTATAAAATCACAATATGTATTACACAATATCTGCCAACAGATCTTGGTCCTGCAATGGAGTTGCTGAGTTAAAAATATTGAACCATAAACCTGATGGCAAACCAATCATTAGGAGTAAGTTTATTAATTATTGATATTCCTTAATGTTCGGCATGTTTTTCTCTTTGAATTGAATCTTCAAAGCGATCCATCCCCAACATCATCCTTAACTTCTTTCCCACTTTCATCCTTGTCCACTTGTTTTCACTTTTATGCAGAGATTCAACACCTCTTCTACAGCAAGGAAAATGATTGGGGATTCAGTAATTTCATCACCATGGCTGTGAGTTTTGTCTTTAAAATGAAAATGGGGCCAATAATTTTACATGATTAAGGATTACACTTTGAGAAACTTACCTTTGACTAGTCGTCCTGAGAATACGTGTGGTATTTAGATGTTAAATTATGTGTTTTGTTGTTTTAAATTCCTCTGAGATTTCTCTAGCTTATTGTTTTGCAAGCTAGATATTAATAATTTTATATTAATAATTTTCTGTCCAGGAGCTTCTTGATCCTGAGAAAGGTTACATAAAGGATGATAGCGTTACACTTGAAGTCTCCGTAAAAGCAGACGCTCCGCACGGCGTCAGGTATGAGAAGGTGATGCCATGCAAGCATTCTTGTCTTTGATTGCTTCATTGTTGTTCTTTTAGTTGGGACTCAAAGAAACATACAGGATACGTTGGACTGAAGAACCAGGGGGCGACGTGTTACATGAACTCTCTCCTTCAGACTCTCTTCTTCACTAATGAACTCAGAAAAGTCAGTTTATCTTGTTTGAGTTCACACGGAGTCAGAAAGTGCACAATTCGCGTGTCTGCTTGCAGTTCTGTGATGTAGGGGAGATGACGATTTAATGATTCTAATTCACACCACCAGGCCGTGTACCTGATGCCTACCGACAGCGACGACTCTTCGAAGTGCGTCGCTCTTGCCCTTCAGCGTGTCTTCTACGAATTGCAGTTCAGCGACAAACCGGTCGGCACCAAGAAGCTAACTAAGTCATTCGGGTGGGTTTCGGTCTACTTGCAAAGTTATTGCAAAGTTATTTATCATTATTGTTGTTGTTATTACTTTGAATCAAAATTTGATTAAAACATTATGTTGCTATCATCTAGATGGGAGACATTGGATTCGTTCATGCAACATGATGTGCAGGAACTTTGCAGAGTGGTGAGTTTTTTAGGACTGCATGTATAGGAAAAGTTAGCAAAAGCTGATTGGCATTTACTTAAATAATGGAGTTCCTGGTAAATTGTAATGAGAGCATATGAAATGTTAATGTAAATATAGGAAAAATGTGTCTTGACTCGAGCATTCGTTGACAGCTGCTGGAAAATATGGAAAGCAAAATGAAGGGCACATGTGTTGATGGCACCATCCCAAAGTTGTTTGAGGGCAAGATGCTGGTGAGCAAAATAAACAAAAGTTAAATTACTTCTGTTCATTTTCATTTGGTTACTCCTTGCTTTCGTACCTGCAGTCTTACATAAAGTGCAAGCACGTTAATGTCATGTCTTCGAAGTCGGAAGCATTTTATGACATCCAGTTGAACATCAAGGGAAAGAGAAATAGTTAGTGTTGATTAACAATTGTTCCCATTGCTGAAGCACTTGAAACTAAAAGTGAAACTGATGGTTCTCCCACAGTAAATGAGTCGTTCAAGGACTACATAACGGTCGAGACGCTCGACGGCGACAACAGATACGATGCCGGTGATCACGGACTGCAGGTCGTTTAATTTATTCTGGGATTGATGATTTACAAAACGATGCAATTTATCAGTGCTTCGCTTGACCATGACCTCAGTTATTTAACTTTTTAAGGAGGCAGAGAAAGGTGTTGTGTTTCTGTCATTTCCTCCTGTCCTCCATCTTCAACTCATGAGATTTCAATATGATCCAATGACTGATAACAATGTCAAGGTCAACGACCGGTGAGTTGATTCTTGTTTAAAGCTAAAAGTAAGGATAGATTTTTTGATATCTTCGAACGAACTGGATTTGTGAATTCATTTAGAAACTAGTTTGATGTCGACAACACCATTTTTCAGGTTTGAGTTTCCTGAATTGCTTCACCTGGATGAGTACCTACAGACACCTGATCCAATGAATCCTGCAGATTACATCCTCCATGCTGTTCTTGTACACAGTGGTGACAACCACGGAGGGCACTACGTGGTCTACATCAATCCCAAGGGAGATGGAAAGGTTTTATTTTGTTTTGCAGTTTGTGGGATTTTCAATGGGGTCGTGCTTCAATTGTTTCTTTTCGACAGTGGTTCAAGTTCGACGACGACGTGGTATCCCGATGCAAGAAGACCGAGGCGATAGAGCAGAATTTTGGTGGCCAAGACGATGAAATGATTGTGAGGCAGTGTACAAGTGCTTACATGCTTGTTTACACGAGGAAGAACCACATTGGTGGGTTGAAATGAATTGCATCACGTTTCGAGATTCGCTTCGTTAAGATTTTCATTTTCACCACAGGAAATGTTCTTGCTCAAGTAGCTGAAGAGGACATACCTGAATCTCTGAAGAACAGACTCTTGGAAGAAAAGTACTTATGAATTTAATGATTTATTAATAATAATTGATTATATTATTTATTTACTATTATTATTTATTAATTAATTTAATAATTTGCTGTCATCAACATGTTTGGTCTTCCACCCTCTTTTTTTTTTAAATCAGAGTACAGGAAGCTCAGAGAAGAAAGGAGAGAACTGAAGCTCACTTGTACATGCAGGTTCAAGTCCTCTTGGAGGACTCCTTTGATGGTTACCAGGGCAACGATCTCTTTGACCTTGACCGTGTTCAATATAGGTTTGTGATTTGTAAGCTTTCACAACTTTTCAGATAGGCATCCATGTGATAATGATTTGCAGGATGTTTCGCATCAAGAAGACAGCTACACTCACAGAGTTTATGAACATACTTGCATCTAGTCTGGTAAGTTGCTTATTCATATATCTTACTATTTATTTCTTAGGAGTGATTTAATATCTTTTTTACTCACTCAGAATTACTCAGTGTTGCAAATTCGTCCCTGGCCTTTCAATTTACGAACTAATCAGACTTACAGACCTATAGCCATAGATATTGAAAATGACAAGAACAAGACTGTGAGTGCTTCCATTTCAGTGTTTGTTTTGATTGCACATTGTGTGTATTTGATGTTTTGATATTTGATATTTACTATTTTCATTATTATTTGGTGTTTTATTTTACATGACATCTGCCTAATTTTTATAAGTGAATTTATTGCCAAACAAAATTATACTTGGTTATTAATTAATTTTTTATGAATTGCTTGTGGATTTTATGCAGATTTTCGATATTGCGGACTGTGATAATCCGTGGACGGTGTTTGTTGAAACTGTTGATCCTGGTAATCCCATCCCCAGACTGCCAACTTTTGAAAAAGAAAGTCAGTGAATAGATGGCAAATATTTGATGATTCTTTTAAATTAAATATTCATTTTTTATTAGAAACTATTGATATGTATATGATAATGATATTATACTTTTAGTTCAGAAGCATGGTATGTAACAATATGATCTTTTATTTTTCCTAAATTACATTTCTAAATTGAGAAACAATTATTATTGTGTTTACATTGTTTTCACAACGACCAGGTGATGTTCTCCTCTTCTTGAAAAAGTATGACCCTAAAAGCAGGACCTTGACATATTGTCGACATGTGTACCTTCCCATCACTGCTAAAATAAGTTAGCCATGTTTGACATTTCATATGTTTCATAAGCTGGGTCGCAAACACGTAACAACTGTTGCTTTTACCGGCTTGCAATTGCATTGCATTGCCCCTTGGATTTTTTGTATTTACTATACAAATGGTTGAGTATTCCTATGTATATATATACATTCATTCATGTCTCTTTATCATCAGGTGAAAGTCTGCTCCCCATCCTCTGGCAGCGAGGAAATTTTCCACCTGGTTCGCCCATTCTTCTCTTTGAGGTTCTCACTTGGATGATCATTGAACCGATGCATGATTGATTTTCTTTTGAGATTTTGATTTTGTTATTATCAAGTAATAATAATTTTAATAATAATAGTAGTAAAAGAGGTAACATGTATATTGAAATTACTTAAATGTTTATGCTTATGAATGCTGCTTATGGTTTTAAAAGTCAGTTAAAATGTGTGGTTTAGGAAGTTAAGCCTGGCATGGTGGAGGAGATAAAACCATTGGATGAACCTCTGGATAAAGTCCTTGATGAGTTGATGGATGGAGACATACTGGTTTTCCAACTAGCAGATCCAGAAATACTCTCAACAAAGGATGACTTTGCCACAGCAAGAGGATATTTCAGGTATTTTATTCAATTTGAAGGTCACTGCTATTTACTCTCTGCTCTCTTATTTTTCCAAGACGAAAGCACAAAGTTCTTTACAATGGACATATTGAATCTTGGTGAAATTCTAATTTTCATGAATACAGGGAGCTGTTCCACAGGACTGAAGTAACATTCTGTGACAGACAGAACCATGCTGATCCTGGCTTCACATTGCAACTCTCCCTGAAGATGAACTACGATCAGGTGGCTAATGCCGTTGCCGAATACCTCCACACTGACCCATACATGCTGCAGTTCTTCAAATCTCAAGGGTAATTGTGGGTCTTTGCGTTCGTAACTTGAAATTACTTTTATTGTTATCATTTACAATTTAATCAACCATTGTTATTTGATGTAGAATTAACTAATGTTATTTGCTATATAAGTGACTATCATTATTTATTATGTTATTAGTTATTATTATTTCCACGAGACCAAAAAACTTTTTCCAGATACAGAGATTCTCCAGGCAACTCAATAAAGTGCGGCTACGACGGGGCTCTTAAAGATATATTTCAAGGCTTCAAGCCAAAGCAGCCTAAAAAAATATACTATCAGAAAGTAGGCAAATGTTTTAATTTTAAATGTTCAGATCCAAGTTTCGAATATTTGATAATTTCTTTCTTACAGCTGACCATAAGGATCGATGAACTTGAGAATAAGAAGCAGTTTAAATGTTCTTGGTTCAATCCAGCGACCAAGGAAGATGTGAGTTTACATTCAAATAGCTTCATTAATTAATAAGCCAAGATTTAATTTGCCTTTTTTGTTCAAAATTAATAATGAAAATTAATGAAATTAATAACAAATAATTCAAAGTAGTTATATTAATAATATTCCTTATTCTTCTCGCAGGCAGAGTTGGTTCTCTACCCAAACAAGAGTGGATGCGTGCGAGACCTTCTAGAGGAAGCCAAGAAAATGATCCAGTTGAGTGAGAATGGGTCTGGAAGACTGAGGTGGGTTGTAATTAATTTTATTTTATTATTTTAATCAATTGACTAAATTTAAAAGCTTTTTTATGTGTTGACAATTATTTTTCTGCTGCTTATTGTATTTTTATGCATATTGTCTGATTGTACCTTTCCTTCTTATTTCATTTTGTTTTGTTGTGGACTGAGGTGAAAGTTTACATAAAAAGGTTTACTTCTGTGTGAAATTATTCAACAAATAAATTTAGTAATTGACAATTCATTTAATTTCTGGAGGTGATAGCCACTTTTGATTGATGGCTGTTAACTAAATCATCTAGTTAAGCTAAAAGTTGGATGTTTAGTAGGAGCTATTGATGTCATTTCAATAATAAAATATTGTCACAAACAGGCTTTTGGAGGTGATATCATGCAAGATATTCAAAGTGGAAAAAGATGAGGCATTGTTGGACTGCCTCAGTGTGGCTGGTACGAAAGTGTACAGGATCGATGAGATCCCCAGAAGTGAATTCAGCATGGCATCCGACGAGTTCATCGTTCCTGTTGCTCATTTTCACAAGGTTTCTATCCATCAGTTGGAGTCATTGGCTTCATTTTTTATAAACTAGCAATTTCTGAACTCTTTATTTTAAAGGAAATATTCTCCACCTTTGGCATTCCCTTCTTGATCCAACTGAAAAATGTTAGAACTCATTTAATTGATAATTAGTGAGCATGTTTTGAAGATCAGTTAAATTGAATGTTGTATTTTTTTCATGCAGAAAGAACCTTTCAGCAAAGTCAAAGAAAGAATCCAGCTCAAGCTAGAGGTTCCAGACAAAGAATTTGAGAAAGTAAGATGGCTTGGCTCTAATATTTTTGTTTGCTTCTACTTAAATGCTTTTGCTTCAGTTCAAAATGGCCATAGTAGTTATGGGAAGACATAGGTATGTCAGTGATGATGATATTGTGAAGATTGAAGATTTCCAGCTGGCAACTGGTAAGAATCCTACTTTTTTGGATTCTTGAAGTGGTTTGTTTCTTATGTATTTGGTATTTGTCCATATCAGGCAACCAAGGTCTGGGCTCAAGGCCCTGGATAGGGTTGGACCACATCAACAAGGCACCCAAGGACTCTAAGTATGCCATCGAGAAAGCCATCAAAATTCATAATTGAAAGGATGTGCTGGGTTGCGTTGTCTTTGTAAATAGTTAGGCATGTCTTCGATAAATATGTTTTTCATGCTCATCTGCTCAGAAGTCTGAAAGATTTTAATTAGTAGCACGACAGGCTTTGTCACACCACAGCTTCAATCAGTTCGATGACATTAAAACGGATGCTTGCTTGACTGATTCTGGAGATGTCGCCTATGTGGTTTAATTGTTTTACGTGAGGCCATGTTTCAAAGACATTGGAGTGCAACCTTCTATATGATAATAAAGTTTGGAATACGTTCAACATCGTCTGCCCACCCAGCGAATTGAACTGGATGTTGGATTTGTTGTTTTTTTTTTCGGGATGGTCATCGTATTCATCATTGTTATTTAGTCATCGAAAGTTGCTTACAAGTTTGTCTTCATAACTAATACAGGTGCACTTGTATCTCCGACCGAGAGAGTCTTGTTACATTTTTTTGACGTTTGTGGGCGTGCTGCACAAATTTTTTTATTTCAGCAGATATTTAAAGTGCCTATTTTTCTAACCCTAAATCCCAGTATGTCAAGGCACTGTAACACTCATAGATAGTCAAATAAAATGAGATAATGTGAATTAAAAAAAAAAATTAAATTCAAGATTACGAAAGTAAAACAGCAATAGGTTAATAATTAAAGTAGAAGCAGTTTAGTTTTATTATGAATAGCATTGATGCTACAGGTGAGTCTTTAGTTGAAGGCCGAAAAGCTCAGGTATGGCAGCAGTTCGAATATGAACTGGGAAGGGCATTCCATGTGTTGGTAAATAAACTTTATTTTGAAATACTGTAACCATTTTTAATAAAATTAACTAAAGCAGTTGTCACTTTAACCAAATTTATATTTTATGAAAGAACTTATAAAAGATATATGTTACCTACTGTGAAAGTATCTGTCCAATCATAACGCTAAAATTAACTAAAACATAAAAATTAATCAGCCCGGCGTCGATCAAGACACGGGTTTGTAAATATGTATCCGGTCCTCATTGAAAAATTAAGTTCCCGGTTCTTGGTGTTCAGATTGTACCCCTATGCGTTTCATTTAATATTAATGCAGAGACTTTTTTGCAAAGTAAGTTTGAACAATATCAATTTTATTTATTTTAAATTTATGCATGTGAACGTTCTAAGTCAAAAAACACTTTTAAATTATTAAGATTAAGATGTCTTTAAAATATACTTTTTATCCAATAAAAATTAATGAAATTACACTTTTTTTTATTTTTCAAGAGCCCTGACTAACGATCGACACTTCCACAAATGTTGGTAGGTTGTATAGTCTTTCGTGTTGGCCGACACGTGTTTTGTCTGCTCTAAGCACAACTTGGAAGTCGTCACTTGGAATTTGTTCAAGAATACTTCTACCCGGTAGACATAAGTTCAGACAAATGAAAATGCAGAGAAAATTATAGATCCATATGGCAATCAAACAAAAGAAACGTCTTCCCTGAAATCCGCACCTATTTAACATTTACTAGAGTCCTAAAGGTTTCATCAATATCGTTCTCGTCTATTATCTTATCTATCATCGCCGTTAGGGGCCGTTCACATATTATATAACGCAAAAATGTCAATTTTTTACCCTCCTTTTTTTTACCCCTCATATAACGTTATGTAACATTTGTGGGAATCCTCCCCCCTCAATATTACATAACAAACCTGTGTACGCCCTCCCCCCCATTGTAGGTTCTCACTAAACATAACTTTTAGACAAACACGGTATATTAGTACTAGTAAAATTGAAAATCGTTTTTTCTATATTAAACAACACATGCTTTCAACGTTAGTTAAGTTAAAGTTTGTACAGTTCACTCCCATGGCAAGCAACTGTCCTTCACAGTCCGGAATCCAGATGATAGAGTAGCCTCTGGACATGATTGCAGCCCAGATGTGTCAACGTATTCCTTGTCCATCCATTCTGCATCTTCTGACATCCCTTTAAAACAACCAGTATTTTTTCATTTAATACCCTGCATGCCATTTAAATATTTAAATTTTAAGTAATGGATTAATTAAATCTGTAGTTTAAACTGATAGAAATGTTAAAGAGTTAACAGATACATTTATGTATTACAATCTAATTATGTAATATAATAATATAATATATGACAACGTAATCCAACCATGTATAATTCACAGGTCCTGCATATCAATATTTCAACATTTATACATTTATAAGGTCACATTTTTTGCAATATATGTTAATTCACACAACAAATCTAAAGTGTTTCAAGGTCATACCTTCTGCAATTATAGCCATCAGTTCCCGTTGTCTCCTTGCTGCTATACGCACTGGCCTTGTGTGTGGGATGTCATTCACTTTCACTCGAGGATGCACTTCCTTCTTGGTGTCAACTTGTGGCCAGCAGCAATTACAAAATTATGATCTGGCAGTCTGATTTGATATTCCATGTTCATGACCACAGTTGACTGTTTATTCGCTGCAGGCAAACCTAAAGGAACCTTAGCCCTGTCGTCCTGACTTATGCAAGCAACTTCATGCGGTCCAAGCAAACTGCAAAGCTGTAAAAGCGATTCATGAGTAGCTCTTGCAAACTTATTATCAGCATGATGTCTATGTTCGCTATTTTCATCACGTCGAAGTTTTACGTTGACTGTGTTTACATGCCTTTTTCCTTGAGTTGTCACCCAGCTGCGTGGAATTAAACGAAGGTATGTCCCACACCGACTCAGATTGAAACCTATTTCTTTTAACTCACGTGACATATCGTCAAGTAGTATGTGAGCTATTTATAGTGTGTTCTATTTCAGACATGAAAATAATGTTCATATAAAAAAGATTTGAATTAACTGCTCGTGCTTTTTTGAAATTGTTATATAACATCTGCTCAGACCCCCTTCCTCTCCAATATAACAAAAATAACAAATTTCCATACACCCCCCTCCCCCTTCGACGTTATATAATATGTGAACAGCCTCTTACCATTAGTATCATTTTTATAAGATCAATCATATTTTCCTACTGGAACAGACCACTCATCATTCATCAGTTCACTTTGTCTATGCACATTTATCATATTTAAACTTTTATTTAAATCTATTATTTGGTATTTTTTCTTGAAACAAAAACTAGTTGAGTTGAAAATAAAATGAATTTGCAAATGGACATATTTATTAACGTACAATCAACGGGAATAATTATCGGAATAGCAAATCGGCACATTTATTAAGGTACAATTGATATGTTATCAGGAAAAAATGGTTCACAATTTAAAAATTCTAAAGCGAAAATTTGTAAATTCTAAATTCTTGAATGGCTGGTAATTTCAATCTTAATTTTCAACAAAAACTGCTTTAAAGGCGGACGATGAACTTACACCGAGATAAAGCTTTAAATTCCGTAGCAAGGCATGGAGCGATGTTACATTTTTTAGTGTCAACTGGTTTTTTTTACTATATTTTGTATTGTAATATTTTGAGCTCTTCAAAGAAGTAATTTCTATTTTAGTATTTTGCCCAATTCTAAAGAAAACCATATTTTGATAATCAGTCACAGAAGAATTATGTATTTTCATTCTGTTTCATGAGACAATATTAAAAGAAATTAATTATTTTTATTATTTAAAAATTTATAAGCTCCATTTATATTCCGAAGAAATATTTTTTCTCTGTTTATTTGCAGGATTGACAACATTTCGTTCTAATGTCCTGGTCGCATAAAACCCCTGGATTTCTTGTTAGATATTCTTTACACCAGGAAACACGATCTCCATATTCGCAGCCTACGATTTTTGAAAAAAATAAAAGCTATTAAATTATGTTTAACAACATTTTCATGCAGACTTTTTAATTTCATTTACAATTCATCAAAATCGCTTTAATTATAACATAAATCATACATCATGCAGCTAAATAAAAATGGATGTTAACAAAATCTGAATTACAACTTATTTATTAACCTTTTTTTGAAGGATTATATTTTTTCTTACAAGACAGACAGCATGTGTCTTTCATTTGGTAACAGTCTATGAATTTTTCTCCGGGGCACCAATCGGCTTCCTTGCATTCGACTATCTCAGGTATATTCACATCTGGTGTAACTTAAAAAGTTTGAAGGTTTATAATTAAGTAGCCATTTTCACTGTCTTACAAATTAAGCGCTATTTTAAAAATTCCACTAGTACTTGTAATAGT
Organism: Whitmania pigra; assembly: GCA_021613335.1. NCBI lineage: Eukaryota > Metazoa > Annelida > Clitellata > Hirudinida > Haemopidae > Whitmania > Whitmania pigra. The sequence goes on from JAJTWR010000308.1 coordinate 1,659,207, forward strand.
ACGTAAAAATGACATATTAGTTTCATACATTTTTACACGAAATTGAAAACAAAAGTTACTATTAAAAATGGGTGCTCGAGTGTCATAAACACAATTCTTTCTCATGCACCACTTGTTGTCACCACAAGAACTTCCATCTGCTGGCGTTAAACCCCAACAAGAATTGTCTTCAGGATTCCAGCAATAGATTCTTTGACACATTTTGCTATAATCCTGTTCATTCTGGTGATCATAACAAATGTTCGCATATGAAAAATAAAAAGTAGTGATTTAGACTAATAGCCACTATTTTAATTACTTCAAATCATTTTGCAATCTTATCATAGAAGAAGTATACAAATTTAAAATGAATTTATACGTGTGTTTAAAATGTACCTTGAAATAATTTCGACACAAGGCCGATGATTCTCCGTAATAAATCTTGCATTGTTCATCGTAATTATATTGCAAACCAGGGAGCATTTTGAGGTTTTTGAGATACGTTGTCGAAGGTTTGTTGAGTAAACAATTGTTGTTTTCACTAAAATAAAAAATAAATATTATCATTCACTTCATATTTAATTACTATCCGGATATTTTTTTGTTTATTATTGGTTGTCAACGCCTTCGATAATAGCAAATAATGGCGGATGTTTCCATAATTTCAAAAGTTTATATTAAATGTAAAAAATTTTAAAAATAATAGTTAGTCTTTTATATTGTAACTTTAAATTAATCGCCTACCTTTTTAATTTGTTGAAAAACGTTCTCAATTCTGTTATCGAACAGCGCGAGAACTTAAATAAGTTATTTATGTTTAATCCTAGTTTTGTTGCCGACATGATGTAAGAATCGTCATCGTTGCAACCGGCCTTCCGTCGTGATTAAGCCCAAGGCTTAAGAAAATATTAATTGTACGTTATTTAATAAATTGCTTTTAAGAAGTACAAAATAAACAAATTGATTAATTAATTTAAAAAAGTACTTGTGACCAAGTTCGTGGACAGTTGTGTGCAGAGTGAAAAAATAATTGCTGTCTTCAACAATGTTAATTCCCGTAACAGTGCACGCTGAACTCAAATATCCGTAGCCGGCACCGCTGACCATCTTATCCCTGGAAAGTTTTAATGTTAATATTTTAAATGGTATATAGCGACAATAAATTAAATCTATTTTAATTGAAGAAAACAAGCATTACCCCGTAAAAATAACGCCGATATCAAATTTCGGTGTGATGGGTTTTTCAGAAGCCCAGTCATTCACAATCCATTGTCGCAGCAGGCTCAAAGCGTAATCGGACTTTATTTTACCGTAATTTGTTACAGCTTTGCTATAGTCACCAAGAGCAGTTGAATCCTAAACAATAAATTTGATAAAACGTAAATTTGAACAAATATTATCAATAAATTACTAGTTCATTAAGTAATATCCAGCGCTTAATCCATATTTTACTTAAGAGTCAAGTGTGCATGTTATGGTCTGAGTCACCTGAAAACCTTAGTGCGTTTTTTCTTGCGACGAATTTTATTAACCAAAGTCTTTTAGGACCGAATCAAATGTTTGAAAATAGATTTAGTTAAAATGTTGAACTTAACCAACTTCTGCAATGTAATATCCGATCAAATCACACGTTATCCAAATTCCTGGTAAGTCAACCGTTTCGTAAACTTTCCTTGCCTTTGCAATAATTATTTAATGTGAATATTTGTGAAAATAATACAATATGTTTAATATCATTATAAGATAACAACGTAATCGATTACAAACAGGAGAGTTACCTCATCAATGACGTGGGCAAAATACAACTTAATGTAACTCAAAGCTTTTGTTTTATCTTGTCCAGCTAGTTTGAACCATCTGAAATCATTTTAAGAATTCACACTAAAATCTATAAAAATAAATTTTAAAAAATAAATATGACCAACCTTTGTTTTAAATTTTCGCTTAATTTAAAAGCTTATAATACAAAAATTACCAAACTACCCTTATCCGGATGAATCTTATCAAATACTTAGAGCAGGATACTATAAACAAATTGATAAAATATTATTGATTAACTATGTTTAGTTTTCTAAATATTTAATTTCAAAAAGTGGAATTTTTACATAAATCTTTCATTTTCTGAGCTACATTCCTAAAAAACCATGAATTACAAATTATTAAGTTTTATATAATAAGAGAAAGTTAGGCAAACAAATTTTCTAAATGATATTGCTCTATCTCATTTAACATGTCATAACATTAGTTATGACACATTGTGTGTGGCCGATTTTCGAAAAAATCAAAATTTGAAAAGTTGGATGACCATGTAAAAATGATAATATCTTATAAACTATTGGTTACATCTGACCAATATTTTCAAAATATAATTTTGTATTTCCCCGTTATACAGATCACTAATTGTTGAATCACTTTGGTGGAAACTTTTTTTATAAATTGATTGAGTTCATTTGATCCGACCCTGTAGTATTTACTAAAGGTGCACCATTGAAGTGTAAATTGAACTACAGCTATTAAAAAAATACATTCCTTAATGTTATTAAATAACAAGTAACATAAAATGATTGTTAGTTACGATGCCGCATGCGTTATAAAAGTAACCAGTTCTTACTTTTTATAAGAAGCATGGTCAACGAAGACGAATATTTCAACGGTGTATGTTTCTTTGCCCCGTTTTAAAGCATTGATTTTATTTTTCTCACTTTCTGAAACTTGAATTTGATCATTTGAAGTGGCTTTTCCTGCAAGAATGTAAACTTTATACAGTCGTTATATTAAGTAGAGTGCATCATAAATTTATATCATAATTAATTACTTGAATGTAAATTTTATTATTTAAATTAATTCTGCAGTACTTTTTAACTAATTAACATTAGTATGAAAATACATTGAAAGATTAAGGGTTGTAATAGTGACCTCATCATTGAAAGTTTTTAATCAAGAAGTTTATATTAAATAATATTTTAAAGAATTTACTTGATGACGACGATAGGGCATTGTAAGTAAATATTTTGTTGATATATTTTGTAGCATCAATTTAAATTTTTTTAAATATTTGCCAGTATTTAATAAATATAATTAAGTACTAAGTAATTAATAAAGTAAAAATGATAAACTTTTAACAATTTAAAAAACATCACCATCAATGACATTTCTCTCCTTGAAGAGTGATAATGATAACAACGCAAAAATTAACAATAAGGTTGAATTCATGCTTGAATCACTAAGCAATTCAAATCAAGCCTCGAATCAAGGTATCGAATGAAAGCTGGTTATTTAAATTATTTCTCTTTGCGTGGTTATCGATTGATTCGGTACGAATTGAGTAGAAATCCACGCTTCGTTTGTTGTCGTTTGTCAATGTTTACATAAAGTTTCATAATAATTAATATTAAAAATATCCATTTTTACTTGATATTGTAGCTATCGTTAGCTGTATAATCGTATCAGATTAACATAGAATATAACTACAGGTTTTTGTACAGATCTATATCATATTTAAAATGTATATTTATGTATTTATTTTAAAGAATTATGCACATTTTTCCTATGGGAAAGTTTTAAATTTAATTTCAATTCAAACATTGCGATGAAATAAAATCCATACAAAAATTAAAATCTATTATTTCTATGAATGGAAAAGTCACACATCGAAGTCCTTAAATCAGGAAATGACAGTGAAAGAGATGTTATAGACTGATTTTATTGAAAACCGAACCGATTTGTTGGCATGACATTTTCGAATGTTGCTTCTTCGATTCATAGGCGGAATCATCATGATATCATCATATGCAATCATCATATAGATCATGATATGCAAAAGGTGAAAACATGGTTTACATTTCCTTTGTAAGTAAGTAAGTTACACAGAAAGACATGAAAACATAATTCATTGAAAGCGATGCATCGTCTTCGTCGTCATCTTCATTTCGGTGACCATTGCTTGAAGAGGCCACTTCCTATGAAAAGGAGTCGAGTCGAATGATTTCCACGCAATTTGTTGAATCCGCCCTGAGAAATTTCCAACTCCAAACTTTCTTCTTTTGTTTCTCATTCTTGATAGGTTTTAAAATTTAAAATATTTTTTAAGGAATCGGCCATGTTTCTACTAGAGATTACTGAATTTAATTATTTCAGAGTCTGCTCCATTCAATGTTCCACAGGTGTGCAACGGGCGCTGAAGTCTGAAAGATCAGAAACAAGAAATTATTCTCTGATCAGGTGGGCTGTCATTTGCTGTTGATTGTTCGTATTTATTTCTTTCCTTTTTACGTATTGTTGTTTTTTTTTTTATTTTATAGGCCATTTGTTCCCTATATTTTTTGTGAACGCGTGACATTAATCATCTTCAATTTCACGGACAACTAGTTTCTGAATCATTGCAAGAATAAATATCAATTACAATTGATTTGTTTTTTCTTCTTAACAGTTTAATAGTATTATTATTGTGGTTGTTATCATCATAGCCGTTACTACTAATATCATTTTTTTAAGATCAATCATATTTTCCTACTGGAACAGACAACTCATCATTCATCAGTTCACTTTGTCTATGCACATTTATCATATTTAAACTTTTATTTAAATCTATTATTTGTTTTTTTTTTGTTTTGAAACAAAAACTAGTTGAGTTGAAAATAAAATGAATTTGCAAATGGACATATTTATTAACGTACAATCAACGGGAATAATTATCGGAATAGCAAATCGGCACATTTATTAAGGTACAATTGATATGTTATCAGGAAAAAATGGTTCACAATTTAAAAATTCTAAAGCGAAAATTTGTAAATTCTAAATTCTTGAATGGCTGGTAATTTCAATCATAATTTTCAACAAAAACCGCTTTAAAGGCGGACGATGAACCTACACCGAGATAAAGCTTTAAATTCCATAGCAAGGCATGGAGCGATGTTACATTTTTTGAGTGTCAACTGGTTTTTTTACAATATTTTGTATTGTAATATTTTGAGCTCTTCAAAGAAGTAATTTCTGTTTAGTATTTTGCCCATTTCTGAAGAAAACCATATTTTGATATTCAGTCACAGAACAATTATGTATTTTCATTCTGTTTAATGAGACAATATTAACAGAAATTAATTGTTTTTATTATTTAAAAATTTATAAGCTCCATTTATATTCCGAAGAAATATTTTGTTCTCTGTTTATTTGCAGGATTGACAACATTTCGTTCTAATGTCCTGGTCGTTACAAACCCCTGGATTTCTTGTTACATATTCTTTACACCAGGAAACACGATCACCATATTCGCAGCCTACGATTTTTGAAAGAAAATAAAAGCTATTAAATTATGTTTAACAACATTTTCATGCAGACTTTTTAATTTCATTTACAATTCATCAAAATCGCTTTAATTATAACATAAATCATATATCAAGAGCTAAATAAAAATGGATGTTAACAAAATCTGAATTACAATTTATTTATTAACCTTTTTTCGAAGGATTATATTTTTTCTTACAAGACAGACAGCATATGTCTTCCATTTGGTAACAGTCTATGAATTTTTCTCCGGGGCACCAATCGGCTTCCTTGCATTCGACTATCTCAGGTATATTCACATCTGGTGTAACTTAAAAAGTTTGAAGGTTTATAATTAAGTAGCCATTTTCACGGTCTTACAAATTAAGCGCTATTTTAAAAATTCCACTAGTACTTGTACTAGTACCTAATAATGACATATTAGTTTCATACATTTTTACACGAAATTGAAAACAAAAGTTACTATTAAAAATGGGTGCTCGACTGTCATAAACACAATTCTTTCTCATGCACCACTTGTTGTCACCACAAGAACTTCCATCTGCTGGCGTTAAACCCCAACAAGCATTTTGTTCAGGATTCCAGCAATAGATACTTTGACACATTTTGCTATAATCCTGTTCATTCTGGTGATCATAACAAATGTTCGCATATGAAAAGATGAAAAATAAAAATTAGTGATTTAGACTAATAGCCACTATTTTAATTACTTCAAATCATTTTGCAATCTTATCATAGAAGAAGTATACAAATTTAAAATGAATTTATACGTGTGTTTAAAATGTACCTTGAAATAATTTCGACACAAGGCCGATGATTCTCCGTAATAAATCTTGCATTGTTCATCGTAATTATATTGCAAACCAGGGAGCATTTTGAGGTTTTTGAGATGTGTTGTCGAAGGTTTGTTGAGTAAACAATTGTTGTTTTTACTAAAATAAAAAAAATAATAAATATTATCATTCACTTCATATTTAATTACTATCCGGATATTTTGATGTTTATTATTGGTTGTCAACGCCCTCGCTAATAGCAAATAATGGCGGATGTTTCCATAATTTCAAAAGTTTTTATTAATTGTAAAAAATTTTAAAAATAATAGTTTATCTTTTATATTGTAACTTTAAATTAATCGCCTACCTTTTCAATTTGTTGAAAAACGTTCTCAATTCTGTTATCGAACAGTGTGAGAACTTAAATAAGTTATTTATGTTTAATCCAAGTTTTGTTGCCGACATGATGTAAGAATCGTCATCGTTGCAACCGGCCTTTCCGTCGTGATTAAGCCCAAGGCTTAAGAAAATATTAATTGTACGTTATTTAATAAATTGCTTTTAAGAAGTACAAAATAAACAAATAATTAATTTTAAAAAAGTACTTGTGACCAAGTTCGTGGACAGTTGTGTGCAGAGTGAAAAAATAATTGCTGTCTTCAACAATGTTAATTCCCGCATCAGTGCACGCTGAACTCAAATATCCGTAGCCGGCACCGCTGACCATCTTATCCCTGGAAAGTTTTAATGTTAATATTTTAAATGGTATATAGCGACAATAAATGAAACCTATTTTAATTGAAGAAAACAAGCATTACCCCGTAAAAATAACGCCGATATCAAATTTCGGTGTGATGGGTTTTTCAGAAGCCCAGTCATTCACAATCCATTGTTGCAGCAGGCTCAAAGCGTAATCGGACTTTATTTTACCGTAATTTGTTACAGCTTTGCTATAGTCACCAAGAGCAGTTGAATCCTAAACAATGAATTTGATAAAACGTAAATTTGAACAAATATTATCAATAAATTACTAGTTCATTAAGTAATATCCAGCGCTTAATCCATATTTTACTTAAGAGTCAAGTGTGCATGTTATGGTCTGAGTCACCTGAAAACCTTAGTGCGTTTTTTCTTGCGACGAATTTTATTAACCAAAGTCTTTTAGGACCGAATCAAATGTTTGAAAATAGATTTAGTTAAAATGTTGAACTTAACCAACTTCTGCAATGTAATATCCGATCAAATCACACGTTATCCAAATTCCTGGTAAGTCAACCGTTTCGTAAACTTTCCTTGCCTTTGCAATAATTTATTTAATGTGAATATTTGTGAAAATAATACAATATGTTTAATATCATTATAAGATAACAACGTAATCGATTACAAACAGGAGAGTTACCTCATCAATGACGTGGGCAAAATACAACTTAATGTAACTCAAAGCTTTTGTTTTATCTTGTCCAGCTAGTTTGAACCATCTGAAATCATTTTAAGAATTCACACTAAAATCTATAAAAATAAATTTAAAAAAATAAATTTGACCACCCTTTGTTTTAAATTTTCGCTTAATTTAAAAGCTTATAATACAAAAATTACCAAACTACCCTTATTCGGATGAATCTTATCAAATACTTAGAGCAGGATACTATAAACAAATTGATAAAATATTATTGATTAACTATGTTTAGTTTTCTAAATATTTAATTTCAAAAAGTGGAATTTTTACATAAATCTTTCATTTTCTGAGCTACATTCCTAAAAAACCATGAATTACAAATTATTAAGTTTTATATAATAAGAGAAAGTTAGGCAAACAAATTTTCTAAATGTTATTGCTCTATCTCATTTAACATGTCATAACATTAGTTATGACACATTGTGTGTGGCCGATTTTCGAAAAAATCAAAATTTGAAAAGTTGGATGACCATGTAAAAATGATAATATCTTATAAACTATTGGTTACATCTGACCAATATTTTCAAAATATAATTTTGTATTTCCCCGTTATACAGATCACTAATTGTTGAATCACTTTGGTGGAAACTTTTTTTATAAATTGATTGAGTTCATTTGATCCGACCCTGTAGTATTTACTAAAGGTGCACCATTGAAGTGTAAATTGAACTACAGCTATTAAAAAAATACATTCCTTAATGTTATTAAATAACAAGTAACATAAAATGATTGTTAGTTACGATGCCGCATGCGTTATAAAAGTAACCAGTTCTTACTTTTTATAAGAAGCATGGTCAACGAAGACGAATATTTCAACGGTGTATGTTTCTTTGCCCCGTTTTAAAGCATTGATTTTATTTTTCTCACTTTCTGAAACTTGAATTTGATCATTTGAAGTGGCTTTTCCTGCAAGAATGTAAACTTTATACAGTCGTTATATTAAGTAGAGTGCATCATAAATTTATATCATAATTAATTACTTGAATGTAAATTTTATTATTTAAATTAATTCTGCAGTACTTTTTACTAATTAACATTAGTATGAAAATACATTGAAAGATTAAGGGTTGTAATAGTGACCTCATCATTGAAAGTTTTTAATCAAGAAGTTTATATTAAATAATATTTTAAAGAATTTACTTGATGACGACGATAGGGCATTGTAAGTAAATATTTTGTTGATATATTTTGTAGCATCAATTTACATTTTTTTAAATATTTGCCAGTATTTAATAAATATAATTAAGTACTAAGTAATTAATAAAGTAAAAATGATAAACTTTTAACAATTTAAAAAAACATCACCATCAATGACATTTCTCTCCTTGAAGAGTGATAATGATAACAACGCAAAAATTAACAATAAGGTTGAATTCATGCTTGAATCACTAAGCAATTCAAATCAAGCCTCGAATCAAGGTATCGAATGAAAGCTGGTTATTTAAATTATTTCTCTTTGCGTGGTTATCGATTGATTCGGTACGAATTGAGTAGAAATCCACGCTTCGTTTGGTTTGTCGTTGAATTTCAATGTTTACATAATAATTTAAAAATATCCATTTTTACTTGATATTGTAGCTATCGTTAGCTGTATAATCGTATCAGATTAACATAGAATATAACTACAGGTTTTTGTACAGATCTATATCATATTTAAAATGTATATTTATGTATTTATTTTAAAGAATTATGCACATTTTTCCTATGGGAAAGTTTTAAATTTAATTTCAATTCAAACATTGCGATGAAATAAAATCCATACAAAAATTAAAATCTATTATTTCTATGAATGGAAAAGTCACACATCGAAGTCCTTAAGTCAGGAAATGACAGTGAAAGAGATGTTATAGACTGATTTTATTGAAAACCGAACCGATTTGTTGGCATGACATTTTCGAATGTTGCTTCTTCGATTCATAGGCGGAATCATCATGATATCATCATATGCAATCATCATATAGATCATGATATGCAAAACGGTGAAAACATGGTTTACATTTCCTTTGTAAGTAGTTACACGGAAAGACATGAAAACATAATTCATTGAAAGCTATGCATCGTCTTCGTCGTCATCTTCATTTCGGTGACCATTGCTTGAAGAGGCCACTTCCTATGAAAAGGAGTCAAGTCGAATGGTTTCCACGCATTTCGTTGAATCCGCCCTGAGAAATTTCCAACTCCAAACTTTCTTCTTTTGTTCTTCATTCTTGATAGGTTTTTAAAATATTTTTTAAGGAATCGGCCATGTTTCTACTAGAGATTACTGAATTTAATTATTTCAGAGTCTGCTCCATTCAATGTTCCACAGATGTGCAACGGGCGCTGAAGTCTGAAACATCAGAAACAAGAAATTATTCTCTGATCAGGTGGGCTGTCATTTGCTGTTGATTGATTGTTCGTATTTATTTCTTTCCTTTTTACGTATTGTTGTTTTTTTTTATATTTTATAGGTCATTTGTTCCCTATATTTTTTGTGAACGCGTGACATTAATCATCTTCAATTTCACGGACAACTAGTTTCTGTATCATTGCAAGAATAAATATCAATTATAATTGATTTGTTTTTTCTTCTTAACAGTTTAATATTATTATTATTGTTGTTGTTATCATCATCGCCGTTACTACTAATATCATTTTTTTAAGATCAATCATATTTTCCTACTGGAACAGACCACTCATCATTCATCAGTTCACTTTGTCTATGCACATTTATCATATTTAAACTTTTATTTAAATCTATTATTTGGTATTTTTTCTTGAAACAAAAACTAGTTGAGTTGAAAATAAAATGAATTTGCAAATGGACATATTTATTAACCTACAATCAACGGGAATAATTATCGGAATAGCAAATCGGCACATTTATTAAGGTACAATTGATATATTATCAGAAACTTTATTTCAGAAATAAACGGCTTAAACGAAATAATAACCATTAACAGTTGCTGAGATGCTCCAGTGAAACGTAATTGTGAAAGATTTATGTACTCATAAATGTTATAACCTCATTCTCGGATTTTTGGCATATTTACTTGGTTATATTAAAATTTTCATTTTCATAGTTTAAAAGAATATCTCTGTGTAAGTAAATTAGGCATGTACAACTCGTGTTCATTTTATTTCGCGCGCAGAAATTTCCATCGATATGTTTGGCGTTTGAATTGTTCTGTGAACGGATCAGTTTGATGGGCACCGTTGAAATGTTGTTGCGTGCGTACTACAAACAGAGAAGACACTAACTCCCAACTACCTAGGGCACAACCCGATCAGGAACTACTTTGCATTGCTGAAGATCATGTGTTGATAGTAATAAAACACAATTTTTACAATTATATTATTCATACATAGCAAGAACCAAGCGAGGAATCCATCTTTGTTAAGGCACTCATTCAATTCATCCAGTGTCCTAATGCTCCAGTGTGACGTTTATCGGCTGTAGCTGACAACAATGTCGACATCCACTTTAAGAAAAATGGTTGCTCAATTTCTATTGCAGGACAACCAGTTCTTTCTCTTACTTTCAAAACCGTGCTGATTTCAGGGTTCTTTGAACATACCCTAGCTAATGCTTCTTTTTTTTTCAACTGATCTTTTTCTGCCTTTCTTGTTTTATTTTTTTCTGTTTCAATTCCTTATCTAAATTATCGACGACACCAAGGAAACACTTAATTTATTTTAGTTTTTATGTTTCCCCTTGTTTGGCGTTTTCCAAGAATTAATAGTCTCCCTGGCTGGTTTCAAGTAATGGCATTTAACATTTCGAGTGGCATAAATTTGCATTTAAGAAAACTGCAAAACTAACATCAACAATTTCAAATTTAATACGGGTTTTACTTAATTTTCAAATAAAAATATTCCTACCATTTCAAACTGATTACTTCAACTGATTATTATTTAGTCGTTTCCTTGTGTTTCACCCAATTACACGTTCGTATTCAAATATTAATTGATTTTTTCCAATTGCTCTGGGCAAATCTGCCACAAATGATGTAAATAAAATGGAATAAAAATGATGAAGCAATCAGAAACAATTGATCTTCAATCGTGGAAACGAATTTCAAGTGAATACTTTCCTGTAAGTCATCGATAAAGGTTAAAAACGCAAGAAAAAATAATTTCAGTTGGGCAGACAAAAACCAAATAGAGTCAGTTCAATCTAAAACTGTATTTGAAAGTATTTTATTTCAAACTTTCAGTAAAAATTATATTGAAATCAAAATTTATAAAAATTATAAAAAAAGATTCAAATGTCTAACAAAACCAATAACAGATTTTGCTTTAACAAAAATTGTCTGAAATGACTTATTCACCTGTTTTTAAAATTTTTAAATATTTTTATTTTTAACAATTTCTGCTCCATGAGAACAATTGGGGGACCAGACTGTTGCTCAAATGGCGATAGCTCACTTGGCAGGTGCGCACATAGCCCATTTGCGCATTAATCTATGTGATCTTACAAAGTCAGCAAAGTCAAATTCGATTTTATTAATAATTTCATTATATTCGATTTTATTTAGCGGTGTGTATATATATATTTTATTAGCATCCATTTCACACATGGTGATAATCCAATTTAGGCTCTTGTTTCATTAACATAAAATATGTGCCGGCTCCAAGTAAAATCGTTAAATAAAATAATTTTTTGCTAAATTTAAAAATATTTTTATTATAAAAATAAATTTAAAATAACGTCAAAATAAATTAAAGACATCCGTTACGTCACACCATTTATGTGTCTAGCAGCCAAAATGTTTACAAATCGGCGTAATCGTCGTTTGTTTTTTTATCATTGCTTATAGGGTGTCAGATAGACATCGGTCATTCTAAGTTATAAGGCAGACTGAAGGAGACGTTTATTTCGCTGAAAATCAGGGAGATGTTGATAAGACTTAAGGAAAGTAGTCGAGAAGAAGAGTATAATAATTTTATGGCAGATGTTAAGTTGGTGCATGAAGCATGCCTTAGTTATATAGAAAAGTGGTTAAAACCTCTTGATGAATTTTAGTGCTTTGGTTGGATGTAGTAAGATAAAACCAAAGATTGTAAATTTGATGATATTTTGGTATGCATAATGTATCTGAAAGAGAAGGGTATTATTGTAGATGATGTGCAATTTTTTTTATCAATACTGCAATCTTAAATTATTTGTACAAGATAAGATTTAACAGTTTTCGAAAGACTCTTGCATGAACAGTTTAATTTTCCAAAGTTGCCAAAATGCATATTGCTTTTCAGAGTTACTTAGAATTTGTGATTTTTTCTTCTACATCCCTGAACACAATGGCAATGTGGAAAGAGTGTTCTCCTTGATTGATGCACAATGGACAAAGGAAAGGAACAGACTCTTTCAACTCTGTAAAGTGCATCATTCTTACAAAGTACAATTTGAAGAATCTTACCTGTGAACAGTTTTATGCATAAGTGAATGATAACGAGGATCTGCGAAAAGATGGCTTTTCTGAGAAATATGTCGTGTAATCAATAAAGTTTATAAAATAATGATTGTACAATCGGCTGTTTAAATAATGTTTTTTGACATTGTGGAAGAAGCGTCCACTGAATTTATATTTACCGTATTTTCACCCAAAATACACGTGTTCGAAAATTAAATTTGCATGAATATGATTTCCGACTAACAATAATAATAAATTTAAATGATAGCACAGACTTTTGATTGTTGTTGTGAAAGCTTTAGACTATATTTTAAATTTTATAATTGTTTGGGCATTATTGCATTATATAAAGAACTTCCGATATATGCTTACAGAAGCATGTGGCAAGACAGTCATGTTAACCATTGCATTGTCCGGCTCACAAATTTGTGCCGTCAACTTGAATTTAGTTGAAATTGATGGAAACTATATGAAACTTGTTGGGTGTTGTACTAATGTATGTATTTTCATCATAATTATTCAACTATTTGTTACTCATAATTACATTTGATGTTAGTTTGCACTTTGTGTGACAATGTTTTTTCAGCACTGGTGGTCCAGATAGAGATTTGGTTGGTGCTGTTTAACATTTTAGTAGTCAAACATCACATGCATGGACTTATTGTAGCAAATGTCTTCAATCTCCTGGATTGGTTCTGTTATAAAAACTCTTTGAACACTTCTCAAAAGCATGAACAAAATAGATACAATTTTGATAATAATGTCAGTCTTTTGCAGTCTTTATTGGAAAACAAAATGAAAGTCTTAGCCCATTCTCTTGGAACCCATTATTCAAATTGGTAACTGTGATGAATTACTACCATTGCTCTGGCTTTTGCTGGTTATCGGTCACTTGATTTTCTGCATGGCCATAAGAGCATATATCATGAGACCCATTGGATGGCAAAAATTGATTGCCTGACTGTTGCTCAAATGGCGATAGCTCATATGGCAGTTGCTCACATAGATTATTGTGCACATTGGCCATGTGAGCTATCGCCATTTGAGCAATAGTCTATTCACCGCAAAAATTATAAGCAGCTTTTGGCCGTACTTTCATGTTATATTTGATTCACTGTTTAGACCTCAACAATTCCTTACCTTCACAGTGAAGCTGTGTCCCAGAGCATGATACATCTGCGTAACTTCAGTATCTACTTCAAGAATTGTTCTCAATTTATTTAAAAAAACCTTGTTTCTTTCAATGCAATTATGTAGCCTATTGTACATAACCTACATTTCGTGTTCAGATTAATGATCCATTTATGGTTCTTGAAAGGGAGACTTCAAGTTTGAAATATCTGCCATCATTTCATGTTATAATTGATGTACTGTTTGGACCTCAGCAATTCTATACATTCCAGTGAAGCTGTACCTCACATCATGATACATCTGCTTAAATTCATCATCCACTCCAAGAATTGATCTCAAAATGTTTAAAAGCGTCTCTTAAGATTTGTACATTTAAAGTATGTTATTTCCATATTTAGGGAGTTATGGGAATCAGAGACTCGTTAAGCGGAAACCTTTGCAGCATGGAATTAGTTAACGAATTCGTTACCGTCTTTGAAGTATTGCAAATTATTGCGCGAGAACAAACTGCATTCCAAAGTAGGAAGTTGATGCAAATTTTGAAATAAAAAATAGTTTCGGGGAGAGAACGCAATACCGAAAAGACTCGTGACCAATTTTGGTCAACTGCAGCGAGCTCATGAATCGTTAACCAGTTCTTTGAAGTTTTTAAACAATTTATTAACAGACCTAATGCACATTCTAAAAATCAATCAGAAGACCAGCAATTATTCCTCATCATCAGCTCCTTCAAAACCGTCAAAATTCGGACTGTCTTCATATTCATTTTCGGCTCTTGCTGGATCGCACTCTAGTTCGTCATCCGGGTGGTTACTTTCCTCCTCTCTTGTAGACTTAATGCCAGCCTTTCTAAAGCCACTCAGAATCAAATCAGGCGACACTTTGTCTCATGCTCGTGCATACCTCGGAATACAAGGCCTTCCTGGTTCATCCAGACAGTGTGTGAGTATGTGTGCCATTCTGCATCCATTCCTCCCACCCATACCTGACAATTTGTCAACGATTTGTAGTTGCAGTTTGGATGTTAGACCACCCGGGATGATTGCAATGTAACATCCGCTTAAGTTGAGCATCTTCTTAACTGACTCCTCTTTATGAGCAGTCATTGCATCCATGATCAATAGCGAAAAGAATCCGCCCGATCTCGTTTAAGAACATTTCTGAATCCAGAGCTTCATGCTGCTGTGCCCACCAGCCGTTTTTTGTTGCAGTGAACAACGCTAGCTGGGAATTTTTCGCGTGGCATTGTCTCTAGAAAATCAGCATCGTTTTTAACTTGATCATCCAAGTACGACGGTGAAACATGTCCGTACGTGACCAGTTGTTGTTATTACCAGTTCTGGCGACAGATGCTTCCATTGTTCTCGTGAATGTCGAAAGCTATCTTTTCCTTTGTTCAAATAGCTTTAGATCAGACTCTAACTTTGGCCATTTCGTATTTTGGCCACGCATGCAAGTTTTTTTGGATTCAGTTTCCCAAGCAAGCATTCCTTCTTTCTCCAATCGCGAACCGACATTTCATTAACGTTGAACTTCCGAGCAGCTGCTCTGTTACCTTTGTCTTTTGCCCTAGAAACGACTTGAAGCTTGTAGGAAGCAGTGTATGAGTTACGTTTATCAGCCACTTTCTTAACGACGTCGATATTTCAATCAAGAGCACTTCTATCTATTGACTGCTTCAATTTAATGTTTTAATATATCCTATTTTAACGTTCTGCATTTATTTTATGCTTTACGTAATGTTACAACATAACAATTATTTGTAGTGGTTTAGTAATCTGTTAACCCGGATCTATGTAATAACCACTCAGACACTTTGCATTATCCATCAATGTTTCTCATTGAATTTGAACTCTATTTAAACATGATGATTAAATAAAAAATAAATCTAACTAAAATGTACAGTTACCTGATTATTTGTTAAATATCTTTAGCCAAAAGACAAAAATGCGTCCGTTGGTGCGTGTTATAACCGTTTGATTGTTTTATAAGTGATTTTTTACATAAATTGTAAAAATTGCGTGTTACATTCGTCTGCGTGTTAATTTCGTAAAAATACGATATTTTTTAACATGACTGTTTACTGGTCGATTCACTAAGAGTAAATTAAACTTAGTGGCAGCTATTGTAATAAAATTGTACTGATTGTGGGTTTAATCTGGCAACCCTAGTTTCACCTGGTTTGTGGAATTTGTTTGAAATTATGAATATTTTTTTGTTTCCATTTTAATATCAGAAAAGCTCAAATGTTTTCAATTCTCAATTAGCTCTTGTTTTGACTTTTTAATTTTTGCGAAACTGACTATTAATGGCATTTTTATAACTTTTAAGTTTCTAATAGCTCTGTTATGAGTATTTATACGAAATAAAGTTTTCTCCATAAAGCTTTTACTGGGTTTTTAATTCTTGAGGAGTCTCCAATAATTTCCAATTTGAGGTCAAACTTATGAATAGTTGATGTGTCCGTTTTGGAATATAAATGACTGCTTTCAGCTGGGTATTATGACACAAGAGGGCGGTTAGCACTTACCTTCAAACAATTATGAGCGAACCTTCAATCACGAAAACCTGACTGCGTGACCCGATGCTGTTGGTTCCTATGGGGCCGTTCCGTTTATTCTCAAATTGACTTCTTGCTACTTTATGTGAAGACTCCTTCAAATTAACCAATGTGGTCTCATCTTTGATAATGATTACGGAGTTGGATTATCAAACAGAACTATGGGTGCTTGAAACTTTATTGAGAATGATCGTCATGGTAATAACCAGTGTTGTAAAAATTACCTCATTTCGTAATTAGTTACAAGTTAAAGTAATAGCTCAAAAAGCTACTTTAGTATAAATAAGAGTATTGTCTCAAAAAGTTACTCAAGTAAAAGGAAAAAGTTACAGCATCCAAAAGTTACTTTTAAGTAAAAATTACAAGTAACTTTGATGCCGCCATTACCGTGATCATACATCATTCCTTATTATTTAAAAGGAATTGTTTCTATTAACGTTAAAACAATTATTGGTATTAACTGCTAGTATTAACAGTCATTAAGTAATGACATTTGAACTAATGCATTCTTTTGGTGTTTTTATTATTTATTACAATCACAAACATTTGTTAATTTTTAGCATAACTAAGTCCTCGAATAGTTTGTCACTCATTATGGTCCTTCGGCTGAACATACCATCATAGCTGAATAAACGTTCAACAGCTGCACTAGCTGGCAGAGGAGCGTTCAACTGGATAAATAATGTTCATGTCATCTGATCGGTCTTGAAGATACTGCATCAGAATATCAGTTAACCTTGTGCAATTGAAGAAACTGTCTTCAACACTGTCAGCATCAGATGAATGAGATGCTTTCAGCTCGTCCACTTTAATATTTAAAAGAACACGAAATATCGATTGCACTTCAAACCAACATCACTTGTCATGTCATTAGTAAAAGTCGACTAGATTTGTACTGAAACAATTAGTAGAGATAAGAGAGAGTATATGAAGATTGAAAATGTTGATGTGCGATAATAGGTTTTTCTCATTTGTACTTTCCAT
Source organism: Whitmania pigra (assembly GCA_021613335.1). NCBI lineage: Eukaryota > Metazoa > Annelida > Clitellata > Hirudinida > Haemopidae > Whitmania > Whitmania pigra. The sequence goes on from JAJTWR010000308.1 coordinate 1,676,766, forward strand.
CAACATCAGCAGCAAAAACAAAACATAAATTGAACTTATATTGTATTAAACTCCCAGCTTGCCAGGCAATCCAGACAATCATTTTAGCCATTCGTGAGTTTTAAATTTGACTTCTACTGAGTTAATTTTCTCCACCTTCATATGTGATGCAATTCCAATAAACCCACAACTTCTGTCTAATATGCATTGGCTTGTAGATCACCTAAGATTTATTAAGACCTTTTTTGCACATTCTTATTGATTGATCACCATTATCATCTACAATGTCTTTCCCCGACGCTTAGAAACATACATGCACAAGCATTCCGACGCATCTCATCCATTATTTATTGCACTTTTTATTTGTCTAAATTTCATTTATTTGATTATTTATCATTTATTAACAATGATGCGTGACAAGAAAAATTCAATCGAGAAGGGATTTTTTGACGAAATCCTAATTCATAGGGCTGCTGCAGGCATTCAATTAAACTTCTTAAGGATGTCAACAATTGCAGATGAGTCGGTCTCGGGAAATGTATCTTGATATATGATTATAATTAAAGGATTATTAATTCAATTAGAGGATTGATAAAGAATTATAATACAGAGAATAATAATAGGCTGTTCATTTCTCAGGGTCATTTTTGAAAATGTTTATTAGTCTTTCGTTCCTTTTATGTGGATTAAAATAAATAAATATACAAAACGGATTTCATGATTTCTACCGGGTCATGCACATAGCTTTTTCTTCTTTATTTAAATTGAAGCAGGTCTTAAGCGGGTGTCAATTTTGAAAACAGCAAATGATTTCGTGAACTCGACTTGAAATGGAAGCCGGAGTCTTCATTTACTCGATTATTTTTTCTATAAATTTATTTACGTTTCTAATTGTTGGAATACGGGAATAACCATACTTTATTAATCTATAAAATTGTTCAATAAGTATAAATATTCTAATTTTTAGTAAGTGCGATTTGCTAAAGTACCATCGGCAAAAGACGTCCTTGACATTATTTTATGTATGACACTGTCCTAATTATTTAAAGACTAAACTACATTAGCATAAATGTCTGTACAAGACATACAAAGTACTTTCAGACACATAATAGGGAGTGATGTTCGTCGTGCACTTAAGTAATGAGAATGGCTGAGAAATGATGACATCGTTGATTGTTAATTTCAACTTCTCCATTGGAAAATGGCCACTAAATTATAGATGAATGGTAGTGCAATAGGAGTCACTTTCAGTAAAAGCCCGGTGTTGAGACCATATTTCAACTTTATTATCTCCTAAATAGCAGGGACGTCATTTCAATTTTTTCCAACAGTTTATAAACCCTTTCAAAACTTGAGGAGATGATTTTGTTTGTGTCTAGTCATTGACACCCCCTCCCGACACCCCAAATGGGGGTCACTGCTAAATATCTTTTAGGTAATAAAAGGTCATGCGATCAGTTATTGTTACGCAAGTCAGCATTGGATAACTCTTCGCTGAAGATTTAAGCATGGGAATAAAAAATCACAAGAGACAAAGAAAACTCAAACGCTAAATATTTCTGAAACATATCATTGCAAAATATCGAGGAGAGTACTGAGAATAAGAGCAAATGGATGTCAGTGTGAGTGGTATTCGTGATTAATTTACAGTGTAAATAAGAGCGAGTCCCTTAGCTGCCTATCCATTTGTGAAAAATAAAGACTTATGACCTTCTATAATTGGGCGGTGAGAGCGAATCGTTATCATCTGCTTTTTCGTCACGAATTCGTAACTCCCATTCTTATCAGAGGCGTAGCTAGGGGGGGGGCAAGGGGGTACATATGTCCCCGGGCGCCAAGATACAGGGGCGCCAAAATGAGGGTTACCTAATTTTTGCGACAGTGGTAAAACAGGTCACACTCACAAGCTAGCCAACAGCGGTGGCTGGAGCAGGGCAGATATGAGCCATCGTCTGATACGTCTGCCATCCAGACCTGGTTGATGCTGCTGCCAGCTCAGTGAACTCAGTGAGCCCACCACCACTGCTGCCAGTCAGGATACGGATTCTGCATGCACTCTGCAGCAGTAGTAGCTACTGTAATACTAGAGTGTTGTTGACGAACTTATTGTGGTTTAAAACGGATTACACTCTATTAAGGTATATTAAAACTTTTTCTCAGAGACTGGTTGTGATTGTTCTAATATAGACAAAGATAAACAACATTCGTGAAAGCGTGAAAACGTCAAAACAATTTCTGAAACTCCCATTGGTATCAGGCTAACGCAAAGTTGCACTGCAGCGAGCGCCCCCACCAGGCTTGGACTGGGCCGGTGGCCGCCAACTGCCAAAAGAAAGTTATTATATTTTTAGTTTTTACTGAAATTACCGTTGATTATATGATAGCTTCAAATAATAGTTTGTATTAAAAATCAAAGAATCATTTTTAGGTTATATAGAGATATATTCAAAAGATGCTGCAAGCCCAGAGAAAGTCATCGTCGAGAGACTGAATTCTGATGAGATACCTCTAGCCGACTGTCGAGCTCAATGTTATGACAATGCTTCGGTGATGACTGGGCATATATCTGGCCTTCAACAACGAATATGTGATAGAAATCCTAGAGCACTGTTCGTCAACTGTGACAACCACAGCTTAAATTTAGCAGGTGTGTATTCAGCTAAGCAAGATCCTGTTGTCGTAACTTTTTTTGGAACACTTGAAAGTATATATTTGTTTTTCTCTCATTCAACAATTCGTTGGGAAGAATTAAAAAGAGCTCTTACCATAACAGTAAAAAGAGAGTCTGAAACACGCTGGAGTGCACGTTGTTGAAGCTGTTAAAGCTATCCATGAAGGACTGGATGAACTAGTTGGATTGCTAGAGAAATTATCGGAAGACTCCACTATGACACCTGAAACTAGAAGTGGTGCACAGCAGTTACTGGCCTGTATATTGAATTTTAATTTTATAGTTTTATTACACTTCTGGAATGTCGTTCTTGGAAAAATTGATCGTGCACAGAAGTGCCTACAAGATCCTACCATGAATTTCAAGGAAGCTGCGACTGATATTGAATCTTTGGAGCAAGAATTTATCAAGCTTCGTGATGATTTGAGCCAGGCTGCGGTCGAAAACGCCAGAACAAAATGCACAGCATGGGATATTCCGGTAGAAAGAAGAATTAGGCGACGTAGGAGAATGCCTGGAGAACTGGCAAGAGATGCAGGACTCTCATCAGAAGAGGAAGTAATGCGTGTTATGAAGAATGTGTTCGATCGTCTTCAACAGGAGATGTCAACACGTTTTTCACGACTCAAAGACCTGAACACAAAATTTGGATTTCTGATGGACGTTAAGGCTCTTCTGACATCTGACACAGATGAAGATGAAATTCGTCGAAGTTGTGCAGATTTTGCAACTTTCTACGACATGGACATTAATGGCTACGAACTCTTCACCGAAATTGGTGACTGCAGAATGCTGCTGAGAAAGCGAACTGACACTCTACCAGAAACTCCTTTGGATCTCCTTGGTTTTATTGTGCTTTATGGAAGCGACGTATTTCCGAATTTTCGAATTTCACTACAAATTTTGTTAGCAATAGCGGTTTCAATTGCAAGCTGTGAACGATCATTCAGCAAATTGAAACTTATTTTGTCGTATCTGCGTGCATCAATGGGACAGGATCGTCTCAGTGATCTTGCTCTTCTTAGTATAGAAAGAGAAACGCTTGAGAAAACAGACTTTGATGACGTTATTGATCAGTTTGCAACTGTTAAATCAAGAAAAATAAATCTATTTTAAACACTATTAGACTACTATGCATGTAAATCATCTTAGACTGACTTATTGGGTGACTGATGCGCTACTATTTGTAGAATGGTTTTTCACTTTTAAATGAATGCCTTGTGCCATTAAAATTTGATTTTTATTACAATTTCAAATTTAGTGTAATACAGTAAGATTAAATATATAGACATGGAAAAGGGCGCCAATTCTATAGTTTGTCCCCGGGCGCAAAATACCCAGGCTACGCCTCTGATTCTTATCCTTGGTTTGAAGGCGAAAATAAGAAAATTGTTAAATAAGATAATTAAATTAATTGTATAAGATAATTAATTATATTTATCAGAAAATCCCTTCCTCACTGAGTGGTACTCTCAAGAAAGATCAATCTTCTCAGTCGATCCCAAACTAAACTTACCACGTGGTAGTTGACGAAAAAAGTCTAAAAATACTCTTATGTCACACTTTACAATTATCTGTCTTAAACTCCTTGTTGATAAAATATGTACTTATAGAAGCTGAATTACTTAAAAAGGTATCAAAACTTGTGCTAGACATACGAGTACTTCTCTATAGCAATGGAGCCCATTTAAAAGTCATTGTTGCTAAAAGTGCGAATTTATTGAAACTTGTTGTTTGGATATTAATTGATAGTTACAAGCTAATATGGTGATTTTAAAGGTCAATATATATTCAATTTCTTATTAAATAAGTTTAATTTATGATGTGACTCAGTAATAAGAGACCGATCATAAAACTGTAGAGTGTACATATTTAGATTGTTGAGGTTCTTATTTTAACTATTTTACAGAATTAAGGATTGTCCCATTTTTTAACTCAGTTTTGCAATCTTCTACATTGTTAAGATCCTTGTTGTTTTAAACAAATAAATCATTTTAAAATAATTATTAAATTATTTTTAGATGAAACATTTGTTCAAAAAAGGAATTACCATGAATTATTTACGACTTCCACCTTGTCAAACAAGCTTAGCCAATCATTGTCAGCAAAATTATAATATTATTATTACATGGTAAATTGGGTGAAACAATGTTTTCCAGCCACTGATGAGAAATAAGGATGTGTTACTTGAGCATTAAATGTAGAACATCTCAATTTTTAAAATGGGACGCCTGAGGCTGCGTTTTGACAGATTTCTTTGGTTAATGAGTTCATTTTCATAGAACTTCGTGGAAGATCAGTCCCGAGTATTTGAAAAATTAGTTTAAAAAAGCAATCTTTTATTTTTCTTGTGCAATGAAGTCACGATTTTTGTTTATAATAAGACTAAATGAAATTGCTATTGGAAAAATGTTAATGATAAAATAATCATTTCAGTGGAGCTGAATAATGGGCTTTTTGAATGTTAATTTTTTTTAGACTTTTTCAAGGAGGACCACAGCTGATTGGATGCATGGAAGGAAGCCCCTACCAAAGAACGTTTCGAACAGAATCATGATCAAATGTGACTTTCTACTTGAAAACATTTTTAATTTATGTTTGTAATCATTTTGGTCAAATTTTATTCACCATTTTAATCTCATTCTAATTTCCATCACTTTTTCCTTCTACCACACTATGAACAAACATGCATCATCATCATCATCAACGTGCATAGTCACGCGCTAACAAAATCCTAATTTTTCAAACGATTTGCCAACAAATTCCAATGCTCAGACTTTAACAGTTGTGACAAAAAAGGAATTTCTGAAATTTTCTATCGTGCTCGGCTGCAAGGGAATTAATTTCAGAAATACAGACAAATTTGTCTGTACATTTTATTTGATTTCATATCATCGTCGACATCGCCATCGTCATCGTCATTATCTTCTTATTCCTTCTTATTATCTTGTTTTGCCTTGTTTTGCTTTATCTTGATCCGAATATGAAGTTACAATTACAATTACAATATATTCCACACTTTCGTGCTTATACAGCAAATAAAAATATTGGCACTAAATCAAAATAGTTCGTTTATTCATTAAGTAAATTGCACTTATGATACTTTTCTGTTATCTCTCGTTGCTTAACTTACTTTAACATATCGTTTGCTTTAACCATCCTCATTTTAAAGGCTTTGCGAATGCGATTATTCGTTTAGGCTGACCATTGGCTAAAATAAATTTTATTGCAGTTCTAATGAGCTGACTAATAATTTTAACGTTTGAGACAAATAAACATCAAACTCTAAATAAGTGAGTACATAGCAAAAAGCTACAATTCAATTAAATCATAACAACATGATTTAATAAATAATTTATCAAATAATTAATGATCACAGAAAGAAGAACCGACCTTCCTCACCACATCGGGTCCTGACGGAGACCATGGACAACTCGACACGTCCAACCTTCGATGCCCCCCTCCTCAAGCATCCCACTTCAGTCGTCATAATCTACACGTCCGCTTATTCCCTCGTATTCATCCTTTCCATCGTCAACAACTCCGTTGTTCTGACGGTCATCAAGAAATTCCCGCCAATGAAGTCAGTGACAAACGGTTTCTTGGCCAACCTGGCTTCTGCCGATCTTTTCGTGGCGATCCTTGTTCTTCCTTTCACTCTGGTCGAGAATCTCTTCACAGGTTGTTGCTTATGAAAGTGCTGTTGTTGTTATTGTTTATTAAATTGCTTTTGCTGTTGTTGTTGCTGCTGGTATTGTTAATGAAGTGGGGTAATGAGCTTTCCTGTTTAAAATGTGGCGTACAAGTACAGGGAGAGAGACTCCTACGCAAACAGTTCTTTCACGTCAGATCTGGATATGTAAGACACTCAAAATATCTGCTAAATTCAAATACAACATAATTATGATTATAATCACAGTGATATTCATTGTCGTTGTTTTCATAATTTGCTGAGAACCAAGTAAATCGTTCGAATAACTCATAGTGACTGCCAAGAAATAGATTTGCCTGAAAGTCATTCATAAGACCCGCTCACTCGTTTACGAGGAACAAATGACTTTCTGAGATTTATTCGTCTTCCATATGGAAAACTAGTCTTTCTTTTCTATTTAAATTCATTTTCACAATGTTTCAGCCATCATTTTAGAATTTAAATTGAAATTATTGAATCCAATGAAACTGCTTTATTTCATTAGCGAAATTCTCTGATTGTTCTCAACTAGTCCAGCCTAATAGTCCAGATCTTAGTAAACTTTATTTTTTCGTTTAATTAAAAATAATATTTAATAATATATGAGTTGTTTTTAAGTAATTTAAATTTTATATAATATTTATAATCATAATCGCATCGAGACTGAGGATTGATCCGAATTTTATTTAAATTAGTCGATTTAAATTAGTTAAGTTTTTAATTTGTCAAATTTCATCTGTTTTTTTTTTAAGAGTTTTTACTGACCGACCAATCCCCTTTAATAAAAAGAACATGACCGTTTAAATGCCATGCATGCATTGAATGTAATCTCAGGAAATTAATGTTCGAAAATAAATTTATCGTTACAAAGAGAAAGTCAATTGGACTGTTGGTGAAGGATTTGAGGTTTATGGAAGGTTGGGAATTGTTTCATTTGTGTTTTTAATGGCTTTCCAAACTTTAATATTTTGATGGCAATGGGGACAAGATGTTATTCTATTTACTTAGTTTTATTAACTAAATCAATCATAATTATAATTATGTATTAATGCCATTAAGGTTAGATCTAATTATAAAAATAATGTCTGTTTAAATGGTTGTCGCACAACTTTCGTGTCAGCCATTTTGAACGTTCGCGTGATAGAAGCCACAAGTTGGAAAAATACTTTCTGACAAAAAATTGTTCTTTTCCATCTGATCTGACGATGCTAAATTCATTCGATACATTCCATAACTTAATAAGGTCAGGAATGAATTCCCAGCAGGTATTTCAAATTTCTGTTTATTTCCACGAGGCAGTTCAAAGCTTCTCCTTTTTTTATAACTTCCATTTCCAGTATTAGAATGTATTAGAGCCTCTGAAACATAATGTGTTAATCTAACAACAAAGTAATTACAAATTGCATTAGAGCATGAAATAGTGTATAGTTTGGTCGATAAAATATTTTGTTTTGAGGTGAGACTAAAAATGTGCTGTTTTGTTTTTTAAATAATAGATAATTCATCGCGTTGGAAGTAGTTGGAACTCTGAATGAATAATTGAAGTTCTTTTGGAATGGAGTTTCAAGTTGCAGAACCAAGGATTGCAGTACGCTGTAAAACAAAACATAAAATAAGCCAAAAAATTGACCGATCTAATTGACCCAGTCATACATATAGATTAAAGTTTTTAAAGTTGAATGATGCAGTCAAAACGAAATGTATTTAATTTTCTTTTAAAATATAAATGAATTCCAAGTTAAAATCTCTAGTGCATTGTCTCTTAATTGCTTGAGTGAGAATTAATAAATGTCGAGTAAACTTTTAGCAACATTTCGATTATTTAAAAAAAACAAAGTAAACTCAGATTAATGCCGAACTTGAGAATAAAGTTAATAATTAACTGTTAATTGTTCAAAAATCATCACTGAACAGAGGCACTAGGATAACTAAGAAACGAAAATGTTTGTTGTTTTAAATTTCAAATTCCAATTTGAATTCAATTTTCGATTCAAATTTTCAAATTCCAGTAATTGATGCTATATACGTTCTGGAGAAACACTGGATTTTATTTACTTCAAATTTATAAATTAATGAAATAAAATAAATTTTTAAATTAATGTAGGTTTAATTTATTTTTTTCCTTGATTTCAAAATTAACAAGAGGCGTGGCATTAGACTCAAAAACAAAATGTCGACTAAATATCCTTAATTATAATGGAATATTTTTTTTCAAACTTTCGTTAATTAAAAAATTAAATAAACATGTGCTCGCCCAAAATCTTATTTCAAGTCTTAATGGTCGATATTCCATCTATAACTTGCTAACAAATGAAACCATTTTTAGAACCAGTCGTTAATGCAAACATTTCCGGACAAAGGGCCGCAATCAAAACCCTTGGAGGACCGAACAGACAAAAAAACAGCGGAACAATTTTAATGAATTTTAATTTGAATGACCGCCATCAAATTTTCTCGATTCTTAAGGTCATCTTCGCTCAATCGCAACTTCTGAAATGTTAAAAGCCAAGCAAATAAAATCTAATCAGTCACTGATGATACATTTTCTAGCAATCAAAACGCTGAATTACTTTTTACAATAATCACCGTCAAAAAAACATGCTACTTTTGTTTTGTTATATTAAACAACCACGAGTAGGCATGACTGAAGGAGTTCTTAAAAAGTCATACGAAGGTAATTAAGGTGACGAAAGAACTCTCAGTCAATGTCTAAGTGCCGAAGGGAGCTCTCATATAAAGTAATTCTGTTTTAAATGCAAGAGCGGCATTGACCACAAGCCATTGAATAATTAAATAAATTAAATATTGAAAAAATTTAAATATCGAAATTCCTTTAGCAAAGGTATCGATATTAAACCTCTGTTGGAATGTTTATTTGAAAAAATTAAGCATTTAGAACTTTGAATTTATTTTAATTTAGGTAAATTTTGTCGAGTTTAACTCAATCTAGGTGAAATTTGGTGAATTTAAGAAATTCAAAGCTTAACGGTAGCTCTTGATTTATTGGTGGGAATGAATAAATAAAGATGAACAACACCTTTTTTAGACCTGGAAATTTCAAATAAATTCAATTCATGAGTGATTTACGATGCTTTATTCTCAGCGAATGAAGGGAAGTTTGTTGTTTTGTAAATTGAGATTGATGTTTTATATTAAAGAACTGAACGAACGTGATGAATAGGAGAGGAATCAAACAAATCAATCCGCATTATGAAGCGATGAAATTGACTTTAAAGAGTTTATAGAATGGACTCGTTAAGTTATTAAAGTAGATTAACTTGCTTTAATCCGATTGTTTAGTTAATTGTAACATGTGAACATCATAAAGAACAGAACACAACATGGGAATCAAGAATAGGTTTAAATAGATGTTTCCAGAATTGATGAAACAAATGAGAAATGTTTTGATGACTAATAAATTAATATATACTATTAGTTATCTATTAATATAGACTATTATAACATTATATATTAATAAATACTATTATTACATATTATTTTTATTAAATTCTCCATCCTGTATACATCAGCTTTACTGACTTTTAATCTAAACATAATCAGGAAATTTATTAGATAATAATAAACAGTCCGTGTTACCGACGCCCTTATTTATTGCATGGAGATTGAAACATATTTTCAAAGGAGATCTCTGCCTCAGCCTCGAGCGTTCTTGAGATCAAATTTGGAGGTGGTGTAGGTGTCTGCAATGCACCAACCCTCAAGAGCTCAGTCATCCCTAGGTCTCTTCACCTGAACGTCACCTGAAGAGTCACCTCTTGAGGAAACCAAGGGCACTTCGACACAAAGCGCATTGTGCCTTATGCATTAGCATCACCATCATCATCGTCGTCATTATTAATATCTTTGTTATTCGGTTATTATTGATCTCCACCATGAATGTTGTGGTCTCCGCCTTGATTCGACGAACCACGAATTTGCTTTCTGGTATCGATATTGCATTGAACTGCGGCATGTAGAATACCTTTATAATCGTTAAAGTGTATGAACTGCAGATAACATAACATCAGCATCAGCATGACAAAAATTCTTAAAAGAGCTTGACATCTCTCTAAAGCTTTTTGTCTTGATCGATCAAACGCGTGATTGATGGTTCAGTCTGACAATAGAATTGACATTTTCTTTCATTTATTTGAGAAATTATCGTTTTATCATTCCTATTGACTCCGTCTGCTGTTGAAAGAATTCCCAGCCATTAAACCCCTTTAAACCCCATTAAACCCGTTAGGCCTCAACACATCCTTATTATCACTGGGTATAAAAGTTTTAGCTCATCTTTTCTATTTAAATGGCAAAATGTCCATTTACATAACCACACATATACAAATACAATTCAATTTTTGCTTTACATTTGCAATAACATTATTTCTGCTCTTTATTTTTTTTTACTAGTGAAGATCTGTTGCTACCTATGCCCAGGTTTTGTTTTTCGATCTGATTGTTAAGTATTGCATTAGCATGATGCGCAAATTCGCTCTCTTGGTATAGTTTATAATTTAAATACTAGGTCTTGCAAACATTATGTCATATTTTTTTCAAAACTGGCAACTGGTACGACATAAATATATTAATGAATATGGCGATCATAACATTAAGACAAAGTAATTAAACTATTATTTAAATATTTAAAGCTATTAATTTAAAAATTCCAGTTGGATGAGAAACGATTTTCAATCAACAAGAAATATCTGGATGATCCAGATGGTTAATCTGAAACACTGAGTTTCAATGAGATTTCATTATATAGCTGATACATTTAGGTAATAGCTAATTCATTTACATAATTCTCAATAAAAATTTCTTCCAGTGATGGGCAAATCTCAAATCGAATCTCAATGGTCAATGGAAATTTTCTTCTCAAAGGGAGAAGCTTCAGAAATTTAAAAAATTGAGCTTCTTACGAAAAGAAATCAGAATTACTTTTAATGATTTGAAATTCAATTTGTAGTAATTTATTTTGTACAAATTATAATCTATAATTTTCGCTTCGTTTGTTTTAAAATAATTATTCATAAAAATACGAATTTTTTAAAATATTATAAATGACCCAACAATTAAGTTCCAACTTAACATGTTCTTAAAATAATTGATTGAAAAATCTAAGCATAAAAGATTTTGTAGCTCATTGGAGAACGTTAGCGAGCAAGTAATGAAACCAACAAGTTGTTTGACTTCATTTTAAATCTTCATAGAGTGGCAGTTGGGTTGGTTCCTCTGCAAAACCATCCCCTACTTGCAAGCAGTCGTCATCCTTGCCTCCGTCAACACTTTGACAGCAGTGGCCATAGAAAGGTTCTTGATGCAATTCATTGCTTTGCTTAAAACTTATTTCACTGAATGTAATTAGAGATTTCTCGAGCCTTTTATGGCTAACTTCATTGTTAGAACAGCTCTGAATAAATAATTGTTATTATTGCAATCAATTGACCTATTTATAATATAAAGGTTGTTGGACATTGTTTGCTATTTTCCACTAACTAAAAATTATGCAATTGATGCAAACTTGTCAGTCAAGTAATGTAATATAATATATTCATATATTAATTTATTAATTATTTTTTATTGTTACATAATATAATATATGAACATATATATGAATATATTATATTAATATTATATTATAATATATGAATTTGACTTCATTTTAAATCTTCATAGAGTGGCATATAATATATTATATTATATTATAATATATGAATATATTACGTTATGTAACAATAAAAAATAATTAATAAATTAATAAATAATTAATCTCATCTTACAGAAGCACAGAATCTCACGCTTTGAAGAACGTTTACCTAGTAACATTCACATGATATCAAAGAACATTTACATAATAAAATTCAAACAATATTGAGACTCCATCAGGGATTAAGGACGACATTTGCCTCAAATAGATTCAGTTACACATCTGCGATAATAATCCCCCTAAATTGTGAACGTGGAAAATGTTGTAAGTCTTAAAGTTAAAATTCAATCATTCATTTTATTTCTTGAAAATAAGTAAGATAAATAATCATCAAACACTTCAAATACTGAACTGATCAAAACCAAACACGCTACAAAATGATGTTTTTTACCAAATTTCCTTTCGAAAACTCGAGTGAAGCCGTCAAATTATGCGAAGAACGGTGCCTTTCATGTGAAACCTTTTTTGTGGTTGGTTGGTATGTGCAACTCAGAAATCACAAATTGCATTTAAGTCACGTCAAAAAACTTGAAAGCCGATGATGAATCGGAAATGAGTCTGTAAAATGTCTCGTTAAACTAATCCGCTTTCAAGAAATGTGTCGATTCAGTGAAGGTCAAAATTTATAACCATCCATAACGGAGAAGAAGGATCTAATAATAATTGCAGAGTTTAAAAGAAGAAATTATCAATCTCGTTTCATCGTTTACTTATCGCTTTTCACAACATTTTTGAGCAGTACAAATGCACTATAAAACGTGCAAACATTCATCGGAAAATGCTTAATATTAAAATTACTAACGGGCTTATATTTGATACTGTTTCAGTTTCTTTTTAAGAACTTGACCGATAGGTCTCATAAAATAAGACCGCACGCTATTTTGCGGCCATTATTTGTAATTGCCAATTCCAAACATTCTGAATGACGAAAAGCAATGGTTTGTAACAGTATTTTTTTTCATTTTTTCAAATCTGTGACCTTGAAACGTTGATCAGTTGAATTATTGTCTTCAGGTTCTGCGTAATAATGTACCCGATGAAAGTAATAATATCGTCACGGAGAGGCTCCATCATCATCATCATAATCTGGTTGCTTCCAGCCTGCATCCAGATTCCATGGATCATCCTCTACGAAATGATCCATCCAGCTGGAACATTTTGTTCTCTGAACACAAAAAGTCCCATCTTCCTACTCTTCATCATGACTGTCTTCGTCGTATTCTACATCATCCCTCTCTGCATCATGTCCCTGCTCTACATTCTCATAGGAATAAAGGTTGAATATTAACATCAATTGTGAAACTTCATCCTATCAAGTTCTACGAACAACGCCGAACGTCATTTTGTCGATGGAATTTCAACATCTCAATGAATATTTATTAATATCCTTTTGAATTTCGACACGATTTCCATCACAGGTAGTAAATACCGTTTCTTATGAAACACGCTCACAGAATTGCAATGGTCACGAATAATATTCACATTAATAATGCATACAACGGGGTAATTCTTACCCTCAAAAGCTAGTAATAATTGTTCCATAGTCTAAAAAAGAGGTATAAAGGAATATTTATCGAACCACGAGAAGACACGGGTTTCGGCCTTGCGGAAGTCATGTTCAAAAATACTAGTTTCTTAAATTAAATGTTGTTGTACTAAGCGTCTCACAAAATGGTTAATTCTCCAGGTGTGTCGCAGAGAAGTTTCAAACACGAGGGGAACTCAGATCGACCGAAAGATCAGGGCATCAAAGACCCGAGTGGTTCGCATGCTCGTTGCAGTAACCGTTATATTCGCTCTGTCATGGCTGCCTCTTTATCTTCTTAAATTCCGCATCCTGTTCGGATCGACTCTCAAAAGGAGCGAACGAAGTGTTTACTTCGATTACCTTATCCCAGTTGCCCAGTGGTTAGGCTCAGCAAACTGTTGCATCAATCCTCTCATTTACTGCTATTTCAGTTCAAGCTTCCGAGAGTCCACAAAAGATGTTTTAAAATGTTTACTTGAATTCGTGCTCTCATGTTGTTGTCGTAGTAGAGGCTGTGTTTCTCCAAAAAATGATTCTAATCCAGTTAAAGATGAAACCCAGCCGAGACCCACAGCACTTATCCAAAACGATACACAACCAGACTCAGAATTCAAAATAGTGGTCGTTACCAATGTATGAATTCGTTCATTAAGATCTTGATTGAATTTTTAAAATTATTTTTGAAGTGTAGTCGGAAAAATTTCTAATGAGTTTTTTCCTTGTTCCAACTTGTTATTTTGGCTCGACTTCCAATTAACGTATGTAATTGCTTCAAGAAACTGACAGAAAAGTTTGAGATTTCATCAGTCATCATTTGTCTTAAACTATTAAAAATCAAATCAAAAATAAAATAAGCCTGGATTTAGAAAGGCGCTGAAACGGTTTCAAATTATTTCTACTTTTGATAGATTTCATACGGCCTTATGCAGGGTCTTAGGCACACTGGCCACGAGTTAGTGAGTTATACAGATCCTTTTAGTTGGGGGTGTTTACCAAGAGCAGCGGGTGTTTCTACCACACTGGTCATCTGATTATCTTTTTTAACTATTTGACTATTTATTCAACTAACTGAAGAGTCCTTGAGACCACTAACACACGTCTCTACAATCTACAGACAAGGAAAATCAAATATACTGAGTTGCATAATCTTGGCCCAGTTACGTTTTTTTAGTTTTGACTTCTTATATAGTGAATTTGCAAGGACCAGTTTTTTGCACAATACATACTTGTCAAATTTATTGAACTCAAACTTTAAAATATTTAGTGCGCATTTCAAGAAAAATGCAAAGTTACATGTTATCAACCAGAAAAACTAGGGAGCATAACATTTCATATTCAGTAAAAATCAAATCTTTAAATAATAATTTATATGAAAGTCAATAATGTATCTTATCTCTTTTCTTGATAATTAATTCCTGAACTCTATTTTTTTCAATGAATCTAGGAAAGACTTTGAGCTCTTTTCATCCAATTCCTTCCAAGCCTTATTCAAAGCATCTTTCAGCTCCTGAACACTGAAATATTGCTTCCCATTGGAATATAGCTTTCCTTGCAAGCAGCCCCCATTCACCGTCTGAAAACTCAATGGTGATTTAAAAGATAATTGTATAAATTGTGTGATTCTTAAGGGCCAAAATTATGCAAAGCATTGGTGGATCTTACCGTTGGAGTACTCGTGATACTCAGGATCAGGATATGCAGCTGCAATTAGATTGATCTAAGTCTAAAATATATAAATGTTACCCCGAAACTCTAGATAACTGTGCGAAACCGTCATGGGAAGAGTGAGAAGATATGAATTTAGTTTCTTCAAACTTTCGTACTTAACCATAGATAAGCTACCGTATTTTCACGAAATAAACACGCAGACGAATTTAACACGCGGACGAATATAACACGCAATTTTTCCAATTTATGTAAAAAATCACTTTTAAAACACGCAAACGATTATAACACGCACTAATAGACGCCTTTTTTTCTTTTGGCTAAAATAATTTAACATTAAAATTATATATATTAAAATGTTAAATTGAAGCAGTTTCTAATATATAAAACAATCAAATATAAAAGTTGTAAAAAAATCTTCCGTTGGCTGAGCGGCCGATGCTTGAAGTGATAAATACAGTGATATATAGATAAAAGTGCTCTTGATTGTAATATAAGTCAAAATCATCTTAGTCATGCAACGGACTATAATCAAATAAATAAATAGATTGAAATATCGACGTCGTTAAGAAAGTGGCTGATAAACTTAACTCGTACACTGTTGCCTACAAGCTTCAAGTCATTTCTAGAGCGAAAGACAAAGGTAACAGAGCAGCTGCTCGAGAGTTCAACGTTAATGAAGTATCGGTTCGCGAATGGAGAAAGAAGGAATGATTGCTTGAGAAACTGAACCTGAGAAAACGTGCATGCCTTGGCCAAAATGCGAAATGGCCAAAGTTAGAGTCTGATCTATGCTATGGGTCTTGGAACAAAGAAAGAGATAGCTTTTGACAGTCCCGCTAGTGAACGCATCTGGCGCCAGAACTGTGGCAATAACAACAAGTGGTTACGAACAGACATGTTTCACAGTCATACTTGGATGCTCTGCGGCTGGCACCAAGTCAAAACCAATATTGATTTTCAAGAGACAATGCGAAAAATTTTCAGCATGAAGCTCTGGATTCAGAAATGTTCTCCAAAGAGGGGATTCTTTTAGAGCTCGCGGTTGATCATGGATGCAATGACTGCTCATAAAGAGGAGTCAGTTTTTTTGTTTTTTTTTATTAACGTCCGTTGCATATCTAGATGATTAGGGCGGTGCACCCGCAGCGGGGTTTGAACCCCGTGCTGCCATAGTGAGGGGAGCAGCCTTAACCGTTAGGCCATGCGGGCGCACGAGGAGTCAGTTAAGAGAATGCTCAACTTAAGCGGATGTCACATTGCAATCATCCCGGGTGGTCTATCATCCAAAGTGCAACTACAAATCATTGAGAAATTGACAGATCTGAGAGGGAGGAATGGATGCAGAATGGCACATACACTCACACACCGTCTGGACGAGACAGGAAGGCCTTGTATTCCGAGGTATGCACATGGGTTGCACGAGCATGGGACAAAGTGTCTCCTGATTTGATTCTGAGTGGCTTTAGAAATGCTGACATTAAGTCTACAGGAAAGGAGTAAAGTGACCACCCGGACTTTGAACTAGCCTGCGATCCGGCAAGAGCCGAAAATGAATATGAAGACTGTTCGACTTTTGACGGATTTGAAGGCTTAACTGATGATGAGGAATAATTATTGGTCTTATGATTGATTTTTTGAATGTCTGTTAATAAATTGTTTAAAAACTTCAAAGAACTGGTTAACGATTCATGAGCTCGCTGCAATTGACCAAAATTGGTCACGAGTCGCTTCGATATTGCGTTTTCTCTTCAATTCTTCCTCGAAACTATTTTATCTTAAGATTTGCATCAATTTCCTACTTTGGAATGCATATTGTTTACGCATAATAATTTGTAAGACAAAAGTGAAGCAATACTTCAAAGGACGGTAACGAACTCGTTAACCAATTCCACGCTGCAAAGAGTTCGCTTAACAAGCCTCTGTGTCCCATAACTTACTAAATATGGAAATCACATATTTTAAATGTACAAATCTTAAGAGACATTTTTGAATATTTGAGATCAATTCTTGGAGTAGATAATGAAGTAAATCAGATGCATCATGCTGTGAGACACAGCTTCAATGGAAAGTATAGCATTGTTGAGGTCCAAACCGTACACCAATTATAACATGAAATTTCATGAGATTTCAAGGTTAAAGTCTCCCTTTCAAGAACCATAAATGGATCATTGATCTGAGCATGAAATGCAGCTCATGTACAATAACCTTTATGATTGCATTGAAAGAAACAAGGTTTTATTTAAATAAATTGAGATCAATTCTTGAAGCAGATACTGAAGTTATGCATTTGTACCATGCTCTGGGACACAGCTTCACTGTGAAGGTATGGCATTGTTGAGGTTCAAACAGTGCATCAACTACAACATAAAAGTGTGGCCAAAAGCTGCATATAATTTATACCATCCAATGGGTTTCACAATTTTCTCTTATAGCAATGTAGAAAATCAAGTGACTCATCACCAGAAAAAGCCAAAGCAGTGGTGGTAATTCATTACAATTACCAATTTGAATCTTCATGATGAGTTCCAAGAGAATGGGCTAAGACTTCCATTTCGTTTTCCAATAAAGACTGACAACTGACACTATTACCAAGATTGTATCTATTTTGTTCCATGCTTTTGAGAAGTGTTCAAAGAGTTTTTATAGCAAGACCATTAAGAGATTGAAGACATTTGCTACAATAAGTCCACGCATGTGATGTTTGACTATTAAAATATTAAACAGCACCAACCAAAGCTGTCTGAACCACCAGTGCTGAAAAAACATTGTCACACAAACTGAAAACATTAGCTCCAATTATAATTATGAGTAATAAAGAGTTGAAAAATTATGATGAAAATTCATAAAATAGTACAACAACCTACAAGTTTTCTATAGTTACCATCAATTAATTTATGTTAAATTCAATTAAATTCATAAATTCGAGAGCTGGACAATGCAATGATTAGCGTGAATGTTTTGTCACATGCTTCTGTAAGCACATATCGAAAGTTCTTTATGCAATGCACTAACGCCCAATCAATTATAAACTATTTAAAATTAAAAATATAGTCTAAAAACAATCAACAGTCTGTGTTATCATTTAAATGTTTTTATTTTTTGTTGGTCGGAAATCAAATTCGTGTAAATTTAATCTAGCATAACACGCATGCGATTATAGCACGCATAGGGGGGTGCGTGGTAAGTAAAATCGAACATAACACGCGTGTAATATGGGTGAAAATACGGTATATTAAATTGGAACTCCAGATCAAACTCTTCATTGTTCACATCGCAACCTGAACTCAGGAAAGGATCAAAAGAAAGACGAACTGAGGAACTTGATAATTATATATAATTATTGATAATAAGAGAATTTCTCAAATGCCTGATTCACTTTGTGAAGCTCGCATTTGCTGCTTGTCAATCGATAAGTTACAAGCCAACCTGAAACGTCCATGGATGGGGACAACAGAAGCTAAGAGATTAGCTGGAATCCTAATACTATTTTAGACGATCTTCCACTTAATGAAATTTTGACATATTTAATTATAACGATTTTTGACGATTTTTTTTATGTTAATTTAGAGAAAATAAGAAATGGCAATGTCTGCGCTTTATGTTGACATTAAGACAACTTGATTTTTTTATAGTTAAGCAAGTACAGTGCTCAAAAATCATTAAGTGTGAGTGCAATATTAATCAATTTCTTATATAACATCATTTTTATTGTATACAAACATCGTGTAAACTTCAACTAAATTTAACGATTAGAACTTGTAAGCTATTCAAAATAATATATTCGATTTTCACTATAATTAATGAATATAATTAACTAACTAATGGAATGTTTGGGAGCACAAAGCTAAACACGCACAAAAATGCGCAAGTATGCGCAAGTAGGACATGGGCGAACTTCATCCTGCTAATGACCTAGCTCCATGAGCTCGGCAATCAAAACAAAGACATCGGCACCTATCGCTCACCATCACATTAAGTTTTCATAAACATAAAATCATAATAAATTTTTCTAAATCCTATCTACAAATTTAAATTTATTAAATAAATTACATACTTTATTGAATTAAACTACTTTAATTTTAATTTATTTTTGTTTTTATTTTCGTTTTTTACGGTTTAGACCGTAAATCGGTATCAATTTTTGTTTTTTTATTCTTTTTCGGTGTCAAGCGTTTTTTTTTGTTATTTGGTCTATTTTCGTTTTCGGTTCCACCACAAGACAAAACCTCTCGATTATCTACGCGGAACAGTATATTGAGCTGTTTTGATGAGTTTTAAGTTTTGACGGGGTCGTTTTGTCGCCGGACTGCTTTGATCAGGCATTGCCATTTTATATTTTCACTCAATTAACATCGTAAAAATCGTTATCATTAAATATGTCCACTAGAAGACAATGAAGTGAAAATATCTTAAATTTCTCGTTATATTTGGTGAACATTAGGAGTGTATGCATGTATTTTATTAAAGTTCATTTCATAACTACATTAGGCCGGAGTTTGCCGACTCCTGCTGTATATATAAACAATATACACTCAATAGACAAAACTGAATTGAAAAAAATGTTGTTTCTTTTTCGTTTCCAAAACCAATTTCGACCGAAAAGGAAAGTGAACCTATAAATAATGTTCCTAGTGGGACCGAAAACGAAGTGACGCCGTAAACGACAAAAAGTCACAATTCGGCGTCAAAAACGAAATTCGGTCGGTCTCTATATCAAACCTTTTGGTTGTGAAACCCCTCCAGCCCAGTGATGTAATTATTTGTGGAGCCACAATCATTTTAAAGAATTTTGTTTTGTTATTTTGAAAGTGCTAACAATCCATGAGTGGTTGCAGGGACGCCCCTTAAGGGGTGGGGCAGTTTGCAAATAGCTTAAAGCCTCTATTTGTAATATTCAAGACACCATTTTCCAAAAATAACTTGACAATCAGAAATGTTGAAAACGCCCTGCAACTGTTTCCACCAAAAGCTAAAATGGAATCCAACAATTTGCAGGCTGATATCTTGATGCAAATGAACATAAATTCTCACTCAAGCATGCACTTAAATTCGTTCGATTTGTTATAGCAGCGGGATTTTCAATTGCGACTAATGAGAAAAAACATAGCCAGCTTAAGTTTGTTAAAAACTCTCTACGAACTAACATGACAGACGAAAGACTAGACTTTTTGTTGCTCTTAGCTTGTGAAAGAGAATTATTAGATGAGATTAAATTACAAGATGGGCAAGGTTGTTTCTTCTTGGGCAAAGTTAAAGCAAAACGAATTCAAGTTACTGAGGATTAAACAGGTGATCCATATTTCGATTTTTTTTAAATTATAAATATACAATTTTAAATGTGTAAATAAAATAATTTTATTTTGATTTTTCAGGGTCAGACTCATCCGGATGCAAGCACTAGTGACGAATTTGTATTTTTGTGTAAAAGATTTTCTTTAATATTTGGGAGACATTGCAAACATATTTTAATGTACCATGACTCTTATGATGTTAAATTTTAACAAAGTTTTGAGTTGGTCATAATAGTTTCTGTTAGCGAACAATAAATATTGACAAAATACTGAGGAAACATAATTAAAAAATTAATTAATTTTTTATTTATATTCAGAATCTTTTTTCCACGCAGGTAGGCGCGCTAATTACATATACAATTAATTAAGACAGGTTGTACAGCGGCATTTAGTAATAAGTAATAGCTATCGATTAGATTCTTTGCATAATAACCATTAATAAGCACAAGAAAATGGTTAACCAAGACTTCAGTTTGAGCCTTCGATTGGCAGGTGTACCCGTTACCGGCTGCACAATCGCCCAACGTAACGATAAGAAATATGATCACATCATCCTTCAAAGGGCCGACGGAAGTGTTGCAGACAGCTTCTTCTACGACAGAATCACTGGCCAAGTTATCGAGGAACGTACTGACATTCATCCAACTGCTCCCAAAATCTCAGGGCATAGTTCCTCTTTCAACTTTAATAACTCAAATGAAAGATTTGCCAGGGAATCGACTGTCAGTGGACCAATGAAACGAGGACGAGGGCGACCGAAGCGTCACTCCCCTTACGCTATTGAACAAAAAAACTCTGTGAGTTCAAGTTCAACTGTGACTTGTGTTTTCCGGCCCTATTCTAATGGGCCACAGACTTTTGCTTTAGGAGATTTTGTTGTGGAGAAGGACAACTATTATAGTGGGGAGCCATTTCCTATCTATGCCATAACGCTTGGCAACATGTTACAAAGGTATGATTCTGTAGTGCGCGGTGGTGTTACCTTGCATGAGATTTCCTCAAGATTCCTCGCCTTCAAAAACAATGATAGCTTAAAAACCTCATACATCAAGATTGAAGTAAGAATCCTGTCCTACAAAGGAAGACATCCTGATGTTGTTCAACTTTCAAAAGACTGCCTGCCTCCGTGTATTGATGAGAATTTGAACGACAATCTTCTCGTGTATATTTTTAAAATCTACGTGCAGTGCCTCTTAAGCTTAAGTCTGGACAGCGAGTTTCTTGAGAAAGTGAAGAACCAGGAATATTTTAGTGACTCCATGGAGAAAATAGATCACCTGCTCTCATATTGCAGCAAACACATCCTGACCTGCATGTCGCTGGATGAAAAAGTACTGCGGACCCTTGATAAATTGCCTTTCTTTAGGGTCGAAGGATTGGATACTAAATCTAGGAATGTGAGATGTGAAGCGAGCAACGACAACAGCGTGATGGCCACAAGGACCCTAATACTCAGTGGGCCCACATATGATCCAGACACGCTTAAAAGCCGATCTGGATCGTCGGAAAGGGTCGAATATCTGGTAAGTGATCAAATTCTGGATTTAGCACTTACTTACCACGGCATTAAGCATTTCAAATACCACATGTTTTTGGAATCAATTTCTGAACTGAATTATAGGAGGACAAAGCAAGCTGACAATGCTGCCATTGTGGAGAAGTGCCTTGGCAACACTTTGTGGATTCAGCAATCCTTTGAGAAACTTACATGCTTGGCGAAAAAGTGCAACTTTGAACTAGAAATCTCTGAAGAGAGTTAATGTGATTTATAGTTTAACTTTACTAATAACGTATTTTTAAGTATTCCGTGAATAAAATTTAATGAGATAGAACACTATAGTATAATTTTATAATAAAAACATGTCATAATCCTGAACTTGGAAAGGCTCAAAAATTGTTTCAAAATATTTACAATCATTCCTTCATGATATATTTTCATATAACTTAAGCATGGCTCCCAAAATTTCGCGTTTGTTTAACATCCGCCACGAGTTAGGGAATCACACAGAATATTGTAATTGGGTCGTGTCTATCAACAGTCAGTTTTGATGACTTTTTTCTTATTTATGACTAGAGATGTAAAAAAAATTTTTTTTGGTCCGAGTTTTTTATGGTTTTTGTTTTTTTCTTAATTTGTTGAAAAGTGATGGTTCATGATTAGTTAAACAAGTTTATTGCAACATAAGTAAAAAATATTACAAAACTAGAGCAACAGTGCTAATTTAAATCAAGTTCTGAGTCCACTTCACCAAATAGTCTTTTGCTTCAGAGTTGTAATTACCTTCTGAAGAAGCTTACAGCTTTAAGTTTTGGTGAATAAAAACCAGTTTTGTAGCCCTGTTTGTGGTGAGTTGGTTCCGTTTATCATTTTGGATAAATGAATATGCACTGAAACACTGGGTATACTTAAGGAAGACTTTAACAAGTTATTCAAATGGGCAGAAGATTGGCAGATGTTTTTCAACGTAAGCAAATGCTCCATTATGCATATGGGATGCAAAAACACGAAAGTTGAATATGTATTTGGAGGAAGCATTCTGGAGCAGTCTAATCATAAAAGGGATATGGGGGTAATAATGCAAAACAATGGAAAAGCATCTCAACAGTGCATGGAAGTTGCTAAAAAAGCAAACAGAGTACTTGGAATGATAAAGAGAATAGTAGTGAGTAGGGATAAGCAGTGTTGTGCAGTATCGAATTACATGTAATTCGTTACTGTAATTAATTACATTTTTTGGTAATTTTTACTTGTAACAGTTACAAAAATTTTTTGTTACTTTTACTTGTAACAAATTACTATTTTCGGCCATACTTTTAATTCGTTACCTTTTTTGCACAAGACGTTACAAAGTAACATAAATAAAATTTTAAAATAAAATAAACTAATTTAAAATTAAAATTCTAGATTGTTATTCTTTGGTTTGTTCGAAAACCTTCTTCTTTCCCATCATCGCTCATTTGTTATTGTTGTTATCGCCGGTCGTTTTTGTTAAATCGGAAATTGTTGATTAGCCATACCGAAGCTTTTTTAATATATAATATTGTATACATATAATAATATAAGATTTAATATATCCTAGTATGGATTCATTTGAAGCCAGTTTGATTGTCGTTAGCAAAGATAAGAGAAACAAGGGTGAAGATAGTCCGTGGCCGTATTTGAACAAAATGTTCAGATTTCAATCAAAGGAAAATCATATAGATATGCATGCCTACTCTGCCAACAAAAAAAACTATATGTTCAGCATATGAAGGTTCTTCATCTAACTTGAAGAAGCACGTGGAACGCATGCATCCAACAGAAGTTAAGGAATATGGGATATCTGTTGCCAACGGTTGTCAAGCTTCATGAGAAACTGGTAGCCAGAGTAGCATCTTCTAATGAAGCAATGGTGGACGAGCTGAAAGCATCTCATTCATCTGATGCTGACAGTGTTGAAGACAATTTCTTCAATTGCACAAGGTCAAGTGATATTCTGATGCAGTATCTTCAAGACCGATCAGATGACATGAACATTATTTATCCAGTTGAACGCTCCTCTGCCAGCTAGTGCAGCTGTTTAACGCTTATTCAGCTCTGCTGGTATGAACAGCCGAAGGACCATAATGAGTGACAAACTATTCGAGGACAAAATTAACAAATGCTTGTGATTGTAATAAATAATAATAAAAACACCAAAAGAATGCATTAGTTCAAATGTTATCACTTAATGACTGTTAATACTAGCAGTTAATACCAATAATTGTTTTAACGTTAATAGAAACAATTCCTTTTAAATAATACGGAATGGTGTATGATCACAATAATGGCGGCATGAAAGTTACTTGTAATTTTTACTTAAAAGTAACTTTTGGATGCTGTAACTTTTTACTTTTAATTGAGTAACTTTTTGAGACAATACTCTTACTTATACTTAAGTAGCTTTTTGAGCTATTACTTTTACTTGTAACTAATTACCGAAATGAGGTAATTTTTACAACACTGGGGATAAGTATGTAATACTGAGATTGTGTAAGGCATTAGTAAGGCCACATCTTGAGTACTGTGTGCAAGTGTGGAACCCTCATTTGAGAAAGGATGTAGAAGTGTTGGAAAGAGTAAAAAAAAGGGCAACCAGGATGATAGAAGGTTTTGGAAAGCTGAGTTACGAGGAAAGATTAAGTAGATGTAAATTAACAACTCTGGAAAAGAGAAGAAATAGAGGGGACCTCATCGAGGCATTCAAAATTTTATCAGGAAAGGAAGGCCTTTTGCCTGAACAGTTTTTCGAAGCCATAAAAAGTGCTTCAACCAGAGGGCACAATTGTAAATTATATAGGAAAGCATCGGGAAACTTAAAAAATTATTATTTCAAGACAAGGGTGGTTTCTTTAGAACATCAAAACTTCATTTTTAAAGTTATAAATTTTTTGTTTTGTTTTTTTTTTGTGTGTTTTTTTGTGTCGAAATATTTAAAAAAAAAAACATTTTGAAATAAAACAATTGAAATATTTCACGCTCACATATCTATCTATGACCATGGACTCCTAAACCGGTCCCCGTTATAGGCATGGTCAGACAGTGCTACTGCACAGAGGCCCACCAACCAGAAAACCCTCTTTTTTGCATGTTAGCTCATGCATGGAAACAAAAGATAGCAGCTGGTTTGCTATGATATTCCGCCTCCACCAATCATGAAGTCTGTTTTTTGCTTGGGAAATTGTGTGAGGTGGAGAGAATAGAAACGGGTTTGTTGGCCGCCACCTAATTCCGACCCTGCCCTAAACTATCCTTATTTTTAACGAACTTTAATTAAGTCAATTAGATATTGTAGTAATATTAAGTATCCAGAAAATTCATCGTCGGAACATTCATCACAAAAAAATTGTGTAGTGGAAATTTCAACGTTGTGGGACACTGAATTTCGCCCCATAACTTCACCAAGCTCCAATCGCAAGAAATTATTAATTAAATTTTGTAAATTTATTACTAATAATATTCAACATCTTTGGCAATATAAAAGTGCTTCTACTAGAGGGCGCGATTGTAAATTATATAGGAAGGCTTCGGGAAACTTGAAAACAATTATTTCAGCTCCATATGGAATAAACTAGATAAGGAAACCATCCATGCGGACAGAGTAGATAAATTTAAAATGTACTTAAGTAAATTTGATTATTAGGACTAAAAAGAGTGGTTATTACACAGACCCAAGTCTTCTTAACCACTATAAATAATTGTTATGTTATGTTGAAGTCAGCCGGGCGGCCGTGGAGGAAATAACTTCCTGACATGGGCCCCTAAGCCATCCTTATAATATACGAAATTAGTTTTTGAAAAAACAAGTCGTCATGCGAGATCATAATAACATAAACCCGCATTTAGTCTATTTCGATCGAAAGCAAACTACTTCTAACCGAGAAACAAGTTTTTTGCGCAATGAAAATTTTTAATTAAATTAATTAAACGCTAGAATAATTAAGTATGAATGTTTCAGTCAAAATTATTTGTTTCTTTTTATTAACTAATTTTACTTTTTGTAAGACTCGAAGCAGGCTTCTTGATCTTTAAAAACATTGAGTGATCCCTCGCTATAAAATGATTGTTTTTCTGGAAGTAGAGCTAATTTAAATATTAGAAGCTTGGATAATATTTGGAATAATAATAAAATTGCTCTGTTTTGTATGTTATTATGGAAAATATTTCAACTTCAAGCAGCGGGTATTTTGACAAACAAGGCGCCAGTGCATTGAAAAAATACAAAAACTCACTTGAAAACAGAAATTTTGGAGATTCAAGCATCGAGGAATGCTGTTTAACTCGAGAATACGGAATTGTAATGTCTGAACTAAATAACATTAACCATAATGGTCATACGTCGAGGACGGATTGTATTAAAGAATCATTTGGTATAAAAAATGAATGTGTAATTAAACCAGTTAAAAGTAGAAAACGGTTTTTTAAATCTTCTAGAAAACGCCAATTAAACGTACAAGAGATAGTTTCACAGGTTTGAATTCATCACTATCCATTACATAGTACTATGCAAATTAACCTGATGTTCACTCAGGAATCATTTGAAAAAGGAAGCCTTGAGGTCACTGATGATGAACTGTTTTATCCTGATTGTAACATGTCGAAGATAATGAGGGTTGAAAATGGCAAAATTAAGATTAAAAGAGAATGGAAAAAGGTGAAAATTATGCAAATATATTATATGTATTACGTATTATATCACAATTACCTAGATCATTTCTAGATGTTTCAAGTTGTGGAACATGTTCGTGATTCACATTTGATACATGAAATCGGAGAGGACCAAGAATCTAAAGATGATCTCGATTATTTGGTTGATGGCATTGCTGGAGAACATTCACAAAAAGTTAAAGTATATAGGTTTGCATTATTTCCTGTGAATTTGCAAATTCACATATATAATGATTCCTGAGGTTCTTTATATGTCACAATAATAATGTATTGAATTGTAATGTTTGAAAATACGTAATTTCTGAGTACTTTGTTGTTGTAATTGTGCTTCATTTATGTTGAACCAGATGCATAGCATCAGAGGCACTTCTTGTAACCATTTATATAGTTTCGAACATATCACAATATGACAGTTGCCATTACCGTTGTATGCATGAATGCAACCCATTCGGCCAACCTGCATGTCCTATTTATCTTTACAGAATGTGAAGGCAAATTTTAATTGCTCTACCATATTTACATAACTCTGTATAAGTGCAAGCTAGGATGTGAGTTCAAGACATTACCAGTACATAATGTAAGAATCAACCCACTGAACTAACTTGTATACCAGGCTATTGATTTCAATTGGTTGACTAAATTTGATGCATCTTATAATTAGTCAGGCTTTCATTATCTAACAAGGTTTTTTTTTATTTTAGTTCCTTCCAATATAATTCAATCTGCTATTTTTGCAGTGCATTGAGTTTGGTCAAAAAGTCTACTCAAGCAGAATTTCGGTCTTTTCTCAG
Organism: Whitmania pigra; assembly: GCA_021613335.1. NCBI lineage: Eukaryota > Metazoa > Annelida > Clitellata > Hirudinida > Haemopidae > Whitmania > Whitmania pigra. The sequence goes on from JAJTWR010000308.1 coordinate 1,704,279, forward strand.
AGCTTCACATTCGACCACAGATCTCACAAAGTTGTTCGAGAGCTTTCATTCAAATCAGGTGAAGTATTCTCACTCATCAGCTTGTTGTTGTGGAATATTTGTTTAGTTGAAGAACTTGGTGAAAACTTTGTTTTTGAAGCATTTTTTTCTCTTTTAGAGAAATTTTATTCAGTAAAATACCTTAAACTAAATTAGAATAAATAAAGGGTCAGTCTCAAGTTGTCAGACTGACCTTATGAACAAATTAATAATAGGCACTGTCAAATGTAATAATAATTAATAATTTTTAAGGCAAAGTGTGCATCAAAGGTGCTAAGACAAAAAAAAACCGAGTGAACCAATTAAAGAAAACCTTGCAATATGTACAATTTATAAGATTGTGTTGAACATTTCAGAAATTGTCTTTATGCTTCTGCTGCTTGATGATGATCTTGATAAAAAGCTGTCCTCAAGATGACTATTCTCTTCTTATCTGTCACTTGCTTGTTCTGCACGAATCGAGATATCCAATCTATGATCGGGAAACCTTGAAGATGATTGACATTCTCAGAGATTCTTGCAATTCTGTCAAAGACAAAATTCTTCCAATGGGTGACACATGGACGCTATTCTCCAGAGATATCGAGGTTTATTTCAAAATTTGTTTACTTTATTCTTTAGATCATGTGATTATTTTGGAAAAAAACTACAAAATCATGAGGTGATTATAACAAAATTTTGACTAAATATTAAAAATATAATTTTTTTTGCTTTTATTCAATATAGGTGCTAAATTTGTCAGAAATCTTAATTTTTATGCTATCTTCAAGAGACGGAAAACTTTTAGAAAAGTCTAAAATTATTGAGATTATCCTTGCCTCAGGTATATGCAAGTTTGTTTTTTTTTGTAACTTTAAAATATGTTATAATTATATAACAATTATATTAAGATATGTTCTGGTTTTAGTTCACAAACATTTGCATAATGTGATAGATGCGTGGGATGAAAACCATTCTCTGTGCTCTGAAGATGTTTTTGGCAGGCTCCATGTAAAGCTGAGTCTCTTATCAAAAGTATGGTGTGACTTTTTGCAATTTTATTTATTGAACTATTTCAATTGGTTATTTTGCTATACAGTGGCTTCAGGTGGCAAATGCAAATAATATTAAAGAATGTATTCAGAAAGAATTCATCCAACATCTTTTAAGGTTTCCATTGAATTCTGTGATAATTGTGCCATCACATTTAACAAGCATTTGTTGGTTGTTTCAGCACTTGCTCTATGTGTATGGAAGCAATATTAAAACCTGTAGATAAACATACAATTTTGAAGAATGAAGCCAACTTCTTTAATGGTTTGGTTGAAATACTGAGATGTTTGGGCCAAATTGTTCTCAGGGGTAACATTATCTTGAACTCTTTTTATTATTGGATGAAAATGAATTTTAAGTTCGTTCTTCTTTTTTTCATTGAGGCAGAAATAAAGGAACACTTGTCAGCATTTCAAAACAACTTCTATGAGCAGTTGATATTGTTTATCCTATTTCTGGATTCCCAAAAAGAACTACCTCAGCTAACTGATCTTCTGATACTTGTTAGTTTCAATGCTTGATTTATTTTCAACTTTATTAATTTTTCTTTTAACTATTCAGAGTTTAGAAATGTTGATAAATCTTACAAAAGCTGATCCAAAATTCATAAATGTCCTCAGAAAGAATCTGTCCAACAAGACTGTTGACTCTTTATACAAACCCTGTAAAATGGGAATTCAGTGCCTTGCAAAAGTAAAATCATTTTCTATCATCTTGTTTATTTAATTTTAAATGATGCTTCCACATTTAAGCTGTTTGAAAGAAATTACAAATTTTTAATGGCTAAAAAGACTATTAGAAAGAAGAAGTCTTCCAAAGACAAATTCAAGAACTCTTCAAACCTTAAAGTTAAACAAATAGAATTGGGGAATAGTTGGAGAGGGGAGTTTGAAGCAATCAATGACACTTCCAGTTTGGGAGGGGTGAATGACTCATCATTCAGTTTCTCATCAAGTAATTAATGCCAAGAAATTTTGTTCTGAATATTGTTGATGTGTAATCTTAAAACAAAATGATTTTTCAAGGTTTGAAAAGTGCAGAAAGTTCTATGAATAACTTCATCATTACTTCATACATTGCTGCTCTTATTGGAGTTGCAAGTCACCAGTCACCTGTTAATATTGACTTTACTGATGAATTGCATTACATTCAAGTTGTGAAGGTAGTTTATTTTTCAGGAATTGGTGGACAGTTTTCTCCATCTATTGCCAAGTATGAGTTCTGAGGCTATTTGTTGCATTTTAGAGGATTTCCTGCAGTTTATGTTGGTGAGTGCAAATAATGGCATTAAAATGTATAATTAAACACTTGAGTGCTCATCTCATTTTCTTAATTTTTAGGAATGCAATGCAGGTCATTGCCATGACTTCCTTTTGCTTATCATTGCTTTTTTTAAAAATTACTCAAAGGGTAATTTTTCATAATTTGTTACAAAGAACATTCAAATAAAATTATAGAGTCCTTATCAATAAATGGGTTTTTCAAAAATAACTTATTAAGTTTCAGATATTTATGCTCGTCAAAATTAGTGCATTTTGAAATTATCATTTCAAATTGTAGATGCTTTGAAGTGATTTGCATTTATTATGATATCTTGGCATGATCACATGATTTCTTGGCAAGGTTTTATGGAACCTCATTAACTCAGGCAATCTCATTATGACATACTTTTGGAAATTGTCAATCCAAAAGATAGATGTCACCTTGGGAAACATTGGTCATACTGGCAAGTACATTTGGAAGTGACTGGAAGCTTTTATGAAGCATCTTATGCCGAAAAACAATTGTAATTGTTCTTTCCATATTCTATTGCTTCTATTACCTGGAATATTTGGAACATTGTGGGACAAAGCGTTTGCAATACAGGTGCTTTGTTCAAGCAACTGTGCCTTTACAACCTGTATTTGCATTATTTGTAGCAATGGCTTCCGGCATCGTTCTGGTCCCGACGACTGAATTCGATTAAAACGTCGAGATTCTAATTAACCTCACTTTAAGGCAGCCTTAGACTCGAAATGAGGGTTAAGTGGTTCGAAGGCAGTAGATCCGATTTGATTGCTGATCTCGATTTAGTGGCTGCGGCGCTTTAGTACTTTGAAATCAATAAAAAACACCATGTTTTAATGGTCGCATAGAGAGACTAGATATTTTTTTGAAGTAGGGGTCGGGGATTAATCACTTTCTCGATCTAAGCACACCTAAGTTTGATATTTTCTGGGATCCTTTTGTAAAAGTGTTATTTATTCTTTTAATGCTTAGCAAAAACTTATCTCGAAAAAATTGAATTAAAGCCTGAAGCGATAAATTATCTCTGCTCTGTTCATTGGAAAAATGAATTAGTTAGTCAACGGGTTTGCATTAATAAAAGTTTAGCGCATTGAAGGAAATTGTTTTGTGAATAGCATTTTTTTCACTTCTCAAATTTACCCTAGGTTTGTGTAGGCTCCATTATTTATTGGGAGTTTTTTAAATACCTTACGAAATGTAAGATGTGTTCAAACTTCGACCTAAACCTTCTGTTTGCGTTTTATTCACCATTGAAAACACCTATTCGGAACTGCTTAGGTGCTTCGAAACTTGGACGCCGTTAACGGATATTGGGGGCTGAGGTCCTAATTTGTATAATTGCTGCCTTATAATAAGCCGCATATATTATAAATGTATTGTCTTTGCTTGCTGTGAACGCGAAAATTGATTTAATTATTCAGGTCTGGCTCTGAATGATCATAGTCTTACTTCCGTGTTTGAGACTCACATTTTCACGGCGCTTGGATTAACGGTCTTTGTATAATAATCGGATCATTTTTTGCTTGAGTATTTTTTCTCAATTTGAAAATTATGGAGGCAATAGCTAAACACGAATTCAAAGCGACTGCAAACGACGAGTTGAGTTTTCCAAGAGGTGCAAAATTAAAGGTTGGTGTCGACGTAATCGAACTGTTGCTAATGAATATTTACAGTATAATGAACTTTATTATGTCAGATTCTTAATACAGAAGAAGACAAAAATTGGTACAAAGCTGAGTACAATGGGACGGAGGGCTTTGTGCCAAGTAATTACATAGAACTAAAATATCCATCGTGAGTGACACTTTGATTGATTGATTTATTTATTTGATTATAGTCCGTTGCATGACTGAGTGCATGACACTTTGAGGAATTGCCTGGAGTTTTTGGAGCTAAATGGTGATCTATTCCCAGGTGGTTTATCGGAGGCTTAAAAAGATTGGATGCTGAAGAACTACTACTAGAAAGAAATGCACAAGGCCAGTACACCCAAAAGGATGGGGCTTTCTTGGTGCGGCCCAGTGAGGCAGCCAAAGGAGACTTTTCTATCTCTGTAAAGTTAGCCTAAAATCATTGCTAGTGTCATTGTTTATTTATTATAAATTTGTTCATATGATGTTACCTGGACTCACTAAAGGATATTTAAAATAGTTATTTAAAATTTAAAACATTTAAAATTTAAAGGTGTTTCTAATTCAGATTTTCAGATCAAGTACAGCACTTCAAAATCATGAGAGATCTAGAAGGCTATTACATCTGGGCCAGAAAGTTTGATTCAATAAATGAACTTGTCACACATCACAGAACATCCTCTATAAGTCGAACACAGACTATATACTTACAAGACATGACAAAGGTTGGTCTTAGAATCTTTTCTTCCAATTCAGGGATCATTTAATATTCTCTTTTATTAATATTCTATTTGATATTCGCTTGTCAGGTCAAAGTGGTTGCAAATTATGACTTCAAACCTCAAGACGCAGAGGAATTAGAACTGAAAAGGGGAGACATTGTGGTCGTTATTGACAAGAAAGATCCAAACTGGTGGTTTGGTGAAATTGTTAGAGACAGCCAGGTCTCTAGGGGCTTGTTTCCCAGAACTTATGTTACAGTGTTTACAGAATGAGACTTGATGAAGACTGAGGAACATGGAATTTCTAAATCAAGTTATCCCAAGCATGACATTCCATTCTGGCACATGACGAATTGTGGTTTTACAAAATTTTGTTTCTAACGGACTATTTTCTGCAGAAGTTAATTTTTACCTTGATAAACCTTACAAAAAAACAATTGTTCTGAATAGTTCCAACAAGTAAAATGTAAAATGAGTTTTTTGAGAATTTATTTGGTGTTTGCACCAAACTGTTAACATTTAAAAGTCCTTCATTGTGGTCAAAGGAATAGCTGTGGTGAAGTTTGGAGTTTCTGGGACAGGGCTGAAAATGTATATATCTGTGGAGATTGTCTGCCATATGATGACTGCTGCTAAGATGATGATGTACCAGTACTTGTCAGAAGCCTTAGATAATGCAAACTTGATAAATATTTTGGCATATTCTGAGTTGACTAGAAACTTACCAAATACCCATTCTTGTACCACCATGCCTGTTTTGGTAATAACTTTCAAGATCATATAAAAGGTAAAAACTAAAGAACTGACATTTAGATGCTTACGTTTACTGCCCCAAGAGTGCAGAAACTGAAATGTTTGTATGAATATTAACCTCTGAGCATGCTGGAGTCTGTTTATTGAAAGGAATGTCAACTTTGCAAAACTAACGTATTAGGTTGGATGCCAGAAGATAATATGTCTTGTTAAGATGTCCTCTCAGTAAGCATCCAATGAAGCTAATCTGAAATGATCTCCAATAAGTTACCTTTGTGTTAAACTCTTCAGAAAGTTATTACTGACCGTAATCATAATAATAGTGCAAACGCCTAATCCCCAAATTATCCATTTCTGAAAATGAAAAACATAAAGTAAACACGCTATCAAATTATTAGTTAAGCACCACGATTTACCAAGACAGGCCTAGTATGAGGTGTTTCGACATCGCCTTCAGTCGATCTGGAATCCATAACGAGAAACTTAAACGATCACCTGACTGTGATGCATCCCATGCAACGCGCTTTTATAAACAAACTTACAATACATGTTAATCAAAGCCGAAGTTATCATGTAGTCTAGTCTAAGAAACATTAAAGTCGTTGACTAATAACAATAAAAATTCAATCAAAATAAACATAAAAAAATAATATTTTATTACCTGCTGATTCAATTATTAACTGCAATTATTAATTAACTATTAACTGCATAAAAACAATTAGTTTTTTAAAGTTGCAATTCGCATCTGTTCGTAACATCGTCTAATTTTTACAGTTTTTATTGTCTTCTCCATAAGAGAAGACTTTTTCAAAGGTTCATAGGTTTACTGGTTTGTGTCTAGAGTATGTGGATTTGCTTCCAACCCAACTTCACATTTTGAAAAGCCTCCAACCCACGATTTACCTGAACTAAATTACATGAACTACTCTGCAGCTTATAATCTGCCTCAGCCCTATCTAGTAAAACAAGTAATACTTTGAGAACTGACGCAAGAAATAAATAATTTCACCTCTTTAAAATATTCAAAAAAACTTTTTTATAAACTTGATTGAAACGTTTTCATGCCAGTTATCAGTGAGCATTATCAACATCAGCTTAGAAAGACTCTATAAAATGTATTAAGCCCTTTCGATTATAGATAACTCATAACTATTTATATAAACAATTATAACAAGCAGCGGAATTTATTATATTCCAGAATATGACCGACTGAAATTGTCATTTGATAAGTGAAGTCTTAAGGTGCTTTGACCGGAATTGTTCCACAACCTCACTTCGTTACTGAAATTCAATGTTAACATATTAACACCTTCTAAATCTCAAAATGAAAGCATTGTAAGAGCAAACTCGAAGAATGGAATGGCAGCCATTAATGTTCGCCTGGAAGGATTTTCAAATGGCTGAGGACACTTTTCGGCTACCATCGCAATGGCCTTCTTAAGATAATCCTCCAACTTTCGTCTCCTTTCCTCAACTAATTTTGGATCCTACAATTTGTAAAAATGTATAAACAATCACATGCTCACCCATTCATTAGCAAACATCTTATAGAAAACATAAAAATGAAATGAAGATAATGGTATTAACAACATTCCTACTTTTCTTCTGAAGGCTCTTTTTGGTGGAAAATCAAGATTTTTAATACTTTTAAAAGCTTTCTTAAGCTTGCAGTGCAGTTCATAAAACTCTGTGTATCTTCTGTAGACATTCCACTCGTCGCTTCTTACTCTTATGTAAATCTGCAAAAGAAAGAAAACCATTCTTGAGATGGGAGAACTGCTTTGGTCGAGTAACAGTCTTGTTCTTTACTAAAATTATTGTAATCAATAATTTCCTTTCCTATTGATCTGAGCATGTCAGTTTTATAAAATATACTTTATACAGTCAAACATAAAAAATTGTAATGTAATTTGCTTGTAGAAAGGTTACTCAAAATCTGTGAGATATTTTGTATAATGTTTTCTATAATAATTGAACATAATTTCTAAAAGTTTAAGTATCACCTACAAAAAGAAATTGAAAATATTGGAATGTTCCCTAAAAATTGATGCTCACTTGGTAGACATGGTAAGAAGTAGGAGGAGAACCATGCAAAAATGCTGAGGGAATAATTATGTTGACATTTGGTTGCTTTGGTCCTCTGTTATTTGAGCATGTCATTAAATTAATTTTTAATTATTTGAGTGTGTTAAATTCATAAATAACATAACATATAAATCTTAACTGAAGTTAAAGTATCAAAAAACTTTATTTTGATAATTAAAAAGTCATGGCATTTGAGTAAAAGAGATTCTCACCCTAATGTTGGGCCTCTCTAGAAAAGAAATTAAAATAAAATTCAGTGTATTATGTAACTTCATGATAAATTAAAGACCAAATGTTGCCAAATCTGAAGTGAGCCTTTATTATTAACATGTGATCTTTATTATTAATATGTGATCTTTATTACTAATATGTTAGAATATGAAAACTTACAGATCTACTGAGCTGAGAAAGCTCCCTCATCGCATGTTCCAACTGAATTTCTTTCTGACTCAACTTTTTAAGAATCACTGAATTGAATTCCATAAGCTCTGCATGCATTTCAGCGATCTAGGAGTTGATACAAACAAGTAAGAAGATCACATTGTCAACAATTTCATCTTCAACTTTACTTGGATTAACTTCTGCTCATATTCTTTTGCTTCACTCGTGTCAGATTTTGAGCATGAAGCAGCTGAAGTTCAAAATCACTTTTTAATGTGAAATAATCTTCAGACATCAAGTCGTTATTAAAATAAATGAGAATTGATTCAAACATTTTTGGAAGAAGACAAATATTAAATTATTAAATTTATAAAAACATTTAAAATTTGAAATTAAAAATAACATGCATTGGTAGATGCTCTACATATGCTTAAAACTCCTCCTTGCAAACACTTTTACATTTGCATGTCTTACCAGCATTTCCACATTCGAGCGTTCGCACAGCACTTATGTAACTTTTCAGCTGCTCTTTCAGAAGCGAATTCTCTCTTGTTTCAGGAGAAAATGAATTAAATTAACTCAGTTCATGGTTCAATTAAAATGTAACTGTCATTTAAGTATTTTTAAGTTAAATGTTTAGTTTTATGTTATAAGTGGTCACCTTTCTAAACTTTTCAACTTTTCCTTCAAGGGTTCATGAGGTTCACTCCCAAGTCCAACCAACCGTTCCTCTCCAATCAATGGCATTTTGTTTATGGGGGAACTGATGATATTTCTGAAAGCAACCCTGATGTTTCAACTAAATTAAGTGTCATACAAATAAAATATTTGTAAAAACTAACACATCACATGTCACATTACAAGCCATTATTTCTTTATTTGAGTATGAACAGGAAGAGTCATCTAAAACGCATTTTAATAATTCATAATTTTGAAATACATCAGGCAAATAAAGAACAGGTAAGCAGAACAACAACTACAGCTTAAAACAAATGCATTAACAACCTGTTTTCTCGATAACAACATTCATCGTTGAGCTGTGAGTAGCTTGTTGAGAACTGCCAGTCAATTAAATAACACATTTATTAAAGCAAGTACACTTTATCCATTACAATGGTCTTATCAACTTATCAATAGTGATTCAACAACAACAAAAATAAAAAAAATCTGACCTAATATGTTTGTGCATTAGAAAATAAGCACATATTCCACTACAGCTGATATATGTTTTACATAATAAGTTATTACTGACCTTCTAAGAAGGTTTGCATCGTCTTCAGCCTTTGAGACTTCAATGTCCACTAAATCTTGTGAATCAACTGCAGAAGAATAAGTTAAAAATCAACAATAAACTAACACAATAAACATTCACAAGAATTATCGGAGCACAACTTTCCGAGATATTTAACTAGACAATCAAACTTAAAGGAACTCATCTTCCTCATTTTCCAAAACATCTACATAAGTCACGTTTAATCACCACATAATCTTCATTTATTGATTCATTTCTGCCACAACTTTTTCATTTTCAAATTTAGGTTTTGCAATTGTGTAATATAATAAGTTATCGATTGTATAATATAATAAGTTATCGATTGCATAATATAATAAGTTATGTAGCTTCTAGGTGGTGTTCCATTAGGCAACCTTTGAGTATCTTTTTTGAGTTTTTTTGTACAAACTTGCATTCTGGTTTATGTTTTCGTGTGTATAAGATGACCTCAAGAATTTAATGGGAAAATAATAATTTAAACAATTCCAACATAAATTTGTCACAGAATCCAATTACATTCATAAAAATTGAGAAATTCTTACATGAGCCATAAGACTCTGATGTTGTATCGGGGTCAATGAGTTTAAAGACTCCAACATCAATAACCTGTCCATTCATTCCAACAGGCCTCAGGAAATCAGATTTTCTGTTGTTTCTGTTGATGATTTTGAAGCATTAATTTGAACTAAATTATCATTGAACGTAGGAACCTACTGCATCTCATTTTTGAAAAGAGATCCAAACCGGGAGATTTTGTTTTCTTTCGTGCAACCCATCATGTCCTTCAAGTTTGACTCACTTTTAGACAAAGGAACATAGCTCTCTTAGGAAAACAATGTGAAAGTTAGAAAATAAATTATCTTACAATAAGTTGTTACCAAACAAACCAGTGGATTTGTTCGAGGGGGAACAATAACTTAGTTGGTCGTATTCAAAAGAAAAAGTATCTGAATTTTGCATTCCACTACAGTTGCTAGGAATGTTAGGAGAAATAACGTCGTCCGTCGTACTTTGAGAGCTTCTCAAATCTTTGCACGTTAAACCGAACTCGTCGTCGGGGTTGAATTTCCAGTCGCACGGGGAGTCGGTCCCACCGACAGACAAATTCTCTTCTTCCTCGTCAAAGTTGATCACCTTGGCCTGCCTCTTCTTGCGTTTCGATCTCACTGAAATATCAAAAAGTTCATTAAATAAATTAAAACTCGAGATGTCTCGCTTTGACGGTTCCATACCGTTGCTATTTATTTTCAAACTTCCAACATCCTGTGCCACATCAAGAACCTCCCTTGAATTACTATAAGGGTTGTCCAACTCGATTTTGTCGATGCTGAGGGCAAACAGAATAGTTGAGACACCTGTAACACGATGAGGAATTGCATTTGAAATATGTTCTTAATTTCTCGACAAACCGCGAAACTCGACCTGCAGCCAAATTTGGAAGGGTGACAGCTTTCTCGTCATCAAGCATAAATGACCAACTCTCATAACTGGATCTGAGAAATTAGTTTGTTAGTTACTCAGAAAAACAACTTAAAAGCAAACCTCAGGAAAAGATATTTAATTATTAGAAATATCCCTGACGATTAAAATAATTTAACAGACCTTTGTGATTAAATTTCAAAGAAATCCTCCAAAACAAGATTCAAAATTTGTTTAAAAATAATCAAAGAACTCAGAATCTGAAACAAACTGGAGAACTTTTCCATTGTTGATGACTGAATGCAAGTACTTCTCGAGCGAGTGTTCATTCAATGCTGACCTAAACCATGCTCTGACTTTGCCTGAGTCAGTTTTTATGTTTTTTAAACTGTTGAATCTCTCCATTTCATGTCGACTCAGATGCTCACGCAACACGATCCAGAAAGCTGGTGGAAGATACAAAATGTCAATGGCAATCCAATAGTTATTCATGCTATATGTAAGTGCATATTACTCGATTTCTGATTGTCTTTAGAGTTTTCGGGTGGGAGCAAAATGGAAGTGAGTTTTGAAAGGCCCGTGACATCAGTGAATTGTCTTTTAAAAAATTACGTGTTAAATAAAAATAACTGTGCTTAAAATTATCAATTTAAAAACTATATTTTACTTCAATGAAGACTGGGAGACAATAGCAAACTCCTTCAAGCCATGCTCAAAAACGTTCTCAAATGAGGAACACAACAACTTTATGCTAAATTGGAGTTTGTAAATCAAACAATTATAATCACATTCTTAGCAATAAAAATATTAAATTGAAAACATCTTAAAATACAACAACAGCTGATTCTCAATTAAAAGAAAGAGATTAGCAGACTTCAACACATGCATACATTCAGCTATTAACATGGCTTGGTTCAAGGTGCCAATCTTACACAAAATGTTTTGCAGTTTATCATTTATTAAATAATTACTTTTCATCTTTTTCTGTGGCCAACAGATTTTTTCCAGTGAATTTTAGTTGACACTGAAACAACAAGCATCAAGAATTCTAATAAACGTAATATAATTTGTCTAAAAATTTAAAAGTTAAGACAGCGACCTGCTTTACTGCGTTTAGCAAATGAACAAGAAGCTGCTTTCTCTCTAACTCCTTTTCATTCATGTTTGCTCGGAATGGTTATTAGAGCTTCGAACGATTATATTTTCTTAATTAAGTCAAACATTTAAGATTTTCTGTAAAGCAAATGAATAATTTAAGATCAATAAACGACGTTATACTGTAAATTAAAGCCGACATCTGCAGCTTATGCAAAGACAATAACAAAAACACACCCCATTTGATTGTCCAAAGATTATTTTTATTTTTTTATATTTTTTATTTTTTATGAGGTGCTTTCAGAAGTAATTTTTCATTTCATGTAATTGGTTAATTTGAGTGCAAATAACAAAATAATCAACGAGCGATTAATGTAATGCAGAACTAAAATTAATAGAATTTCTGAGCTAGTGAATGAGAAGTTTCAACTGTACCTTTCCACTTTATAGCACAACATACAAATAACAACTATTTTTACATCTACAACAAGCCATTCATCAGTGCAATAGGTAAAAATTCTCTCACAACAGTCACCAATCATTTCTACTACGACTTTTCCAAAAAAGATTGAGTGTTATAGAACAATGATTTATTATTAAAAGAAAAGCTCTCATTTGACAGGTTTGAAGTCTCGATCTTCGCTTAGAAAAAGATATGGATGCGCCAACAATTGCTAGAAACATGTCTAAATGCAATAAAAAAAATACTTGTTTATTATTTTTTTTTTTGAAAATAAGCAGCAGAAAATGAAGACAACAGGAGTGGCTCGGTGGCTTATCATCATATCTTTGTGTGGTTCCCGAGTTTCAAGTTGATGAGAATACTCCGTACAACATAAAAAATTTTAGCAGAACTGCTTTGCAAACCTTTGATGCTTTTCATCATTTTCATTCAAGTTTGTTCGACTTATTATACGACACTTGGAAAAGTCTGGAGAAAGGATACTCTGAAATAATAAGAAAATACCTCGGTAATATAAGCTTATTAGCAATTTAATCTGATAGAAAATGTTTTCATTAAATCACTATCAAATTATCACTACACGCGACTTAAATTTCCTTTGCCACTCAAGTAGTTGTTTGCCAAGTCTCTCGCCAGTGGTTTTCGGAGCTGGCCAAGACGAGATTGATTATTTGAAAAATAGTGAAGAACATTCTAGAGTGGTTTGTGTTAATAAATAACTGCGAATGCGCTTTGCTCTGCATCTTTTGTTTCTGTAGCCTCGTTATAAAGCTTCTGTAACTTGCCTTGATAGGCGTAACTAGTTCTAACCGGAGAGCGGGTGTTGGCGATCGTTAATTGGACAAAGTATTAAACACCATGCTCGTAGAAGTCTATGGTCAGCCAGGATTTCATGGATGCTGTCAATTGCACCGGACTGTCTGATTCCGGATCGAGCGATCGGCGCGAATTAATCGGAAACTTTGGCAAGTTTCTTAACATTTTGTTTTCAAAGAAGCTGAATTATAGCAATATCGTCTTGAAGAAGAATCTCCTGATTAACTACTCGGACCCTTACACATCGACTTCCGATGTCTATCTTCAGCCCAACGAACAAAATTTATTTGGCAAAAATAAGAGAAATTTGAAGGATATTCTGGCAGCAACCGCAATGAATAATTTTCGTTGGTTGTTGCCACGTTCTTTGCAGAGACGGATTATATTTAAAAATGGCGAATGTAATATATCTTTGACACACATCGATAGAAGAAGTAGACACTACTTGGCAGACTTTTTTACCACTTTGATAGATTTGAAGTGGCGAATCAACTTGGTGATTTTTGTTACCACTTTTGCAAGCAGTTGGATATTTTTCGGATTCATCTGGTGGTGTATCAGTTACTTGCACAACGACTTTGAAAACTACGGAAAACAGGGCTGGAAATCGTGCGTAAATGAAGTTTATGACTTTCCAAGCGCGTTTCTTTTCTCCATCGAAACTCAACAGACGATTGGCTACGGATATCGCAACGTTACTCCTCACTGTCCGGCAGCTATAGTAACTCTCATGATCCAAACTTGCTTCGGAATCGTAGTTCAAGCTCTCATGACTGGCCTCGTATTTGCAAAGTTGAGCAGACCGAAAAAAAGAGCTCAGACGCTGATGTTCAGTCAGAAAGCTGTTGTTTGCGAGAGGGATGGTCAGTTGTGCCTCATGTTCAGAGTGGGCGATATGAGAAAGTCTCAGATCATTGAGGCTCACGTTCGAGCCATCATGGTTACCAAACGAATAACGCAGGAAGGTGAAATTTTGCCCTTCCATCAAAAGAACATCAAGCTGGAAACAAGTGATGAGGAAGGTCGCTTGTTTCTAATCTGGCCTGCAACGGTCGAGCATAAAATCGACCAGGACAGTCCGCTCTGGGATATCTCTGCCAACGACTTGATACATCGACATTTTGAAATAATGGTTATTCTTGAGGGAATCGTAGAATCGACAGGCATGACCACCCAGGCTCGAACTTCTTATCTTCCATCTGAAATCATGTGGGGTTACAGGTTTGATCAAGCAGTCAGTTACAAGGCAGAAGAGGGACACTACGTTGTAGATTTCTCGCAGCTTAATTCAACGACCCCGGTAGCCATTTCAGCTCAAAGCGCCAAAGAGCGCCATCTCGGATCTTTCCAGAGACGAAAAAGCGTTTCCGTGTCCAAGCTCGATGAAATTTACAAAGTTCGTAAGTCTCTGTGCGTGCCAGAAGGAGATAAAATTTCCTGTGACATCGACATAGGCAACGACGACCAGTCTAAAATTGTCACAGCCGATGCGGCCACCAGAATCTTCAATATCATCGGCGTTACATCACTAGCACCTTGCGTGGGCATAAACAGAAAAAGTTCAATGGAATAATCAGAAACATTCATTCAGTTACTCAATTCGTCTCTTCCAATTTTTTTGCCGTTGCGAGAGCTCAGTCGTTTTGAACATTAGATGCTTGAACATGGTCGACATCTGACAGTTATTGACAGATGAGAAATCAATCGTCCCCTGCATGATTGCCACACGTGAGCCATTGAGTAGTTTTAAGCTGACATTTTAAAATGAACGGGGTTAGATTACTTCCTACGTGATCCTGTGAGACAGTTTTTAGATATTGAGTTTTATTTTTAAATTTTTTTGTAAGCCTGATATGAATGTTTTGCAAAATAATCACATTGATGTGATTCTGGAAGCATTACTTTCAAGGAATCATCTTTAGTTTCTCAACTTAGTATCGCATGTCACCTTGCATTGTTTACGCTATGTAACCTTGAAGATAGCAAATGCAATCACAAAGAAGTAACTTAAAAGCAACGCATTTTGTGTTGTGTTTTGTTGAACATTCATTTCTTATTTCATTTAGGTTTCAAAGTTCAATTTAACCCATTGTATAAGTTATATTTGTCATTGAGATCTGATTATGCATTGATTGATTACCATTGTTTATTCAACCACGCAGTAATCCTATTTCAATCGCATCTTATCAATCATGTCTTACTCGTCATCGAACTTACTTTATGATGTCTGTAAGATATCAGCGGACGAATTCCGTTATTTAATGCAGGTGTTCAGATAAATCTACAAAGTCGTGGACTAAAAATAAAAACTCTGTAATTGTTGCAATATTTTCCTGTTTATTAATTAATTACTCCATGTTTTAGCATTTTATCTTCGGTGTCTATATTTGTGATCTTATGAGCAGAATTTAAAAAAATAACTACTGAAAATCTAATGTATATAACCATTCCACATTATTGTGAGAAATATTAAGTAGTTAAATAATGTTTAGGACATATCATTTAGGAGTTTAGTGAGAAATTTGATCCTGATTGGCTGAACTTACACACATGAACCAATGTCTTCCTCCATTTTGTATGAGAAATATGTTTCATTATCTTTAATAAAACTTGTAAATATTAACTTGTATGACAACCATTTTGTTTATGAAAGTAATGCATCACCTAATTTAAACGAATTGCTAACTTATGCAAATATTGTTGTAGTTTGCCAAATGTTTTGGCTAGGAGGCCCCTCCTGCCCAGTGCGGGGTGGTTGCACATGTCCAATAACATGGTCATACGTCACTAGGGCAATGTAATAGCGACTTGGGCATATGTAACTGCTTCCTTCATTATTTGTGGAGCCACAGCCACTTTAAAGTATTTTTGTTTTGTTATTTCGAAGGTGTTAACAATCTGTGATTGGTTGTTCTGATTGTATGGTTGCCGTAAATGTTGGCATTTGTTATCATCATTTGCTGTGGCTTCCATCATCGTCTGCTTCCAACCAGCGGTTTCAATAAGCAATTCAATTTAAACGCAATGTTTGACTGTTTAGTTATCTGAGTTGAACTGATACAGTTGAGATATGAAAATTACTTACACACATCTGGATGTTATCAATTATGGCAACAGAAAACGAGAAAACTTATGAGAAATGAGTGAAGCTGCCAAAACGTACAAATCTTTCTTGAAAATTATACGTAGCCTTTTTCATGTCAGAATAATATTTTAAACCACTGATAACATAATTTCTTGACGATGTAAGTTCAGTTCGTTAAGGTAATAGAATTTCTTCTTTAATGAAAACGGCTGCTTCTACCGATTCCAAGATTATCCAAAAATAAACCTTTGAAAATTGAAAGTTATTCGCTTTTATTAAGCTAACTCGCATGGCCATGCAGATTTTGTCAATCGCTGAATCTACTTAGTTTAGAAAGCAAAGCCTTTGGAAATGGCTGGGAATCACAAGGGATCGACAGATTCTGAATATTTTTTCATTCAGAACCAGTTGGTGAGCCAGGATCGCCGAGAGGGGAACAACGTTCCTTCTAAGCGGCACTTGGCAAGAAAACTCCGAAAACTTTGGAGTTTCCAAATGCCGCGGCAGTGATTTTTAAAGTCAAACTATACCCTAACAGACTGCCCTCGGATTTTGGTTTATTTGCGTCAACTGTAGAGATGTCCAAACTTAAAGCTACTGATAATGCTGGATTAAACGTTGCTATGGAGATAAAGTGCAGCTTGAAGTTTAAGCCAGAATGGTTGAGAGTTAGTAGTAAGTGAAATGCCCATTTAATAGTTCAGAAAACAGTTTGCAAATCTGGCGGCATCTTCATTTATCGTGAAAGTTCGTCGGTGACTATACAGCGGTACAGGAGGGTCTGATTATTCGCAAAATTTGAGTCTTGTAGACATAGAAATGACATATGTATATTTTTTTAAAGGGGAGATATTTTTAAATACCCGAATTAAAACAGCTTGCATAAGTTTCAAACAATTTCGAGAAAATAATCTATTAGTCAAGTTTATATATCAAGTTTAATTTTCTACTTTTTATAAATTCGTAATAATGTGTAATAATGTAATAATGTTCATTTTATTAATAAAATATTTTTATTAGAATTTACTTATTTAGAATTATAAATTAATCTAATAAAAAATTAATTAGTTTTTTTATTTATATTCAGAATCTTTTTTTTCCACGCAGGTAGGCGCGCTAATTACATATACAATTAATTAAGACAGGTTGTAAAGCGGCATTTAGTAATAAGTAATAGCTATCGATTAGATTCTTTGCATAATAACCATTAATAAGCACAAGAAAATGGTTAACCAAGACTTCATTTTGAGCCTTCAAATGGCAGGTGTACCCGTTACCGGCTGCACAATCGCCCAACATAACGATAAGAAATATGATCACATCATCCTTCAAAGGGCCGACGGAAGTGTTGCAGACAGCTTCTTCTACGACAGAATCACTGGCCAAGTTATCGAGGAACGTACTGACATTCATCCAACTGCTCCCAAAATCTCAGGGCATAGTTCCTCTTCCAACTTTAATAACTCAAATGAAAGATTTGCCAGGGAATCGACTGTCAGTGGACCAATGAAACGAGGACGAGGGCGACCGAAGCGTCACTCCCCTTACGCTATTGAACAAAAAAACTCTGTGAGTTCAAGTTCAACTGTGACTTGTGTTTTCCGGCCCTATTCTAATGAGCCACATACTTTTGCTTTAGGAGATTTTGTTGTGGAGAAGGACAACTATTATAGTGGGGAGCCATTTCCTATCTATGCCATAACGCTTGGCAACATGTTACAAAGGTATGATTCTGTAGTGCGCGGTGGTGTTACCTTGCATGAGATTTCCTCAAGATTCCTCGCCTTCAAAAACAATGATAGCTTAAAAACCTCATACATCAAGATTGAAGTAAGAATCCTGTCCTACAAAGGAAGACATCCTGATGTTGTTCAACTTTCAAAAGACTGCCTGCCTCCGTGTATTGATGAGAATTTGAACGACAATCTTCTCGTGTATATTTTTAAAATCTACGTGCAGTGCCTCTTAAGCTTAAGTCTGGACAGCGAGTTTCTTGAGAAAGTGAAGAACCAGGAATATTTTAGTGACTCAATGGAAAAAATAGATCACCTGCTCTCATATTGCAGCAAACACATCCTGACCTGCATGTCGCTGGATGAAAAAGTACTGCGGACCCTTGATAAATTGCCTTTCTTTAGGGTCGAAGGATTGGATACTAAATCTAGGAATGTGAGATGTGAAGCGAGCAACGACAACAGCGTGATGGCCACAAGGACCCTAATACTCAGTGGGCCCACATATGATCCAGACACGCTTAAAAGCCGATCTGGATCGTCGGAAAGGGTCGAATATCTGGTAAGTGATCAAATTCTGGATTTAGCACTTACTTACCACGGCATTAAGCATTTCAAATACCACATGTTTTTGGAATCAATTTCTGAACTGAATTATAGGAGGACAAAGCAAGCTGACAATGCTGCCATTGTGGAGAAGTGCCTTGGCAACACTTTGTGGATTCAGCAATCCTTTGAGAAACTTACATGCTTGGCGAAAAAGTGCAACTTTGAACTAGAAATCTCTGAAGAGAGTTAATGTGATTTATAGTTTAACTTTACTAATAACGTATTTTTAAGTATTCCGTGAATAAAATTTAATGAGATAGAACACTATAGTATAATTTTATAATAAAAACATGTCATAATCCTGAACTTGGAAAGGCTCAAAAATTGTTTCAAAATATTTACAATCATTCCTTCATGATATATTTTCATATAACTTAAGCATGGCTCCCAAAATTTCGCGTTTGTTTAACATCCGCCACGAGTTAGGGAATCACACAGAATATTGTAATTGGGTCGTGTCTATCAACAGTCAGTTTTGATGACTTTTTTCTTATTTATGACTAGAGATGTAAAAAAAATTTTTTTTGGTCCGAGTTTTTTATGGTTTTTTTTTGTTTTTTTTTTAATTTGTTGAAAAGTGATGGTTCATGATTAGTTAAACAAGTTTATTGCAACATAAGTAAAAAATATTACAAAACTAGAGCAACAGTGCTAATTTAAATCAAGTTCTGAGTCCACTTCACCAAATAGTCTTTTGCTTCAGAGTTGTAATTACCTTCTGAAGAAGCTTACAGCTTTAAGTTTTGGTGAATAAAAACCAGTTTTGTAGCCCTGTTTGTGGTGAGTTGGTTCCGTTTATCATTTTGGATAAATGAATATGCACTGAAACACTGGGTATACTTAAGGAAGACTTTAACAAGTTATTCAAATGGGCAGAAGATTGGCAGATGTTTTTCAACGTAAGCAAATGCTCCATTATGCATATGGGATGCAAAAACACGAAAGTTGAATATGTATTTGGAGGAAGCATTCTGGAGCAGTCTAATCATAAAAGGGATATGGGGGTAATAATGCAAAACAATGGAAAAGCATCTCAACAGTGCATGGAAGTTGCTAAAAAAGCAAACAGAGTACTTGGAATGATAAAGAGAATAGTAGTGAGTAGGGATAAGTATGTAATACTGAGATTGTGTAAGGCATTAGTAAGGCCACATCTTGAGTACTGTGTGCAAGTGTGGAACCCTCATTTGAGAAAGGATGTAGGGTCCCCGTTATAGGCATGGTCAGACAGTGCTACTGCACAGAGGCCCACCAACCAGAAAACCCTCTTTTTTGCATGTTAGCTCATGCATGGAAACAAAAGATAGCAGCTGGTTTGCTATGATATTCCGCCTCCACCAATCATGAAGTCTGTTTTTTGCTTGGGAAATTGTGTGAGGTGGAGAGAATAGAAACGGGTTTGTTGGCCGCCACCTAATTCCGACCCTGCCCTAAACTATCCTTATTTTTAACGAACTTTAATTAAGTCAATTAGATATTGTAGTAATATTAAGTATCCAGAAAATTCATCGTCGGAACATTCATCACAAAAAAATTGTGTAATGGAAATTTCAACGTTGTGGGACACTGAATTTCGCCCCATAACTTCACCAAGCTCCAATCGCAAGAAATTATTAATTAAATTTTGTAAATTTATTACTAATAATATTCAACATCTTTGGCAATATAAAAATCAACCTCAGTGGTACTTCAGATCAATAAAATAAGCGCTTCTCACTCCAATATAACTCCTTGCCTCCTACCTCATTTGATTCTCTTCTAGCTGATCTCTTATCAGGCCTTTCTGCTTGGGCCTCATTATTATACTTCCACAACAAATTGGTGACCCCGCAAAAAGAGATTAGCAACATGGAAGATTTAATCAACTTGATGTCACAGGAGGCAATTTCTCAGACCCGTGTGAGCGCCGTCAGCATGCAGTTGCCGCCTTTCTTCACGGCGAACCCGAGACTGTGGTTTGCCAACATCGAGGCGTTGTTCTACATACAACGCCTGAAGGACGAAATGCAACGCTATGCACACGTGGTACACAACCTGCCCTTTCAGGTGGCCGAGCAGGTTCAGGACCTCATCTACGAGGTACCTAGCGAGAGGCCATACACCAGGCTCAAGGTGGCCATCTTGCAGCGCTTTGGACAAGCGCAACAGGCAAGGCTGAGGAGCCTTTTCAACGCAGTATACCTCGAAGGACAACTGCCCAGCCAGCTCCTCCGTCACATGAAGGCGCTGTTGGGCGACAATTCGATGGACGATGCGATCCTCCGGCATCTGTGGTTCGACAAACTGCCGCCACACATCCGGCCCATAGTTGCGACCGCGCACGACAAGAGCCTCCTGGAACAGTCCATCCTGGCGGACCAGGTCATGGACGCATACACAGTCCCCACGGTGTCGCGGATAACGACAGCTTCTACGCAGGGACAGAACCAGGACCTCAGCATCACGCTTCAGATGATTAACGACCGTCTGGCCAGGTTGGAGACGACCCGAGAAGAGGCCAGACAACACAGGAGGTCCCGCAACAGGAACAGTTCCCGGGCAAGGCGCAGCAACACACAAGGCATGTTCTGGTATCATGACAAATACCGGGAAAAAGCTCAACGCTGCCAACAGCCTTGTTCCTTCAAACTCCAGGGTCGGGCGGTAGCTGCAACGGCTGCCTCTGGCCGACACCAAGAAAGTCGCCTGTTTCTGATCAACGATTTTTCCAACGGAATGAAGTTCCTGATCGACACCGGTTCGGAGATCAGCGTCATCCCTCCGCCTCACCAGCACTCGCTCAAGGCATCACCCTTCACGCTACAGGCTGCCAATGGCACGACGATTGGGACTTACGGTCAAAAATCCCTGTCGTTAGATTTGGGTTTGAGGCGTAAGTTCCAGTGGATCTTCGTCGTCGCCGACGTGCAGTCGCCAATAATTGGAGCCGACTTCCTGGGCCATTTCAATTTGAACGTCGATATGTCTAACAAGAGGCTCATCGACAACCAGACAACCCTATCTGTCGTGGGATCTAATAGCGCAGCACCTCCAACTCACATTCACCTAGCGCGAACAACGAACAATCTCATCAAAGGGCAATTGGACAAGTCTCAATTGAAGGCACAGATCTTCTCAAGAATAGATCTCACCACCAAGGAAGACCTCCAGTGCTCACCAGCCGAATTAGTCTACGGGACAACGTTAAAATTACCGGGAGAGCTTTCCACATCAAGCAGCTCCAACCCGCCGATCGGACACTCAAGCTTCGTGGATAATCTAAGAGAACAAATGCTGGATCTCAAGCCTCAACAGCCCAGACAGCGACAACAACCCTCTTACATCCCGAAGGACCTGGCTACTACACCACAGGTACTTGTCCGTGTTGATTCCAGCAAACCACCGCTTCATCCACCATACGAAGGCCCATATGACGTCCAAGAGCGCCATCACAAGTACTTCGTCGTCAAAAAGAATGGACGGAACGATACAGTTTCAATCGACAGACTCAAACCAGCGGTTATTCCTAAGACTTTAGTTCCGCCTACCACAAACCCAGCCACTGCACCAAAAACAGCACTCAAAAAGCCTACTAGCAAACCAGTTATCATCCCAGCAACACCACTGACTCAACCTCAAACACGATCTGGACGAAGAGTTCACTGGCCCAAAAAACTCAAAGATTACGAGCCTTGATCTTTCGTTCGCCAGCTTGCTCTCTGGTGGGGGAGTATTGTGGGACACTGAATTTCGCCCCATAACTTCACCAAGCTCCAATCGCAAGAAATTATTAATTAAATTTTGTAAATTTATTACTAATAATATTTAACATCTTTGGCAATATAAAAATCAACCTCAGTGGTACTTCAGATCAATAAAATAAGCGCTTCTCACTCCAATATAACTCCTTGCCTCCTACCTCATTTGATTCTCTTCTAGCTGATCTCTTATCAGGCCTTTCTGCTTGGGCCTCATTATTATACTTCCACAACAACGTCTTAAAAGTTCGCGGGAAGAAGTGAAAATGTTGGAAAACATTTATATGTTAAGAACAAGGGATATGACGAAATAGTGTATTGGAAATGTCAATAAAATCTAATTTTTTAAATGTCGTATGCATTTAATGTTATTCATTTATGAGGATATGTGAACGTAGATATGCCACTTTTAGGATGAAATTGAGTCTTATAATTCAGCACTTGTAAAATTGGGAGGGGTGTTCTTCAACTCCAGACAAACAATGTATTTATAATATGCGCATTATTAGGAACAATCCACAAATGACGTCACACATCTAGGGACGGGAGGATGTTAAAACATTTGTGATGATGTGACGGGAAGAGATAAGAAATTTGACGATACATCAATTGAAGGTTTTTCGAACAAAAAATAACTGGAAAAACCATCTTGTGATGAACGCACGATATTGCCCACTATTACGCGACGTAACTTATGAATCCTAAGGGGCTAGGGACCACATCGTTTGAGAGTCCCATAATGAGGACTCCCATTGACGTTTTTGCCCTTAAAGTTCATAAATCCTTCGAATAGCGAGGAAATTTCGAATTAATATAAACAAAATTATCAAAGAGGCCTAGCAAAGGTAAGTAAAGCAATAGAAACAAAATATTAGGCATAAGGCATAGGTCCTTACAAAAAAAAATAGAAGCGCTTCTAGTGTTTCAAGCGTTTCCATTTCTTGCTTCTAGGATGCGTTTTTTATCCAAGCGTTTGTGATTACGTTCTGTTTGATTTTCACTGCACCAACGTTTTCTAAAACTCTCTCTAGCATTTTCTAAAGTCAAATTCAATTGAAAGACAATTATTTTTGATTAATTTTAGTTTAATTGCAATGTAATGATGTTATCGCATATATCCTAAAACCTTGCGTTACTCAACAATTGCAGACGCATAATACATTTAAGCAGTTAAAGTTTTTGATTGAAAAAAATAAATTCTTTTCATAATTTTAACATAACTTCCACAGAAAAGTTTTAATTTCTTTGCTAAGTTATGTTTACTTCTCGAATGCTCATCATACGGTCTGGTTAAGGATTTTCCACTGAGCGTCAACATCTCTGCATCATGGCAAAAACAAAAGATGTGGAGCTCCAAAATTTTTTTGTATTTAATCCTACTTTGGGGAGGAAAGAAGGCGAAGTATGGTTTTGATATATTTTGTCCCTCCTCTGTTTTTTTCTTCTAAATTACTTTTTTTATTAAGTGTTTTTGAACGTTATTGGAACAGGAACATAAGAAACTCTTATACTTCTATCCTTCTTATGAAGCTTTAGACGCGAAAATAAAAGTCATCGGTCTCTCAGAGGCAATAATCAGCTTCATGGAGTAAGAAATATTCTCAAACTTAGCATTGGAAAGGAATATTGCATGAAAATAATAGAATTGACGTTTGTACATTTTAGAACCTTCACTGATTTTCCTTGTGAGAGTCTACACACTCAGAAAACAAAACAATTTTATTTTAAACCTGAACAGGATTTTTGGATTGTAATGGTTGGTAATCCAGGAAAGTTGAGTTCTCCATTTTATTTGAAAATTGTTGAACTTTTAAGACGGTAAACATTCCATCGATGGAAAAACAAGTGGATGGTAGAATAAAACTGGAATACTGTGAGGACCATGTCATTGATAAGATCTATCAGGCAGTACTGGAGAGATCTTACAAGATGTTTAAGGTCTGTTTTTATTAAGAGGCATGTCTTCACAAAATTAAAAATAATATTTTAAAAATTTTGCTGATTTTCTATTCATTTATAGATGTTCAATGGTTCAATTTCTCATATTTTGTCCAAAGGAAACATTGATGACCTTAAGGAAAGACTAGAACATTTTTTCAACAAGGTATGTTGCAAATGATGTGATTTGATGCAATAATGTATCCCAGCATGCATTTTGTATTGAAAAGTATTTGAGCACTAATAATGTATCCCAGCATGTATTTTGTTTTGAAAAGTATTTGAGCACTAATAATGTATCCCAGCATGCATTTTGTATTGAAAAGTATTTGAGCACCCTTCGAATCGACCACCCTGACGTCCTCGACGTCTTCAACGGGATGCACTACCTTCCTCTCGAAAGGACCATGTACTTGAAAGTGCAGAGTTTCGTCAACAGACTCGAAGCTAGCATACCAGAAATAAAGCACACGATTATGTTGTACAACTACCAACTGATCAGGTTGACTGTGCTTTCCCGTGTTCGACCAACTGGCAATAAATCTGATTTTGAGTTAATTCGTTTTCTTGTGTGGAAAGGAGTGGAATAAACTTGGATGACCTGAGGATCATGTATTCCTTCCTCATCATGTGTTTGTACCCAGCCATGATGGAGCAGGATTTCCACGTCTCGTCATTCTCCGACAAAATCCAAGGTCCAACGTTGCTATCACCTGGAAAGTATGTTTCCAACATCTCAGCTGGATATTGTGAATATATTTCCCAAGTTGAATTTAAATTTAAATGGTTCATTTAATTTTTATGTTAAGCTTTATTGCAATAGAAATAAGGGAATAAATATATTTTTTATGTACTTGATTGATCACTTTTCTAAATTAAGGTTTGCAATACTTCATTAAAACTGGGTGGTGACTGTTGAAATTGATTATTATTTCAATAATTAACTAAGACAACTCAAATTAATTTTAATAATTAACATATATTAATGTAAAATATGAAATACTAACTGCAGAATTGAGCTTTCATGTCAAACCTAAGAGCTTTTTTATGTAGCCATCGAGATGTGGGTAACTAAACCTTTCTTTTAAGATTTGTTCTCGGACCTCCGAACATCAATGACACGTCCGATCATGGCCAAATACCTCGAGTTCACATTGGAAAGGACGCAGAAACATATCAACTGCTTGTTTACAGACTTTACGACGTTGTTGTCATACTTCTCACAGAAGGTTTGGAGTATTTATTGTTACTTTTGATTCAGTTATTATTATATTTATTAATTTTTTTTAAATTTTTGAATTTTAGAGTCAATTAAAGACTTAATTCAATTTGTCATCACTTTATTTGTTCCTGTAATGCTTAAACCGTTGCTTACACAGATGGTTTAACTCCATCGTTTGACTTGTTCAGGAAGTTGGACGAGCACTTCAGACAACATCTCGAAGGTCTTTCAATCGAGTTGGCAGAAAATAAAGTCAAAAGAATGCAGATGTATCAAATTATATTCAGTTATAAATATTAAGTATTGTTAAGTCATGCTTTATTTGATAATAATTGTAATTAATTTGAGTAAAGTCGGATGTTTGAACGACACATTGCAACGTCTTTTTCAGACCTCTTTCGGAAGCAGGCGTGAAATTCATCTACTTCAATAAAACTAACGCTGCACAGAAATCCTCCATGCACACCTTCGATGGTGTTGTTTTGAATGTTCATCCAGATGTCATGAGAATTGTTTCACATTTAAACCTTGAACTCAACAGGTGAGATGATATACTTGATACTTTGTTTGCATCTTTGAGTACCTCTTTGTTTCTTGTGTCAATTAAAAAACTCTAGACAAACACGATATTACGTTATAGCTTGCCCATAAAATCTCATTTGTTGATTTACAGCTCTGGCACGTCATCGGATGAAGACTGTGAAACGGTTGTTAAAATGGCAAACGACTGCTGGGTTGTCGGCAAGAAGGCAGAGGACCGCGAGATTTACGTGGTTGTCAACCAGAAGAACGCCAACTTAATTGAAATCAACGGTAAGTCTTGCAAATTGTCGATGTGAAGCAGTTATATAATGTTGTGATATTACTTTGTTTTCTATGCAGAGGAGGTGAAAAAGTTGTGCTCCACGCATTTCTGCAACATATTTTTCTTCGACTGACGCTCGTCTTCATACTGTTTAATTTTTTTTTTTTAAGAAAAAAAAACTTGTTTGAAGCCACCGGAAGTTGTATTTTTCAATAAAATCAGTGCGTCAGCCTTTTGAGGTCATAGAATTAGCAATGATAATACAATGATCGTGGAATAGAACATGTAGGGGGATGGTTATAGAGTAAGAAGGGAATTTCAATAAAGTTGAAGACCAAGGAGCAGATGTCCAGATCGTATTCACTTCATCTACCTAGCAGTTGTAAGCTCAGATTCCTGCAAAGTGGCCTACCGTTTATTTATGTTAGGCTTAAACCTCATACGTAAGCTTCATAAACAAGCATCGTTGAGTACAAAACAGCGAATGTTCTGCTTTTTGACGTCTTCGGTCGTTAGAGAGGGCAACGAACAAATGTATTTTTAAATTTTATCGTTCGCTATGGGAGGGTACACGACCTACAATGAGAAAAGAGCTTGGGATTCATTACACGAAACTGGCGCCACGAGGAATAACAATCATTTGGTTATGGATATTTCGGATTTCAACAACATGACTTCGACAGAGAAGCAGGACTTTCTCCGCCGCTACTGTAAAACCCCCCGCAGATCGGACATGAACGACCTCCAAAATCAACATAACGAAAACCACGTGAAGCGCAAATGGACCAGAGAAGAAGACAAATCATCCAACCGACCCAGAAAGGTGGATCGAAAATGTCATAACACTTTGAATGGCAATTGGCATGCCTCGCAGGACGAGACGACGTCTGCCGATGACGAACACGTTTCACAAAATCTCAAATGCATTCCGCCCTCAACGCACACTCCAACATCTGCAGGCTAGTACACGTATGTATGATATTCTTTCATAGAGTCCTTTCGTCGTTTATACCTCTCCTGAATAACGTAATGAAGCTTCTAACATGAGCAGACTTCTTGATTTTTCTGGTATTTGCCGAGGCATTTTGGCGTAGCAATAGAATGTGTTTCTACTAATTTGTTGCTTGGAATTTGTTGTAACTTGGTAGTTGGTGCTAACAATTTCGCTTTTGTAAACTGAAAATTCTATTTAATTAATCTAGTCTATCGCCTACCACCGATTCATTAGAGTTTTTACTTTTTTTTTTTTAGAAAATTAAGAAATTCTTCGAATTTTTGTGAAATAAGGAATTTTAAACATTTAACTTGAGTTTTCTCTGAAAACTCGGTAAAACTGTTGTCAATTTAACCATTCCAGTCTTAGAAAACCTGAAATTCTTGTTAAAGGATGGAGATAGCAAAGATCTCAAGTTCATCATTATTGGAGATGGAAAAGTGAGTGCTTGTCGTGTTTATTTTTTCAAATTTCATTTTCCACGCGCTTCGGACCCATTCCTGGATGGTTATTTAAAAGCCAAGTTGAGCTGAACAAACAATTAAACCATCCTTCGCCTGCCGTTGGGCACAATTCTCACGAGAAATCACCAGCTTGATCTCCCAATGATGAATGCTTGAATCTTCGTTGAACGCATTAGCGTGGCTCTCGGCAAATGTCAAGACCTCGAGGAACAAATGAACAACGTGGTGATTAAAAAACGAGGAAATATGTTTTAATCTCTTTAGCCTTTCATATCCAATTTAAGTTCTTCACTGATGTCCTTCAGTGGTTTCGCCATTTTCCCAAACTTGATGTGTCTTGCTCCAACGAACCACCACTCCACACAATCATAAATTAATTCCCATCAAGTCCCGGATTAACCGGTTTTATTTCCACATCTATTGTCGGACGGCGCCAATAGCTCCCGGTGAGTTGCTCCGTCATTCAACTTTTAAGCGTCGTGCGTCGATTAATTCCGTTGGTTTCACCTCTGTGATCCCTGACTGGTTGAATTGACGATGAATGATTCAAAGGAACGTAACGAAGAGTTGAGTGGAAAAGCGAAATCAGAATTTCTTGAACTGATAATGACGCATCTCCTCGAACTATCCGATGTTGGTTTCTTTTCTTGGACTTGTTATTGTTATTATCAAGAGATGCCTAAAACTTATGCGCAACGAGCCAAGGTCCATTCTAAGAAGAATGCCATGTTTAAGTTTGCGATTTGAGATACATTTCGCTAATCAGATCGTTTTATAGGTCTATATAGCGATCATGAAAGCCATAATCTTCAGAGATCATAGCGATTCCAAGTTTAACGCAGTCTTGAATTTCTTCGAAGAATTCCAGGAGACACGAAAGATCGACCACATGCGAGGATAAGTCAGTCCAGGCTGATTGGACGATGGTGCTCGAGACGAGGGAAGCAAACAGCCGTCCGCAAGAACTTCATTCCAGTACTCCTAATCTCTCGAATGAGAATCAAGTTTGACATTTTTATCTTTGAAATTATGAAATCCTAAAATGCTTCTCGATTATGATAGTCTTTAATCTTAGTCAATTGCGAATGTTTATCACATTGATTTATTGTAACAGTTTGCAAATTTTGTCAAAATATTTTTAAGACCCAATTACATACAGATCAAAGAGCTGTGATGTTAAAATCTCATTTGAAGTAACAATGCAGTTGTATTTACTTTGAACTGGAATCTAATTGGTTTCTTGCAATGGAGCTCGAGTCATGGGCAGCATCCGTGCATTGTTATGTTAGTGGGAGTGGATTTAATTAAACATGTTCTCACTCCAACTTCACAAACTGAATAATAGGGTATTACGCCATTTAGATGGAAGGCTGAAATGTAAATAGAAACCTTTTATCGTTTGTCGATGCTTCAATTTTTATCTTTTTATTTTTGTCTTTGGTGTTTCATCGCTCATCCCTGTTATTTACCTCGACGTAACCAACCAATTTCAACCTCATTTCTCCTAATCGCACTCACACCACCCTCCGCATTTCTTATTTTCTAGTAATTTGTTGCGTTTGGTATCAACGCATTGAAATCAATTTTAGTTATTTATCAGACGGTTGTTATTAGTTATTATTATTAATTATGATAATTTTTATTAGAGGTCCGATGTTCGGCAGATGCGAAGGAGTGTTTCAGACTCCGAAGAAGACGAAGAGAGGCAAAGAATTCTTTCCAGAGCACAGAAAGAGATTGATGCATCAAGGCAACGAGAAGACAACCTGATAGCTCATCTCAGAGACTACAGAGGCAGGATGGAAGAACTTCACAGGAAGGTAAACATCGAAATGTATCCTCACATCGCTTGTCTCTTATATAAAAATCGCTCAAGAATTCTTTTTGTGCCGAAGTTACTTATTCAAATAATCTTGTTTAACAAGCACCTTCGAGGTAAAATCGTCCAAATTTCAATACTTTATGATTTCTCTCAGAAATTTTTTTTTTATTTAGACAATTGTTTAGTAAATGCGAAAAATCCGTTCATAACAATAGACGATTCTTTCATCTCTTTCTGAGAGCTATTTTTTGCCCATCCACGTTTTGAAGGAATTTGTATCTGCATTTGTATACACACCACTTAACGAGATGTTGAGAGACTGAAAATATTCCCGCCGAAGAAATCAAGAATTTACCAGACAAAGTAGATGAACGAGAACGCAGAAAATGTTATAGATCCGAATAAAGAAGTGATTGATTGTTCGAACTTAATCACCACATCAGAAGATAAATTGGCCATTATTAAGAACTTTCATAGACGGTACAGTTCCATCATTTCAATCAAACATCTGGATTGAAAATCGTCCAATCGTAATCATGGCTTATCATCATTAGAAAGTAGTCCACGGAGTGATAGCTTTTTCGAGAAACAAAGTAGGACCAAAGAACTGAATCCTCCCGAAAGCAAGGAAGACATTTTATCACTTTAACTCGATGCGATTATACTCATGCCTCAATAATTAACTGATTAACAATAATTAATTGACTAACAACGTGTTTTTCCTCTACAGATTGCCTTGAGGGATAGCAATATCAAGAGACTAGAAGCGGAAATTTGCAGACTGCGCGAGGTTTTGGTGGAATGTCGTGGTAAGGAAAAAGAAATGCAATCCCTCATCTCTGATCTCAAACTCAACATTTCCGACCACGAGGCCCAGGTTTTCAATTTCCAAACCTAAAATTGTTACAACCTTTAAACACCCACATTACCTTCGCAAGCTTTCATGGCAAATTCTAAATTTTAGAATCTAAACTCATGAAAGTTCGGAAAAAATGCGCTTTATCTTAACGCGAGCGAACGAATGAATGAAGTTGAGTTCATTGCGTACTTAGTCACCGTGAAAAAATCCCATTTGTATTTAGATAACTGACCCTAAATTCTTGTTGTAAGATTCCTAACTCGTTGACCTCGCTAAAAGTTGTTCAATTAATTCAGTACGACGAAGACATGACACTCTACCAACTGAGAGAGGCGGAACTGAAGCACACCATAGAGGAACTCAGCGTTGTAAACAAGCATCTCAGAGCGGAGGTGGGCTCTGTTTTTCTTTAATTTAAAGATATTTTAACTTAAAGATATTTTAACTTAAAGATATTTTTACTTAAAGGGTATTGTTTATTTAATAAATTATTTTAAAATTAAGTGTTTGTATTTAATCTAAAAAAACATAGTTGTGCACATTGATTTAGCAAATAGAAAACCTCATAGCTAGAAAAAAAATCAGAATAAATGAATAATTTGATGGATAACTTGGGAGTTACGTAAATTATTGAAAAATATTTGCTAAAATTATTTTCTAAAACTGATTGTTTATGACTTTGAAGAACGCCCGCCTAAATATAGAAATGATCCAGCGCCTCAATAAACGATCTCAGGTGAGAGCTTAGCGATGCGATGATGATGGTGTTAGTGATGGTGATGATGATGATGATGATGATGGTGGTTATGATGATGACGACAACGATAGTGGTTTCACTCGAGTTGAACTGCAGGATGGAAATCATCTGAGTCTGGAGGGAAACATGTCGGGTGGAAATCATCCAATCCACAACCGCCAATCCCGATCTTTCGATGCACTTTCTTCGGCAACTAATTCTCCACAAGACCAACACCAGGAGCCTTCACCAGTTGCTTATCAGACATGTAAACCCACTGATCAAAAAGTCTTTTTGAACGGACGCATAATAATGAGTCATAGCACGAACCTCCAGCAAGTCCTAAGGATGCACACGGACTTACTGAATTTCACCAAGACCAAACCTGATTCACCAGACAAACACGTAGTCGAGACTCGAAGCAGGTCAAGGAATCGCAGGGATTCTGAAAAATCCGCGGACAACTCTTTGGACAACTCAATCAACAAAGCCACGAGGCCGGATGCGACCGGACAAAATAACGAAAGTCAAAATCACAAACATTCGAAACAGGAAATTCAAATCAGGTGCGACGTTTCGCCTCACCAAAAGAGGCATACTCCTTCGAAACTGGGTCACCATCACGACAATGATCAGCAGGTAACTCCTCCCCAGCAACACCAACACCATCACCAACAGTCACAACAACATTTGAATAAACAAGTCAAGCACACCAATCAGCAGCCAAAATCTCCTCAACTTCACAACAAGCTTGAAACTCGGACGTAAAATTTCAATCCATTTTTAGTTTCAGTAGGAAATTCGGTGTCGGTATTTCTGCCGGTCTTCAGCGTTTATTTGAAGCAATGAGAAACTACATTGAACTGAAATCGCGATCAGTGACTTCATAGTAGACTTTTTTTTGTGATTTTGATTGTTCCTAGCGACAATCGATGGTCCCGATTCACTTATTGTTTCAATAAATCTCAGAACAGAGTCTCCAATTTAAAAACGACGCATTTTGTCGAGTGTCATTGGCAGAAGTACTAGCGCGAGTGTTGTCATGGAAACAAATGATAGCAAAACCAATGGAGGTATCGATTCGTGCGTTCTCGAGTGCTTGGAATTGATAATTGTATACTTGCCTGGAGTATAAAAGTACGTGCGCTGCTGTGATAGTCACCATTTTAGATTGGCATCGAATAGCCACCCGCCTGAGAGTTTGTTTCAGAAGTTTATTGCTCTCTTGGCATCGACATGGGGAACAAATTTGGCAGTCAAATCTCTGACGCAGTCAAGGAACAGGCTGCAGGAGGTGCTGGACAGACTCCCATATATCAGTATACCGATGTTAATGGCGGAGGAGAACTTATTGAACTCATGAAAAAGGTATTTCACAACTTAAACTGGGTCACCATATTGACAAGTAAGTTTCTTCTGTCTAAGGCTTCCAAGACTAAGGACTACAGAGAGGTTGATGAGAGGATCAGAACTTGCTTCCTGCCCTACCTGTACAACGGCGGGGAAGGAGAGCTCATACACATTTCAGAAATCGTTCAATTGCGAGAAGGGAAGAAAAGTGAATTAGATAAAAAAATGGTGACCAACGTCTTCAACTTGGAATCCATGACGGAAGAAATATCGATAAGAGGTATATGAAATTAAAAACTATCTTTCTTTTACAGTTTTTTGTAAACATATTTTCTGATTATGATATTTTTTTATGTTAACTGCAAATAACGCATTTTGAAAAGTTCATCAATTCTGAGCAAATATGTTGCACCCGAGAAACGAAGGAAGAAATAAAATGAAATGGTAGCCAAATGTTTTAACAGGGCTTCAATACAAGGAAGTCTGTTGGAGGTTGGACAAAAGAGGAAGCCTTGGAGAGACGCCACTGCACGTTTGCTTTCTGAAGGGAACTTCAATCCACGCTGATCTTGCCAAACGACTGCTCAACATTTTTCCTAAACTCATCAAAGACATTTACCTTCTCAACGAGTTTTACGGTTCGTTCATGTTGATGTTTCACTTTCCAATGCCTTTCTATTCTAGTACATTCATTAAATTAAGAGTCAAAGAGATAAATTGAAGAAAAAGAAT
The DNA here is from genome assembly GCA_021613335.1 of Whitmania pigra. Taxonomy (NCBI): domain Eukaryota; kingdom Metazoa; phylum Annelida; class Clitellata; order Hirudinida; family Haemopidae; genus Whitmania; species Whitmania pigra. The sequence continues at coordinate 1,737,361 of JAJTWR010000308.1, forward strand.
CAGTTTCAAAACTTGTTTGCATTCCTTTTATTCATTTCAAACTGGCGGCTGCCATTGCCATTTGAGAAACGTTATATGTTAGGTTCTAAATGCAATTTGACAAAAGGTTAACGTCTTGCTTATTATGTCATTTTATAAATCTTGATGACTTTGAAAATGAGGTTGATTCCAAAAAGTTGCTCTTAATGACATTGTTGAATATAATGCTTAAATGCAGTAGAACGATTTAATTAATTTTTTTCAATGTCGCCATAAATCATAGATATGCCATATTTCGTTTTAACCAAGAAATTATTATCACAATACTTTATAAACTTTTTTTGAGAATTGCATTCTCACATTGCCGACAAACGGCAACACCTGAGAGATATCTTAAAACATGAAATGCAAACATTGGCGTGGATTCCTAAACACTCTCAGAAAAAATTTCAGTGGAAGGTGAATTGATCTGTCTATAAATAAGGAGTATCTTAAATCACCCGGGAATTCTATTCTCTGTTGAGTAAAATGTTTTTTTAAACTATAATAACACGAGTCTGAATGTCTGAAGTGAATTTAATGCTGTGATTGGTTTTCATTTCTTTAAATAAGTTCGAACTGAAGCCATTACAACTCAAAAAGGTTTAAATGCAACTCAATTACTGAAACCCCTAATGACCTGAACATGCACTGGAACAATGTGGAAGTTAGAAATTTCAAGTCGATGGATAAAAAGGCTGTGCCGAAGAAGTAATATTTTTGAAGCAACGAAAAAACAACAACAAAATAATAGAAGAAGAATGCTAAAAATCCTTATGTAAAAATCAAAGTTGATTGCAAATTAATTTCATAATTCATTCGATTCACTTTGTGATCTAAGTTTGATTAAATCAATGAATATCATCTTATTACTCGCAATCTGATTTTATACTCTTTATATCAAAACCTTAGGAAACTATTTATTGAAAAGATTAGTTCTAGGATAATCTAAGTTAAAGCTAATAAAACACGTGTAATAGATTCTCAAATTAAAATTTGTAAGAAATGAAATCTAATATCTCAACGTAATACCAAATTACTTTCCTTTCTAAATTATTCTATTTTTAATTAAAAAAAATATTTAATCGAAAATTTTTAATTAAATTTTATATAACTATATTTTGATAATTGAACAATAAATTTTGATAAAACACTGATGTAATACTATCCAACATCATACAAGAAATAGTTCATAAATATCTTCTTCTGAACACCATACCACCAAAACGACTGACATTTAAAATGAGTTAAATTATAAACATCTGAACATGTCGACCAATCAGGAGAGAGTGTACTGCACATGTCCATTGTAAACGAAGATCCAGCCATGGTGAAATTTTTGTTGGACAGAGGAGCTGATTACCACCAAAGATGCTGTGGGAACTTTTACATACCCGAGGACTTGAAAGCCTCTCGAACAAGTACCTTCCAACACGAGTGGTTTGATCTTGCCAGGGACACCAATTACGACGGGTGAAATAAGTAATTCCAGTTGAATGATCTCTTAGTTTGATGGATGTTTTTATATTTTCATGTTCGAAGTTACACGTACTGGGGTGAGTTCCCGCTCAGTTTTGCCACGTGTTTGGGTCAGGAAGAATGCATTCGTCTGCTCATCGCAAGAGGTGCTGACGCCAATCTTCAGGATTCTTTGGGAAACACTGCCATGCATATGATAGTCATTCACTATTACAAGGTTATTCCAGTTGTAAATGTTATTTCTTGGTGTCATTTATTTCATTTTATTCGTCGACAGATGAAACAGAGATGCGAAGTTGCAAGAGTGAGTTTTTAACTTTACTAATATCATAATCGATCATTGGCGGCTATCTATTATCGATGTTGCTAGAGTGTGATGAGTCATGAGAGCAATTTTGAAGGTGATACGACTATAAATCGGGAATCAATGCAATTTCTTCAGACAGTCCGTGCTATTGAGGGTAGGGTTGAGGAGAACAAGCTTCGCAAGCTTGTTTTGGACGCGTTGCAAGGATTGAATTAAAGAAACATATGTGCCATAAAGAAGAGAGTTACAATAGTCTAGGCGAGAGAGAACAAGGCAGCGTGCAAGGTCAAAAGTTATATCAATGGAAAGATCTATCAAAGGCATTTGATACCGTAAATCATGAGATACTTTTGTCGAAACTTTATCATTACGGTTTGCGTGGTTGTGTTTTGAAGTGGTTCACCAGTTATTTGTCGGGTCGTAAACAATTGACAGAATTTAATGGGTTTGAATCTTCGTTTAGTGACGTAGCTTGTGGCGTTCCTCAAGGGTCTATTCTTGGCTCCTTGCTATTCATAATTTATATTAACGATTTACATAACTCATCATCTTTACTTACATTTTTATTATTCGCAGACGATACAAATGTATTTGCTTCTGGCAAAAATCTCAATGACTTAATTATCAGCATCAATAGGGAGTTAACAAATGTTGACACTTGGTTTCGCGCCAATAAGTTATCTTTAAATGTCGACAAGACAAATTTTATGCTGTTTTGCTCAAAAAATAAGGACAGAACCCATAGTATTCAACCTTGCATCATCAACTTACAGATTAAACATGTCACCTCTACCAAATTCCTCGGCATTATTATCGATGATAGATTAAACTGGTTTTTGCATATCAATTACGTTGCCTCCAAAATTTCAAAAAACATTGGCATCATGTCAAGGGTCTCTTCATTTGTTGATAAAAAAATTCTCATTATGCTTTATTATTCTTTAATATATCCTTATCTCATCTATTGTAATATCGCCTGGGCCTCTACCTATCCCTCTAAACTTATCCACTTACTTACACTCCAAAAAAGAATAATTCGTACTATATTTCGTCTCCATCCACGTGCCCATACAAAGGACTTTTTTATTTCAAATGGACTTCTAAATATATATCAGATCAATAAATTCCAAACTTGCCTCTTCATATACAATTATGAACATAACTTACTGCCTCCATCCTTTAATAATATGTTTTTCAAATCATCAGATGTCCACTCTTACAATCTTAGATCATCCAATCAATTGAGATCTGAATTTTCCCGTACCACCTTCAAAACATTCTCCATATGTTGCAAAGGTCCACTCTTGTTCTCCTCTCTGCCGTCGTCCCTTGTTTCTCTAAACAGTTCCTCACTATTTAAATCCCATCTTAAAAACACATTCTATCCACCTGTTGAACCTGTTATCCACATTTCCACCTTATCATTCATTTTATTATCCTGGTTTTTTCCTCGTTGATTACATCGCTTATTCATTATTCCGATTATTCATCGTCTCTCAGTTGTTGCCATTAATTTTCACCTGTCGTTACCATTAGAAGTTTATATATATGCAAAGACCCTTTCAAACGCCCCTTTAAATTTGTCAAATTGAAACAACCTATCCCCTAGACGGGAATTAATTCCCTTGGGATAGTTCATTAATGAATTTGTGAATCTTTTTTTGGTGTGATTTTTTTTTTTTGGCTATTTGAATATAGTTGTTTGAAAATAAACAATTCAACATGTTTTAAAAAAAAAAAAAAAAAAAAAAAAAGAAAGTACAGGGCGGATGTGCCGGATCGCCCATATGAGATGATTGCAGGATTTGATAATAGAAGCGGAATGTTCTTTAAAGGTGAGGTGTGAATCAAAAATAACACCGAGGAGGTTAAGAGTAGTAGAGGAAGGAAGGAGGGTGCCAGCGACGCTTGTGGAAAGGGGAGGTGACAGAATTTTTAGGCGAGCGGGTATGCCAATGAACATAATTTCGGATTTCTGAGGATTCAGTTGGAAAAAGCTAACAAGATGCCAATCATTGATGCACTTCCGCAGATTTTTGAGTTAATCGTAGATACTATGGCTGGAGAGGATAGAAAACAGACTTGTGTCATATGCGATGGAAGGATATGTTGAAGTTATGAATAAATTTAGACAAAAGTGAAGTAGGTTGTGAAAAGGTCTCAAGACAGAGCCTTGAGGAACCGGCAAGTAGTTCAACTGGAGGAGAGGACTGATCGCTGAGCTTGACATATTGGGTTCTGTTGGAAAGGTACGATTGTAACCAGGAGAGTGCAAGGCCACCAATTCCAAATCCAGACTGGAGTCTCTCCAACAATATCTGGTGGTTTATGGCATCAAAGGCAGCCGAAAGGTCGAGGCCGACCATCACGTGGCAGTTGCCCTTGCCACAGATGTCGGTGAGATTGTTGAAGATGTGTGAAAGAGCTGTTTCTGTAGAGAAACCAGGTCTGTAGGCAGATTGGAGTGAAGAGAAGTTAGAGGATGCTGTGATATAAGGGCGAATTCTGGACAGAATGAGTCTTTCAAGCAGTTTTGACTTAGTAGAGAGGTTGGAGATAGATCTGTAATTGGTAGGCGAGCTTGGATTGAGGCTTGGATTTTTTTTAGAAGGGAAGGACTTGCGTCCTCTTGAAGATGGACGGAAAAGTGCCAGTGCTGAAAGAAAGGTTTGCTAGTTTAGAGAAGATTGGGGATAGAATTAGAGAGTCTTTCTCGAGAAGAGGAATAGGGAGAGTATCGAGAGGAGATGACTTGTTGGGCAGTGAACAAGTTAGCTTGAAAACCTCTTCCGAAGACACACGCCCCTGACGCTTACGCTTATAGCGCTATACAAATAAACTTATTATTATTATTATTATTATTATAACTTAATGGAAATTTCTCGCAATTATACTAATCAAAACCTACAATTTTTTGCAGAGTTACGGAAATCCCGAGGTGAAATTTAGTTTTGTTTTACTTTTTGAGTTTTATCTTAAACATTAGCCTCAAACATTAGTCTTAAACTATGACATAAATTTGTAAAATTACTTTTTAGGATTTGTTTGACCTTCTAATATCGCAAGGAGCAAAAATAAATTTGAAAAACAAACAAAACTTGACTCCATTAACACTTGCTGCGAAACTTGGCCACAAAGAAGTAAATCACCTGCTGATTGTGTTACATAAATCCAAATATAAATAATAATAATAATAAAATAATAATAACAATAAAACATAATTATGCAAGATTAAATTTTTAATTAATAATTTTGTGATATTAGATAATGTTATTATTAAGTAATAAGGAACCATTTGTAGCGAATGAATATATTTGGTGGGTTTTATACATTTATCAAATAAAATTCTTTCACTCACAATCTCCACTTCAGATTAAAATATTTCAATATTTCAATTATGTTTTCAATTTTATCAGATCTACGACCACATACTGAAAGTGGACAGGGAAATGTACTGGATTTACGGTGATGTGGCGTGTGCAGGTTATCCTCTGGAACACATGGATAGCATCTCAGAAACAGGAGGAATCAACAACGATTCCGTTCTTTGCCTCGTCGTCTACGGGGTATCAACCATTGTATCAATCAATTAAATACTACTTATCAGAGTATCAATCATTGTTTCAACCAATGTTAATTATCAACCCACATTTAACACCCAATAATTTTCGATCGCACATTTACAAGTCATTGAGCGGAATCATTTTCAGAAAAGAAAAGAAGGCGACGACGATGATGATGATTGTTAAATTTTGATTAAAGAATTGAATAGGCAAATAAAAATTTTGTTTTATTTCAGAATTATTTACGAATGTTAAAATGAATATTGAGCGTCATTTTATAATTGATTTGTACATGCGGACATATTTATCGTATTATTTCAGTATTTGCACCTGGGTAGTTCGTTATGGGGGCATTATAGTTTCGTGACAATGCACGTAATTATGAGGAAAATATGAAATAATTTTAAAATATGAAATAATTTTAAAATATGAAATAATTTTAAAATATGAAATAATTTTAAAATATTAAATAATTTTAAAATATGACATAATTTTAAACATTTCAGAGAAGCATAATAATTTCGTGGTTATAAAGTCTTCAAACTTAAAAATAACGTTTTGTTTGAAATTATTACGAAAGTGAAACGTTTTGTGATTCAGGAAAAACCCGAACATTTGGAAATGATTGATGGAACGGTTGCGCAGTTGCTGCACGAAAAGTGGGAAACTTTTGCAAGGTTCAGGTAAAAAAACAATTTTAGCAATTTTGATGCAGTTTTTATGGTCGGATTATTTTTAACAATTTATTTGTTTTTATCTTTTTATTACATTTTATATTAACTTTATTTCTAGATTTTTTAGGCGCTTCATTTTCTTCCTGGTCTATTATGCAATCGCCTCGGTTGCCTTTGTTCTTAGACCTGCCACTGTTAAACCATCGTGTTCGATTCCCACCTCCGACTCCAACATCACATTGTTGACGAGAGAAGCAATCTTCATCGATCCCTGCTACCAACTGTACTTCGATTCGCCCAGAAATCGGGTTGGATTTTAATGGATACTAATTTTATCCATCTTGTAGTAACCCAGGAGTAAAATGTAATTTATATAAACTATATAAACTACATAAACGATAAAACATTAAAGACTATTGCTGGGTTGTTTTGAAGATCATGCCTCCTTAAATCAGCTGTAATTAATAAGATCACTTTGTGAATGATTTATTTCAGGCGAGGATAATTCTTGAGTTGTTAACCGTCATCGGTTCATTCATTTACATCGTTCTTTCTATCAAAGAACTCCATCATCAAGGATACAAGAACTGCTTCAGAACCATGGTAACAAACCTTCAGTGTTAACACGAACTTACAATTTACTTTTGGCTTCGATTAGTGGCAGTAACAACTAATTAATAAATAACATTAATTTAATAGTAGTAAAATTTTTCTAATAATAATAATATAATAATAATAATAATAATAATAATAATAATAATATAATAATAATAATAATAATAATAATAATAATAATAATAATAATATAATAATAATAATAATAATAATAATAATAATAATAATAATAATAATAATAATAATAATAATAATAATAATAATAATAATATAATAATAATAATAATAATAATAATAAATAATAATAATAATAATATAATAATAATAATAATAATAATAATAATAAATAATAATAATAATAATATAATAATAATAATAATAATAATAATAATAATAATAATAATAAATAATAATAATAATATAATAATAATAATAATAATAATAATAATAATAATAATAATAATATAATAATAATAATAATAATAATAATATAATAATAATAATAATAAATAATAATAATAATAATAATAATAATAATAATAATATAATAATAATAATAATAATAATAATAATAATAATAATAAAATATAATAATAATATAATAATAATAATAATAATATAATAATAATAATAATAATAATAATAATAATAATAATAATAATAATAATAATAATTGTTGGGTCTTTGAAACAATAACCAGTTGAACAGAAAACTTTATTGGCGGTCAAATATTCAGGAACAGAAACTAGAACTAAATATCGCTAATGTCCAGTACGTAATATAACCAACTCGCAATCCCTATCGTATAACAACCGTATCACTCCGTAAACTTGTAGGACTCGAACCAAACTCTAAAACTCCCTCGCTCCCGAGGTCTGTTCTTTTTATACCCGAAATGACGTCACAACACCTCCGCGCCAGCCGAAGAGTCTCCCAGAGCTTTGAGGCGTAATCTTTCTGACCGTCTAGGCAGGGTAAGTCCTTGATCCAGTATGTTCGGTCGCTGGAAATTTCTTCGTCCTCTTGGTCGACCTCTGGGTCTTCTCGGCGGTTGTACTGTTGTGGGTATTGTTGTTGTAAGTGTAACATTTCTTGCAGTTGGAGTGGGACCCGGCACCATGCCTGGGTCATCGTCTTCCTCTACTCCGTGTCTGGGCCTCAATTGCTCCACGTGCCTCTTCCAAGTAGGTCTTTTTGGCACGGCCTGTATCAAAACATGGCGAGGTCCCAAGACTTGAACTACAATTGCCGGGATCCATCTAGGAACGCGATCCTTACCCGGACCGATGCATTGTACGTAACAGGGTTTCCCGACATCGAATTTGGTGTTGTTCGTTCTCTTGTTGGACGTAAGATCGTTCTGTCTGTTTTGAAAACGTTTGGCAATTTGAGACACCGAAGGTAAAAGTGCGTCTAATTTTCCTCGTATTTGTCTCCCGTCTCTCTCTGCTTCCGAACTCCAAATCCAGGGTGTTTCTTTTCTGGTTAGACTCGTCAACGGCTCAGCAATGGTCGAAAGGTTTGGGATGAATTTGTGGTAGAACTGCACTGATCCCAAAAATGAGCGTAATGTTGATGTATTTGTTGGCCTTGGCATGTTCGTCAAAGCGTCCGCACGTTTCCCCTTTTCTATCCCGCTTTTTGAAATAACGAGTCCCAAATATTCCATCGAATCTTTTGCAAAAATGCACTTGTTTTTATTGCATCTCAATCCTTTGTCTCGTAAACTTTGTAGTAAAGCTTTCAGGTTTTGAAGGTGTTCTTTGGAGTTGGAACCACCGACAAGAATGTCGTCTAGATAGACTGCGACTCCTTGTAGATCACACGTCAATCTGTCCATTATTTCTTGGAAGTAACCTGGAGCTGAAATTATTCCAAAAGGTAGTCTCGTTTGAAGTAAAACAACTCTATTTGTGGTCAACGCGAGTTTTTGTTGACTCTTAGGAGCGAGTTTGACTTGATTGAATGCATCTGCTAAATCAATCTTGCTGAAGTAACGACTTCCTCCAAGTTTTCTCATAAGATCCTCAGGCAGTGGCATTGGGTATCGGTGAGGTTCCAACTGGGAATTTACAGTCACCGAATAATCTCCGCAGATTCGAAACTTAGCCTTCTTTTCGCTTGGTCGCAGACTCTTTCGAATCGGAACTATCGGAGTTCCGTAATCATTGAAGTGTGTTGGGATCCAAATCCCTTTCTTTATTCCTGCATCAAGAGCCTGATTTAGATCTTCCTGAATTGAAAATGGAACTGTTCTTGCTTTCACAAAAATTGGCGTTGCTTCCTGTTTGAATTTTACCTCCAGTTCGAAATCTTTCAAACAACCAAGATCTTGCTCGAAACATTCTTTGAAATCGTGGCAAATTTTAAGACATGCTTTTTCGACGGTTTTTGAATCCGTTTCTTCATCAACCTTGAAAACATGATTGCGTAGCAAGTCCGACATATCGATTTGCAATTCAACTATGGCTTTCCTGCCAAGAATGTTGAGTTTTGGCAACTTGGTGACATTGAATTCTAGAGGTACTTCTTGAAGGTCTGATGTCGAAACCATCATTTCGCAGACTCCTAAGTTCGGGATTGAGTCTCCAGTTGCGGAAATATATTTCGTACTGGAAGGTGTTAGCTTGGGTTTTCCCCACCTGTTCCATACTTCCATTGAGCAAAAGTTATCCTTGGCTCCGCTGTCCAACTCGAAAACAAATTCTGAATTTCCAATTTGTAACTTTTGTACGAGAGGGGAGTGGCTCGGAATTGTATGGATTGAATTCACTTTTCTCTCTCTTTTGAACTTTTTCTTTAAACATGCTTTTTCTAAATGTCCTATGATTCCACAGAAGTTGCATTCCGTTTTGACATGCCTGCAATCATTGGCGTGGTGTCCTTTTGTTCCACATCTTGGACACGTCCCTTTCGGGAATGGAAATTTAGAGAGTTGCTGTACTTGGCGTCTTGGTTTGAAATTCACTTTTTCTTGTTTGTTGTCGGCAGGTTTGAACACTTTCATTACCGGTTCGTCCGGTGTGCCGTGTACTGTGGCTTTGGCAACCTTAGCAGATTCTTCCACTTCCGTAGCAATTTCAACAGCCCGATTGAAAGTTAATTCATCATCTGGAATTTTGAAAAGCGACTTGAGAACCGCCTCGTTGTCAACAGAACATACAAATCTCGTTCTCAAGGCTTCGTCGAGTGTGTCCTCAACACTAGGAAAGTCGCACGTAGAAGCTGCTGTTCGAATTTTCGCCGCGAGTTCTTGAATGGTCTCGCCAGGTTGCCTTTTTATCTCGGTCCAAAATCTAAACCTTTCTCTCACAATGAATCTTTTGGGGTTGAAATTTTCCGTCATTACTGCTTGAATTTCCGAAAAGTCTAACTTATTGACATCGCATGGAATTGTCTTTTGTGAAGCCGCAGTTTGTAAGAGTTTGTAAATTGAAGTTGACTGGTTTGTGAGAAAAACTTGAGTAATTTTTGAAATCGGAATAGAGTTTGCTTCTGTAAAAGTTTGAAACCGACTCATGTAGTCACCCCACAGCTCTTTATTCGGTTCGAAAGGCATGAAATTAGGGATGGTCGTAGAATTCTCAGCAATTGACCGAACCAGGGTTTCCATTTGTTTCGAAAATAGTTCCAGAAATTTAGCGATATCCGCCATTTTCACCCGCTTTGAAATTCAAATACACTGCTACTGAACAAATTCTGACAAACCTTTTCTGTTGGTTTCCTTGAAAATATCACTTTTCAGACTTTGAAACTTTTCTTTCGTCGACTGCGCCAGTTGTTGGGTCTTTGAAACAATAACCAGTTGAACAGAAAACTTTATTGGCGGTCAAATATTCAGGAACAGAAACTAGAACTAAATATCGCTAATGGCCAGTACGTAATATAACCAACTCGCAATCCCTATCGTATAACAACCGTATCACTCCGTAAACTTGTAGGACTCGAACCAAACTCTAAAACTCCCTCGCTCCCGAGGTCTGTTCTTTTTATACCCGAAATGACGTCACAACAATAATAATAATAATAATAATAATAATAATATATAATAATAATAATAATAATAATAATAATATAATAATAATAATAATAATAATAATAATAATAATAATAATAATAATAATAATAATAATATAATAATAATAATAATAATAAAATAATAATAATAATAATAATAAAATAATAAACTTGAACAGATGGTTTCTCCATCAAAAACCATGTTCCTCACATCGAACATATTAGTCATAATTATGGTTCCTTGTACCGGAATGTGCAAGTACAAGTGGGCAGACATACTTGCTGTACTGGTTCTTCTTTTAGCAGGACCATACTTCCTCTTCTTCTGCAGGTCTCAGTGTTTTTTAACTTTCAAAATAACATCAATTATTATTTATAATTTCACACAAAACAATTGTTATTTAAACAAAATTACATCATTAATATTATTGTTATTACTGTTGTTGTTATTATCATTGTGTGATGAAGATAATTGATTTATTTGGTCATTTGTAATTTATAATAAAAAATATTTGAATGAAAAAGAGGCTTCAAAACAGTTGGAGAATTCGTAGTGATGATCTACCAAATGGTTGTAACTGATCTCCTCCGCTTCTTTTCCATCTATCTCATCTTCCTCATCGGATTCTCTCAAGGTGAGAGTCGTTTGACACGAGGTGATGGCATTAAGTATTTCACGTCACCTGAGATGTCAGATTTATCATTATCATCATCTTTCACTTCATTGGGGAGCCTTTTTAAACGATTTTGCATTATAATACTTGCGTAGTATTAAACAGTGCAGCAGCACCTCAATAATAAATGGTAATGATAAATTATGTTAATTTATGATAACTAATGACCTAAGCCATTATTCCATAGCCATGTTCACCATGTTCAGAGGGTACGAGAACGAGATGTTCGAAGACGCCATTGAATCAATAATGGCCATGTTTCGAATGTCCATTGGAGCATTTGCTGACATCTACTCTAAACTTGAAACCAATGTCACCCTGACCATGATTAAGGACTATCCCAAGGTAATTATTTTATAAATATTAATATCCAGCAATATTGATATTAATAAGCTAAAGTGCCAGTGTAATTGCAGGAAGCCAACGGCCATATCTACACAGTGCAGGTGAATAATAATGTTATTATCAGAAAGATTAAAAATTCCTCTTGTTTCAATGATTTCTGAAACGCTTCTTCAACTTTTTATCTTGAAGCAATTATATGACTTTAAAAATTAACTAGGTTGTAATTAGCTTTAAGAATACTGTGTTATGGGGCATCAGATGACTTCGTGAATAAAAAATGAGTCAATGATTGCCAATGACAACAACAATTACAGACACAAAACATTGGCAATTGCAGGCCATATTTGTTGTTTACATGGTGCTGGTGGCTCTGTTGCTTGTCAATATGTTGATCGCCATGATGGGACACACCTACGACTGCGTTAACCAATCACAGAGGGAGTGGCTCCGACAGGTCGGTCTCCCTTGTGATGATTGGTCATTATAAAATGCAAAACAGAAATTGTTTGCTCAAAGCACGTGTCTAAACTTAGTCTAAATAAACTTTAATAAGAAGAATTGGATTTCAGACACGAGAACAAATGACATCATCCCCAAATATTGTTCGATCATTTTCTCACATAAATCATTTATGAGTGATGCATTGACTATTTCCATCCTTGCCTTTCGACTCTTGTTTTATTAATTATGTTTTGGCTATATTTTGGATTATATTTATTTTTTTTTAATATTGGAATTATGATAATTACACTTAATTACACTTAATTATCATAAGTTTTGATAAATAAATTAAATAAAAGAGTAAATTCAACAGCTAGTGCTAAAAATATCTAAAAATTGAAATCTCCTTTTGGAATGTGAATTCAATTTGAATTAAATATTTTAAAATAGAAAATAATTTAATAATAAATCTGAATTGACTTCAAAAGTGGGCGAAAATAATTTTGATCGTGGAGCAGACGATAACAACTGGAGCGCGAAGAATGGAGCAGTTGAGTTATTCTCAGCCAATGAGGGATGGACGAAGGGCCCTCACTTTGCGTTGGCATCTATCGGTGAGAATATCTTAGCGACTTAATTGTCATTGTTGTAATTGTTAAAACCTGAACTTTGACCTACAAACCTTAGAAGGAAGAACGGGAGAACATAGAACTGCAGAGGCAGGCGGAAAGACTCCAGTCGCGTCGCTGAATTTCCATCCTCGTGACCTTGGGAGTTTATTGTTCGATGAACAACGCCTAAATTGATGTTTATTCCTTCAATTTGAATTACAAATGATGCAAGTAAAATGGACATAAACTTTGATCGCAAAAAGAATGAAATCAACCAGGGAGAGATTTTATAATAATAACATCAACAACAATAATAATATTAACAATTCATAATTTTACACGATGTCGCATTTGAGAAGCATTGAAGCGGAAGACTTTAAAAGCAAGATTTAAGACTCGGATGCTTAGGAAATGTCGGTGAATGGAAAATTGTTTTTGAATTTTCGAATCCTTCTTGATTGATTCAAGCACCTCGAATGGATTGAATTTATGAATGATTCTTTCTCTTTTATGCAAACGAAGTCAGTGACATGTTATTCCGCTGAGAAGGAATTTCTTCTTTCAAATTCAATCAAACTTCTCAGAATTTTTTGATGAACTTCTGCGTTTCACATTCACTCTCAAATGTTTCATGTTGTCTTTCGTTCAGTGTGTCCTGCTCTTTCCGGGCATTTGTTCTAAACGAAGACATTCGCTTATTATTTTGCAACTAATTGGAGGAAGTTTGTTTTTCTGACATTTCTGAAAAATTTCTCAGATTAGTTTAATTTTCGTTTCCAAGAACTCGTTTCCCAGAAGAAATTTATGGCAATGAAAAGCTAAAAATCTAAAAGTAGATGAAAATGCTCAGACCTCCTCCTTCTTGTTAGATGACACGTCGTTGCTCCATCTCCAGTTCTTGTCGGAACCGACAACGATTTCCAAATTCCTGCCATAAGTCATCCATGGTCTATAGTAACAAAGTTGCCTTCGAAAAGCTCCCCTGAATTCCCGATTAAAGCATGCGTAGATGATCGGATTGAGCGCGGAATTGGTGTAGCCGACCCAAAACAAGACGGAGACCACGACTTTCGGCGTGTAGCAATAGTCCTGACAAATGGAGCTCGTCAAATACCATGTGAAGAACGGAAGCCAACAGCCCAGGAAAACTCCCATAATTATTCCGAGAGTTTTGGCGGCTTTGTGTTCTTTCTTGATTCGTCTGCGATTTTCGTTGGTAGTGGCTTGAGATTTCGAGTCGAATTGAAAAATATTTGTGAAGCTTCTCTTAAAGTTTGGTTGAAGGGACTTTTTTGAAAGCAGGCCTTGTTCCAATGTTTCTGTTTTCAGAATGGAACAGTTATTTTTCTTCCTCTTGCATTGGTTTCCGACGATCAAATGATTACTCGATACGGAAAGTCTGGGACTGGCGTATATGTTGGAGTTGTTGGATCTGTTGGAGCCGTCGGACGCTGGAGGACTGGAGCTTGGAATTGTATTTTTTATCGTATTTTTGTTTGCCATTCGTTCATGTGAGCATCCTTTCAACATTTCCTTAGAATTGAATTCGTTAAGAAGTATGTTCGGCGAAGGTGGAGTTTTGGGACGCAAAGATTCGATTTGTTTGACCTGCCTCTGAGCTTCGCTGAAGATTTTCTTGTAGGTGAAGAGCATGACAATGGCTGGAGTCCAGAACGACACGAGGGATGAGATGATTCCGTAATAAACATTCACCTGGAAGGAGCATTCCATCTCGTCATCGGATGTGACCGAGGTGGCATAGAGTTTGAGATGGATAGGCAAATGGGAGACTAAGATCGACGCCATCCATACGGCTATCGTCGTGATGATGATCTTACGCTTGGACATCCGCACAGAGTAATTGAATGGATCCGTGATGGCGATGTATCTGTCCATGCTGATGCAGCAGAGGTTGAGGAGAGATGCCGTGGAAAAGAGGACGTCGTTGGCGTTGAACACGTCGCAGGTCAATCGGTTGAACATCCATCTGCAATGAGTCTCACATGAACCGGTTAGTTCAACTGGATCAACTTAATCGTCACTTTAAGTAAGGAAATAAATAATTCCTTATTCAATTAACCTTGGTGGCCTCAAACAAAACATCTAAAACAAGAGAAGAGCTAGAATAAATCTGCACTCCACGGATCAATGGAGGCCGATGAAAGTGAGGGGAGCCATCTTAATGGAGATAAAACAACTTGCTGCAAGTTTATCGATACCGCTGCATGGCCGTTTGAATTGCGTAAGATGAGCATGCATCTCTCATATATCCTGGAATAATATCAGGTCAGCATGACACTCTCTACCTTAATGAAAGACTTTTTGGGCATGCCAAGCCCTGCAAACGAAGACAGATGGGGTTCCTTAAAAGTTTGTTTTTGGGTACATTAACACCTCCAGTCGAACAAAGGTCATCTTTCGGCATCAAATGCAAACAAATCTTAATAAAGTTATGTGTGATATCCTTAACACTGATTATTGTTGATTATTATTGTTGGTCAATATTATATCGGGAAATTTCGAGTCCCTTGACAGACCAGCCACGGAACCCTATTTTGCTACTTATTTCGTTTATCCAAAAAAATGAACAAAAAAAACACAATTCACGATCTATCCCAGAGGAACATGCTTCCCATCGATGTTATGTCATGCCTATTAAGTAATGGAAAAGCAAAAAAAAAAGACCTTGAAGCCTTAGCAGTCCACAAATAATTTCCGAACCCCTGGGCACTTGTCCCATCTGCCTACCCCTTTTTTGCCTTTCCAGCTATTATAATGAGAACGTCAAATAACGTTTTAAAGATCATGCTGAGTGAATGAATTGTGAAGGAATGCAAAGTTGGGGAGACAACGAAGAATTATATTTTACTTAGGAAGTTTGAAAGCAATTCATTCGCAATTTCAACAGGAAGTCAAAATCCTCCAATCAACAACAATGCCTCAACAACAAATATAAAATAATAAATTTTTGTTTTGAGTAAATTTCTTAAAACTCGTTTAGTACATGTGTATATATATATAGTATTACATTATTATGATATATAATGACCAATAATTATACGTCATCAGTATTAATGATATCACATGATATAACTTTATGTCACGTTAATTTAAAATAAAATTTAATTTATTTTAATAAAATTAAATTCTTATTCATTTAAGTGCAAAATGTTTATCGTAAATTAAATTAAATTATTACATAGTTTGTTAGCAGAAAACACGAAATAAAAACAAATCATGGTTGCCCTCAGACGCCATCAATCAAGGAACATCGAAATCCAAAGAAATAATTTTTTTTTGTTTTCAGTGACTTCACAAAGACTTCATATTCGCAGAAGTATTAAAAAGTTTTCAGGATTACAAAGAACCACTTCAACACTCCAACTTCTTTTAATTAATTAAATAATTATTTCATAAGTAGTTCAATAATAATATTCAATTAATCGATAAGTTTCACTGAAATTTTGAAATAGCAACTTTCAAGTTTTATTAGGTAAGTTTAAAATATACTAAATATTAATTTTTAAATATATTAAATAATAAATTTTAAAACCATACTTCATTTTACAGGCGAATTCGTTCAACCTGTCAGCGTTTTTTTATTTGTCGAAAAATGTATTAAAACCTTCTTAGAAATTGTTTTGCTGTAAAATTAATTTTGCTTAAACTTGTCAGCTTAAAATTACAATTCACAACTAAAAATGAAACTTTTTAAGAAAGTTTTTTTCTCAAATAAATACATCAATATTTATTTTAACAATGCATGAAATTACCTGCTTCGAGATAAATGCTTGCAACTTAAAAATGTTTTTAAAGGATAAATTTTAAAATGGATGCATTATTTAGCTCGACATTCTCTCAGAAAGTCATTTGAACAACTAATTTGACAGCGCCATGCGACTGAAAGCCATCGATTGCATAAATAATTTAAATGCCAAATATCAAACAAAAAAAACTTTATAAATGACGCAAAATATCGCTCTGGTAAACAACACGTCCGACTGTTTGGATAAAATAAAAAAGCACTTTCACTATTCTAACGTTACTAATTTCATTAGAAACGTTTGTCGTTCTGACATTTTGCTTCTTTTCGGCTAATTTTAAAGTCAGTGCCGAGAACTGAGAAGCCGTCTATCTCCGAGGATTGTATGAGAAGTTCTCGTGGAAATGACAGACTAACTTTGTGCAAAACTGACCCAAATGAATGAAAAGATAATGCTTTCGGTCACCGAAAAGCTTAACGAGTGCTTCAACAAATCAATGGAGTTACTGACAAAGACTTTTCAGAACATGATGACGCATGTAGCCAAATCACTGGCCGAGTGTTTTCAGCACTCGCTCCAGTAATGCAGAGGCTGGATTCAATGGACAAAAAAGCTGAGTCAAAAGAAAGGACGAACAATAACAGAAATGAGGCAGTAAAGATCGCCACAAAGACACTCTTGGACTTTGAAAGGGAGAAGGAAGAGATGAAATTTAGGGCCAACAATGTCATTGTCTCAGGCCTACCCTCTCGACCAAATGTCAGGGACGTTGATTTGTTTGGAGATTTCTGTGGAAACAATCTGACTATAAAGCCTCGGGTGATCACAGCCGGACGATTAGGCAGAGATAACAAAAATCCTAATGCTGAGTTCTGCGTTACATTGGAGAATGTAGAGGCGGTTAAGGATGTAATTTCATCATCCAGAATCCTTCGCGCCTCACAAGACTCCGAAGTCAGGAGAGTATTTTTCTCACCCGTCTGCAGTCTGAAGAGGCGTACGCTCGCAGGTTGGCTAAAGGTTCTTTTAGAATTCAGAAGGATACTACAACTCAGTCTTTTCCATAACAGTTCCTTAACACTTAAATGGAGGCTCACAAATATTAGAAGCAATAAGAATAAGTTTAACAAAGTACTTTTGTTTTTGAGTTTGGAGGATCCAGATATTTTCTGTTTGACTGAAACATGGCTGACCAAAGACGTTCCAGATTCTATGTTCTGCCCCTCAGGTTTTAATGTAGTCAGACTGGATCGGGATCTAGAGGCGGAGGTGTTCTTTTATTAATTAGAGATTGTGTTTCATTTCGATCAGTCGAAATTCCTATAGGTTTCTCTCACATCGAGTTAATTTGTGTTGATATTTTATATACAGACATATAGTCTGGAGGATTTACGGCTACTACAGGAATGGAGGCTTTGATGACGTAGCTGAGAAATACGCTACCGACACTATTGAATGCTTTAGACTTCTATGCACTGGTGGACGAACTATCTGTTTTCTTGGAGATTTCAACCTACCACTAAACTGGCAATACAACCTAGCCCCAAACAACAATATAGAATATGTTTTGAATTCTTTATGGAACATGGTCTCTATCAATTTGGCAGGAGCGCAACGAGACATGAAAACATTCTCGATCTGGTTATATCAAACAATCCTCAGTTCATCTCGACAATTGATGTTCTGTGTCCCATCTCAACCAGCTATCACAATGTCGTATCCTTCAGACCAAATATCCCTCTTTCTGGTTCGTCATACATTTGGTTTTCTATAGTTGCACCTTACGACTTCTTCAGAGCAAATTACTACAACTTATATCAATATATGTATCAGGATGTCCTAAAGCTTGCCTTTTGCACCTTCGTCAGACCTATTCTTGAATACGGTTCTCCATTATGGAACACTTACCACAAATACCTAATTGATAGAGTTTAAAAAAATCCAAAAACGATTTATCAACTCAATACCTCAGTTGCTAAATACCCCTACATGGAAAGACTAAGGCATCTTAAACTTATGACCCTGGAGAGACGCCGCTTCCTGGCGGACTTAACACACTCTCAAACTTCGATAAAGTAAATTTTCAACAGATGTTGTCAAATATTCTTTCCTTAATAGAATAGTAAAACCATGGAAGGCAATACCAAATGAAATAGTGAATTCGGATACGGTTTCTCGTTTTAATGCTCTGATAAGTGACTTTGATTTCAATCGTTTAACATATACCTGATTATCCTTGTCATTCGGAGCTTATGTTGTACTTTTTGTAAGTAAATTGTACAGACTTGTGTTGATGGTCTCAAATACTCTTCAGTTTGATGCTTAATAAAAAAAAAAATAAATATAATAATAATCCGGCAATTCTTGAGCTTTCACACTTCTTATCTATATTTGAACACTCATTCACAGGAATTATTTTTGGTTCTAAATTTATTTTCCATGATTTCTCTTCAAAAATTGATTTCTCTCCAAGCCAGGGATTACCATCGACCGATAAGACACGAGCTTCGGACAGGAATTGATGGAATGAGACGTTCTGAATTTTTAAAAAGAAAGAAGTTGATGCTCACAGGATTGCAAATCCCTCGTCGGATGATAAACAACTACATCAACTTTTGCTTTTAATCGCTTCTTAATGGAGTCGTTCAACTTTTTCAACAGAAAACATTAATCAAAATGCTATTTTTGCTTCTCATTTTGCTGAAATTTAAGAGTTTTTGACTTTATTTTAAAATAAAGCTTTAAGCTTGTGTTTTTCTCCATAAGATTAATTGCTTGTTAACTTGAATGAACACAATGAATCACCAACGGATCACTTAACTAATTTCAAATGTTAAGTTAAATTCATCCGTCATTAAAAAAAATGAAAAATGTTAATTTAAAAACCTCTGAGCAATTTCTTGGCTGGCACTGAAGGGCATGACGACGAGTGCCACAAGTAGGTCAGCAGATGCCAAGGACACGATGAAGGTGTTTGTTCTGGTCCTCAGACTCTCATACCTGCAGACGCTAAGTATGACCAACACGTTTCCACCAACAGCGGTCATGATGATGATGCTCAACAGAATGAACTTGATGACCCCGATGAGGCAGGACTCCTCGTAAAGCCCTCCTGAGGTCAGGTTCACTTGAATGGTGCTGCTGTTGGCCACGAAATATACAAGGCTCCCTCGACTCTCCATCAACTGTTCCATCAGCCTTCTGATCAATATTAATATTATTATTAATCATCATCATCATCATTAATTTATAAAATTTTAATTTGTGGCGTCATGAAGTCCACTTAAAATCTAAACTGTTGTCTTTATAACTTAGTGAGTGTGACTATTACAGAAAGTCAATATGTTGGAAATCTCATAAAATGCAAGTTATTCTTTAATAATGTTATGGGAAATTTTATATCTTAAATCTTAATGATGTTCATTAATAATTTATTACATTTCTTAATTATGGACATTTAAAGGCCTTGTATAGACCGGTTACGATCTCAAGTCACGTGATCACTTCAAAGCACTTCCTGTCAAAGGTCAACACGCTATCTGTCGAAATAAAAACTCTTAAAGTGCTGCTATTTGTCGACTCGAATGTGACATCAATTCGATGGTTTTACACTTTATTTGCTTCAACATTTATTTATTTAGTCCCACTTCGTTCGATGATAGAAAATATTTTACTCTGGCTATCCATGTCGGTAAATTATAATAATTTATGCATTCTATTATAATAATATTATAATGATATTAATGTCTCCTTGTAAATCGAGGATATTATTACATAGATCACCACCTTGGGTATTTCCATTTCCGTCCAGTTGAAGCACTTTATCAACATCTCCTTGCTTATCTAATTATCAAACTTCTACGTAATTTCTTTTTATTTTTTTTTAATTAAGGGAAACGAATTGATGTAAAAAGTGTCTTTTCGGGATTCCATTTATTAAATTATAAATCATTGGATATAT
The DNA here is from genome assembly GCA_021613335.1 of Whitmania pigra. NCBI lineage: Eukaryota > Metazoa > Annelida > Clitellata > Hirudinida > Haemopidae > Whitmania > Whitmania pigra. Next base: position 1,757,830 of record JAJTWR010000308.1, read on the forward strand.
ATTAATCAAATTAAGCAATGGTCAAATAAATTATTATTATTATTATTATTATTATTGATTATTATTATTATTATTATTATTATTATTATTATTATTATTATTATTATTATTATTATTATTATTATTATATTATTATTATTATTATTATTATTATTATTATTATTATTATTATTATTATTATTATTATTATTATTATTATTATTATTATTATTATTAATTATTATTATTAATTATTATTATTATTATTATTATTATTATTATTATATTATTATTATTATTATTATTATTATTATTATTATTAGTATTATTATTATTATTATTATTAGTATTATTATTATTATATTATTATTATTATTATTATTATTATTATTCTTATTATTATTATTATTATTATTATTATTATTATTTATTATTATTATTAATTAGTATTATTATTATTATTATTATTATTATTATTATTATTATTATTATTATTATTATTATTATTATTATTATTACCGTATTTTCACCCATATTTCACGCGTGTTATGTTCGATTTTACTTACCACGCACCCCCCTATGCGTGTTATAAAAAATCGTATGCGTGTTATGCTAGATTAAATTTACATGAATTTGATTTCCGACCAACAAAAAATAAAAACATTTAAATGATAGCACAGACTGTTGGCTGTTTTTGCAAAAGTTTTAGACTATATTTTTAATTTTAAATAGTTTATAATTGATTGGGCGTTAATGCATTACATAAAGAACTTTCGATATATGCTTACAGAAGCATGTGACAAAACATTCACGCTAATCATTGCATTGTCCAGCTCTCGAGTTTATGACGTCAACTTGAATTTAACATAAATTAATTGATGGTAACTATAGGAAACTTGTAGGGTGTTTGTACTTTTATGAATTTTCATCATAATTTTTCAACTCTTTGTTACTCATAATTATAATTGGAGCTAATGTTTTCAGTTTGTGTGACAATGTTTTTTCAGCACTGGTGGTTCAGACAGCTTTGGTTGGTGCTGTTTAACATTTTAATAGTCAAACATCACATGCATAGACTTATTGTAGCAAATGTCTTCAATCTCTTAATGATCTTGCTATAAAAACTTTGAACACTTCTCAAAAGCATGGAACAAAATAGATACAATTTTGGTAATAGTGTCAGTTATCAGTCTTTTGCAGTCTTTATTGGAAAACAAAATGGAAGTCTTAGCCCATTCTCTTGGAATTCATTATGAAGATTCAAATTGGTAATTGTAATGAATTACCACCACTGTTTTGGCTTTTTCTGGTGATGAGTCACTTGATTTTCTACATTGCTATAAGAGAAAAATCATAAAACCCATTAGATGGCATAAATTATATGCAGCTTTTGGCCACACTTTTATGCTGTAGTTGATGCACTGTTTGAACCTCAACAATGCCATACCTTCACAGTAAAGCTGTGTCCCAGAGCATGGTGCAAATACTTCAGTATTTGCTTCAAGTATTGATCTCAATTTATTTAAAAAACCTTGTTTTTTTCAATGCAATTATAAAGGTTATTGTACATGAGCTGCATTTCACGCTCAGATCAATGATCCATTTATGGTTCTTGAAAGGGAGACTTTAACCTTGAAATCTCATGAAATTTCATGTTATAATTGATGTTTGGACCTCAACAATGCTATACTTTCCAGTGAAGCTGTGTCTCACAGCATGATGCATCTGATTTACTTCATTATCTACTCCAAGAATTTATCAAAAATATTCAAAAATGTCTCTTAAGATTAGTACATTTAAAATATGTGATTTTCATATTTAGGGAGTTATGGGACACATAGACTTGTTAAGCGAACTCTTTGCAGCGTGGAATTGGTTAACGAGTTCGTTACCGTCCTTTGAAGTATTGCTTCCCTTTTGTCTTACAAATTATTATGCGTAAACAATATGCATTCCAAAGTAGGAAGTTGATGCAAATCTTAAGATAAAAATAGTTTCGAAGAAGAATTGAAGAGAGAACGCAATATCGAAGCGACTCTTGACCAATTTTGGTCAATTGCAGCGAGCTCATGAATCGTTAACCAGTACTTTGAAGTTTTTAAACAATTTATTAACAGACATTCAAAAAATCAATCATAAGACCAATAATTATTCCTCATCATCAGCTAAGCCTTCAAATCCGTCAAAACAGTCTTCACATTCATTTTCGACTCTTGCCGGATCGCAGGCTAGTTCAAAGTCCGGGTGGTCACTTTACTCCTTTCCTGTAGACTTAATGCCTGCATTTCTAAAGCCACTCAGAATCAAATCAGGAGACACTTTGTCCTATGCTCGTGCAAACCACGTGCATACCTCGGAATACAAGGCCTTCCTGTCTAGCCAGACGGTGTGTGGGTATATGTGCCATTCTGCATTCATTTCTCCCTCTCAGATCTGTCAATTTCTCAACGATTTGTAGTTGCAGTTTGGATGATAGACCACCGGGATGATTGCAATTCCCGCTTAAGTTGAGCATCTTCTTAACCGACTCCTCTTTATGAGCAGTCATTGCATCCATGATCAACCGCGAGCTCTTTGAAAAGAATCCCCTCTTTTGAGAACATTTCTGAATCCAGAGCTTCATGCTGAAAATTTTCGCATTGTCTCTAGAAAATCAATATTGGTTTTGACTTGGTGCCAGCCGCAGAGCATCCAAGTATGATTGTGAAACATGTCCGTTTGTAACCACTTGTTGTTATTGCCACAGTTCTAGCGCCAGATGCTTTCACTAGCGGGAATATCAAAAGCTATCTCTTTCTTTGTTCCAAGACCCATAGCATAGATCAGACTCTAACTTTGGCCATTTCGCATTTTGGCCAAGGTATGCACGTTTTCTCAGGTTCAGTTTCTCAAGCAATCATTCCTTCTTTCTCCATTCGCGAACCGACACTTCATTAACGTTGAACTCTCGAGCAGCTGCTCTGTTACCTTTGTCTTTTGCTCTAGAAATGACTTGAAGCTTGTAGTCAACAGTGTACGAGTTTATCAGCCACTTTCTTAACGACGTCGATATTTCAATCTATTTATTTATTTGATTATAGTCCGTTGCATGACTAAGATGATTTTAACTTATATTTCAATCAAGAGCACTTCTATCTATATATCACTGTATTTATTACTTCAAGCATCGGCCGCTCAGCCAACGGAAGATTTTTTTACAACTTTTATATTTGATTGTTTTATATATTACAAACTGTTTCAATTTAATATTTTAATATATATAATTTTAATTTTAATGTTAATTATTTTAGCCAAAAGAAAAAAAGACGTCTATTGGTGCGTGTTATAATCGTTTGCGTGTTTTATAAGTGATTTTTTACATAAATTGGAAAAAATTGCGTGTTATATTCGTCCGCGTGTTAAATTCGTCTGCGTGTTTATTTCGTAAAAATACGGTATTATTATTATTATTATTATTATTATTATTATTATTATTATTATTATTATTATTATTATTATTATTATTATTATTATTATTATTATTATTATTATTATTATTATTATTATTATTATTATTATTATTATTATTATTATTATGATTATTATTATTATTATTATTATTATTTATTATTATTATTATATTATTCTTATTATTATTATTATTATTATTATTATTATTATTATTATTATTATTCTTATTATTATTATTATTCTTATTATTCTTATTATTATTATTATTAAATGATTATTCAATCAATAAAAACGATATCCATTCATTTTTATTCAAATTGTACAACGATTTTATAAAATTTTAAATTCTACAGGAAAAATAAAATGAGGCGACTTAATTAAATAAAAACATCAAATAAAAATATTTAAAATGAATAACAGATAAAAGCGAGTAATTTTTAAATTCCTCGAAGACATTGACCGATGAGATAATGGTTGAAATGTCGCAATAAACAGCATTTTACAGTAAATTATTTAAAATTAAATGTAATAATAAACAGCATTTCATAATAAAATATTTAAAATTAGAATTGTGCGTGAACCTCGGGAAGTTTTTGACGATGAAAAATGAAATGAAACTCTTTTGATTGATGATGTTGGTGTTTAATTTAAGTAATTTTCCAGAATAAATATTTATTTCATTTGTTTTACATTTCTTATTTTATGGAATTTGTTAAATCCGCTAAATAATGAATTAAAATAATATTTCATAACAATATTTAATTTTAAAATATTTAAATTTTTGTGAGCAACTTTGTGCACCAATAAATTTAAAATACAAACAACATAAAAGTTGAATATAATAATTAGCAATTTGAGTTTAACTAATTTTATTATTAATTATAATAATTAGATCTTATTGCCTAAGTACTTTTATAATTATTATTAATTGAAAATTATTGTTTAGAAAAAGCGGCTACGGTTCGAGAAAAATACTGACAATTTTCACGGGCACTCAACCATTTATTTTCATCAATTTTATCTTTCCATTTATATAGCGCACTGCTCTGAATCCAAGATGACGGAGAGAAACGAGATTTCAATGCTGCATTAATAGACATTGCGTCATCGTTATCATGAGAGCCACGTGAGTAAATGTGAGACAATTTCTAATTCACATATTAACAATTAAAAACAAATGTAGCATAAAAAATTGCAAGAAATTTGATGGCAATGTTTATTATTATTTTTATTATGTTTATTACCATTACAATTATGTAAATTTAGTTGATGCATTCCGAAACAACTGCAATCCATGAGCATGTTACTTTAACCTTAATCCCGACATCCGAAATAATTTCTTTTGTCCATCCTTACTGATCCCATTTTATTCATTTCTTTTTCTCCAGTTTTCAAAAAGCTTTTCAAAATGTCCATCTCAAGACACTTTTATTCGGCGAATATTTTTATTTTTTTACGAATAACTTTTGTTTTTTGAATATAAAAAGTTTATTTCTAAAACTTGTTATTTTCAATACTTTTTATAGAACATTAAGATGACATTTTTTTAAAATAAGCCTTATTTTATCGTACATGTTGATAATATGTCGATTTAATTATTTCTTTATTTAACAGATTCCTAAATAATAATGAAGCATGAATTTACTGCACGTCACACACATCTATTGAGCATTTTGACACAGAAATATGGACGGCAATAAATCTGTTGATGGGGGATAATTATTTATAATTATTTATAATTATGCTTCAACTCCATTGGTTCACTAGTCTCATAAAAAGTTGTTTCATATTGCTTCATGAGAAGTACATTTTAAAGCATTGTATTTTACTGCATTATTATTAATTTGTTCGCTAACAGAATTTATAGTTTATATTAAGTTATAAAGTTTGTTTTGTAAGGAGGGTAAGGAGGCGTGTGCACCTTGCTTATAATTTGCGTCATAGGTTTCGGAGAGGAACCATTGTGCTGATTTTTTTAATAATAATAATTACGTTGTATTATACTGCATTACATTGCATTACACTGCATGATATTACATTATAGCAAATACATCCATTATGTTGCTATTGTGTAACTTTTTCATTATGGGATTTACATTCAGTTATTCTTAAATAACCTAAAAAATAATTCTTCCGGCAAAATAAGTAAAATTCATAAATAAATTTTTAAAGTTTTGATAAGTTAAAATTATAATATATTTTTATAATTTATAAAATTTGAATGTAGTGCAATAATTTAAAATTATAACTATTGTAATATATGATCATGAATGTCCCCTTGTGCGGCATAGAATGAGATGAATTTAGCAAGTCATTCTTAGCGATATCTCTTTATTTTCTATTCAGTTCTAGTTCATGTAATAATTCAAATGCATGCAATATTTTGAAATAATATTTTTGTGAGAAATAATATTTGTACCTTTAAGTTACCATTGATATATTTGCGGACGAATTCATAAAGAAGCCACAATTAATCTTATTTATTAAGCTGCACTTAACAGGTAAAGAATCTTGTTAAATCCTAATTAACGAGTAATAAATCTTATTAATCAAACACTAGTGATAACTATAAATAGAATGGAAATGTTTGTCTATTAATTAACTAGAATAAGAATAAGAACGAGCATTATTTAAATAATTATTAGAATTACAATAAGAATTAAAATATAAATTTAACACGCTGTTATACCAAATAATGACAACGTTTTATGAATGCAATATTATTTCAATATTATATGAAGAAACGAAACAACGTTTAAGCGTTAATTAATTATATTGTTGTGAATTTAAAAAAAAATAAATGTCGCAATTAAAATAACTTTATGCAAGAACTACATTTATAACTTGAATTATTTTAAAAACTAAACAATAAGAATTAAAACTAAAATTATTTTTAAATACAGATTAAGAATTTAGACTAAAATTATTTTCAGAACCAAAATAACACTGCCGAATACAAAACCTTACTAAGGATGCATGAATTAATTTTTTAAGAAATCCAAACTAAAATAAAATATTTAAAATGCTAACCTATTAAATTATGCATCCAAAAGCAAGTAATTGAATAATAACTGACATTCGAATCATGGAGACAGATGAAGCTCAAAAAGTTTTTGAACAGAAATTTTGGGGAATATTTCTTACAAAAAAACTTACAATATCAACTTCAGAGGAGGATATTATTTCTTATGATATAATTTATGTTTGTTATTAAATAATAGTAAGCTTTGTTTAAAACATTTTATTGTTTAAATAAATTTTAATACTTTTAATTTATATAACAAGTCCGATTTCTCGAAACACACTGCTCCTCAACTTTTTATAATAAAAAGAAACGATTATATTAATGCATTACGCGTTCATATTTTAACTTTTGTTATTGTAATATTTCAAAATTAATTGATATCCATTGAAAAAAATAAAAGCAATTTAGAGGTTGAAATATATTGAAACCTCTGCCATGTTAATTGTGTTTAACAAAGAATCACATGTTGGATGATTCATATGTTGTATGCAGGGTTGCCAGTGATGGGTTTTTAAGCCAAGATCTTGTCTTTTGTTTTTAACATTTGGACCCTATTTGGGTTCTAGGTTTTTTGTTTGTAAATCTGGGTGTTTTTTGTAAAAAATAACTTTTGGGGTAAAAATAACAATCTAGAAGGTTCTTTGGTTTATCTCTTCGTCATTACCGACTTCCTTCTTTTCCATCACATTTGTACGCACGTTAAACAACTTTGATTTATGAACAATGGGCGGTTACGCAGTTACTCCAGTTGCTAGCAGTGTTGAGCCATCTCTTAAGAAAGCTATGATTTGATACAATTAGGCATTTAATGATGATTGGTTTACAGACTTAGAACTAAATGATTGGATATAGGCAGATCCAAACGATCGCTTTGGAGTGATATGTAAAGTTTGTTCATGAACAATTATTATTATATATTCAATAATATTATATAATATATAATAATAATAATAATAATAATAATAATAATATTGAATAAATAATAAATTACTAACATATCAGATGAAAAACATGGAGACCCAAGCTTTGGATATTGTCCAGTGTTTTTCTGGAACTTCTATTCTAACCAGATCTCAATTGAAGATAAACTAACCTAAGCCGAGTAAATGTTGACGGCTTTAAGACCGATCCCAAAATACTTCGTTTTTGCGAAGTTAGCCAAACAAGCGATTGCCAGATATGTATGTTGTCCCAAGTTAATTCCTGGCAAGAATTTGGTTGATGATGCGATGCAAGGACGTTGTTGGCAGAGATGTGACAACAATAGGAAATATGACATCCAAGACCCAAATTAAATTTCCGACTCTGTAGAATTTTTATGTTAAAATAAAATTATGATTCACTTATTTCATTATCGATCTAATCCTTATTTAATTTTGATATGATGAGGCAATTTCTGACACTATCTCTGTTGAACTTTTTAATTAAAATAAAGTTCTGTTTGACTTGTTTCATTACTAATCTGATCTTTATTTAATTGGGAACCCATGGCTATGTATAATAACATAAATAGTAATTAAAAATGGTAATAATTTACAATAAAATCTAGTTTAATATGATCTGGGCTTTTCTTGGTTGTTTTTGGTCGGGCGATCTGGGATTTTTCAAAAATCTCACTTGCAGCCCTGGTATGATTCATATGATTTATGTGTTAAATGATTCATATGTTGGATTATTTACTTGTTACTGCAGCAAAAGAATGCATTTTATACGCATTCGAAATGTGGTTTTATGAAGACGATTCTCTATAAATTCATTGCAAATTTTGAAATGTTGGAGGAAATAACATGTCACGAATATATAAATTATTTATTTTTTCAAACTTAAATGTTGAAGCGCAACAACAGTGTTTTTTTTTTTCAATAGTGAGAGTTATATTTGGACAACTTTGAAATGGTGCTTCATTTTGATACATAAAAATATTTTGTGATTTATTCATCCATTTATTCATTTTGAATAAATCATTTTCAATGCAAACAGGATTTTCGGTAAATTCAATCATTTCTTGAGTGCAAAAAGTCAATGGTTTTCCGGCAACTTCCACGTCGAACAACATTCGTGAACTTTTCAAAGACACGAATCCGTGACAACCTGATTTTCGTGGAAATCATCGCAAGATTCATCGGTGACATCGAAGAACCATTCATGCCATGACGTCTCCTCATTTGATGGTTTCGGTTTCTCAAGATTTCTCAAAATTTCTTTTTTTTCTGCTGAAAAATTTTCAGAGAAAAAATTATTCCACTTTTTCGAACAATTCAATAACTCTATTAATGGATGAGTACTTTAGCCCTTTATGGCTGCAATCAAAACCCTCGTGGATTCTCCTCCATCAAAATTTCTTCCACGTCTCACCACTTTTTTTATGATTTGACTGTTAAAATGGGTGTTCGAGCTATTTGAAAGACAAACATCAATTTCAAAATTTTATGAAAATTCCTTTATGTTAATTACTCCTAATTTAAAAAATGAATTCAAATATCAGAAATCATCCGCCACTTTTTAAACTAATTCAATACATGGAAAATAATTAAATATAATTTTAATCAATTCGGGAGAAACTTGACGATGCTGAAAAGTGGATTTAAATTCAAAAGAAGCGTAACCTGCTGCTCATTTATCGTTCACCACAGCAGGTTCATAAATCAATTTGTTGCCAATCCTTGGTTAATGTGGCGGCATACGAATGTATAACACATCATCAGAATCTTATCCATATCATCACTATTATCATCAACATCATCAAAGGCGTCATCGTCATCGCCATAGTCGTCGACACAGTAGACCTTATCACCAATGTCATCGTCATAGCAGTCATTTACTATGACTGATCATCAGGAGAAACTGGACATGTGATAGTTTTCCGTGGAAATCTCGCGAGAATTGATTGGCTTGCAGAGCATTCATCCGCCGTTCATCCATCCGATGCCAACTGAAGTGCTTTCAAACTCATCGAGCCTTAAAATTCATTTTCCAAACTGTTCAGAAATTCCAACTAACGACTTTCGAAATATCGCGACTATTTCCAGAAAACGTCAGTAATAACCATTACTTAAAAATTGAAAAATGTTAAAACAAATAGCTAACTAAATAAATATTTAATTGAATACTGAAAGAATTAAATCAATAAATAATCTAATTAATTAAGAGGAAATAAAAACATTGAAACTGAGAACTTTCGTAGGTCAGCACAAACAGGAACCGGTGAACGTAAAGAGTTCCTTACGAGCAGTTGAGAACATCCCTTAATCCTCAGTTTGCACTTCGGACAACTCATCCGGTTTTGAATTGTCCACAGCGAGCTGATCTGGCAGTCTGTAGAAAGAGATGATGAGGATGTTCTTCGAGAAGATTTGGAGGGAAATATGTCACAAATAATGCCATGGAGGTTGAGGGCAGCAGAAAGAAATTGACTCGATACGTGACCACTGATGACCCTCCAAATGAACACCATACAAAAATTCAAGCTTCGCCCCTGCACGACTGGTTTTATTGCTTTCCAAATCCCTTCCATGAAAACTTCGATTGGAGGAACGCAATGTTTGACATTTGGAGCCTCATTGAGAACTCAGTAACACTAATTAAGTGTAATTAATGTCGTGTAATACATGCATACATATAACATTCTGACAACTTTCTGCTCCATCAGCGCAGCCTCAAATAATTTATTTATGGTGTTATTACTTTATGTCGCCTTCTGCTTTTGTTTCCTTTAACAATGTAATGCTAACGACAATTTATTGCAATTATTTTAATAAAACCTCGCAATTTCTCATATTTTTTTCTTCAAGGAAGGAAATTTTTGTATTTTTAAACCCTTGAGAACGATTGAGCAGAACAGAAAGATGATGGATTGCCAATAAGAGATTCCAGCGAATGAAAGGATAATTTATGGCGTAAAACTGTTCGATGAGAAGAAAAATGTCTGAAACAATAAAGCAAGTTTTTAATGCAAGGACATTGACATGGAATCCGATTGCTCGACGAAATCCTAGGCTCCGACGAGAGCAACCGTACCCGGCCATTGTATCGAATTATTGTCGTAGCCATGGCAACGCAAATATAAACTACCACACGATGAGCAGGCGTAATGACTAATCGATTTTACAACTTAATCTCTTATCGTACATATAACATCTGTTGCCTCTGCAATAATAATATTATATATTATAATTTTGCCTCGAGTAATGTTAAATATTATCAATTACGTTTATTGAATAATTACATTTATTAAATACGAGAATAAATTTATATCATTCAATGTTTTAATTAAATGTCTTTGAAACTTGACCAGGCAGAAATTCCTTCTAATACCCAATTTATGGAGTTGATGCTAATTGAGTCATGATCGTTTCGTGGAATAAAACGTTTCTAATTAAAGCGATTGTGTTGTCGATGAGGACGATGACGATGACGATCATGATGATGATGATGAGCACATCCACCGTCTCCAGTATGGTCTACAACCACACCAACCTAAGGATGAATAAATTGCAACTGTTAACCAACCAGCATTTCCAGTTTTGTTCCAATTGGACTTTTGCCACAAAACTATCAGCTTTGTGTTCTCTTTGACAGCTTATCTCATCGGACATTGTCCCCGTGGGCAATCCAGCCTAGTTCTCAGGCGAAAGCTCTACTGTGGTGGTCGAAAAATGTTTTAACCGTTGCTAAGCGAATAACCGTTAAACAACTTCGACGTGTTCGAAAATGTAATTTGGTTCTTGAAATATCTTGGAGACTGAATAAACAGTTTGTTCCTTTCATACATTGCTGCTTAAAGTTATTTTTAATTCTGTTCTGAAAGTCCATTTAATACTTTTATGTAAAATTCCCCATGTATCAGTACCATTGTCTCCTCCAAAATCAGAGTGAAACAAATACCTCAATTAAGTTAAAAGTTTTAGCATTTATCAATTCATACTTGTGTTAACAAATGCGTTTTTTCATCATGAATTATTTCATAATTGTTAGTAATTGTTTGCCTTCGTAAATATACAAATGTACAAAAGAATAAACGCGAATCAATATGGCTGCGATGCTAAATACATTTGATTGATTCATCGATACATCCATTGTACATGATCATCATAATCACATTTGTTCAGACTCATTATCATATTTATCCTATTGATACGTCCAATAGATTTGCATTGTCCGGTGTTATTCTGGAAAATGGCAACAAATATACAAATTTGCAAATATCAGAAAAACAAATCATTAATCAAAATAATGTTCTTAAAATTGCGCTATCAAATAAATATAAAAGGTAAATGATGTTAATGTTGTTATTGTTAATAATATTATTTTGATTTTATGATTAATATTAATAATATTTTTCACAATTATTTTTATTTATTTATTTTCAATAATGAAGAATTAAAGAAATTATTCGCCACAAATTGGAATGGAAAAGTTTTTATTCGATTGATAAAAAAGGAAGACAACATTTGATGCTCTGTTTAATGGAAAATCCTGGCATCAATGAGTAATTACAGTTTCGAAAGTCTCATTAACGAGTTAAAGAGGTTCATTACTTGGTGACGTCATAGATGACGTTATAAATCATCAAAATCTAACAACCCAATTTCCGCCTGACATTTAGTAATATATTTCTTCCACATTTTCAGATATTTTCTACTTTGTAGCTTCTTTTCATCAAATTGCTCTTCACTTCCGCCAATTTCATGCGTCATAAACTTTTGTGAACTTCCTTGAAGAAATTCGATGAAGGAAGTTTACAAAACAACGACGTATTTGAGGAGAACTCAGTAGAAAAAAAAAGACAAAAATACGAAAGGAAGATGGGGTGTACTTCGACGAAGCAGATGAGATATTACCCTCATTCCAGTAGCATCTTTGGGGGGCATAAACAGAAACAATATCCGTGAAAAAAAGTTATAAAAATATAAAATATAAATATAAAAATACGAATATACGATTGAATGAAAAGAATAGAATGTTCAAGGAAATGTTCTTCTGAAACAATTGTCACGAATGAGTGAAAGTTTAAAGTTGAGAAAACAGCAACCACAACAACGTTGATAACGATATTATTAATATTAATTATAATAATAATAATAATAATAATAATAATAATAATAATAATAATAATAATAATAATAATAATAATAATAATAATAATAATAATAATAATAATAATAATAATAATAATAATTAATAATAATAATAATAATAATAATAATAATAATAATAATAATAATAATAATAATAATAATAATAATAATAATAATAATAATAATAATAATAGTAATGTTAATAATAATGTTAATAAATAAACAAAAATTGATTTAATTCTATCTTGTAAATTTACTGAATACAATTTTTGGACTTTTATGTCACAAAATGGACAATTCAGAATTCTTAAACTTTGTTTCAACATCTCAACAAACCTCTTCATCCTCAAATGACTCCAGGTTGAAAGTTTGCAACTTTGAAATTTTGTTGACTTTTGAACCGAAAACCAACACAAAAAATAACTTTAGAAACGCTCTGCTGATTACGGTGCAATGAATTTGAATATGGTTACTGGTGTGGTAAGAGTTCGTTTACTAAGTACTGATAGTTTATCGGTTCCTCTTAATAACCAATAAGCGGTTTAGTGGTTGCTTAATTGTAATTGACAAATAATTGCTGGCATAATGAGTTTTCTATTAATGTTATTGTCTTCACGCTGTCGCATCGAAGTCAACAAATTCTTTGACTTGAATGCCGCGCTTAAAGCACTTTGCACGTAGCAAAAGCCAATTTAGCGGCACTTTATTGGCCAACATTTCCCTCGAATTAATTCACTAAAGAGTAATCCCTCTGACACTTTTAGTAAAATTTAAGTACAAAGATGGAGTATTAATGGTTGAAGCCGAGCATTTACTTTCTCAAATCATGGATGATCAGAATCCATCTCACGATGTTCACAGTAGAGACTGACCGAATTTTGTTATCGTTTTTGACGCCGAATATTGATTTTTTCATTTATGAAGTCATTTCGTTTTCTGTCCTACTACGAATATTAATTATCGTTTCATTTTCATTTCCGGTCGAAATTGCTTTTGGAAACGACAAAAAATTTTGCTTGCAATTCAGTTGTTGACTTAGTAGACTTTGGTAATGTACGGTCACATAGGATTGATTTGATAAGTACAGTTAAATTAAATTAATTAATAACTACTTGCCGTTAATTAAAATTATAATCACATGACAGATTTGGGACTTAGAAACTTTGGATATTTTCGTATCTTTGTCTTTTAGTTGACAAAATGGTCTCTCGAAAAGTGGTCTTTTATTTTTCGGGATATAATCGAACACCGGGACATCGCTTTAAGTTACGTGCAAAGAAGTGCAAAGTTAGTACTCCAAAAACAATTGTTAACAGAGTTGTAGCTGTCTGGAATTCCCTACCAGACGAGGTGGTATCTGCTGACACTTTCTCTCGATTCATTAGTACTTGATATTGATTTTTCAAAATTTCTTAACAATTACTGACTAATCAGTGAACTGCTTTTCCTCGCTCGATTTTAACTGTTTGTATTTCATTTTTGCTGGGGATGGTCGTATTAGAGGTTATGAGCCCTTCGACCTGATAATAATAAATAAATAAATAATGATAACTATTTTGACGATCTTTGATGTTAATTGAAAGAAAGTAGGAAATAGCAACGCCAGTGCCTTATGCTGACATTAAGAAAACTTATTGTTTTTTTTTATAGTTAAGCAAGTACAGTGCTCAAAAATCGTTAAGTATAAGTTCAATATTATTCAATTTCTTATTTAACATCATTTTATTATATACAAACATTCTGTAAACTTCAACTAAATTTAACGATTAGAACTTGTAAAATAAGCCATTTAGTATACTCTTTTTTCACTATAATTAATGAATAGGATGTTTAGGATCACAAAGCTAAACACGCACAAAGATGCGCAAAAAAGACATGGGTGAACTTCATCCTGCTAATGACCTAAATCCATGAGCAGGACACTGCAAGAACTTCAGGCTATCTTCTACAGCCTCGCGACGACGAAAAACCTTTGTGTGATTAGCTACATCCATCCTTTCCGAGTGCCTATGCAAATGATCAAGCGGAACTAATCTTTCTCTTACTTAATGGTGCATCACAGTCTAACTCGAAACTAAAATGCTATAAATGGATGTATGATGTCTCGCCTTATTTTATAGACTAAATTTATCCAACTTATTAACATCAAAATTAATGAAGGCAGTTAAATAGCTTATCATTCGCGATCGGCTTGGAGACTTATGAACTACGTGACTGCTTGTCGCTATTTCTTGTAATCCTGGAAAGATAGGAAAATATTTGTAAAATAAATAATTACTTTATTATACTCCTTTTTACAGTCAACATTTTTTTAAAAACCTTTATAAATATATCTACATAGGAGAAATTTACTTTTAATCAAATGGTAAAATATCGGAGTTTATTTTGTTATGATGTACCATTAATGCTAATGTCGACAACATATACGGTTTTACCAATAATATTAATTTAAGAAGTCAGTTGATTAATTTATTGCCATATTCAGTCAGCGTAGTGTAGCTCCAATAATCACAATTAGCTGTATGTCAGCACATGAGGCTCCGGAATCAGAATAACAACATCGGCACTTATCTTTTACCATAATATAAGTTTGCATAAATTGTTTTTAATTTATTAAATAAATTCAAACTATTTAAATTTTTTTTATATTAAATTTTAGTTGTACTAAACTACTTTAACTTTTTTTTCGTTTTTGTTTTTTTTTTACGGTTTAGACCCTAAATCGGTTTCGATAGCCCGACGACGAAACAGCTCCGCCAAAATAGCGGCAAAATTGGTTCATTGTGGATTTGTTACATGTTCACATGACGTGATGATAAGGTGAGTCCGATAAGGTGATTCACTTTGTGTGGCTCGAATATGTTGTACGTCAATCGATAAGATAGATTAAATTTCAATTCAAACCCTTCATTGCAACTCGGGGAAGAATCAAATTAAATTAAACGATCAAAGGAACCTTCGTGACTTAATGAGTGTCTGGTAAATTCTCTTTTTGCAGATTGCACATGTTGATTGTCAATCGATAATTTATATTAAATACCAACTTGAAAAGTCCATGGAAAACTATGGAAGTAATCGGAACCTTAATAATATTTTAGACGATAAAACTTCCACTTAATGAAATTCCGTGATACCAATTAAACTCATAACAGTCATAAAAGCATTCAAACCACTAACTTTGAATTAAATTTGGAATCAGTTATCAGTTAATGTATTCAAATCACAAAAATTTAATTTAATATATTGACGGGGCTATTTTGTAGGGGCTATTTTGTTGGGTCACCTACAAATCGACATCCATCTATTGGGATCACCGCAAATATTCAAATTAGACACCAAAAACATTTGCTCAACGAACTCGATAAAATAGGAATAAAATAATTTTTATGGAAAAATGTGGGATTTGACCGAAAGTCTCATTGTTTCTATCATAAAGTGAGAAACATTCAGAAGAACGCATGTGGCATGTAATGATTACCACTTGTCACTCGCGGTTTTGCGCAATTGACCTTTGACTTCTCAACATGTTTCCATGAATCCATGTGGTTGACATTCACAGAAATACAATTTCATGCAACTTCCTTTTCAGCCTTACTCTGTTGTTTGTCTGTTATTTGTCCGTTGAACTGTTCAGAATCCTCCGTACGTTCATTTTGAAATAAATAAAACGAAAGTGGGTGACTCGCTTTCGTTTTGAATTCCATGAATAAATAATTTGTTTGTAAATCAACTTATTGTTAAAATTAGAATTTACTTTTTTCAATTTTTAATTCCATAATTTGGAATAATTTGTGAAACTCAGAATTCTAACTGTTTGAATTTTTATCTCTTTTTTTTAATATATTTTTTTTCCAGTTCTTTAAAATGATTTAGATTTTCTTTTGATTTTCAATTATTTTTGTATGAAAAATGAAAACTATGAAATAAGTGAAATTAACAAAGTAGTTGTTAAGTAAGTGTTAAATTTGTAAATTATTCCACATGATTAAGAAGGCTTTGATCGCCTCTTATCTTAAATACCTTATCGGAGTAACGAATTAATTACATACAAATATAGGAGTTCAGCATTGCATTTCGACTCCGACATGTAGAGGGAATGGCAACAGTCGTAACGTCGTGTAAGCTACCCAGTCTGCCCCGCTGGGTACAAAGGATGACACTCAGATGGGATCGCTAAAGGAATGGTCAGACCGTTCCAGTGTACATTCGATTCGGATAAATAAAGCACTCACAAGATCGGTTAAATGCAAATAAAAACATGGAAATACAAAACATTAAATTATTTTAGGACTGCCCTTATTAATGATTAATCTTCCGAGTATTTACTAAGAATATATAGCGATTAATTTATTTCATGACGATAACATTTAAATTATTTTTTAGTTACTTACTGAGGCAGTGTCGAGATTTAGTTGCGTAAAAAATTTTATTATCTTATTATTTTTTACTGATAAATGATGAAACTGAACGAGTGATTTTAGTTATTTCTGTCGTGATAAAAAATTACTTATTCTTAACAAATTAAGTGGATTAAATTCCATTATCATTATGTTATAAATTTAATTGTTTTTAGG
The DNA here is from genome assembly GCA_021613335.1 of Whitmania pigra. Taxonomy (NCBI): domain Eukaryota; kingdom Metazoa; phylum Annelida; class Clitellata; order Hirudinida; family Haemopidae; genus Whitmania; species Whitmania pigra. Next base: position 1,774,935 of record JAJTWR010000308.1, read on the forward strand.
GCTAAGTAAATAAGTAATAATTAGTTATTTAGCTAAATCACCTTGTTTACCAAATGCAAGTATAAAGTGTATTTTTAATAAATAAGAATGAAAATAAAGATTTGATTACATGTGAAACGTATTTCCTGTGAATTGGACGCAATAATTTAAATCTACTTAGTACTCAATTGGGTTTAAATACTTAAGATTAACTACTTCAGTTTTTGTGGCAATGTTCATATTCTTTTAATTTTATTCAAATTCTGTTAACCAAAATAAAATTACAAAACGAATAAATACAATAAATGTAAATTATATTTGAATATAAAGGTGATTTCAAATTAAAATGATATCATTCAATCATTTTAATTAATAAATAATTATATCTTGAAAAAATAAAAAAAGCGTTAAATAAAATCTTGGAATCGTTTGTAAATCTTGGAACTGAAAATTTTAAAAAGAATTCCTTGGAATCATCAGAAATTGTGGTTCTTCAAAACAAAGAAAACTTCTTTCCCGCTGTTCTTTTCATTCGAGGAATTTTGCGTCAACATATTACAATTTATTTATTACATATTACATTTTATTTAGTACCTATTACATTTTATATATTAAATTTTATTTATTAGATATTACATTTTATTTATTACATGTTACACTTTATTTATTAAATATCACATTTGATTGATTTATTTTTTTATTTGTTTGTTATCCGGTCTCAACAAACGAGAGATTATCAAAAACACGGAAAACGGCTTTTTATTTATTTATTTATTTTTTATTAGACACAATTGAATGGCCCAGTTGGACCACTAAGACAATTGCAAAAACAAAAGCATCGACCGGCGTGTACACAAAGGCAGCATAAAAAATAAATGTAATTTGAGTAATGATTAAAGTCGAGGTCACGTATCGTAGCGTTAAAATGGGAGACCGTGGTTGATTCAACGACATCACCTGGCAATGCGTTCCTTGGCTTTACAATTCTATTGCAAAAGGCGAATTTAACACTGTCTCTGGAATAATTACATTGTTTTTTAAGTTTGAGACAGTGTCCTCTTGTTCCTGTACAGTTTTGAGCAATGAGGGAGTATGTTAAGGAGGGGTTAGTAAAGCCATGTAATATTTTAAAGCAAAGTGTTAAATCAGCCAGCAGTCGCCGTCTTTCCAAGGTTGGAAGCTTGAGCAACCTTAGTTTTTCCATATATGAATACGAGGCCACGGATGGAATTGACTTAGTGTATCGCCTTTGAACACTTTTTATTTTGTCGATTAAATATTTGTGATGAGGATTCCAGACTGGTGAGCCATATTCAAGTATTGGCCTAACATAGATGCAGAAGACAGCTTTAGAATATCCTGATGCCCGTCGATGAAATATTCATGGGATCCTCCTGCATGCTACAGAGAAAACTTGACATTTGTAGTTGTAGTTGCCATATGTCACTGGGCCACTTTGTCAACAGCAAATTGTAGCTGGGTTTGAGAGAATCCGTTCGTACTATAAAGTTTGACGTCATCTGCGAAAAGCTTGCAAACAACATTTGAAGTCCCGAGCAGGCCAGGCAGGTCATTTATTAGAGGAAGAACAGAGTAGGCCCAAATATGCTACCCTGGGAAACACCACTGGTAACAAAAGCCTCCTCCGATACAAAACAAAAAAAGGTTGACTTTAACCTTTTGAGTCCTTGAATTCAAAAAATTACCAAGCCATCCTTTAAGGTTGTCTCCAAAACCACAAGCTGAGATTTTATTGATAAGTTTGGAATGTGAAACGGAATCGAAAGCCTTTCTAAAGTCGAGGTATGTAATGTCAATGGCATGCTTTGCTTGGAGTTCCTCTGACCATTGCTGCGTGCATTCAAGTATATTTGTAATTGCGGATCGGGCCTGGACCATGTTGACTGGCATCTATCAACTTTTGAGGAGTCAGATGTTGCATGATTGCCCTGTTTATTACTAGTTCCATTACTCTGCAACTTATTGAAGTAATGGAGATTGGCCTATAGTTTCCAGTTGCCGTAGTGGGTCCCTTTTTATGGATGTGTGTGACCAATGATACTTTCCATTCCTGGGGCAATTTTTGTCTTTAAAAGATATATCGAATGTGCGGGACAATGGCACAGCAAGCGATGACGCGCACCTTTTTAGGAATGTAATGGGAATACCATCAGGTCATGCTGACCATTAAGAATCCAGTGTGCAAAGAGTTTTATGTATGATCACTGGAGAGAAATCAATGCTGTTTATTGTGCTAATGGAACAATGTTCCTGCCACGGATCAGTTCCAGTTCAAAAGCTTCTTAAAAACTTTGCTACATGCTTTAGCAATATTGTTGTATCTCTGTTTGTCCTCATCGTTGCTACTTCGTTTACAAATTCTCCTAAGTTTTGATATTGTCTGCAGAAGCTGGTTGATGTGTAAGGGGTGTTTTTTTCCATCCATATTTGAATACTGTAGCTGAAAATTTTGGGTTAGACAGTTCAAAAGCCACTCCCACTTGACATCTAAACTCCTGCCAATATTCATTCACTATGGGACAGAACTGAAACAGCAAATTCCAGTTAATCCCCTGTAAATATTTATTGAGCCTGAAATAATCTGCACAACACACACTTGCACAACAAGTCCGGTGGAACATTTGGTCTGAAGCTGATGACGTTGTGATCACTATTTGAAATTAAGCATAACGTTTCTATTCTGGTGATAAACTAATAATATATAAATTATATATATACCATATATCCTCGTATATATACTTTATATATATATTATACATTTATATTATCAACAATATATATTTCAAATATTCCATTTTATGCGCCATATGTTTTTTTCATTTTAATAATAATTATTCATTCATTCTTAATTAAGTGTATATCTTCTCTAAATGATTTTTTTCACAATATTTGACTATCAAAATATTTCATGTGGTAATAAATAATATTAAATTGTTAAGAATGCATGCAAAGTCTTTTTATTAAATTAACTTAATTATAGAATTTGGAATGTGAAGATAGCATTATTATTAATGAACTATTACAATGCACGTGATAATTATGCTTACGATGACGATTACGAATTATTATAATGGCATGAATATAATATAAAATATGTGTAATATATGTAATATAATATCTGAGGCTTTAATGACCAATTAACTGATAAATGATGAATCGTTCAAGAAGTTCTCGAGACGATTTCACCTTTGAAAAAGGATTGATGACGTCAGCCTATTAATGAGTTACAGATTTTTAAAGATTTATTTCATAAAAATGTTATTATTACCCATTTTATTATTTATTTTGATAATTTATCGAAGCCGATGTTATAAGTAATATGTTATAAAAAGAATTTTATTCATGTTTATGTTTATATTTATATTTATATTTAGGTTTTTATATTTATGTTTATGAAACAGTGGCAGTTTTGGTTTACTTTGAAGCAGTTTTTAAAAAATTATAAAAAGCATAAATAAATTAATAAAGTGATTACTAAATCATTATCTAACGAATTAGAACATTTAAATCAAATTTCTTGAAATTAATTACAAAATAATTGCGTGTGAATCATTCGGAAGAAGGAAAGAAATTAGGCCAATACACTGTGCCTGTCCTTCAAGATATCGGTTCTGCTCGGTGAGGAAACTCACTCACAACATGGCAACATGACAACCTTGAAACGTAATGCGATACCTTTCACCGAGAAGTAGGTATTAACTACTTTGAAAGTGTCTTTATAGAAATTCCATCAGTTACTTCTTACATGAATGAATTTCATTAAGTTGTGAATGAATTACAATTTGTAAATGAATTATTACTTGTATTGTGGATGAAAGACTTTGTGAGAACATGAAATGAGACCACAACTTGATGAGACATGAGACCAGTTGCCATCGAAAAGGCAATTTCCTCTCGAAAAGAACTCAATTGTGGCTGATTGTAGTTGCATCGAAAGCAAATAATTCCCTTTCGAGGCGAAATTTTTGCACCCTCGATGATGATTATGATCAAGTAGAACGTAAATATTCGTAAATTAATTAATCACTTAACATTTATTTACCGTAATGTTTACTTAGATGAATTGTAAAGTAATTTGAACTATTAAAATTCAATTAAAATAAAATAACGAATTTAATAAGATATTTAATTAAAATGGATCTAAATTTCATCTGCAATAACATGGCTAAAAACAAAAACTAATGTTTTAAAAGATTTTTTTAAATAATACTTTAAATAAATATTTGCAATACAATATTTTTCATTTTATTGTTCAACATAATATAATATAAATAATATTTTTAAAAATGCTTTAAAACAATCGGTAGATTAAAGTTTTACTTAAAAGCTGAATAACTGATAAATTTATTAAATGTTCAAGAAACTCACAAGGTCGATATCCACCTCCGTGAAATCTCAGAAGCACCAACTTCAGTCAAGCGTGCACTGAGGACACCTGCTCAGCTTTTGAGATCAACTGCACCTCACCCGCATGCAAATTAAGCGCTAAATTAATGACTGTGACGTCACTGTTATTTATTTTTTTCACTCTCTTCAAATTCCAGCATGTCTCCTGTCGAATTGAAAGCTTCATGATGGAAAACAGAAATTCAATTTCTTGTCGGCATTTTAAAGAAAAGTGACCCTTTTTCTCAGCTTTAAAAAAAAACACGCAACTTTCTTCTTTTTTGGAAATTAGAAAATCACTTTAAATTCAAAGCAGAGGTTTCTTGTAAATTAACATACTTATTCACGTAAATTGTTGTAAAATGCTGGCGCGAATTCAAAAGAATAATCATTTATCGTCTGTCATTGAGATCAATGAACAAAAAAGCACAAAAAAACATAAAAAAAACTTGGGATCATTTTCTAATGTTAGAATCATTTTCGAATGTTCATATTTGGCCGTTTCTTTAAAAAATAGTTAAATAATTACTAACTATTAATACCTAACTCTTTTTAATGGTTACCATAAATTTACAATATACCACTCCATCTTCGTGCTTAAGCATTTTGTTTGGTAAATGTTTTTAATTAAGGAAGCACGAGTGCTGATTTGTAGTATTCCATCTGCCACACATGGCGATTCTTTTATTTTTCATTCCTTTTCTTTATGATCATCAATTAGTCAACAAGGCCTGGCGATTTATTATTGAAATTGCTTACAAATGGTCATTCATTATAAAATAATTAAGCTCATTAAATTTTAACATTTTAGAATCACTAAATTATAATAATAATGAATCATTAAATTACAATATTTTCGAATCATTAAATTACAATATTTTCGAATCATTAAATTACAATATTTTCGAATCATTAAATTTTAAAATTTCTGGATCACTAAACAATTACAAGGATGGCAAGTGATCCAAACAGATTTATTTTAATCTTCGACTGCCTTCTTGATATCTTCCCGTTGTTCCACAGAATGTCAAGGACATAAAGGGAGGCAAGCTTAACTTGGGACTCGTTGGCGCATACCCGAAGCGCCATCAAAATGAATTATTATGGGCGATGTTACGAATTCTGAGGCCATTTCGAGTAAGTGCGTTAATCGCTTAATGTTAATCCACATCATGTTGTACTCAAGGGCGAATTTAGGGGAAGGAAGCATGGCCCTCCCCGTTATTTGGAAAATATGACAAAATTAAGTAAATCTAAATTTAATAATGTTTTTAATTTAATTTTTTGAATTAATTCAATAATTTACCACTTTCGATAACAATTTTAATAGCTGTGCCCCTTTCCCTAAATCCGGCCACTAACTTCCGGTATGTGGTCCCCGTCAAAGTGTTCTTGATCCGACCTTGGTTGTATCGTTCAAGTTGCATGTTAAGTAATTTCAAGGTGGTTGTGATGCACTCAATATTCACGCGATAACATGGGTAACTGTCCCGTGAACAAAAAAATGACAAAATCTCCAACGTAGTTGCCATTTAGAACAACAACGTTGTCACCTTTCCGGTCGCACAATTGCTGATATTTTTCGATAAATAAATAAAAACGATTTGAAGTTGTTCGTTATCATTTCATTTAACCACATGAATTTATTTACCCCACACTTTTTGAAGACCCCATCACACAGCTGCACCCCATCACATTCAAGCAACAAGTAAACTAAATTCCAAATTGGAAAGCTGTAGAAGCTCGAATTTTATCGATCTTGAAAAACACTCCGAAGTGGGAAAACATCTGCCTACATTCATCCGGAGAGTAGTTGTGGGGTGTGTCAGAGTTTAAGATGTTGTTGAGGTTGCGCCAGAGAAGTGGTTGAACTATTGGACAGCATGCACTTCAGGTTGTCGGCACGTGATTGAAGTACAGCTATGATGAACAACTGCCTGGCATGTTTGAGTTTTTGTTTTTGTTAATGCTGATTTGTTGTGCTGATACTCTCTTTCAAGTCGACGATAAGTCCTTCTGGCACTAATGAGAAGTCTGCATTCATGGAATTCAGGCATCACTGGTTCATGATTAAATCTGCACTTTTTGTACAAAACAAAAGCAAACTCTATGCTAACCACTGCTTTCTCCTAATTCAAGTTGCTGTATTCTGCGATCATCTTCAACTGATCTGCACTGGAATTCCAAGCATAAAACATAACATTAATTCTAAATTGAAACCAAAACGAGAAGAAACTTATCGATGTTAAATGCCAAAATTTAATATTAACTAGAACAAAATATCTTCCATAGAAACCACTGACTTCATTCAAATTACATGTTTTTCATTATGGAAAAACTATTAAATTTGCTGATCCGAGTCTCACATTTCTGAATAATGCATACAATTTATAATAATAATTATAATCACTATTAATTACATCTATCAGCTAATCACTATCTAATTACTATTAATTGTAATATATAATTTGCTTTCCTATTCTTGATTGTCAATAGCTAAAAATCGCTTTTCCTATCTGGTCATTTGTCATATTTTTATGGGCCTATATGTGACTAATTTGTCTCGCATTAGATTTATGCATATCATAAACAAGAATATAATTATTAATTATACCACGTGATCCATAACAAAATGTGAGACGTTAATTCAATTTGCAACAAATATAACCTGGATAAAAACATTAACTGTTCTATAATTTCCACAAATTTCTAAAAGATTCAGAGAACATTTACTCTTTTAAGCGATTGACGTCAGTTCCACTCTTTAACTCAAACCCTCATAAACTTGTAGAAAGGTGGAAATTGACTCCAGTTGTACAGCAACACAACAGCCACATAAAATTAACACATTAACAAAAATCGCATAAAACAAATTGGTTAAGTGGTTAATTTGAAAAACCTTTCATAACAGAAACATAAAACTTTATTCGGTTTATCAAATGTAAACATTTCCAAACAAATAATACTTTTAAATTTATGACAATTTCATTTCATGTCTGTTCGATTTTATTCAATAGTGCAATGATGCACAAATAATTTGGCAAGAACTTCATCGTTTTTAACATTTGACAAACATAGAAGGAGCAATTTGCCGAGATTCCAAACATTTCCTCGAGCAATTTCTCCCTCTTCTGAGACAATTAAATCATGGAAATCGATTAAATCACTTAGATCACTTAAATCATTTAGACCAATTAAATCATTTAGATCAATTAAATCTCTTACATCAATTAAATCATCTAGATTAATTAAATCACTTAGATCAATTAAAATATAAAGATCAATTAAAAACCAACTCAAATGATTCACCAAGTCACCCAATCTTATGAGGCCACAAAATATATAAAAAGTTTTCATAAAACAAATTATAACACTCAACGTTTGGGGAGCTTCAGGCAAATAAAACAAATTGTGAGAAATTATGCTCTGACATCGAACAAATTCAACATAAGACTCAATCTTACCATAAAACAGGTCATTTTGAAAATATTTCAAATTAACAAATAAATCTATCAAAATTTTTAAAGTTTTAAGCTTTATTTACTGTTGATTCACGAATTCACGACTTTTGGAACTTTAGAAAAAAATAAATTATTCTGAAAAATATTGAATGAAATTTGAGATCACAAATCCAAGAGGAATTAGAGGCACTCACCCTAGAAATTACAAAGGATTCAAAATCAATCCACATGTCATGAGAACTGATGTGACTGAAAGGATACATGTCGACATTTAATCAAAATTTCAAAACTTCTACAAAATAAACAATCAACTCACAAGTCATCATTGACTGGAGTTACCCTGTTATTCTGTTAAAATATCAATTTTTAACATCAGAAATAGTCAGGCGTTAGGCTTCTGCAAAGAACTATGCACCTTAAAATTTTGGAAGAATTTGCTCAAATCAAGAGAAGTTTGACTGCTGATGCTGGGGATTTGCTGTTCTTTTGATTCTTGTTCGATTCTTTGTCGAGTGATGTAATCATAGGTCGTCATCTTGCGATATGCTGGAAATTAAAATAATTAGCAACAGCAACTACTCGGAGATTAAATTATTGGCGAAGAAGCAACTTCTCACTCAAAAAGATGTGAAACCCGAGCAAATGAATGATCAACGAGGCCGTAACGAGACACAGAACGACACTCAAAACCACCGTCGCCATCCAAACAACACCTGAGGATTCTATGTAAAACACCTTGAAAACTGAAAATTATTAAATAAGCAGAGAATTATTTTGTTGAAGCAATAATGTAAGTTATAATTTAAGCACTTATCTAATAATAAACTTTACTACCAGGAAGGCAGACATCATAAGTTCTATTGGAAGAAGTTCCATTGAAGGAAGATGAATTCAATTTAATCTCCTCAAGTTGCACTGGAATCAGGTTAATAGTAATAATTTCTAAGTTTAAATTTTTCTATTTTTAAAACTTTGTCAAATTTTCCAGATTACAAGGAAAATCAAGCAATCAAAATGTCCTAACTCAAGTAAGGCTTCAAATATGTTCCCTCTGTTTGATCAGTGAAATAAGAAACAAATTCTAAGCACAAAAAAGCCGCCATCCACAAACAGGCCAATATTGTTGACATGAGGGTCCAAATAAAAGATCTATAATTCTGGGATCCAATGCAATTGTTCAGCCATTTGCAGTGGTGATCAAACTTGGCTATGCATTTGTTGCAAGCACCACAATGTTTAGAACCTGGAGATCTAAAAATAAATATTTTATTATCTATTTATTATTTATCTATTTAGTTTATTAAATCTGAGAAAAAATAGTAAAGCACTTACACCTCTACTTCACAAATATTGCACCAGAAATTTTCAATAACGTTTCTATGAAGATTTCTATCAAATACTGATGGCCTTGCAGATTTTGATTTAAATTTAAAAGCAACATTTTCATCAGCAGGATCAACAGAAACAACAACAATTTGGAAAATTATGTTCACAATCAAAATGATGCTAAAAATCTAAATTTTTCAGGTTAAGAAAATCAAATTACTCTAACTTTTACTTTAACTTTTATTGAAATTCACTCATTCAGCTTCGTTTTAATCAAAGGATACGACATAATTCACGAGTTGAAGTCTTTTTACAAGTGAGGGGATGCATGTTAAATAAAAGTACAGAGTTAAGTATAAAATTACAAACCATGAAATAATTTGAAAAGGATGTAGTGGCCAGGACCAGCCATTAATTCGTCTGAAAGCTTTTTCGCTTTCATCAGTGTAATTTAATTGTTTGACAAAAACTTCCATCAATCATTTACCAGTACAGTAAAAATTTATAATTATAAACGTGCAAAAAAGTGTTCTCTTGGATAGATCTCTGAAAGATATCCGATATTTGTAAAGAGAGGTTGAGCTTCTAAAATCACGACGGGCACCATGGCAATGGTAAGTCTAAAGGACAGCAACCGCCTTTCATTTTAAATTAATTATTAACAATTGTATTTGTAGTTGATGCAATTTGTAAGTTGTAAAAAAAATTAATTTAATAAATATCAATTACAGTCACGATCGGCGAAGAACAAAAAAAGTAAATCTATAAGCTTAAATGAACAACATTGTGAAATGTTTTACAAAATTTATTTCTAAAAAGGTGATTAGTTTGAACTCAATAATGTTACTTTCATCTGCAGTAGTAAACCATGGAACTACCAGAATTAGTGCTCCAGTCAATTTTAAGACAAGAATTTGTTCCCTAACATGATCGTCATTTATTTCAGGAGAATTTCGAAAAAGTCGAGCAAAATGTCTTCTCCTTTCTCGATATTAAATCCTAAATGATATAAATCCACGACATCCTAGAATTGAGTAAAGTCTTACTTTATTTTTAAATAAATTGTTGTTTGATGTGATTGTTTGTTAAATGTTCAGACCCAAATGATATTTAGGATTTATGAATTTTAGGCAAGATTAAAACTAGAATAGCAGAATAATGTTCATAAAAATGAGTTGATAACAAATGAAGATCCTTTTGAAATATACAATTTTATATAGGGTTGGAATCAAAACGGAGAAAGCTAGAAAGTCTCAAGAAACACAGCATTAGAAGATGGGCTGTCGTATTTGTTTAAAAAAAAATTTGTTCCCTATTTCAAACAAAAAAACAATATAAATATATTGTTTGTTAATAACCTCTGATTGATTATTTTGCGTTTATAATTGTTAGACTCCCATCATAAATATCTACAACTGTTCACCTATCAAAGTTCTCATCCATTATGAAATTTTATAATAATAATGATAACGATAACGATGATGATGATAATAATAATAATAATAATAATAATAATAATAATAATAATAATAAATAATAATAATAATAATAATAATAATAATAATAATAATAATGATAATAATAATGATAATGATGATGATAATAATAATAATAATAATAATAATAATAATAATAATAATAATAATAATAATAATAATAATAATAATAATAATAATAATAATAATAATAATAATAATAATAATAATAATAATAATAATAATAATAATAATAATAATAATAATACTAATAATAATAATAATAATATAATAATAATAATAATAATAATAATAATAATAATAATTATAATAATTATAATAATAAGTAATGATAATGATAATGATGATGATGATGATGACGATGATTTTGATAATAATGAATAATAGAGTGAAATCATCCGCTATAGGTAATGGTGTTGTCTGTCTTGATTGTTTATTTGTGAAGAAGTTCATTGGAACATCTTATTGTGTTGAGGCATTTAAATATCAACAACATCTGGTGGGAAGGCACAAATCTGGCGTGCAAACCAATCATTGCCAACAAACAGCATTGTTGAGAAATGTTGAGACTCAGTTACTGATCCAATATCAACCGTAATTTGTTTGTTAAAGTACTTTATGCACATGAAATCGAAAACTTAATATTAACATTTCTTAGCGAGTTGTAGATGAAGTTTTAAAAGTTCAAGTTATGATCTTCTGGAGTTAAATACGACATTAAAGAACTTAAATTAGCTCTTGTCTTAAATGAAGTTTACGAATATTTATGGCAATAATATATTATTAATGATATTTATATAATAATACTAGTATAATAATAGAGTAGAGGAGTATTCTGACACTAGACACCAGTTGGCTCGTAAATGGATGAATCATTGGAACATCTCCCAATTTCTAATTTCTTCACCGCAAGTGCAAGTGCGAAATCATTATGACTTTTTGAAGCGAGAATAAAAAGCTGAACAATCAACAAGAAATTCTTTGCCAACATTTTCATTCTCCAAACAAGTTTTTAATTATTTGAAATTTTCTGTCATACTTTCTCGAGCAATGAACTTTGTAGAGTTCTCTGCAATTTCATGAAGTTGAAAACAATTTTTAGAAATTATCGCTAATATTTGTTCATGGTTTATTTGTGTGCAAGCAGAGAGCTTCAAATTACATTTTCATTACACGTTCAAACGTTTAAATAAAAAAACTTCCAATCCAGCCGAGCACACACAAAATGATGTTCTTAAATAATCTCAAAACGTTTCTATGCAGTTAAAATTCTTAAGAATTCAGGAAGCCACGCGCCATGTCCGTGAGGGCAGACGAGCTATCTTCCTCGTCGAATTGGTGCTGATGACTCAGCGATGGAGTGGAAACGTCCGACAGACTAGGAGACATGAGGCTCTTCAGGGTTGACCTGTTCACCCCAGAACCCTGGGGGGATTCTGAGGAAGTGTGGCTCTTGTCAGTAATGGAAGATGGTCCGTCGTCCCGGCAGGATAGGTCTTCACCCCTTTCCAGGTCTTGTTTCATGACATTTCTTCTGAATTTAGCCCGAGCATTTTGAAACCAGACCTAAATTGTTTGCAATTCTCGTAAATTTGATTAATAAAACAAATTAGCTGTTTTTTACAACTTATGGTTTTAGTTTGAATATTTCTACAACAATATTTTCAAAAATGAAATATCTTCAATTCGAGTAAATTTCAATCATTCTCCAAGCTATATTAGAGCAGTTTCATCTTTCAACAGGGCATTAATATCATTGTTGACGTAGAAATTGATGAAAAAAAAGTTTTCAGATCACTATGCAACCCAGCTGGACTAAAGTGTGATCATGGTTAACATATAATTTTGTCCTTTATTAGCAGCTCATAAAACTTTCACTTGAAATAGGCATAGATTGTGATGCATCAAATGTGTAGCCAAATGTAAATAAATAATAAAATATTATGAAATACTAAGTAAAACAAATATTTTGCCTCAACAAAATGAGGATATAATTCACAATTGCTAAAAATAAATACAACGTGGCATCACATTGTTATTATTTGTTATTATCACAACAAATAAAATGCTTTTATCAACCCCCTTTATGACTTCAGAGTAAATTTTATTTAATTATTCAAATTGTTCTCAATATATATCAAGATATCAACTTATCTGATGTAATATGATTCACAACCAAGGAATTAAATAAAAATATGAGTAATATTATAAATTTTATATTATAAAAGTTTCCACTCCTCTGAATTTACCCCTCATTGGAATAAAGTTGTAAAAATAAATCACAAAGCTGCTAAAGTCATTTATGAGAAGAAATAAATTGACTTCATCAACAACTTAATGCAGCATTACTAGAAGTTATTTTGTGATTGCAACAACGTGCTTGCAAAAACTGGCCAATAACATTCAACATGTCGACCAGTAACAAAATTTTGCAAAGTACCTGTAAGACTCGCTTGGTCAGACCAGTTTTCTGTGCCAATTCCTTCAAGTCTTTGGCATCGGGGTTGTGGTTGACAGCAAAATAGTTCTTCATTGTGCGCAGTTGGTGATGTTTGAACGAAGTCCTGAGACGTTTCTGTCTGCTGTTGTTGGAGTTGTTGACGCTGTTGTTGTTGTAAACACCGACCAACGATTTTCCATCCTTCACAAATTGAAATTCTTCACCTGCCAGGAATTCAACTGGATTGCTGTCGTCTGCTCAACAAATAACAACAACAAATTGGCAAATGATCTACTTCACTGTTGTTTTATCTCATGAACATTTGATGTAGATAGAGTCCTGTACATTATGTGGCCATTATCAGATTTGTTCGTGAGCCTTGTTTGCTAAGAATAGAAGAATGTAATCCTCCCAAACCATCAACACTATACAAACTAACAATTTTATACTTTGTAATTATAAGATTCTCAATATTGGTAAATTTAAAAATAGTTTAAATATGAAACTTTTTACAAAGGATGCAATTTTTTACAAAGGATTGCAAAGGTTAACTTTTATAGTACTTAGGTTTACTCTTAAATATAAATGAAGATAAAAAAGTTTTTCCATAGTGTTGGAAATAATCAGAAATCTCTTTTTAGAGAGAAATTAAAATTTATGTTTGAAATTTGTTTACTGAATGAATTCTAAATTTCTTACTGAAAAAAATAAAAAAAATGCGCCAATTTTATTTTTGAATAAAATTATTATATTAATTTTAATTAATACTTTAATTTTAATAATATTGATTTTGGGCGCCACTTAGTTCGTTTATAAAGGAGGATCGGCTCTGATTTGAGGACACATAAATTCAAACTCCATTTTCACAAGTGGCAGTTGAATTGATAACTTAAGTTATTACTAATGCAGTTCCATAGCCAGAAAACATGCATCATGTTTTGGTTGTATTTTAAGTAGTAGAGCTTATGTGACATTTAATGGTTTATTGTTTAACATATTTATATTATATCTATATATATATATAGTCTTCTGTGCCAATTATTATTATCACTATCATTAATATTATTATTATTATTATTATCATTATTATATGTAATTATAATTTATATAACTAATGTTCAATATAATCAGCTTACAATGACATTCATCGGTAAAAAAGTTTCTAGAAAACTCACGGAAAACATATTGATCGTCGAAGGGGTCCGTTGCCGGGAAAATATATGAATCGTCTGCAGGTGTCTTTCTTTTCTTCGACCGACACCTGACATTCTCTACGTAATTGTAACCTGAATTCTGATTGGTCTGCAATTCTAACTCTTGGAGGCTGTGATTTGTCGTTGAATCCAGAGAAGGCGGAGTATTGAAGTGAATGATTGGCTGAACGGAAGTGGTCACTGAATTCGAATCGATAGGAAATGGCAGAGTTTCGAGATGAAGAGAAGATATTAGAGATTCGAAGTGTGCTTTGCAGTAAATGCGTCCTTCCATCTGTCCGTATTGATGCCCCGATGATATGCTCGTCAGGCAAACTACGCACACGAAGCAAGAGACGTGGAACAAATCCCGCTCTTTCGTGCAGACGACGAATTCATCGGGAGATATAAAGACATCGCACTTTTTGCACCTCTTGCCAAACAGCCTGTAAATGAAACGGGTGTTGTTGAAATCAAATCACATCACACTCAATGAGATTTCGTGAATTGAAGTCAATATCAACTTCAATCGATATCAATATCAACAAAGAAGATGTTAACTGAGACTGAATGCTCGGCAGGAACGATATTCCTTTTTCGAAAAATATCGATGGCAGCTGTTTTGTTAGTGAGAATAAAAATACAGCAGATGATTGACGCGTGAAGAATTGTTTACGCATCAGCAGAATAAACTCTTCAATTTTGGAGAGACTTCTTTCGAGCAGAAAAAGTTTGAATGACAAACCAGTTGAGTGCGTTGTATCGTGACAACAATGCGAGACAAGTGAGCTTTCACATCTTAATCAGAAAGGAGTGCATCAAGTTTTTGTTTGTTTTCCTTGTGACATGAAATGGTCGCACTTTACAAATCCTCAACTCTTAATCCCTCTCATGTCTACGCCGCTCATGGTAACGATCTTCGGAGTCATTTGTAGCGACACCATTAAATAGCAGAGATCTTAACGCCAATAGCAACATGACTATTAACAATAGTTAATCGTAGTAATACTAATAATATTAGTCACTTCTATTCATAATATTTATAAATAAAATTTAGACTTAACGTGGTGCCGATGAAAATGTATAAAAGACAATTAAGTGCCAACCAGTCAAAGAAAGGGTTCCATAATTATTCGTGCATGTGAATGAATCACTCGTTCGTGGCATTAATTCAGCGCGACATGATTGAAGCATCGTAGGGATGGTCACAATTAACTTGAGTTCGGGTCATCCTGTGACGTCAGCAAAAGAAACAGATTGAAGCTGAATGAAACAGATTCAGGATTGTATTGTTTCATGAAGTGCATTTCCAGGTGGAAAATAATTCCACTTCATTCCTATTGAGGATGATGATGATGATGATAAGAACGACGATGATGATGATGATGATCTGAAAACTTTTGAAATACAACGAAGATGGGAACCAGATGCATGACAGTGGCTATATTAATGTTGTTTTATGCCAGTCAGGAGACAAAATGATTTAGAGACTAAATTTTAGCTTTTGAAGAAAATTTATCAATAAATTATTTTTAAATTTGTTGAAGTAAAAACTGTTTGAAATTAAGCAGTTATTCATGTAACGCGAGAAATTTATTGTTTGAGATTTTTATGTAAAAATTTCAGTGAATCACAAAGTGATTTTCAATTTCCGAGTTGTTTTCATTAGAATAAATTTATTTTTTTATAAAATTAAATTCCAATTTGTGAGTTTACTTTCATTAAAATAAAATATCAAATATCAACTCCAATTTATCACAAAAATCTATCAACAATTAATGAAAATAATCGCTTTAAAATCGATCAAACACAGAAGTTGGTGAAAGTGACAAATGCAGCCGTCCATCCTTATTGATGTCAATCGGAGCTTCCCTCAGCAAGAGTCTTGCATCCAATAACGAAGGTCATAACGCAACTTCGTCTTCCATCAGCAACTTCTGAGAGGCCATTCCTGCCTGAGAATCCATTTCTAATTAGTTTCCAGTTTTCTTCTAATTTTTCCCAAATTAAAGATCGCAAGATGTTTTTATGCTGCAATTAGGCTGTCGTTATCCGCTTCCCAGCACCTTCAGACGCGTTGAAGACATCTGTCTGACGACTGGAACAGGCTGCTGATTTGGGTCTTAATTTTCACATTTTCAAACATCTCTCAAAACCTTTACTTTCTCAGTCACCCGATCGTCACACACAACAACAACAACAACAGCAGCAGTAGAGTCGTCTCTCTCAAGTCTGAGTAATTGGCCGAACCGTCGAGAATGCTTGACTTCGGAGAAGAACAAAGTTGGACAACCTCTCCACATTCCAAATCATCGGAGTGTGAAACTTGAAAGACGAACCTCCCGCGGCCGAGACTTTTCATTTCTTGTTTCGTCCACTTTTTCATCCATTGTTCGTCCGTTTTATGTTCATTGTTCGAGCGTACTCTGAGCACATTTCAACCGTTGTTCGACGACGTTGAATCCATTTCTACGGAGTGCACTTCGAATCCAAACAACTTACAATGGCAGTCACTTCTGAGCCGATGACGCGGCTCTCCGTGGGCGCCACTTTATTCAAACAAGCGTGACAAAAGGTGCGTGGATGCCCCCCAGTGAGGCGCTGAAATCACGTACGATCAATGCACCTCTCCGACGAGACGGCCGACTACAAATTCAGAGCAGGGTGCAACGGACGACCTCGGAGAGTTCAAAGTTCATGCGAGGTCTTCAATCGAACGTTGTTCACGCCTAAATTCCAGTCTGAGGATTTTTTCCAAGAGCGTGCATTCCTTGGCAAGTTTAGATGCCTCTTTCCTTCATGCTTGGTTGCCCTGTGACACGGTCGGGTGATCGGAGTGTCGAGAAATAGCACACACCTGGCATGGATGTAGCAGGTGTTGCACTTGTTTAAGAGTTTTTCTAAAGATATTACTTTCAATTCTGTTCGAAATGGTGACCTCAATGACATACATGACATGGTAGTGATGACGTGAGGACGATGGTGACATTCAACTCACGTCAACTTACATCAACTCGTATTGCAATGTAGGACAAAATCCAAACATGCAACGCTACATCGGTATTAATTAGGAAAAAACCATTGTTCTCAAATCTAATATTGAATCATTATAACAATTACAATAACATGCAGGATCACATTCAGTGGATATTTCAGTCGGTGCTGATGGAAATATTAATGCAAATTTAATTTAAGAAGAAATTATAACTATTTACGAAAAAATGTATTTGCTAATATTTTTTAAATATTTGGATTAATGTTAAAAATAAAAATTCATAAATCAATATTCAACAAACAGACATTAAAAGGAACGAATAAAATACACAGTGGTCACATAAATTACGTGAAGAGTTTGCACGACGGAGGAGTACAATTAATCTTGAGACACATCAGCACATCAACACAACCGCATAACTCCGTGTGCACGCATTTCAGAAGTTCAACCAACAAATGACTTTCAATCATCAACCCTCTTTCAACCAGACCTATCTTCAACCAATCAACCCGTCTTTTACTTTCAACCCATCTGTCAACTGCCGACCCATCTTCAACCATCAACCCATCTTCAGCCATCCACCAATTTTCAAGAGTCAATCAATCCTATTTTTAACAATCAAAACATTTTCAAACACCAATTCATCTTCAACCATTCCACCCATTTGAAAGTCAGGTTTCAGTAGATCGTTGGCATCTGCCCAAAGAAAATGAAAGAAGATTACCTAAGACATGGATAAGATAAGAAGGACTGAAGAATTGTTAATTTAAATATTTATTTTAGTTTATTATATTTTCAATTATTGATTTTCATCATTTTCAACAATTTCACACACACACAAATACGACCATATTTTCAATCGCATTTTCATTCATTCATTCATTTTTTTCTCTGTTTCCACCGCCAAATTAAACAAAAAGTCGATTTGAAACGCCTCTTCCCGAGAAATGGGAAATTTGAGAAATAAAAAATAATTGGCAACGAGGGACGCTTCAACCCTGGTTGGTTTGTCTTTCAATCACCGAGGGAATTGGACGTAACTGGTTGAGAGATGAAGCATCATTTTCATATCAGAACAAGTTCACTGATCACTGATAAGAAGCCATTTATATCTCAATCGACATATGACTGAGTTGTAACAAGAGTACCTGATTATGATCTCGATAAAGTGGCTCGTGTGATGTGTGTGCGTGTGCGTGTGTGTGTGTCTCTTTCAAATGGACCATATTTATTAATACATTACTGCTCCAGATTTACAATAAATCCAAACAGAATCAAGGAAGGAATGTAGTTTTCAAATAATTTTTAACAAATTAATAGAAAGTTCAATTAAAGTTTATTCGTTAAAGACATCGTACGCAACTTATTAATACACAGAAAGAAAATATAAATAATAAAGAAAATATGTACACATTTATTTAATTTAATAATAATACGATATATGGTATAAATTGTGTTATATATGCCGTATTGCAAGAATTACGTGACCATTTTAAAGGCAATTTGTACATTGCAACAAGTCGTAATGCACTAGTTAAGTGCTGAGTGTCTATTGATCATGAGTTCAATCCAAAGTCATTAAATTAATTTTTAAGAAAATACGATTAATTCGTAAACAAAATCATCAACGAAAACCATTTATTCACTTTCTGCACCAACCAAGAAATGTCGACAACAACAATGACGATAATAATAATAATAATAATAATTATAATTATAACAATTTAAAAAATAATAATAATAATGCTAACTATAACATATAATAATGCTATTATCACTAACCACCATCTAATCGAATCATTTATTGCTAACCGATTAAAACAACAACGTAACCAGTAGAGCACGTAAACATCTTTTAAGACACATTCTCACAAGACACATTCTCACATTCACAGACCCACCTTTTATGATCTTGGCAGCAGAATATCTTGTCTTCATTAACGACGCACTTCGATCCAAACTGGAGCGATTCTCCGCACTCGTGGCACCTGAGGCACTGCATGGAACTGTGCCACTGAAGTCCTCCAGCAGTCAGAACCTCTCGATCGAGGATCAGCTCACCGCATCCGTGACACCAGGCGTCTCTCCTCGTGCTTCTCCTGTCCTGGAAACTGCTTCTCGAGGTGAACTTGTCCGAAGACACTCGAATCGACTCTGTGGCTCTGGCCTGAGTTTCCAGAATCATGACTGGCTGTGGTTGCCTTTGAGACTGTTGTTGTTGTTGGTGATTTCGACGCAGTGTGTTTATGCTGTTGACGGTGTTGTTGTTGTTGTTGTTGCTGCTGATGTCGGAGAAGAGAGATCATGTTAGAGAGCGATTTAAAGGTATTTCAAAAATAGAGAGAAATTATCAATTGGTCACGCTTGATAAGACTTCGAAGCATATGTTGAAATCCCACAAATGCAAATCAAAACTTGATAAGAACTCATTTACATCGCCTCTCATTCCGTTATCAATAAACTGGCATCATCTACTCATCATGGTAATACTTTTTTTCTTTTCCTCATCATCATTATCATCATCATCAACAGCATCTACATCATCATCATCATCAACACTGTCGCGCTACTATCGCCATCATTATTATCATCACCGAGACGGCTGTTAATTTTAATTTTTTGTATTTATGAAACGGTGCCAGGTTCATAAAGTTGCACAAATAAACTTCATTGTGAGTTCCTTACTTGCATTCACGAATACGCAGAACATTTAATAGGTTTTATTAATTAACACATTAATTAAGATCAGTCTACACATTTTAATCTAATTTATCGTGTAATTATCAATAATAATAGATTATATTATTAAATATAATAATTTTATATAATGGTAATAAAGTTAAAAACTCTTGCAAATGGCCAGGATTTGAACTCCTAACGTTGTCACACCACTATATAATATTAAATATCTATATTTTTTTAATATATTCTAAAAATCATTATGTAATATTAATTTATTACTATCATTATCATTATTATTATTAACATGTTATATAATTATGTATAAATTATTAAATTGCTAAATTTAATTTCATTCATTATAATTATGATTTTTTCTCAAGACAAGTTTAATGAAAATGAATGATGTTAATAATAACAATATTAATAAAAATAATAATAAAAATAATAAAAATAATAATAATAATAATAATAATAATAATAATAATAATAATAATAATAATAATAATAATAATAAAAACCCACGGCAGCACACCACGGACCCACCACGCAAAGGTCTTCAGCAATACGTGTATACAATGTATACAGTATATATATACAATGCATACAATGTATATAATGTATACAATGTATATAATATATATCCATCACATGTCTGCACCTTACGAACTGGCGCAAAATAAACTCAGAAATTTTAAGTCGAAATTGAATGAATTTCCTTAAAAAATGAAACCGTTGATGACGTCGAGTTGTGGTTGTGAGTTGTTGTTGCTTGTTGTTGATGTTTTTGTTGCTTGTTGCCTGCTGTTGTTGTTGTTGTTGCTTGTTGCCTGTTGCTGTTGTTGTTGTTGCTTGTTGTTGTTATTATTATTTGTTGTTGTTGCTGTTGTCGGATAATCTGAACACTTTGCTACTTTAGTTTCAGCGGTCATTGCGTACGTGTGAATGACACGTAAATCCTCTGTGACAGGACATACTTAGCAGCTTTATGAACCCGCAAAAACGAACAAGACGGTTCCCTCGTCTGAGAAATTCGAATGTAAAGACATTACGCTAATCCTCTCTCGGTTATTAAGAACCTTAAGAGCTTCAATGAAATCCATTATCAATGCATTTCAAGCCGCTCGGAAAACGTTCACAATTTGAGGTTCTTCGGGTCTTCGTACTTTTCACGACGAACTTTGGCTCGTTTCGTTGGAATCTCGAGTGAGTTTGAAATTTTATCCACTCGGTCGTGTATGCGTCAAACCACGTTTTACGAGTTTTAGCAACAGTCACGTCCCCAGCACTTAATTCCGAGTTGAAAGCAACAACAAGAATCAACAAACTCACCCTTATTCGGCTAAATTTTCACGAGTCCAAGAGCTTAAAATCCAGAGTTTATGTATTTTGGACACTGAGTCTGGCATCAATTTGTCATCCTTCAAGACGCAGGACGAGCAACTTGTAAATTCGTAATTGTTTCCCTCCAGTTAAATATCAGACAAAATACGAGACGTTTAAAAACTTAAAAGGACTTCCACGCTTTTCAAACTAAGAAATCACAGTCTCACGCACCATATGGCGGCTTGCAACTTTAACAAGCTTTAACACGATTGGACCTCTTTATGAAAGCTATGTTCTTATTGGTTCCTAGCCTATCGAAGGCGGAGTCCAAAGTGTCTGTTGACACCAGTCAGTACATAAATTTCTTTCAGAGGGTGCGCTGCTCGAACTATTTTCTTCGATAAGAATTTGTCATTCACGGAACTCAAAGCTATTCATCACTGGGCAGGTACTTGTGACGTAACGATGACGTCACCTGTCATCGGCAGAAGTTGTTTGGCTGCACAGCGAGGAAGATTTTAAGTGCTTCGAACAACTTTTAACTCTTGCATCCCATTGCGAGTGGATGCGTGAATGTTTGGAAAAGCACCAAATGATCAACACGGTTTCGTCGATGATGATGATGATGATGACGATGACGATGATGGTGATCATTACCAAGATATTAAAGTGTCCTTCTCGATTTTGTAGCTCTTCTGAACTTGCAGCTCTTCCACTCCCAAAAGTGGTGAAAGAAAGGTAGTCTCGAAAAGCAGAGTAGTTGGTGAAAATGACTCGAGTTGAAATAAAAGTAACGAGAAAAAGTTTTGGCGGTAATTTAATACGACAGTGCCCATGCTTCGTTGACAGATTTTGATGGCCTTTGTTGGAAAAGGTTGTTTTGAGGAGAGATACGAAGGAGGAAAGAAGGGTTGGTGTTCATGCATGCATAACATCTGCTACACGTTTCAGTGTAAACACGTGTGAAAGTTCCTACATCGGATGTCAGAAGTTGGCGTAAAAAAATCTTACGCAAGGTGCTCGCGTCGTAACGTCACGCTTGGCTGACCTTCCATGGAAGCCTCCAACACGGCCATTCATTCCCCCGGAGAATGACTCTACCGACAGAGCAGCAGTCGTGGTGGAAAAGATGGTGGTTCCATCCGAGGGAGGGAAACTCAAAGCGTCTGCAAGCCACTCGACTTTGTCCTCGTAAAAAGCGACCGCGGTTACTTTTTGAGAGCATCAACAAAGAGGCCTCCGTGAGAGCATTTGGAGAGCACATTCCGAAGATATCGAGTTCTGTTTGTTGCCACTCACGGTGAACAACGTGGAAAGATTGAGCGCTAAAGAGATGAATTTTCTCCTTCAAACTGAACTCGCAGGTCATTATTGTTCCGAGGGAACGAACGCTTTCAGTGCAGCTGAACAGTCTCTCGGGTTCTGGTACGACTAACATCCGCATCAGGTTCCAGGTGCTTTCCAGAAAAGTTAGCAAAGGATGCACCGGAACATTTATTTCCAGCTGGAAGAATGCATTTAGAAGGCAGTCACGTGACGACACCGAGGAGAAGCAATTCGTAAAAAGTATCAGATTCGAGATCAACCGGTCCAATAATAATTGGCCACAATTCTCACATCAAAGCGATAAGCTGTTCGGTCTAGGAGGCAGTGAAGTTTACAAGTCTGTTTAAGAGCGTCTCGATTCGAGATGGAGCGAGTGTCTCTAATTAAAAAGCAACCTGTTCCACTCCCTTCCTGGATGATGCCTTCGCTGGAAAATGTTTCATTCCGACTTCGCTGTATTGTTTTGATTAGAAAGAGATTCTTCATTTAATGTGATAATCATCGCTGCCGTTATCTCCCTGCTCGATAGTCATTTATCTAAACTCGTCCAGAGAATGGTCGTCGTCGTCGTCGTCGTCATCATCATCACCATCATCAACATCATCATCATCACCACCATCATCACCAACATCATCACCACCATCATCATCAACATCATCATCACCACCATCACCACCACCGTCATCATCATCATCATCATCATAACCATTAACAATTGAAGTGTAAACTTCCAAGTACCATCCATCATCATCATTATCATCATCGTGTGGATGGATAGGACTCGAAATTAGGGACGCACTTGATCCCTGCTCACCTCTCCACGTGACACATCAGTGACGTCACATCCTCGCTTTGACCTTCGTCCGTGGTCAGTTCCAGTGCTTGTGCCAGGATCATCACTCATGTCTCACTGTCTCCCGGGTTCACATGTTGTGCGTTTGGACGTATTAAATAAACGATCGTGTCACCGTTGTCACCAGCAATTTCCCGCCTTTCATTTTCTTTTCTTCATTCGTTCGATAAAGCATCTTGCATTCTGCTTTGTTCATTTTTAATCAAGTTTTTGTTCCTAAAATCACTGTGTGCTTAAAATAAATGCCGAATAAACTTTAAAACGTGATTTCAGGCCTATTAATATATCTCTCTCAAGTCCTAAGTTTTCTGGTGCTATCATTATCATAATTTAACGAGACTATTGGCAATGTGAAGAGATATAATGTATGGTATGAGATATATATGAGAATGTATAAACAATTGGAACGGGCATGAAATGATTGATTGCATGGTTGGATGAATTTAAACCCGCCTTTCTTTCAATTAATTGAATTCAAAGAGATTACTTAAATCTACGAATGTGATGCTTGAATTTGTTAACAAATAATTTCCCGATGTTCGAAACGTAATTCTATCTGTTGGATTTTATTTTAAAATATGGAATTTTGATTTTATTTACTTCGCTGTGAAGCATCTGTTCCCGGAGTCCATGTTTCCATGTTTCCATGGAAGTGATCGGAATCAACTGCATTCCTTGTTTACTCAGCAGGTCATCCATTCGTTGTGCAACCTCACACTCCTGCTACTTAGCCGCAGGCGTTTTAGTCTCTTATCGACGTTTTGGAGGCAAAAATAAATAAACGATACCGATGCGATAATGGAGTGTAACAAATAGAAGCACTGAAGTTTGACCAGATAGTCCGATATTTTATTAGGCGTGCTTCCTTCCAATGCGAACTTCCATCATAAACAATCAGTCCAATTAAGGGAGGTGTGCCTGTATAAACATTTGTCTTGAACGTGTTTCAACCGACTTCTATTTTTAGTCTCAGAGGGGATTGACAGTGCAATAATTGGGTTCCCCGTACGCGTGACAGCTGTCTTGTCTGGTTCCTCTGAACTTTTCAATCTTTAAAAAAGGTTCATAACTTCGTTTTTCGAGGCCACATCACGGCTAAAGATAAAATTATTGTTGTTTTCATGACAATTGAATGACCAAAGGTAAGGCCCAAGACAAATTAAGTTTTGTAAGATAAGTTAAAATTGGAGGAAGTTAAGATTCTTTTGCACCCGGATTTAGTTTTGTTGTCGACATTTGAAAGGCGTGAATTTTTTTTTATAAAAATGTTCCTCGAGTTTTTTTGAAAGTTTTTTTTTTAAGTTGTCGCTTGACAAGCGCCCGTTCGAAAGGTATTTACTCCCCTTCAGTCAACTTTTTGTTATTTTCCTCATGTTAATGTATTTGTATTTGTATTTGTATTTGTATTTGTATTTGTATTTGTATTTGTATTTGTATTTGTATTTGTATTTGTATTTGTATTTGTATTTGTATTTGTATTTGTATTTGTTTGTATCTAACCCATTTTGAGTGCCTTATGGGATGCGAAGGTACTTCTTAATCACCATTTACATAGCTACCCATTCGCCAACCTACATTCCTTACCTTTTACCAAAAAGCAGGCGCATTTCAGCATTTTCCAAGGGGGAGCAAACCTTCGCACAACTTGGGGAGACGGAGTTTTTTGGCTTCTAACCAAAATTCAGGAGAGGGAGGGCAAACCTTGATAAAACTTAAATATATATATATATGTAATAACTTAACCTTGATAAAACTATGTATATCTTAATTATATATATATATATATTATCGCGCCCCGTTACCTTAATATCATTTACATTACGACTCTCTTGACAATGTCGACGATAATAATAACCATCACCACATCCAAAACCATTATTTTTTGTTAATTATTATTAATGTTATTATTATTATTATTAGCTCCGAGGCCCTGACACAACTGCACTGGCTACCCATCCATCTTCGCATCATCTACAAAATATCTCTACTCACTTATCGCACATTAACTATACCCAACCCCCCTTATCTCCATCATCTCATTCGCTACCGTCACATCCCCGATCACCTCCGCTCATCTTCTACAATTCATCTCCACCAACCTGTTCACAAATCATCCATAGTCAACCGAGGCTTCTCTTATGCCTCGCCCGCCGTCTGGAACAGCCTGCCCCCCATCATCCGGTCTCAGCCCACGCTCGAGCTCTTCAAGCGCCAGCTGAAGACCCATCTCTTCAAAAAGTTCCTCGAAGACCCAAGGCGCCTCTGACGCTATGCTTAAGGCGCCATAGAAATAAACTATTATTATTATTATTATTATTATTATTATTATTATTATTATTATTATTATTATTATTATTATTATTATTATTATTATTATTATTATTATATTATTATTATTATTATTATTATTATTATTATTATTATTATTATTATTATTATTATTATTATTCATTATTATTATTATTATCATTATCATTATCATTATCATTATCTTATCATTATCATTATCATTATCATTATCATTATCATTATCATTATCATTATCATTATCATTATCATTATCATTATCATTATCATTATCAGTATCATTATCATTATTCATTATCATTATCATTATCATTATTCATTATCATTATCATTATCATTATCATTATCATTATTATTATCATTATCATTATTCATTATCATTATCATTATTATTATTATTATTATTATTATTATTATTATTATTATTATTATTATTATTATTATTATTATTATTATTATTGTTATTATTATTATTATTATTATTACTCCAATGAGCAATAGACCAGCAACAGCTGATCACCCAAAAACAACTCTAAAGCAAATAAAGTTTTGAACTGTTGATGGTCTTATTTGCTTTCATTAATGTCCGTTGCATAACACCACACGATTAGTACGGTGCATCCGCAACGGGTCCGAATCCGTGACGCCATCCTGGGAGGCGCAGTCTTAACCGTGCTGTTGAGTGTCTTGCTTCATTGAAATTTAAATGCAGTTATTGAGCCATTTTAAAGGTGTTTCCTCAGTATTTTGACACCCAATGTTTTCTTTCAAGTAAGACGATGCCGATTATGATGAAATTGTGCAATGCAATCCTGAAAGAAGGAAGCATAATTTTTAAGAAAATGGAATCTCCTGAGATGTAATGAATATCAGAGACGTTTTTCGAGTGCGATTATGATGGAGTACTTTCGAATCCCATTGAACTAACTATTACCAGCTTTCAGTATCCGCCTTCACACGTTGATCTTGGTATGAGTAAAGTTTTAACCCGAACTCAGGTTCCCCGATTTCCCGGTTCAATGTGTTACGGCCGGGCAAAATGGGTTAGAGACGGGACCGTACATTTACTCACACTGATAATAAAATTGAACAAGGTTTTGCAAATTTTCTAAACGAGTTTAGCACCAAAACAATTGAAAACATCCTCCTTGCTTTTAGGCGTTAGGATTATTTTTAAACCACTCCTATTTATTGGATTGCCTATAGTTTTTAAAACAGGTAAAACGTTAAATATTTTAATTTCTAACGATCCGACCTGAAATTCAAAAAAAGAATGGAAACTTATCCAAAGGGGCAGCTAAGTTGTGGCATTTAACATTAATCTAAAGATTGTTAGTTAAAAATAATGAGATGATTCTGTGTCTTATAAAGTTACTCTTATGAACTAAAATCGTTGTAGTTTAGAGAAACGCAAACCAAATTCTCATATACAAATTAAACAAATTAAAATGTCAATGTTTTTTAATGTTGATTTTATTTAATTCAAAATATTTTTTTTAAATTGAACTTGGAATTAAAAAAATGGTAAACTTCAGTGCCATTTCTTCTATTTGTTGTGAGAAGTCCGCAATCGTTTTGTATCACGGTAGCGATAAGCTGCTATGTCTACCATGAATTCTCCAGCCAGCTCTGGGCGGAGCGTTCCTCATGGTTCGCCAGGTATTTAAATTTTATTTTATAGGATACGAACTAAGAGAGATATCATTCAACATGTACCCTCACCTGATACAATATTAGCTTGTCAAATGATCAATTCAACATTTATATTGATACTGTAATACGTCGTCAATATTTTCAAGTTTCTGCAAAAGGAACAAAATTGAAAGGACATCCCGTTCAAATTGTTGTTGCTAAAGACGACCAATCATTTGAACTTGATGAAGAGGAATTGTCCAGCATATTGTTGCATCCAAATGTCAGGGATAAAAAAGTCGTTGTTCTTTCTGTCGCAGGAGCCTTTAGGAAAGGAAAATCATTTTTTCTAGACTTTTGCCTTCGATACTTAAATGCACAGGTATTGCTTACTTGTGATAGGCATTTGTTCTACATGTACTAAAATGCATTAATGCATTTATTGTTATGAGATTTTTATGCTAGGATGTAAAGATCTGCTTTTATTGTAGAATTCTCCTGATTGGTTAGGGGATGATGATTCCCCTCTCGAAGGATTTCCATGGAGAGGAGAAACAGATGGATGCACCTCAGGAATTCTGCTCTGGAGTGAGCCATTTGTCACAACTCTGTCAAAAACTGGTGAAGAGGTTGTAATGTTTAATGAAAATCACCTTTAGTCTTTTTACATGTTACAATGCAACGGCCAATCAATTCAGGTTGCCATCCTCTTGATGGACACACAAGGGTCGTTCGACACTCAATCCACAATCAAAAATTGTGCCACCATTTTTGCACTCAGTCAACTTCTGAGTTCCGTGCAGGTCTTCAACATTGCTATGAACATTCAGGAAGACAATCTACAACACTTGCAGGTGCTTATTCGACCATCGTAGACGTTATTTGAGATTATTATTTTCCTTTCCTTTGCCAGCTGTTTACTGAATTTGGTCGACTTTCAATGGATGAAACAAACTCTATTCCCTTCCAAGTAGGAATGAATAATTTCCATTTATAATACGAAAGTGTTTCCTTTTCTTCGTTAAATCTGTTTCACTCGGTCAGCTTAAATAAAATATAATCTTCTCTTAAATGCTCAGGATTTATATTTCTTGGTCCGTGACTGGCAGTACCCCTACGAACATCCCTATGGAGAGCTTGGTGGGCAGGAGCTAATAGACAAAAGATTGAGGGTACTTTAGTAGTCTTATAATCCGAGAACCCTAGGTAGCTAATTCGTATTTTTATATTTCCTTTATAGATTGTCGACGGCCAACACTCAGAGCTGGAAAAGTTGAGGAAGCACATAAGGTCATGTTTTCGGAAAATAGGGTGCTATCTCATGCCCCATCCTGGTCTTAAGGTGGCTACCAACCCCTACTTTGATGGCAGATTAACTGGTAATTACATTCAACATTTCCATAAATTCATTTCAAAACATTTAGAATTTTGTAATTTTGTTGATTTAATTTTTTTACTTTTGAAACAATTTGTGCTGATGATAAAGTGTTTAAAGTTGTTTTTTTCTAATTAAATTAAAGATTTACTGATTTCAAGAACTCCTTATCAGAGGCTTTATTTGTATATACTTTAAATGAGCTTGTATTTCAAACTAATTTGTGCTGAGATCATTGTTTGGTATCAGTCGATCAACTATCGAATGTTTGTTTGGCTTGGTTAAGAATGTTGCTGATGACATCAGGGATTGCAATATTTGAGGAATATCACAATTTGTTGATTATTTGTAAAATTGTTTGATGAATTAGCCTCAAATTTAATGTTTTTTGTTTTGTTGCTGTGCAGATGTAACTGAAGACTTCAAACAACATCTCAGGATGCTGATACCTCTCTTGTTGTCAAAGGAAAATTTGATCATTAAAGAAATAAATGGCACCAAGATAACTTGTAGAGAACTTTATGAATATTTTAAGGTAAAATGTACACATTTTTACATGTTTGAAGATAACAATGAAGGTAATTCTAATAAATTTTGGCATTTCATCGACGTTTGAAAGACTTTCTGCCTGCATTACAGAGTTTTTGTTCATTTGCAGGCTTACACTAAAATTTACCAGAGTGATAAAGTACCAAAACCAAAGACTATGCTTTTGGTGAGTAGATGATTAAGTATTTACCTGTTTGTGGTTTAAAGATCAAACATGACCGTGAATGATGTCTCTCAGGCAACTGCCGAGGCTAACAATCTGAGCGCTGTCTCGAATGCTATGGAGTTTTACACGAGAGAGATGGACCAAGTGAGTCGTTGCCATTTTGTTTCTAAGCCAACCCATCCAGCCTTAAGTGTGATTATTTCTTTAGATATGTGGTGCGGATGGTCCCTACATCAGCCAAGAATTGCTGCTGAGCCAGCATATTCGATTCAGGGATGGTGCATTAAAGATGTTTGACACCTGCAAAAAGATGGGTGGTGAAGGATTTAGCGAGACGTTCAGGTCGAGACTGGAAGAAGATATTATGAAGAAGTACGATCTGCTCGTCAAACAGAATGAGTCCAAAAATGTATTCGCTGCAGCCAAAACTCCTGCTGTGCTGTTTTGCGTCATCGTAGCACTTTATTTTGTTGCCGGAGTCTTTGCGGTCTTCGGGATGACGTCGTTGGCAAACCTCTCGAATCTACTCATGATGATCCTCATGTCGCTTCTCGGCCTGTGGACTTACGCTCGATACACAGGCAACTTAACGGAATGCGAGGAGTGCATTGACATTGTAGCTTCGAACCTCTGGGAAAATGTGAGTTGATTTTCCATCTGTGTGAAGCCAAATGCTTAGAAAGCTATGACTTTATTCTAAAAGTAATTTGCTTCATCAAACAGTTCATTGGACCTCATTGGAAGCAGTTGATGCAAGGTGGAACTACAAAGCTAATGGAGCACTCTCTCAGCAATAACCTCAACAAGAAAATCAGTTGATAAAGTTCTTTCTTGCGTTGCGATAATTTGGTCATTGTAAATCAAAAGGTTATACTCAGATCTCTGCCAACTCCCACTCATCCATTGTTTGATTTATTCTCAATACTTACAATCTGTCACGATTGCAATAATCAATTTCATCCTAAAAGTCCTACTTGATTTGTTCTTGATTAGTATTTGTGCCTTTGGTGAACACCAATAGATTCTCCCAGCACTTTTGTTTATCTTTAATTATCCTTGTTCAGAATAATGAACATCTTGAAATGCCAAAGCTGATTGACTTAATTCTATCAGATTACTCTGAGATCAGATGCACAACGGCTGTCATGAGACTTGCTCTAAGGTACAATTAACACTGCATAATTGGCAGTCGAAAACTATTTGCTTGCTAGTTAAGAGCTACTGAAAATGTTGAGTAATAGTTGGCTTAGACATATCCTGTCTCATTGCCCGCGAACAATGGTAAAAGCAACAGTTGTTACGTGTCGTGTTCGAAACAAAGCACCCCTTGACGCTTATACCAATAAAGTTATTATTAAACAGCAATACAAAATGTCATGATACATGACCTATTCAAATTTATTAATAAGTTAGTCGTTACAAATGACTAATAATTGCTAAGGACCTAAGTGAAACAGCAAACAGTTCAAGTTTCATCTAGCACGTTGAAAAATCCAATTGCTTCAGTTAAAATTGTCGACACGCAGTATGCTTTATAACTACTTTTGACCGAAGTCATGAAATTCAGAGATTATTCATTTCATAAGTATTAATGAATTTATGTGAAATTTTATTAAAAACTGTCATTGTAGGATGAG
Organism: Whitmania pigra; assembly: GCA_021613335.1. NCBI lineage: Eukaryota > Metazoa > Annelida > Clitellata > Hirudinida > Haemopidae > Whitmania > Whitmania pigra. Next base: position 1,806,082 of record JAJTWR010000308.1, read on the forward strand.
ACCACTTCTTCATCATTCTACATGAAGAGAGTCGATAGCGAGTTGGCATATGCCATGGGTTTAATGTTAGGATGAGGCTGAAAAAAATAAATTGAGTGTCACAATCAAAAACTCAAACATATGAAAATTAATGAATCTCACCACAGCATCATATGATGTAAACTTTGGAGTTAGATCACCACCTCTTATGGTCAAGTAAGCACCTTTGTTGCCCATCATATCGCTAAAATTTAAAATCTTATATCCAGAGTCATATCGTTACGTCGCTATTAAAAGAATAAAACTCGAACCAGTAATTAGGAGCTGAGAAGACGGTGATACATTTTCCATTGTGAGCCACTTCATAACCTTGTTGTTTGACTTCGTGACTTCTGATGATGTAATCGAGACCATTCTTGTCGAGGAAGTTCTTGGTGACGTCCGGCCCGAACTGAATGCCGACCCCTCTTTTGCTGGGCGACCTCCCTGGCTGAGGCTGGGGATCGGACCAAAGAAGCTCGCACATGAGGCCTTCGATGCAACGAACGACAAGAATTAATTGTAAGGAACCACTCGGAAGTTATACAAGATATCCCTATACCTGAGTCAGGTGGTTGTCTGTTCCTGTCAATTTTCCTAATGTCGTCCAAGGTGACATCATCAGTAGAGAACAACCCTCCGTGCATGACCTCAAAAAACGATGTCAATAAAATTTAAAATTAATCAAAGGATATTAAGAAGCATTTAAAACTTACCAAAATTTTTTTGTTTATGCAATGTGACAGAGGGAGTAAGTTGTAAACTTCAGTGAACAGCTCAGACATTTGGGATGAATACCTGAGTACAAGAACAGTAATTAGGACATTGACTAAAATATTGAACATCAAAGTGCTATTACTTCAATTTCACCTCCCCTTCAAATCCATACATTTGATTCATAGTTTCACTTTCATGGTTGCCTGGATAATAAAATTATCATTTGAATTCTGACAGATAACAAATGTCATGCAACCAACCTCTGGACATGAAGAAATGATTTGGATATAAGAGCTTGTGTGTCAAGAGAGTAAATATGCACTCTACAGAAAATGAACCTCTGTCCACAAAATCACCATTGAACAACTGATAAGATGAGTTAAGAATCATATAGCAAAAACATTAAAAACATCTATTATGTCATCATGAAGCAGATATCTGCTGAAATAATTAAATCTAGAAGTAAATATGAACTTTAGGTGATTAAGGATACGTAAGGATTTTCTGTAGAAGGTACTCCGTTCAAATCAAATATATTCATCAAATCATAAAACTGTCCATGGACATCTCCACACACTGTGAACTTTTTGTCCTGCAACAATCAGAAATATTTCAAAAACTATTTAAAAAAAACCATTCATCAAAGCAGAACAACCTTTTCAACAGTTATATCAACCAAGGAACATTGCTGTGAGAAGTAAGCTTTTGCATCTAGGAGAAGCTGGAATTAAAGACAATTACAATGGAAATGAAATTCAGTAACATGACGAAAAAAGTTCCAGTACCTTGTAAGCATATCTCTTATGCAGTTTCTTTTGTGCTTTGAAAGCTGCCATTAATTCTGTAGCAAACTTGGCACTCACTCTGTCTCCATCATCCATTCTCGGACCATCGTATTCAGACTCCACAACTAAAAGATATGCCAACATTAGCCATCGAGTTCATCAAGCCATTCATTTTCTCAACCATCCATTCACCTACCCATTGCAGTGACATCTATATGATCAGATGTGGACTTCTTCTTATCCTCAACAGAGATAGCTTTCTCAAATGCTATCCTGGTAACAATCTTATTGCAGTCATTGTATTTGAGCCTTGCATCCTTATCCTTCGGATGACTCTTCATAACAGCTTCAAAGTCTTTAAGAGCCAACTTGAATTTGCCTAGTGCCATATTGGCAGTGGCTCTTCTGTAATAAGCCTAGTATGAAGATTGTAAAAATAATTACTGATCACAAGTGACATAAGAACAATTTCAGACCCACTTTGACATATGTAGGATCGAGTTTTATGGCTTGGTCAGCATCTGATAATGCATAGCCATAACATTCTGTTTTTATATAAGCAAAACTTCTGTTTCCATAATACAAGGCAACAAATGGGTTCAAGTTTATGGCTTCTGTGTATAAGGCAATGGATTTCTCATAATCTTGCTCTAAAATTAAATGTATAAATATCTGGATCACAAATAAGAATTTAAAAACTTTCCATAATCAGTAACCAGCTTTAACTTATAACATCATAACCCAACAAATCTCGGGTAACAAAAATCCGGCAGAATAATTTTATAGTAACATAAAGAACAAGTGAGAAGAACTCGCCAGGAAAACAAATAAACAAATAATAGTTACGTCAAGTTAAACCTCAAAACCCACGTAGTTACTGCTATTATTGGAAATTAAAAACATTTATTCAGCATAGAACTGGCGATAGCAGTAAGAGCGATATTAAAGCAACTTCTGGAACCTACTCTTGAAACACTCGTTGGCTTTTTCCTTAAACTTATCTGCCTCCTTTTTGCTTTCGTCAGTAAGTTCATTCAACGAAAGTCCCCTAAAAGTTGTTTCGTTGGCAAAATTCTGGTCGTGTTGATTCATAACTCCAGCCGCAGCCATCACAATCGCTAAAGAACTACAAATAACTAGCGCCAGAAGGAAGCTGTTTACAGTTGTGACGGTATAGTCCAGTACTGCTTTTAAGCGCTTTAAATTGTGATTATATTCAATTATTTGGTTTTATTTTAATATATTAAATTAACTGTCAAAAGTAATTAGAGTTAACTAACAAATTTCGTACTATAATTGGTTTCAACGTTGTTTTAAAAGCTACAGAATTTCGACAGAAATTTGTCACAGAAGGGTCAAAACTAAACAAAGTTGATCAAATCTAATGTGCACGTTTTACTTAAAAATACAGTTGTACAAAATAGATCACAAATCAAGGTCACAACATTAAAATTAAATTTGAGGTTATTTTCCGTATGTATTAGTGGCGTACCAATTGTGAATTGTTCCTGCTACCCGGAGTGGTCATAAGATTTGCCGCTCTTCCCCCCGTTGACCGTAAATAATCCTTCCACCTTCAAAATTTCGACAAGATCTCATATGTTTATTTTCGTGGAAATACAATCAAATTAAACATTTACAAACTAACTTTTCTTCTTTTTCTTTCCGCTAAGATTATTTATAACAGTTTTAAAATTCCGTCCATCGGCAAGGACTACCAGGTCTGTAAATCTTATCTGGCTAATCGGTGATCGAAAGTAGTTTTTCAATAACTTAAGTTTGAAGAGCGCTCATAGCTAGCAACACTAATAGCCTGGGTTAGGAAGACACGCATCAAGATCACAACATTAGGGGCAGAATCCCCAAGATGGTATCTCCGTATGAAGCTCAAAAGTTGAAGGTGTCCATGTTATCGTTTCCTGACGCACTACTAATCGGCTTTCACTTAACGTAGCCAAATCAAATTTTATTATTCATTCAAAAACTGGAAAAAAGGAGCGGCCATTTTAAAAATTTTTACGTACAACCTGTGGGTCCCCTTGAGTCGCCTGACGTTTTGCCAAGGGTCGCCTAAGTCACTGAAAATTTAATAATTTTTAGTATGTTTTTAAAGATATTTTTGACAAAACCTTATCCTTAACCCTACTAATAATTTTGAGCAAAATGTGTTTTTAGTGCAAGCTTTTTTCGGCTATTATATAACACTCAATGTCGCATCGAGCCATTTGCAGGATGACAGAGATGCATGCGGCGATAGTGTGCCGCATTAGCGACTGGTTTGCAGGCTGACTGGACACAAAGTAGCAGATATGGTCAGAACTTGGTACAACCATCTATATTTGTTATTTTATGTTGTACATTTGCGCAAATGACATATACGTGACAGAGGCGTAGCCTGGGTATTTTGCGCCCGGGGACAAACTATAGAATTGGCGCCCTTTTCCATGTCTATATATTTAATCTTACTGTATTACACTAAATTTGAAATTGAAATAAAAATCAAATTTTAATGGCACAAGGCATCCATTTAAAAGTGAAAAACCATTCTACAAATAGTAGCGCATCAGTAACCCAATCAGTCAGTCTAAGATGATTTACATGCATAGTAGTCTAATAGTGTTTAAAATAGATTTATTTTTCTTGATTTAACAGTTGCAAACTGATCAATAGCGTCATCAAAGTCTGTTTTCTCAAGCGTTTCTCTTTCTATACTAAGAAGAGCAAGATCACTGAGACGATCCTGTCCCATTGATGCACGCAGATACGACAAAATAAGTTTCAATTTGCTGAATGATCGTTCACAGCTTGCAATTGAAACTGCTATTGTTAACAAAATTTGTGGTGAAATTCCAAAATTTGGAAATACGTCGCTTCCATAAAGCACAATAAAACCAAGGAGATCCAAAGGAGTTTCTGGTAGAGTTTCAGTTCTCAGCAGCATTCTGGTGAAGAGTTCGTAGCCATTAATGTCCGTGTCTTAGAAAGTTGCAAAATCTGCACAACTTCGACGAATTTCATCTTCATCTGTGTCAGATGTCAGAAGAGTCTTAACGTCCAGCAGAAATCCAAATTTTGTGTTCAGGTCTTTGAGTCGTGAAAAACGTGTTGACATCTCCTGTTGAAGACGATCGAACACATTCTTCATAACACGCATTACTTCCTCTTCTGATGAGAGTCCTGCATCTCTTGCCAGTTCTCCAGGCATTCTCCTACGTCGACTAATTCTTCTTTCTACCTGAATATCCCATGCTGTGCATTTTGTTCTGGCGTTTTCGACCGCAGCCAGGCTCAAATCATCACGAAGCTTGATAAATTCTTGCTCCAAAGATTCAATATCAGTCGCAGCTTCCTTGAAATTTATGGTAGGATCTTGTAGGCGCTTCTGTGCACGATCAATTTTTCCAAGAACGACATTCCAGAAGTGTAATAAAACTATGAAATTAAAATTCAATATACAGGCCAGTAACTGCTGTGAACCACTTCTAGTTTCAGGTGTCATAGTGGAGTCTTCCGATAATTTCTCTAGCAATCCAACTAGTTCATCCAGTCCTTCATGGATAGCTTTAACAGCTTCAGATCGTGCACTCCAGCGTGTTTCAGACTCTCTTTTTCCTGTTATGGGAAGAGCTCTTTTTAATTCTTCCCAACGAATTGTTGAATGAGAGAAAAACGAATATATGCTTTCAAGTGTTCCAAAAAAAGTTACGACAACAGGATCTTGCTTAGCTGAATACACACCTGCTAAATTTAAGCTGTGGTTGTCACAGTTGACAAACAGTGCTCTAGGATTTCTGTCACATATTCGTTGTTGAAGGCCAGATATAAGCCCAGTCATCACCGAAGCATTGTCATAACATTGAGCTCGACAGTCGGCTAGAGGTATCTCATCAGAATTCAGTCTCTCGACGATGACTTTCTCTAGGATTGCAGCATCTTTTGAATATATCTCGATATAACCTAAAAATGATTCTTTGATTTTTAATACAAACTATTATTTGAAGCTATCATATAATCAACGGTAATTTCAGTTAAAACTAAAAATATAATAACTTTCTTTTGGCAGTTGGCGGCCACCGGCCCAGTCCAAGCCTGGTGGGGGCGCTCGCTGCAGTGCAACTTTGCGTTAGCCTGATACCAATGGGAGTTTCAGAAATTGTTTTGACGTTTTCACGCTTTCACGAATGTTGTTTATCTTTGTCTATATTAGAACAATCACAACCAGTCTCTGATAAAAAGTTTTAAAATACCTTAATAGAGTGTAATCCGTTTTAAACCACAATAAGTTCGTCAACAACACTGTAGTATTAGTAGCCACTGCAGAATCCGTATCCTGACTGGCAGCAGTGGTGGTGGGCTCACTGAGTTCACCGAGCTGGCAGCATCATAAACCAGGTCTGGATGGCAGACGTATCAGACGATAGCTCATGGGCGTGCAGGTTAGCGGAATGGGTTTCGTGCCTGCATACGGCGGTAATGGCAACAGTCGTAATGTGTCGTGTTCGAAACCCAGCCTGCACTGCCGCCAGCGCCTTGGGAAGGAGCGCTTTATAAATGGTTAGAAGAAGCGCCTCTGACGCTATGCATATGGCGCTATATAAATGAAGTTACAATTACAATCTGCCCTTCTCCACCCGCCGCTCTTGGCTAGCTTGTGAGTGTGACCTGTTTTACCAATGTCGTAAAAATTAGGTAACCCTCATTTTGGCGCCCCTGTATCTTGGCGCCCGGGGACATATGTACCCCCTTGCCCCCCCCTAGCTACGCCTCTGATACGTGATAAGGATGTGTTCGCAAAAAAAAAAACTCTACCCATTCCCCACATTACTGGGGTCCATGATTCTACTGGGCAACAAAACAATAGCGTAGCTAGGGGGGTACATATGTTCCCGGGCGCAAGGTGCAGGGGCGCCAAAAATGAGGCTTACAAATAAGGTTTTTTATGTTCGTATTATATACAGCATTATATTATAATAACCAAACAAAGGTAATACATCGGTCACAAGATGACTGCAGCGTCTACATCAGACGTATCATACATCTGCCACCCATTTTGGACGAGTTTAAAAAAAGCTCTATCCATAACAGTAAAGCGGGAGTCTGAAACACGCAGGAGCGCACGATCAGAATCAGTTAAAGCTAACTATGACACCTAAACCAGGAATGATGCAGATCAGTTACTGGCGTATTAAATTTTAACCTCATAGTTTTCTGGAATGCCATTCTTGAAACATTTACAGATGCGCCAACAAGATCCTGCTATGAATTTCAAGGAAGCAGAAACTGATATTGAATTTTTGAAGCAAGAACTTGTCATGTTTCATTTGAGCCAAGTTGCTGCAGAAAACGCCAAAACATAATGCACAGCTTGGGGATTGAGGTGGACAGAAGAAGGCGAAGATGGAAGATTCCTGGAAAAATGGCAAGAGATGCAGGACTTTCAGCAGAAGAAGAAGTTAGGCGGGTTATGTAGAAGTTATTTGATTGATTTCAACGGGAAATGTCAACATGTTTTTACGACTAAAAGACTTGAACTCAAAATTTGGATTGCTGCTGGACTTTAAAATTCTTCTATCTGATATTGCATATCAAATGCAATTTATCAAAATTGCACAGATTTTGGAAATTACTAAGACACGGACATCACTGGGGATGAACTTTTAACAGAAATTGACGATTGCAAAATACTGTTCAGTAAACGGAATGAAATCTAGCAGAAACTCCATTGGATCTTCTTGGTTTTATTGCGTTTTATGAAAATGACTCGTTTCCAAATCTTCTAATTTTACTGCAAATTTTATTAACACTGTCATGTTCTTCACTCGAAGCCAGTAACAGGTAGTACCGCTGCCATCACCAAACCCAAGTTCTTCACCAGAAACAAGGAATTGGAAAGAAAGCTTTATTTACACGATAAATATCTTAGACTAAAACCACAGGAAACCTTCAGTAACCAGTCATCAAACCATCCTTATCATCCTAACACAGCTCTCATCGAGCCCATATTTATATGGATCTGATTAGCAATTCTAACAAAATCTACTAAAATCAGCCAATCCTAACAAATTCTACTAAAATATCTGCCAATCGAAATTCACGAAAAAAGGTTAATATACGCCTACCAATTGATTAAACTAGTTTTCCTTAAAATAATAATCATTATTTTAAATTACCTTCGCCTGGAGTTCAAGAATAACATTGGCTAGCTTAAACAAATAATCGATATCTAATGAAATGCACTCGCGAGCCACAAATTATCAATATTTATTAATATCAATAGTTATTAATATCAATAATTATTAATATCAATTCTAGGAGACTTGTCTAGCGGTCTCAGAGACCCAGCCATGACAACAACAGTAGCTGTTTCAAATTGCAAGCGGAAATTGAAACTTATTTTCTTATTTTCGTGCTTCGATGGAACAGGGTAATCTAGGCCAGTGGTGCACAATCTCAGGCACGCGACCTGAAAATAAAAAATTTTCTTTCAGGTCTTTCAGTCAATTTTCGTAAGGTTCGTGAATGAACACGGAGGAAGCACAGAGGCTTGCATCATTAAATTAAAAAATATTTTCTCACTGGACTAACAAACAGTCAAGTTACTGACTAGTTCTATGGCGTGGCAGCTATGCCCCATCAATAATCTTGCTTCGTGATTTTGTAGCTTTCCATACACCTCAACTCAGTAGACCTCCACAGCCTCCGCCATTTTTGATATTTGATTATTTTCAATCGTTATGCAAACTACAAACAGCTTGATATCTCAAATCTTGTTGCAGATTGTCTCAGCCATCACGTTGTGTACTCTCGTCAACTTAAAATTGTCAAAATTAACTATGATCATCAGCCAATCTAGTTCACAACTTATTCTCCTGTACATGTGTCTTATTGCTTGCGTTGTCTTGATGAGGTATAAAATTTTGAATATATTTTACACGGTCTCTTTTTTCTCGGCCCCCGGAGGTTCTCCGAATTCTGTTTGTAGCCCTCTGCCAAAAAAAGATTGTGTACCACTGGTCTAAGTGATCTTGCTAAGTAATCTTAGAGTTGCAAGAGAGACATTTGAAAAAAGAGATTTTGCTTATGTCAAAGACCAGTTTGCGACAGCGAAATCAAGAAAAATAAATCTTTTATAGACTGTAAATCAGAATACGACAGTGACGGAATGAGTAAATATAATTTTAATAAATTAGCTTCTTTAAATACAATGTTTTATTAAAGTTTTTTTTCCTTATTCGATGTAATAGAAAAATGTCATTAAACGGGGTGGATGGGGGGGCGCCAACTTTATAATTTGTCCTCGGGCGAAAAATACCCTAGTTACGCCACTGCAACAAAATCACATATATAAGCAGACTTAGACTGCAAGCCAGTGATAGAGCATATAATAATAATTATTCTTATTGTCAGAATTAAGTCGGATGATTATGTAACGAAGTAAATTTCTAGAGGAGACTAAGAAACACTTGCAGACTTTTCATGTTTGTTAATTAGCTAAATTTTTATTTGAATAAACGTAGTTGTCTGTTATTGGGAATTGTTGGACACAGGAACTTTGTCCTACTTGCATAATTAGAGACGCGGGCTCCGAGCGCCATGTTTGTTTATGTTTCATGAACTCAACGCGATATTATTCCTTCTCAACTCGAGTCAACAATTCCTCTGTTCAACATTTATTCTTCTGATTGTCAGTGTATATACATTTACACTACAAATTGGTGACCCCGACGTGATAGAAGAGATATGGAAGATCTAATCAACCTGAAATCAGAGGAGGCCGGAGCTCCACGTGTGACAGCCGTCAGCATGCAGTTGCCGCCGTTTTTCACAGCGAACCCGAGACTGTGGTTCGCCAACATCGAGGCGTTGTTTCACGTACAACGCCTGAAGGACGAGACTCAGCGATACGCACACGTGGTACACAATCTGCCCTTCCACGTAGCGGAGCAGGTCCAGGACCTCATCTACGAGGTTCCAAGCGAGAGGCCGTACACCGGTCTCAAGGAGGCCATCCTGCAGCGCTGCGGACAATCTCAACAGACAAGGCTGAGGAGCCTTTTCAGCGCAGTGCAACTGGAAGGTCGGCTACCCAGCCAACTCCTTCGACACATGAAGACGCTGCTGGGAGACAATTCGATGGACGAAGCCATCCTCCGGCAGCTGTGGGTTGATAAGCTGCCACCTCACGTCCGGTCCATGCTGGCGACCGCCCACGACAAAAGCCTCCTGGAACAGTCCATCATGGCGGACCAAGTCATGGACGCGTACACGGACCCCACAGTCTCACGGGTAGTGACGGCCCCCCTGCAAGGACAGACCACCATGGAAGACATCAGCCTCAAGCTTCGGATGATCACCGACAGGCTGGCCAGGCTGGAAACCACCAGAGCGGAGCCTAGGCGACACACACGACCCCGAAGCAGGAGCAGATCCCAAGCAAGACGCAGCAAGACACCGGGAGTGTGTTGGTACCACGCCACATACCGGGAGAAGGCTCAACGCTGCCAACAGCCCTGCTCCTTCCAGTCATCAAACTCCAGGGCCGGGCAGTAGCTGCGACGGCTGCCTCTGGCCAACATCATGGAAGTCGCCTGTTCCTCATCGATGACGTTTACAACGGCCTGAAGTTTCTTGTCGACACCGGGTCGGAGGTCAGCGTCATCCCTCCACCTCCCCAGCACACGCTCAAGACATCACCCTTCACGCTGCAGGCTGCCAATAGCACGACGATTAGGACTTATGGTCAAAAATCCCTGTCGTTAGATTTGGGTTTGAGGCGCAAGTTCCAGTGGATCTTCGTTGTCGCCGAGGTGCAGTCGCCAATCATTGGAGCAGATTTCCTGGGCCATTTCAACTTGAACGTCGACATGTGCAACAAGAGGCTGATAGACAACAAGACAACTTTATCGGTCGTGGGATCAATCAGTGCAGCACCTCCAACCCACGTCCACCTGGCGCGAGCAACAACCAACCTCATCACAGGGCTTTTGGAGAAGTTTCCGTCACTGGGCAGGCCTTCCAATTTCAACGAGAGCGTCACTCATCAGGTCAAACATCACATTGTCACAGACGGCCCACCTGTTTTCTCAAAGCCACGCCGACTTCACCCCGACAAGTTCAAGATGGCCAAGGCTGAGTTTGAGCACATGCTCCAGCTGGGAATCATCCGCCCCTCTTCCAGCCCATGGTCATCACCTCTGCACATGGTCCCAAAATCTTCAGGGGACTGGAGGCCATGCGGGGATTATAGAGCACTGAATGCACGGACTGTTCCGGACAGATACCCCATTCCTCACCTACACGATTTCACAAATGGTCTGACCAACGCACAGGTCTTTTCAAGAATCGATCTCGTCCGGGCCTACCACCACATCCCCATCGCAGAGGAGGACATACCCAAGACCTCCATCACCACACCGTTCGGTCTGTAAGAATTCATCCGGCTACCGTTCGGACTCAGGAACGCAGCCCAGTCTTTCCAGCGCTTCATGGACGAGATACTCCGAGGGCTAGATTTTGTATTTGTCTACATCGACGACGTTCTAATTGCCAGTTCGTCGATGGAGGAGCATCTCGGACATCTGGAGCAAGTGCTGGAGAGGTTCACTGATTTCCACCTCACGGTGAACATGGACAAGTGTGAGTTTGCTGTCGCATCCACAACATTTCTGGGACACTCTGGGAGTTCGGACGGCATACAGCCACTTCCGGACAATGTCAAGGCCATCACAGAGTACAAGCAACCGGAGACGCTTACACAGCTACGACGTTTCGTGGGTCTGGTGAACTTCTACAGGAGGTTCATCCCACACTGCGCCGACATGCTCGCTCCTTTGACCAGCATGTTCAACAAGCAGAACTCGAAGAGCAAGGCAGCAGTGTCCCTGAACCCTGTCCAGTTGCAAGCATTCCAGAAAATCAAAGAAGCTGTGCAGTCCGCCACCTGTCTCGCATTCTTGGGCAAGGACAGCCACCTGCAACTCCTCACAGACGCTTCCGACGATGCAGCTGGAGCGGTCCTGGAACAGGTACAAGGTGGCCTCACTACACCGGTGGCGTTTTTCTCCAAGAAGTTCAGCCCGACGGAGACGCGGTACAGCACGTTCGGCAGGGAACTGTTGGCGATGTACCTGGCCGTGAAGCACTTCCAACACCTATTGGAAGGTCGTCAATTTACAATCTACACGGACCACAGGCCGCTCACATTTGCTTACAAGAGCGGATCCAGCCGGTACTCGCCCAGAGAAATACGGCATCTGGATTTCCTTAGTCAGTTTGCAGCTGACATCAGGCACATCAAGGGAGACCAGAATGTCGTGGCAGATGCCTTGTCGCGCACCGACGTCAACGCCGTCACAACCATCGATCTGCAAGAGATAGCCGCACACCAAGCTGAAGAGACCCAGCTCCAGATCGACACGCCATCCCTGGAGATCATTGAGGTCCCACTACCATCCAGCCACGGCAACATATTCGTCGACGTCTCAACAGGAGTGCACAGACCGCTCGTCCCAGAGAAGCTGCGTCACAAGGTATTTCTGAGCCTACACTCTTTATCACATCCAGGTGCCCGTGCAACGTCAAAACTGGTGAGGCAACGTTTCGTCTGGCCGAACATGGACAAGGACATCAGAGCATGGTGCCGAGAGTGTCTGGCGTGCCAGAAGAGCAAGATCCACCGACACACTACGACGCCACCAGCAACATTCCCTCTGCCAAGCTGCCGCTTCCAACACATCCATATGGACCTGGTGGGACCACTTCCGTCATCGGAGGGACGCACACACACATCCTCACATGCGTGGATCGATTCACAAGATGGCCCATGGCTATACCCCTTTCCGACACCTCAACGGAAGCCATCGTCAAGAATTTCATGCTCTCATGGATTTCCAACTTTGGAGTGCCGGAAACCATCACCACGGACCGGGGTAGCCAATTTTCCTCACATATGTTTTATCAGTGGTGCAAGTTGTTAGGCATCCGCCACGTAAAAACAACGGCCTACCATCCTGCTGCTAACGGAATGGTAGAACGTTTCCACCGTCAACTCAAGGCAGCACTCATCGCACAGAACGCCACCAACACCTGGACAGATCTCTTACCCATGGCTCTTCTGGGGATCCGGGCAACCGTCAAAGAAGACCTTCAATGCTCTCCAGCCGAGTTGGTCTACGGGACGGCGTTGAGATTACCAGGAGAGTTTTCACCAGCAAGCGACTCCAACCCGCCGATTGGACAGTCAGGTTTCGTGGATCGTCTGAGGGAGCAAATGCAGGGTCTCAGGACGCAACAACCAAGACAACGGCAGCAACCCGCGTACATCCCGAAGGACCTGGCCACGACACCACAAGTACTCATCCGGGTCGATTCTCACAAACCACCGCTGCATCCACCATACGACGGTCCCTTTGACGTCCAAGAGCGCCATCGGAAATACTTCGTCGTCAGGAAGAATGGCAGGAATGACACAGTGTCCATCGACAGGCTGAAACCAGCAATTCTGCCCCAGACTTCAGTTCCAACCACAGCCAACCCATCCCCAGCTATCAACCCAGCAACACCTCTGGCTCAACCTCAAACACGCTCCGGACGAAGAGTTCACTGGCCCAAGAAACTCGAGGACTACGAGCCCTGACTTTTCGTTCGCCAGTTTGCTCTCTGGTGGGGGAGTATTGTTGGACACAGGAACTTTGTCCTACTTGCATAATTAGAGACGCGGGCTCCGAGCGCCATGTTTGTTTATGTTTCATGAACTCAACGCGATATTATTCCTTCTCAACTCGAGTCAACAATTCCTCTGTTCAACATTTATTCTTCTGATTGTCAGTGTATATACATTTACACTACAGAATACAAGTAGATTATTTACAATTAAAAACAGTGGTTATACAGTGTGTATTAACACTCCGATAGTAACTCCTGGAGATCTCGAAGGAGTTTCTATCACCAGCTGTTTACATCTTCTGCGGTTTCTCATTGGTTGATAATCAATTTTGATATCCCGAAACTGCGATTCTTGGAAATCAAATCGATTAAAAGCCAATGTTGCTAGCTTTGGTTACAGTAGCGTCCTTTTTAGGTTTTGTTGAAGCACACAAAAGCGTGCTTTTAATACTTTGTAAGTGTCGATTGTTTGACTTCACATAATCTAAAAGATGCTATGAAGCATTGCTTTTTTTAAAGCTGATGATGGAGGTTTTGAAATTGGAGCCTACAATCACTCTGTATGCATGACTCCAAATATTGATAGATTAGCAAGAAGGAGTTTGTTATTCAAAGAGGCTTTTACTTCAGTAAGCAGTTGTTCACCAAGTAGGTCAGAGTAAAACTTTATTAGATCAAGGTAATTCGAATTTTGTGTATATTACTTTGATGTTGCAGATCAGCTCTTCTCACAGGCAGACCACAACATGAAAATGGAATGTATGGACTTCAGCATGACTATCATCATTTTAGCTCTTTTGATTCAATTTCAAGTGTAACCAAATTGCTTCATGAAAACAACATAAAAACAGGTTTCAATGCCTTTAAACTGTTAAAAAAAGACTTTTAAAGAAATTGTAGCATTTTTCTACCTTCACTTTTTAAGGACTTATTGGTAAGAAGCATGTTGCTCCAAGCTCAGTCTATCCTTTTGAATTTGAACACTCAGAATTTTCAAACTCGATTTTACAAGTCGGCAGAAACATCACAAGAATCAAAATTCTGGTTGATAAGTTTCTAAAGAATTTGAATGGGTAATTGTCATTTATATTTGGAATACATTTTGAGTGTTATGGATGTGCCAATACTGCAACAACCAGACCATTTATATAGCTTCCCTTCCAAGATCCAACCAGGGATCATTTGCCCCTCAGTTATACAATACATAATAACCATTGAATTTTATTGCATTCAAGAACACAACACTTTCTCAATATTCCTGCATGCAATGGTAAAACCAATTATTAGGAGTTATATTTATTTTTGGAAAAAAAATTGGAATGTCTAAGAATTTGCATCCCATACTGTACAGGATAAAAGCAGCAAGTCATGAAAATGGTGAAGTAGTTGCTATGTAGTACCTGTTTAGGATGCTTAAGGCACTCAAAAGAGCGGATCGATACAATAATTGATTATCTAGTCGAATGTATCCTCTTATAGGCAAATCACCAAGTTATTTTAGATTTAAGAGTAGAGTTTTGAAAATGAATTTTTCCTCAGAATGTTAAAATGACATAATTTTGTTCCTCTAGAGCTCCCTTTTTCTTGTATGTGGCATTCCATGATCCTCATAGGGACTCTTCAGGAAATTATGGCCCTTTTGCTGAGAAGTTTGGGAATGGGCAGGAAGGAATGGGCTTCATATCTGATTGGAAGCCCTCTCTCTACAATCCCTCAGATGTAATCCTGCCATATTTTGTCCAAGACACACTAGCAGCCAGGCTGGATATAGCTGCACAATATACCACAATCAGCAGACTCGATCAAGGTGTTTAATGTCATTCTAAACACTTTTGATATGAAACAGATTCTTTAATTTCAGGCATTGGGATTCTGCTCAATGAACTGGAGAAGTTTGGTCTGATGGAAGAGACACTTATCATTTATTCATCGGACAATGGAATTCCATTTCCTTTGGGGAGAACAAATCTTTATGAGCCAGGTATTAGGGTGCCCTTGTTGATCTCATCACCACTGCATAGAGTTCGCTGGGGTCAGGTAGGATTTTTTGAAGTTTTTATTAGGGGAAATCGGCTAATCTACAATTAACTAGTTAATTTATCTTTTTCAACAAAATGTCTTTAAATCATGATGAAGTTGGCCTCTCCAACAGCTGATCTCTCTGTTGCTGATACAATATACATGCACATGTGCATATTCAATAACAAAAGGAGTAAATAGATAAAGAATAAATATCAAGAAATATATATAGCACATTTAATTGAATCAATTAAAATGTTCATAGGATCCTGAAGTTCATGAAAGAGTTGTAGAATTGTGCAAATGCACAGAAATTGCTTTAGGCTTGGTAGTAGTACTTCTAATGACAAAAGACCAATTATAGGAAGGGGGGTCCACATCAAATTCGGAACACAAAGATAATTTATCTAATGATTTGTTTGCACAGAGAACATTTTAAGATGTTATTTACTAATCTGGACATGATAGACAAAATCACTTAAATTTCAGTCTAAATCCTATTCCAGTTTAAATTTTGGAATCTAGGAGTCAAGTGCCATTGTGAACTTGCTAGACATAGTCCCCACCATATTAGATTGGTATGGCTTATATGAGACTTTCTATAAGAAAATGTTTGCTGGAAGCTCTCTCATGCCTCTCTTACAAAAGGAAGCAACAGATGGATGGAATGTCACATATGCCAGCCACAGTTTACACGAAGTTGGGATGTATTATCCAATGAGAGCTATCAGAACTCACAACTTTAAACTCATAAAGTGAGTATTATCTTTTATGTTTATTAGTTGTCTTTAGAGTAGCTATATAATCAAAAAAGATTGTGCATTTTAGGTGGAAAAAAATATGTATTTAGTATATGTAAGTTAGGTTAATTCTGGAAAAAAACTATTTATCATTTTTAATGTTCCAGGAATCTCAATTACAAGATGCCTTTTCCAATAGACCAGGACTTCTACCAATCTCAAACATTCCAAGATCTCCTGAATAGGACAAAACAGCATAAACCACTCCATTGGTTCACAGATTTGAAATCCTACTATTACAGGGAAAAGTGGCAGCTCTTCAACTTAGAGAACGATGGGAAAGAGGTACATAACTTGGCCTATGACCCTCAACATGCCAGTTTATTCAACAAACTTAAAAAGGCCTTGGAGGAATGGCAAGAACAAACAGGTGATCCATGGCTTTGCAGCCCTGAAGGAGTGAAATTAAAATACACCACACAAGCTGAGCAGTGTGGAGATTTGCAAAACTTTTCGTAAGGCAAAATATGAGATTGGACCTCATAAATTTTTTTACATGTGAAGGCTGAAGTCAATTTCATTACGCACTGTCACTATCAAGCAATGCTAGCAATATTTGAAAAGATTGTATGAATCATAATTAATTAAATGCCTCCGTTTTCATTCACTGAGCATTAATAACTCATCAGGCATCTGAAATTGAAGTGTTAGTGTAATAGGATACACAGACTGAATTTGCATTAAAAAGGCTTTTTTAAATCAATAAAATCATTCGAAGATGCTTTGATCAATACTGAACACCATCCAATGTTACAGAAGACAAGTCATTTAGTTCATAAATAACTGTAATTAAATGTCATTTAGTTCATAAATAATTGTAATAAAATGGCCTAGTCCACACTTCTACCTTGTCCCATCTTGCATGATATCAGAACCATGTTTTAGTGCAAGCACTGAACCACAATTAATCTCTTAGGCATTCTCACATAAAAACAAGGCCTAACTTGATTCCAGCAGGTTACAAACAATGACTGAATGATTTGTGACTGTATATCAAAAACAGATACATTAAAACTTATTTAGAAATGACCAAGATTTGCTTCTCAAAAGATCCAAGGGCGACTAGACATTAAAAAGTAGATCTGCATGAGGAGGGAGATAAATTGCTTCATTCGTTCCAGCATTCATCAAAATTGTTCAAAGCAATATTAATTGTGAGGGCAGTTACAGAGTTCCAGAGTGTTGGCAAGCCTGCATTAAGCTAAATGATTCAGGAACGCTGCATTCCTCTCTGCCAATTGTTTTAGAGTAGCGGGGCATTGGTTTTAGCAATTCTTCATAACAAGAACTTTCTGGAATATCAATTTTGACAGATGATGCAGAAGCCGATGTTTGATCCCCAGAATCCTGGATTAAATGGATATCCTGAGAAAATATATAGAATTACATTAATTCCTGCATGGAACAATTGTTGTAGACAAATAGTAAACAAGTAGTATGTAAAATTATGTCCAGGAATCAGTGCTTATCAATGACATCAAAACTTCCTATAGGTAATTGCACGCAAAGAGAGTTATTGTTTGAACGAATCAATTGAACAAGTAGTCAGTCTGTATCACAAATATCAATTAGGTGTTTGCCATAAGTTCAACAGAAACTACCATGCCCACATTATCACGCAGGGACAACCAGCAAAATTAATGGTGGAATTGTGCACAACATGAATGCATTTTGTATTTGGCCGATTTCTTGAGTGCCTTATGTATCTGGATAGAATGTGAAGGCACTTCTTAATCTATCCACCATTTGCATGTGAGGGTGCTCCCTGACAGTGCAGGCTGGGTTGTGAAAAGGACGCACCGATTGTTTTTACTGCCACTTGCAAGAAAGCTACCCATTCAACATATGTGTCAATCGATTCCTTAGCTTTCATTGGCCTTTGCCTATTATGAAGGCTGGAAAACTGTTTATACAAATAAAAATGGCCAGCAATTTCACTTATTACCACTCAAAATAATCTGATGAAAAATTAGGAATCTAGCTAATCTAGAAAATATTTTCTTGGCCATAGCAGATGCAAATATTAATGAACCTTGTGGTTGCTGTAAAAGTATTATCAACTAAATATTGGATATATACCATTGTGGGAGAAGTAGTTTCATTGCTCTGGTCTTGGGCTCCAGAATTGGAAATGGAATCCTCTTGGGTGACCAGGTGGGGAGACTGAGATTGATCCTCAACAGCGGATCTAATTAGTGTCGAGCTTGTAGCAATGTTCGGATTATTTTCTGACTCCACTGCTGAAGAAATGTGAGGCAATCCTTCAGCTGCTGTCAGTATGAGTTGGCAGACGTGATCGTTAAGTATAGATTGCCTGTTCTCATCTCTGTAGAAGTATTTTGATAAAACTTTCTCATTAATTAGTGCTTCAACTACCTAAATTTTCATAAGCTGAGCAAGATGCTCTGGAAAAGTCAAGAGGCTAGAAGTCTGAGACTTGACAATTTGGTTGTTTAATTAACTAGTATAAGCCAACCTGTTATGGATGATAACAGCCACTGTGGCAGGATGAGCTACTGGAAGAGGAACAAGCAACCTTTCAAAGAATGCCAGTACTTCTGGTAAAGAATTTCTCTTTTCCCTTTTCCTCCTGTTTAAAAGCCAAATAAAATAACTCTTAGATTTTGGAAGAAAAAGTCTAAAGTGCACAATTGTGTTAGAAAAGACTGGCTTAGTACAGTGTAAACATTTTTGAACATTTAAAATATCTCACCTTTGTATTTCTTGCTCTTTGTTATGTACATGATTTACAAAGTCATGGTTTGGGTTGAATATTTTAATGTCCATGGAAGGAGGTCCGACATCTATATCACCTGCATTTAATTAATTGATCATTAATAATCATTACTTAATCAAATAATAAAAAATTTTGTCAAAAAATAATATGGTTCATTAAAAACATGCAGGATGCCTTAGTTGCTTTAACAAAATGTTTGTAATGAACACATAAGGAAACCAAGCTCATCAACATAAATTGCTATAAAGAATAAATAGCTCTACTTTGAAGTATTAAAAGATTTTTCAGTCTGAAATGATGAACTTATAAATATGAAAGTGCCTATTGGACTCGAAGTAGCACATTAATTAACCTTTGGGACTGTGAACTGTGCTCACAACATCAAGGTCGTCTCTGAACTCAGCAGCTTTTAACATATCCAAATATCGCTTCAGGTTCAGATGTTCAACCTGGATTAAAAACATTCATTATTATATATTATCACCAATGTATATAATTTCTATGTTCAAAATTAAAATGTCACTTACATTCAGCTTGAAACAGGTGTCAATCTCCTCCAAAGGCATTGTAACAAAAGGAGAAAATGCTTCGGTTAGCAACTGTAGGGCGAGACCTTCATTGGAATTAAGATAATTTAAAGAAAATATCAAAAAATGACTCCCATTTTAAATAATTTCAAGGTGAAAAACATCCTCATCACCTTGCCAGTCTCTAAAATCAAGCCGTTTTTCCTCCCAAAATTTATCTTCTGACTTTTGAATCCTGTTGAGGACTCTTACTGGATAAAATTCTTCCAACATTTTTGATGTTTGGGCAATAACAACCTAGGTGTTAAAGTTTAAAATATAAATGTAACATTAACATAACATTAATATAACGTTGACTAGCTCTGCAAACCTTTAATTCTCTCGAAGTGAGTCTGATTCTTGATTGAGTGTCCCCACTGAGGCCCGTGTGAAGCTTCTGCTTTCGACTGAATAATAATAATAATAATAATAATAATAACAATAATAATAATAATAAGTCATTGTAGGGTCTCAAATTGAAGGTAAGTACAAGCATGCTTGACAATGGGGTAATAAACAATTGTTAATAATAAATATGATAAAAATAATAAAAACAACCTTTCAACATGCTTCAAAAGAACATTTTGATGATCTTTAGTTTCCCGCACTAGTTTCTGATAAACACCTTCATCAGAAAGTACAGCAGAAAATGGACTAAAACAGGATTCAACAAATTTCCTGAAAAGATTATCAAGACAATATTTGAATTCTAGAAACTAAAAGATTTAACTCGAATAAAATAAAATTTAAAATAAAAATTTTTAAAGCATTAAAAACGTTTGACTGTACTAACTTGTATTCTTTTTTCGGTTGATCAAGAATGCTCGAATAACTTTCCCACCAAGCATCCAATTCGTGAATCTCCATCCGAGCCTCCACAGCTGCAAGAGCTTGCTCTGGTTTAATCTGCCAATCCCAAATGAAACTTAAATGAAGGTTATGTTATCTTAAGACAGTTCAAGAGCAGACCTGGTAATAGTAATTTGAGGCTAAACCTGGGCCAGCGATTCTTTTAGCAATAAAACCATCCTGACTGGGAATCCTGCCTCTCTTTTTGATGATGCAATGAAACATCAAGGTATCCCAAATGGTTCTTAGAATTCTTCTTAAAATGCCACCTGTAAATAGGTTCTCAAAATTGAGAAACAAACCTAACTTTGAAAATGGAGGAACAACTCACCGAGGAGAATAATGATAGCAGCTGTTGGCAATACGATGAAAGCAAGTAAAAGAGCAACAATGGGCTGCAAGATGCCATGTAAAATAAGGCGGTATGCAACGGTTTCGATGAGGTAAAACCACCTATTGCTGTCATCTGTCATAAAATTTTATTTTATGCTGCATCTACAACAAAACATGTATAACTTACCACATCAATGATTTGCTCACCTGGATGATCAAAGTCGTAGATCAAAACATCAAACAGATGTAGAGCAAGTATGCCAACTGGAACCCTAGATATGAAAATAATGATAAAAAATTATTTTGCCTTAAATTGTAAATTGCCATAAATCAACTTGCCAAATAGGAGCTGCAGCAGCAAGAGTGAGGCAGCTGAATGAGCAAATGAGACATAATGGCAGGAAGAACACAATCATCAGGACACTGCCCAGAAATCCTTTGAGAACGTAATTCCAGAACCTGTTGAAATGTCGAGAGAGACTTTTGCCAAGGAAACCAGTTTCAGGCTCACATTCAAATCTGTGTCTTGACTGCTTTACATGAGCCCAAAGTTTTCTAAGTCTGGATATTAAGGTGCTCCTTTTAGAGGAAGGATCAGGACATATTTCACCCTAAAATTCGAATTAAAAATATTTAAACAAACCCTTCATTTTTTAGTCACAGAGGAGTTAATTAAGTGTTTAATTACAATATTTGTTTAAATGTTTATCCACATACATTGAGTGGGTTGAGCATGAACGTCGACATAAAGGGATGGGGACTGAAGAGAGTCCTCAGACTCACTGGGCTGAACCACGGCACCAAAACCTAAAGGAATAGTTTCTAATTGAAACATCGACAAAGGAGATTAACAACATTATACCATATTTAAGTGAATTTAGCTTACCCCCAGAAGGAACATGACATTCAGCGTCCAAAGAACAGTCCGATAAAAGAAGTTCATGACCCTCCAAAAAGCATAATTTGAATTGGTTTTGTATTTTTTAGTCTTTTCCATGGCAAATGTGGTCTGGAATTTAATTAATAAAATTGTTTAACGTATTTATTTTGAACTTGGATGTCACATACATTAAGTAAAATATACATTAATGAAAAACAAAATAAAAACTTGTTCAAAAATTAATTTTGTTTTAAAAATGCATATCAATATCATCAGGCTCCATGGCTTGCATTCCTGCATGCAACATTACAAGCAACACGTCATTGTGTCATGTTCAGAACTCAGCTTGCACTGCCAGGAAGCGACTAAAAACTGCCTTCATACTTTGTATTTAATAACATCCAATTTGGATACACAAGGCACCCAAGAGATTGGCTAAATATAAATACCAATAGTTAAACATTATACCCATCTAAAGACAAAACCAAAGCATAATAAAAGAAAAATTAAAGAACAAAAACTAATCCAACAATCCAATATTATTGGCCAAAAAACTCATTATGACATCGTTTTGCTCGAGAGAATGCTGGCGGCCGGTCGATAGGAAGTAAGTGCTGGAAACCACCGTTGGGATGACCTCAGTCTCTCCCTGGTGGGTTTTCTTGACGATCCAATTTTGCGGTGACCAGATATGCCTCACAAATGTGAACTCTCTACAGGGCACTTTCACCTTGCTGAGTTCCTTTTTCAAAACAGGTTCTCTCTGCAAATTGTCAGTCAAATTTGAATCACATCATGGAAGGGGTTTATTAATACTATGATGTGTGAGTGATAAAACATCATGTTCAAACTCATCAATTACAACAATTCATAAAGCAAATCAGTCAACTAATCGTCAAATTATGCAAAGATAAGGTTCCGAGGGTTTGGTAAATCTAACATCTCTCATAAAGATGAGGTCTCTGTAAATGAAATACATCATTTGTTCCAGTCCATGCATCCTGCAGTCATCAATTGATTGGTGGTGAGCATCCCAGGCATGCTGCTCTGCAAATTTTTCCTTCAGAAAAGTAAGTATTTTGTCCATTGATAGAGGTAGTCCATAATTTGGTTTGAAAATTAAATGAAAGTAGGTATGTTGGTAGCTGAACTTTACCCCATGTTGGTACAACTTCCTGTCCATCCACTGTTTGATTCTTGATCTAACAGGATATTTCTTGACAAGTGAAGCATTGAACTGAATCAAAAACAAACTTTAAGTATGCAATGAGAAGATCATCTTTTAAGATTAGATATATATTACATAGATATTAAGATTGCATATATATTACATAGATATTAAGATTGCATATATATTACATAGATATTAAGATTGCCGTCTCCGGCTTTAATTAAATCTGCATCTCGATTAGCTACAAATGAATAAGAAAAGAAACTTCAATTCATCAAAGTGACAAGAAAGATTGAACAACAACATCATCATCATCATCTAAAAGAAGCAGCTCTGCATCTCAAAGTCATATTAAGGATTCCAAGTGGCATGATGGAATGAAATTGTTTTCTTCATTAATGCATCAGTCAATTAAATCTACTACAAGCACATTTTATTTGAATGACATTTTGATGGAATAACTGAAGGGCAACTATTTAAGATCACTTTTTTGTACAAATTCATTTTGGAAATGATTCCAACCCTTCCTACATTTAGTTCAATGGTAGCTTTGTATTGGCCATGTGGTAAATGTAGGCTGACATCATGAATTTAATGGAGCTGTTGTTTTGTTAATTTTCTTGGAAAAAGAGTTGTATCAAACACCAAATATATTGGCTCAAAACATTTCCAAATTTAGAGTCAACCTTTTGTTACGAGTCTCAAAAACATTAGCAACTGCTAGACTTTTCCAAAAATCAACTGCAATGGAAAGATCTTCCAGAAAATGAATTGGAGATTTATATTTGATAGTATCAGAAAAGTTTTTTTTTGATTTATTTAAATGTCACGACAACATTGTAGAGATTGGTTATGTAAAATTAATGGATACATTTTTGATAAAATATAAAAAATTATATAACATATAGGACATTACTACGACAACAGTAACTTTTAAACACCAACTTCCTCCTCAGAGAGTACAAACTTCTCTTTGACACTGTATAAGTTTCTTTCAATGAAAATGGCACATTTAGCTTGTGCAACTAGGAGATTAGCTGGAAATGTGAATATTTAGCTTAGATTAGCAATCACACTAAAAGTTCTTAAAATGTGCCATGTTTTGAAATTATTTACACTGCAATGAACACAAAAGATATTTTTAAGTTTTGAAATTCCACCTAAGCCTGGCTCAATTTTTTCCAATTCTTCATTAGAGAGAAGTGCTCCAAAGACTCTTTCATGGTATCTTTCCTGGATGCTATTTTGGACATGCTATCAAGGTTTAAGTAAAAAATATCATTGGTTGAAAGTTGTTTATTTCTGTTACTAATATGCTTTTAAAATTCAAGTCAAAATTTTTAGTCAAATTTTCAGTAATCTGTACAAAGACAAACATAAGAAGATAAATTCTTTTTATGTTACATCACGATGAATACATGCTCAAGTGAGAATTTGACAACTAATGAATAATGTTTTAAACTTAGACCTCTTTTATTTCTATGTGGGTCATGTTTTGCCCTGTAAATGATAAAAATAACAGTAAAATACAAAAATAGTATGTAAGAAAATAAATGTTCAATTTCAATAATATGTCAAGCAGCTTTACACTGAATGCTGTCAACACCTTGAATTGAAATAAACTACATTACATAAAATCATTACAGTAGATAATAAATATTTTAATACTAAACCTTTGAGTTCCTTAATGATTTCATCCTTGTATTTAATGTACCATCCACTAGACTCCTGCTCCAAAATTTTTTTTACGATCTTGCTACTGACGGCAAATAAATCTTTGAAAAAATTTCAGACAATCAAATTGGCGAATTAAATCCATTGAGAGAAACTCATTCACCCATCTAACCTCTGCCAAACAGTCTCATGTCGATTTCAACTGCACTTGGAGTCAGGAAAACATAAGGACATCGAGGAGGATGCATTTCTTCAAACTTTACCTGCATTGAACAATTTAAATAATTATAAATAATAAATGTTATTTTTATTGAACAGCATTATCAACATTTAACAACTTAAAATGTAAATGATAATTGTTATTTTTTAATAATTATTTCTATTGAATCAAATTATCTGCATTTAACAACTTAAACTATAAATAACAAATGAAGAACCAGTTCATTGATGGTGTAGAAAAGTTGACTAACTTCATGTTTTTTTACTTTTGTTTCCCTGCATGTTTCTTTGATGTAGTTACAAAAAGCAACCCATTCTTGACGGGACCCTGGCTGAGAAAAAGAGTTTGGACTTTTTTGCAAAAATTCCGACGCCTTTCAAAGTTACCTCAGTTGCTATGTTATGCAATGCGACCGCTCCATTACAACAAAGCCTTTAAATAACCTTAATATCAAGTTCTGCAACCAGAAACCTAGAGTGTTCCTCCAATAATTTTGCAGATAAATTGTGAACTTTAGTCTGGGACATTCCAATCAAGATATCTATCACAATGTTGTAATAAATTATGATATTGTTTTTAATTTGAGTTCTCAGTAAAAGAAAAATAACAGTTAAAATAAAAAAACATCAATGGATAATATTGCAAATAAAAAATTAAAAATTGTTACCAACAACAAATACAATAATAATATTAATATCAAAACAATAAAATCCAAAACAAGACTCACCAAGAAACTGCCAAGAGAATAACCGCAAGCTTTTAATACTTTCAGAGAGACTGAAGAAAGGAGAAATGAATCGATCTTTTGCATGAATGATCAGCATCTTCAGTGACAGAGATAAGTCCTTGAGGATGATAAGCAAAAATGGCATCAAAAACTCTCGGAGAGGTAATAAAAAGTTTAATTATAAGTTTCACCAGTTATTGATCATTTAACAAAATTTAAAAAAAATAAATATATAAAAAGCAAATTAAACAGATTTGTAAAAAAGAGATTTACAAAAAAAAGATGTTGTTAAAATGTGAATTACATTTAGGAAGGACTCATGTGTATTGTAGGCACCTTTCTGCAGGATTTGACTCAAGCGCCACCTGTGCACTTGTCCTGGAAAATTCATGCTTTCCACCTCAAACTCTCTAGCAATAAAAATAACATTATTAGCAATGACAATGTTAATAATAAGATCAATTAATTATTTATAAAAATAATTAACTTCAAATGACAAATTACTCAACAAGACATCACAACAAACCCAGCTCTCTGTATGCAGGCCAACTGTTTGCGATTTAGCTTTCTGATGTTTCCTTTGGCATCTCTGGCTATCTGATCCATTTCATTGAAGGTCGGTGCCACAAAGAGGTCTTTGAAATCCAATGTCTGAGAATTTTCATTGGAGTTAAGAAAAGATTATGATCGATTATGATCTTGAAAAGCAAGTTAATAATCATGACAGTGTAGAACACCATCCATTCTGCAAATATTTTATTTGTTTTCAAAAATTTCTGAAGTGACATTCCTTATCTATCCAGCAGAATATTAATAGTATGAATACATGCAAAATATTTTTTAACATGACAAACCCCATCCCATAGAACCAAAGAATCATTTCTCAATTTAATTTAGTAAATGCTCAAAATATTATTCAACTAACACTGCATCCATCCCCATATATGGATTGATCATCCATTATAGATGGAGGGAGAACTATTGGCACAGTTTTCCAATGGAATAATAATTTCTCAGCAGCCTAAAAATTATTCATTGTTTTAACAATACATAGGAATGCCTTTCAGCACAATTACCTTCTTAATAGCAGCCCTAGCAACAACAATATCTTCTGGAACATTAGCAACATCTAAATCAAATTGAAGAGGTTCCCTCTAAGATAAAATAAAAGATCTTGTCACAACCTTGAGGTGCAGCACAAATTAATGTTACAAAACAACCTCTGGCTTTGCAAGCAGATGATCCATGTTAAATTGGTAGTACAAATAACACAGCAATCCAGCAATATTCAATTTGTTAAAATTCTACTAATGTAAGCCTCCTTAAACTAAGAAATAGCACCCCAATAAAAAAAAAATTCGAGTTTGACTTTCTAAAAAGTCAATTAGACTAGCAAAAAATACGATAGGCAGTCACGATAAAATATCCGAAACCACTTGGAAATTTAGAACCACACCATCTCTCCGAAGAACAGAACACAAAATAATTATTGTAGAACACCATCCATCCAAACATCTATCAAATATTTTTAAAGTAATAGTTTTTAATTAGTGCTTAATGAATAAATCTGAAAATAACGTTTTAAGTGTTACCATACAATCACCTAAGATTGTGCATGAATAATACTTAAATGACGTCACCCGGCTTTTTACCCGATTTTAAGCACTAAAGCTTTGCTTCACCCCTCTAACATGGATTGTAAAAGTTAACACGTTTCCCGAAGCATTGACCATATTTTTCTCCAGGACAGGATTCAACTAGACGGAGGCCACAGTTGATTAGTGTTGGTCCAAAAGAGGTCAGTTTAGTACGGACTAGCCGCTTCTCTCCCTTGGGAGCTGACAAGCACAAAAAGATTTTCTGGCTGTTTGCCCAAAAAGATAGAGTTCGAAATCTTTAAAAAATTTGATTTTATCTCTACTTTGGTCTCAGTATGTGATGCGATAACCTTCCGCTAGCTCATTAAAACATTGAGTAAAAATCAGAGAACATTAGACACAGTGCACAGGAACGCTATGAATGTTAGGAACGCACTCCATGATTTCAAGGGGGCAGTACAAACAACATCAATAATAAAATCAACTATTACTATTATAATCGTCAGCGATTTACGCTACCTTGTTCATTAGTCAAGCATCCTTCATCCAGTAGATTTTCCAAAATGCTCAAGTCAGCTTGAAACTACTGCTTATAAGCTAAATTAGATTTGGGAATTGTAACTCCATTTATATAGCACCACATGAATAGCATCAGAGGCGCTTCTTGTAACCATTTACATAGCGCTCCTTCCCAAGGGCGCTGGAGGCAGTGCAGGCTGGGTTTCGAACACGACACATTACGACTGTTGACATTACCGCCATATGAAGGCACGTAAACCATTCAGCCAACCTGCAGGCCAGGTTTTAACAAGGGCATCATATAGTTGCTAATCGGATACTGTGGGGTAAGGCAACAAAAACAGTTCAACTAATATAAAATGGTTACATATTTTTCTTTAGCAGATGAATGAATAAAGACTTTTCCTAATGAATTTTTAACAACTTATGAGAAAACTTTCTGAAGCTTCAAATGCTAAGATTAAATAGAGAACCCGTAAAACATGTGATGAAAACATGGTCTGTCTTAAACATAGATATGTCTCGCTAACAAATGAAAAGTGTCTGTTTAAAGTAAAATCAAATCTAAGGTGGTGCTTTTCTGAAAATATCAAGTGAAATGAATATGAAAATAAAATAAATAAAAATTTAGAAAAAACATGGATGTAAATTATGGTATATTTTTTAATTAATCAGTGAAGTTCTTTGTTACATGCAAATGTCAAAGCAGTTTTGTGGATTCCCAACAACTAATGTTCATCCATAAATCTTAAAACAAAATTTTTTAAATGGCGTGCTAAGTGATGCAATTTTCGTATTTTTTGCAAACAAAAGGCATATTCCTTAGATATTTTATTGCTTGTTTTATTGAGATCAGACAAGCCTGGGTTTTCAGTGGAAGTCATATTAATAAATATATGACTTAGAGTACTTAAATAGCAAACCATCAACTGAATCGAAGTGCATAAAATGTTACCTGTAAAAATCAGCTAAACATGTTTGACAAATGACTTTTAGACAGACATAAAAATAAAAGATTGTGACAAAAAAAAAGTTCAACATTGGCATTATAAATCAGCTCTGGAGTTAGAGCAAAACCAAAATGTGAAAATAAAACAAACTGCCTGCACTAATGATACAAAAATAACCCATATTCAAAAAGAAATGAAATACTTCAAACTAGATGTAGCTGGAGAAGATGCATACAAACACACAGAAACAATCCAAAGCCCCTTCCTGGAAGAGAAGCGTAAGCTGCTTATAGCTCCTCGGCATATCGAGAAAGTTGATCCTGCAGCGAGCCATCTCTCGTCTGACACTCTTCCGGCAGTTTCGCGAGACTCGAGTTGTCGCAAAGAATCTCGATGTTGCATGGAAATTGACTCGACAACATCACATTTTTAATCCACGTAGAGTTCGGAGGGCGCTCGGCGACGTTGACGGCGTGCGATGACGTCGGATTTGAATTAATGCCGGTGAAAGGTTTTACTGGCTTCTCGTCGAGCTGACTCACCGGAAGACTGGTCGCCTGAGGCTGCGAGTGCAACTCTTTCATAATAAGAAGTTTCTCCATCATGTCCGAGGAAACAGAAATGCATCTTTGCGATTTCTTATCTTTATTGGGAAATCTTTTGGCAAATGATTTCTGATTAACAACTTCCTGCAGGTTGAAAGATGGATCTTGACACATGATTTCACGAAATTGTTTGATGTCCGAGGACTCGAGATGAGTTTGGATTTCTGTAAAACCGACTGCCTCGAGGTTGTCGTTTGCAATTGCCGAACACAAAGGTGACGTGTTCGGAATGACCGTTCGAGGCTGCACACCAACTTGATGCATTTTGTTTTCGTTTCCAAAACAACGGGCTTCATTAATTTTCTCATTAGTTTCAAAGCTATTTGATAATTTTCTGCTTCGCAAAAGAGAGGAATTAAGTGATGGAATAACATTTGCAGGAGCGAAGACCAAGTTGTGGGAATGTTGTTCTAGTGAGGTTTGTTCACAAATTTCATTATTTGAAGGATAATAAGATATGGTACAGGTGGCACTGGAAAGTGGAGTTTGTGTTTCCAGATGGATCTGAGAATTGATGAAACCTGAGGTAGACATATTGCTGACAGTAGTGACAGTAACTAGTTTAGGCAATGTTGCAATGCTGTTGCTGGAAGTGGTTAGGAAGCTTTTTTGTGCATCTCTTTTATTTGCCTGTTTCTGATGATTACCAACCAATTATAAAAACCATTCTTGATCAATTATTAAGTCAAGAAAACCTCACCTGTTTTATAACTTTGGCAAGCTTAAGAGGGTCATTCATCAAGATGTTTAAAAGTTGTTGATGCTGCTGAAGTGGAGAAGATTTCAATGTTTTGTAAAGAGTCAACAAAGCCGAGGTTGAACTCCGTGAAGCGGGAGCCATTACGCTTTTCTCTCCATTACTTTTCTCGGCCTCTGCGAACTGCAAAGACAGTTATATCAGACTTAAACTTGAAAATAAATAAAAAAAATCAAAGCCTTAAATTCCCTGTCTCTAGTAAATACTCTAGTCTGTCAGATGCAATGATACCAACAACACCAAACTTGTTTTGTTTGAATTTATAAGAAGATTCATTTTCACAAGCAAGATTATAAATAACTTGAAATTATTATTATTATTATTAATCACCAGAGTGTGTAATATCAATTCAAGCTACAATTTCCTTGAGAGCTGTGATACCTGGAAACCTCCTTGATTGACTTGAGGCTGGAAATGAGATAGATACTCCTCAGAAAGATTTGACGACTTACTCGTGGCTGCCACGTTAGATGTTTGTGAAGATGAAATTGAAGAAGTGACGATCTGAGATGCCTGAGATGGATTGATGTTTACCAGCTGTTGATTCTGAATCACTGGCATTTGCACAACTCCTAAAATCTCTCCTTGAGCATTCATAAGCAAGCAATGGTTGGATTGCAGTTGAAGCATGACAGGTTGAGTCGGGTTTGCGGAGGTCAATATCTGATCGCCCCCTGGAACGGTGCCGAGATTAGGATTTATTAGAAGCATCGCACTGTGGGGCGACGGTGAGTCCATTTGTGACGTGACATTGCTTGCTCTGTAGTTGCCGTCAAATGTCTCAGATGCACTGATGGGATGATGATACTGCGTGTGAGATGATGGAGCTGTCAAAACCTTTGTAGTTTCTTTATCTGGAAGCTTCTTAATTTGGTTTCCATTGAATGAACTCTGAAGCTGAAAATCAACTCTGTCAGTGTTCAAGGGATTTGCCTGGGTCTGACCTTTGTGAGCATCTGAACTCAAACTTCCATAATAATCGTGAGAGAAACCAACATCTCGTCTCAGAGAGGCCATTCGTCTCTTTAGCATTTTACCTTGCAGTTTCTTCTGCAGCAAAAATCTTTGCTTGATAGCATCACAGAGAGGAATAAAGCAATTTGCATTGCCACACCGCTTTGCATGGCAACAGCAGAGCGCCAAGAAGTGTCGACAGGTCGAGCAAGTTTTTTCATTTTTTTGCTTGCACGCCTTCACGTGCCGAAGGATGGATTTCATTTTATGGCAACCGGACGTTTGACATGTCACATTCTGGCACTGGAAAACGTGTATCAGAAGAGCCATTTCTTTAGCCATGGCAGCATTCTTGCTGTTACGACTTGCTACAGAGATATTTTCTTCACATTTCTTATCAAACTCCATAAATCTTTCCATCACATGCTCGTGGCCTTCAAGATTATAGCAAGTTTCGCAAAGATCAAAATCCTGTAAGTCGGATGATTTATGATCAATAAATGTTGTCATTAGGAATCAATCATAAAATTGCAAAAAAGCTTACAGGGCAGACATTGCAGTGATAGTGATTGTCTATGATTGCTTTGCAAGCATTACAGCTGTAAGTGAAATTAATTTTTCCATGACTGTGAAGTTCGTACAACAATGCCATAGTGGAATGTTTGGCTCTTCTAAGCGAGGAAAACTCAAAGTGTTTCTCTCGTGCAAGTGTAAGAAAAGAGTCTCTGCCATCCATGAGATCATTGAGTATGCACTGATCGGGGTCTTTTATTTCTGCTAGTGATCTCTCAGATTCCGGCGAATGAAAATTGACCACAAAAAAACCCTAAAATTCGAGAATAAAAACTTGAAATAAAATGAAATTGTTTCCGGCAGAAACTGAAAATTCACCTCCTTCAGCTTTTCAAGACTGGCAAAAACCCGAGACATGACGTCCCTAAATTCTCCGTTAGCTTTCTTTGGATGCCTCCTGACAGGCTTACTCCTTACTTTTTTCCTCTTGCCATCAACACCCTTTTGAATCTTCTTTTTTGCCTCAAACTGAAGTCATGTTAGAAATGATTGAATTATTTCCAAAATTAATTAATATCTAAAAGTAATTAAACTCTAATTAATTAATCTCTAATATTCTGAATTAAAACACTTGATTCATTAAAATAAATTTCTGACTTCAGTCGTTTTGCTTGATCCTTCACTCTCCACTTCAAAACAATCATTATCATCATAGCAATCATCACTTCTGCTCATTAGAGTCTCAAACTCTTCTGATTCCTTCAAATATTCCTCCAGAATGCTTGGCCAGTAATCGCCATCAAAGTAGGGGATATCAGTGACGCTGGTCACACT
This sequence comes from Whitmania pigra, assembly GCA_021613335.1. Classification (NCBI taxonomy): domain Eukaryota; kingdom Metazoa; phylum Annelida; class Clitellata; order Hirudinida; family Haemopidae; genus Whitmania; species Whitmania pigra. The sequence goes on from JAJTWR010000308.1 coordinate 1,837,972, forward strand.
TCGATCTTTCAGATCCCTTAGGAGATCCTGTAAAATGTCTCCGCATTACTTATCGTACGTGTGTAATTATTATTTGCTGCAATTATGGTTCAAAGCAATAAATAATTATCTGTGTGGAAGAAATGAAAAAATAAATGTTAATTATTCAGAAGTTTAGGCTTTGAAAAAGTTACAAGCTTTTTATGACCTTAATTTGATAAATACCATTGAGCCTTTCTGGAGCGATTTATAATTAAAATAACTAGCTAATGTTAATTAGGCTACAAACCTCAAACATTTTGAGAACCAAAGCTCCTGAATGCTAAGCATATGGCCTCATATGAATTATTACCATTAATAAATGAATAACATCAGCAATCTAAGATTTTATAATTCACAACATAAATTTGTTGGGTGCTTGTGTTATGCATGACATCGTTTAGAAATAATTCGTGGAGCACGAGCTCACCTTGTAACTATAAATGACATTCTCCGAGAGAGCTTTGTCGAGAAGCTTTTTGTACCATTCCTGCAATCTCTTCTGCTTGGGTATTCTCATGTTTGGGGGATGGCAGTTGAAAATATAATCATCGCCCTCGCTTGGCGGGCACACCCATATGTGGGCATGAGCAAAACTAAGTGTTAAGTAAATTAATAGTTATGAAGTCTATTAAGGAATTATCATTAAATCAACCCAGTTTACCCAATTTTCTTCACGTAATCCAAGTAACCGATGAGAAGTTCGTGGTATACGGAGGTCCTCAGGTGACGAGGGTGGAAGAAATTTACGCTGTCCATGTAAGCAATGTACACTCGTCTGAGAAGACAAATTTAAATTATGTGACTGAAATTAATTATTAAAAGTAATTCACTAGAACCAATAAGATTAAGAAACATCAACATTCTCCTTCATAAACCTTGAATTCGGATGGGGACAACTGGAATCGTATTCGTGAACGTGCATCCCGAAGAAACACACTTCGGCTCCTCCGTCCTCCATGAATGCAAATATCGCCTTGCTGACGTAAGGAAATTGAGTGACTTCATTTTTGTTCTCCTTCGAATAAGCCTTCCTCATGCCCTGCTTGACCTCGACGTTCTTTTCGGAGCACGACAAAACTCTTATGACGACCTCCCTGAAATCACATCCGCTTTTCTTGATGAATGAATTTACCCTAGACTCAAGGTAGGAACTCAGATAGGTTTGGGGTAGTTTTTTAGCGCTTAATTTATTTTCAATTCTACCAGAAATGTTTTCATCTTTCGTGCACGACGGACACTTGAGGCTTTCTGATCTGAATTGTTCCAGATGCATGCAACATACAGGATGTTGCTTTCTCCCACAACTGGGGCATTCTATCAATTTTTCATATTCAAATTCCCCATTTTTCATCTTCACAAAATAACTTTTCATTAATCTTGTCGATTGTCCAGGGTCTTCGTTCAAATCGATGAAATCTCCAGGAATGCTGTTGAAACAGTTCTCGCAGTACGAAAATCTGTTTTGATAAGTGTAGTAAACTGCGTTGATGGGAATGTTACACATGAATTTTCCGTAGCAAACCAATACGATGGGAGTGTACATGTACTTGTGTCCGCAACAATATTCGAGCTTTTTCATGAGGGCGTTTGCCATTGGATCGAACATCTCGGAGAGCTTCGTGCAGTACCTGTGCACTCTCGACCCTTTTTTGTTGAACACCCAGGCATTCTCAAAAATCTGCCACATGTCATCAATAAAGGCCCAGGGTTGATCATAAGATCCGTTTTCCAGTTTGTTTTTGATTGTCGACAGATCCATCGGCTTCTTAATGATTTCCAAATATTCCGGCACTCCCTCCAAAACCGGATCGACGGGTTGTCTGAAGGGAAGCGACTCGGGCTCCGTGCGATAGAGTTCCATCAGAATGGGCAAAAGAAACGATCTCAGTTCATCTTTTCTCCACACTGACGAATGAACAATAAAATAAGTTGTAGGAAACTGCATTTTGCAATACGTTAAATTATTCATAATAAGAGTTCATAGAAATGTAACAATATCTTTTCATCATCAACATCATTGGGCAACCTTTGAGGTTTGATGAAGTGGACACGGTGATGTCGGACGAACTGTCGACCAAAGAATCCGTCGCTTCATTGGATGTTTTGACAGCTTCTTGGATGCTCAGGGACGAGGACACCCCACTGTTTGGATTCAATTCTTCAGAGTAAGACCTTTCCTTCGTGAAGCTTACCAATTTTGTCGAGATGGTACTGTCCGAAGTGTAGCCAGTGCTTGTGTTGTAGTTTGAAACACCCAGAGACATTTCTTTGAGGTCACCACTTGTTTCCCTGGCAACTCCTTGGGTTTTAGACTTGAACTGGCCATCAGCAACTCGAAGGAAGGGGGAACTTGCTTGAATTTCATGCGTGCCTTTAATTTTTACAGGTTTGTTCAAAACTTAAAACAAAATTTTAAAGCAGTAATGAAATAAATCTTTAAAAATTTGGTGGAAATTACTTTTCTGAAGAAAAGTAATATTTGAAGTTTCTCTTTGCTGTTTTTCACTGTCATTTTTGATAGCTTGTATTTTAGCTGAAAGAATGTTGTAATATTCCTCTTTGGAAGATGCCTTCTCAAATACTCCACTTTCCAACTTCTTTATGCACAGGATGATGTTTGTCAACTCATTCAGACTCAAGCTGCCACAAGAAGGGTACAAGCATTTCATGAGCTTATAAACAACACTGTCTCTCATTTCTTTACGAAAACTCTGATGCCAGTCGCTTTTGTCGGATGGAAATATATTTAGCTTTACTTCCTGTCCAGCATTCTCCGGGCATTGGTTTGAAGTTCCAACAGCAGTCGATCTCAAGTTAATGCCCAGAGAATACGTGTTTGTCGGGAGACTGGCAGAATTTCCGAGCTGGACAAAGGACGATCTCGGAGGAAGAGACGAGGCCGTGGTCAAGTTCTTAGAGAGCAGAGATGCATTCTTCTTTTCACAGGCAAGTTTCAGAGGCTGACAGACCGCACATTGATTGTTAGAGCATTGCTTCCAGTGTTTGATTATTTGCCTTGAGGATGCACAGTAAGAAAATGTGCAATTGTCTTCTTTACAATCAGCAAGGTGCTTCAATACATCCTTCATGGTTTGACACTGAGGAATGTTACAAAAGGAGCCTGCAGACTGAAAACCATCCCTTCCCTTTTGACATTTATTGGCATGAAGAAGGAGGATAAGTTGCTTTTGAATAAGACACCTATTTTGTATCAAAGAGGATTCTAATGGGACGTCGACTGGCTTATTTTCATCCGACGGTAGTGCCCGAGGCAAGGTCGTCTTTGACTTTTGAGAACCACTTTGAACCAGAAAATAATTGGAATCATTTTGCAAAGAAGAAAATGTTGCCTGTGAAGATTGTTGCATTTGAAAGATTAATGGTGTCATGATAGGCTGTCCCTCAGGTTCAAACTTCTGAGGAATTAAGGAGGTTGAAGATGGAAGTTTGAAATCTCTTGGAATATCAGTAGCAGGTCGAGTATAAATAACACAGTCCACACTTTTTCGAAGGATATTTGTGCATTCAACGGGAAATGTGGAATGTCCCGACAATTCATCTAATTTTACATCTTTGGAGTAGAGAAGGTCGACATTTTGATCGCCGTTCGATTGCTGGCCAGCAAATGGAAGAGTCGCCTAAAGTAATAAATTATGAACTTATCATTGGTGCCGTCATATCCTTTTGTTAATTAATTAATACAGACATTGACATTAAAATAAATTAATTAAATTATATAATGCACATTCAGAATTGCACCTGCAGTCTCTTGACTGGACCTTCATGTTCAACTTGAGGATGTTGTAGACTGAAATAATCACTTTGAAAATAAGGAACTTGGATACCCTGGTTTCCGAAAGATTGAAAGCCTGCAAATGATAATCTTATTAAAAGTATATCCTCATGCTTCTAGAAGGTTGTGCTGGGTCTATATTCAACATCTTACATGCTACTTAGTGCCTTGTGTTGCATAATTAGCTATTTGAACTTCACCAAGAAAACTTTAACAACTTTCATTAAACATTACTATAACTAAATTAACTTATTAAATTAATTATTTAAAATGGTTAACAATAAAGTTGAGACATTGTTATTCTGATTCTGCAATTTAAAAAGAAAGAGAAAACATTTGAATTTTGAATCATTCCAATTAATAAAACTGAAACTTCAAGATCAGCTTTATTCTTATTTTGTGGCAACAAAATCTCACATTCATTTGATGAAATATCTCTCAGCTCTTCAGGTAACTCTGCATTTAGATTATTTGCATTTACAGCATCCCAACTACCTGAAATAAAATTGTTTATGTAAAACTGGAACCTATAAACGGTACGGTCAAATTATTATTATATTATAAAATTATAAGCCGTCCTTATCTGAGGTAACCAAATGGCTGAGACCATTTTAATCAAAAATAAATGTATACTACGTATAGAAATGAGATGATGTTAAATCTTTAGAAAATTCATAAATGGAATAAAATAACAAAGTTTATCTAAGATTGCATCATTAAGATTTTTAAAGTGCCACCAGAACATGGCTATTTATGGTTGAGGCATTATAAATGTCTGAATCTTGAATAGGTTAAAAAAATTAGCTTAAAAAACTCAAGCATAACTTGTGGTTATTGCTTTAAACATGTATCTAAATGTGGATCAAAGGATGCACCCAATGGCATGCTCTTTATTCCTTATAAAAATAAACAACTATATAAATAATAAATAATTTACTCAGAATTTTAATTGTATGATCTTGAGCTATGCAGGAATATACTTTAACTTAGTTGTTTAATCTGCATATCACCTTAATCTTTAGCTTTTGGATTCTGTGGAATAATAGAAATATAAGCCTGATAGCAACTTGTAGATAAGTAATTTAATAAGCTTCAAATCATGTAAATAAAAGCAAATGTCTCCATTAAAAATAGTCGGCAGCAAAATATGCTACTCATAAAAAAAAGACTTTTGTGAGAGCTCAAAATGTTCATAAAATATAGAACTATTTTCTAATTATAGAACATAGAGGATTAAAGCCAAAGACAGACTTATTATGATAACAATAGTCCTAATTTTTGTTTGGTGCTGGATATTTGCTAAAAAGTTCCATTGCAGCAAGAATTCCCAATGATTGTTTCAACAATGAGTAGCAAAAAAATAAATTATTTGTTGAAGCTCCAGTACGAACCATGTTACAATATTACAGTATTACAATATCATATTTCAAAACAAATCACTTGTTCATGATTTTTTTCTGCCTTAAGACAAATAATAAAATTAATTTTTTGTGTATCAGAATATCAAAATGACTTAATTAAATTAACCAGTAATCTGAATAAGACATTGAGCAATTGTTAAACCTGTTATTACTATTCCATATTTGCAATACTCTTTAAAATATTTGTTATTTCATTCTGAACACAGTTTTTTTCTATTTTTCCTTTGTTAACCGAATGGTATTAGCAGCCTAAGGATGCTTTTGTTCATGAAATATGTGAACGATAATCATTATATATAAAAACAAAAAAATTATGTCTTATGATCCTTTTACTCTTTTATTAGCAATAAATTTAACAAATTACCATTTTTACTAAATCAACATCTATTCTAAACTGTTTTATTATTTTAATCAGATAACTTTTTCTTTATTAAAAAAAATATTATGTTCTCTATGAGAATGCCAAACAAAGAAAACACCATTTTAAATATTATTATTCATTGATTTGTTCAATCAAGAACTTATATTATTGCTATTTTAATCACCCAATTATAACAATTGAATAATAATGAGACTAAAAGCAATCCAAAACTTGCAAGCTATGGATTCTGGTTCCATGGGTTTTAGACGTTTTGGTGTAGGGCAAAATTCGTTGAGAGAATCCATCGCAGATTGTTACCCAAATTTCATAAGGGTGGGCAATATTGAATCTGCACCTCGAGATTCAAGTATCAATCAATCCCACTGGTTGCGATAAACTCTTCAAAATATCTTTACAAGCACCTGCACATCGCATAGACACCAGCAAAAGCAGCGGTATGGCCATAGCATTGTTTATATTTACTTAGCCTAAACGAAATAAAAATTAATTTGCGCCACCAACATGCATTTTTAAGCATACATGTCTGGGTCTTCAATTTTAAAATAAAACACCTAACTTTTTTATAAATAAATGTTAATATATAAAAAAAACATGTAATGCATTAACTTTGACGAAAACGGCTATGATCTAAACAGTTCACAAATTTAATTTACAAAAAAACAATTAAGTCTGCTAACAACTACTCAAATTAAAATGTACGTAAATTTTATTTGTCGTTTATTAGATTGCAGTCGTCGAAGGAGGACGTCGATCAGCAAATCATTTGTAACCGTTTGTCAGAATGTGAATTAATGCTCAAATTCACACTGTGATTCTAGATAAATAATAGTTAAAACAAATAAACAAACACCTTTTTAGCAGGGTTTTATTGTCACATGGCTATACATGGTGCTAATTACCTAAGTAACATAATTATTAACAGTGGTAGTCGTAGTTTTTTGGGCCTGCCACTTACACCAGCTGATACCTGATAATAGCTCTCACAAATTACATTTTAGATCATATTTCGTAATAACCGCTAATAGAATTTCACTAAAAAGTGACTAATTAATTCAGTCATCGCAAAACACATTTCCCTCTGATTTAGCAAATAATCATAAATGTCAAAGGTGATAGGTTCAACATGTTTATTTCATTTATTGGCAACATCAAAAATAGAAGGCACAATAATGTATTGAACAAATTCAATTTTGTAACACAATGTTTCACTGAGTTCGTTGTGCTCGAGCAAGTATTCAAGTGATGACACACAAACAAGAAACAAAGGAAAGAAGTTATCGAGACAAATGTCTTTTGTTCCAAAGTTGAAGCTTTTAAGCTGGATACACTTGATTCATTTTGTTTGCAACCACACATGACCACAAGATGACGAAGACCTGCAAGAATAACAATCTTATCAGATTACTAATATCTTTATCTTTGATTATTATTATCTTTCGTCAGAAAACTTTACTTTTAACAAAGCCAGTCTTAACATTTCAAATCGGTTTTTTTGTGGACACTCAGATTTTAAAATAAGCTTAGTGAAAAATTAATTATTCATAAACTGGATTCCAAAATTATCGTTGGTGTATTTGGAAGTACAAATAAGAATAAGCCCACAATGTAAGCCAGGATTTTGCACAACGTAATAAATTAAGAAAAAAGATTCCGTCATAACTGGAAACAGGCAAGACAACATTTTAAAATCTTGGTAAATTCATACCGCGATGATGAGAATGCCAGCTATGGCGAGAGCAATAAATGGCTTGTAAAAAGCCACATTCGGCATCACTTTTCCCCAACAACCCTGGAAGTACAAATTTCAAATCAATTAATTTATTTTTATTTGAGATCTGTGCACAGCCTGACGAGTAACTTACATCGTGACTAACACCCTATTCAAACTATCTTACGTCACAAATCAATCATTAAGGCCGATAGAAAATCAGTTAGAACCGTTCGAAACTGTTGGAAAAGTTAGAATCAATAAGAACCGTTTTCCAGTTTGAGATTGTATCATTGGGCTCCACGGCGCATAGCTCTTCGAAAGGTGTGACGTCAGGAAATGTTCCATTCATCTTGCAACAGGCGACTGGAGTGACAAGGGTGGAAGTAATATTGTAGTAGTAGGTCACGTTTCTCTCCCACTTTGTGGAGGAATTGAAGTCTTCGTAGCTGTGCAGCCCACAACAACTGAACTGGAAGATAAATTAACGTTAGCTTAAGAGTTTATTTATTAAATAAGCTTTCAGCTATTAAATAAAAACAATCAGTACAAAATTAATCTAATTTTATAATTGTTACAAAATGTTGAAAAATAGCTGTATTATTAAGTTTATTATGAGCATAAATACCGGTAATCTTAGTAAAATTATTAGTGACAATAATGGATTCATCTTAAATGAAATTAGTGCTATTATTAGGAAATTAGCTGCGTTGGTGCAAATAAAGTGGTGCAATCACTTAAAACAAATATATACGAAGATGTACCTGGATCATCACAAAATTCCAGGCTAAGGATGCCGTATCCGAGTATTCCAGTCCTTGATAATCATTCTCAATTGTTTTCAGAAATTTCTTCTGGAGACGTTTGTTTGCCTAAAAGGTTATGCTTTCTTCTAAGTAACTGGTAGATGGAAAATCACAAAAAAACTGACTTACGGCACCAGACAAGATGATGGAAGAGAGAATAACCAGAGCCAAACCTATGATTCCAATGACGAGTGCGTACTGAAAATAAGAAAAATTTAAAATTAAACAATATTAAACAAATGGATTTTCCTAACAAAATATAAAACTTATTATTATTTAATAAGCATGCTAACCAGGTAAAGCAAACATTTGCTCTTGCAACATGCCCCGAAGAAGCCAATGAGAGATAGAACTGCAAGTACCGACCCGAATGAGATGAGGGTAATGGAAATTGGCTCCAACACTCGGGCCAGGTCAATGGTGGGTGTGCTTGTGGTGCTGTTATCATTTGAATCAATTTCGAGATTTTCTCTGAGTTCTTGAGTGCGACAATCCCAAATATTAATTAACATGAAATAAGAAGAATATTCAGCCACAAATGAATCTCAATTACTTAATATTCCTTTAAATGCCTGCTCAAAAACGGACTTCAGAATGGTCTCGGAGACATATTTGGTCAGAAGGCCGGCAGCAAGTATTAAAAGTCCCACAAGCTGTCGAAATTATAATTTTTCCAATTCATATAAACAATTTTTACCACTGACATTGTCCATTATTAGTAGCATTTCTCTCAAAACTCACGAGAATGGCGAAATTTAAAACAAAAATCAAAACAGTTCGCTTACACTTAGGACAGCTGTGAAGACAATCAGCAAAATCCTGGCACACGTTACTACACAACTCATTTTTCAGCAATTGAGACCTTTTTGGACTTGTAACAGTTTATCTTTTCTAAAAAGCGCCAGAAGTCTCACAAGCCTATACTTCCGAAATTCCCGCTACTCATTCGCAACGAATATTTATCTTAGCACTCGTCTGCAGGCTTATATTTGCAGAGCACCTTTGATGTTTGCTAGTATTAATAGCCGGTGTTGACGAGAACGTCTTAATTAATACGGTTCTACCTAGAAACGACTTCAATTATGATTATTTCTTTCACTGGCTGCTTGTGTTTCCATGTCTACCTTTCACCATCCTCACCAGTACGTCTGGTGCACATCTGATGTTCAGGTGAGATTACAACAAGGGGGCGTACAATAACCGAAATACCGGCATGATGCAAATTACAATGAGAATATTTTCATAGCTTTCTGTAAAGAATGTGTGACATTAAGTAACATTTGGAGTGGCAGGTCAAACAATTGTTCTTCCCTGAATTTCCCCAGGTATAACCAGCTCAATATTTGGAACTCACATTATCGTGCCAAAAATCTTATCAGCTAAGTCGAGTACATTGATAAATAGGATCATTAATTAGCAATGCCTTAAGAACAAAATAAGGAATTTCCATGAAAAAATCATCTGTAGTGCGATTATATTTGCCGTTTTTTTTGAAGGACGCATCAACACTTCCCGTTTAGATAATTAATCATTTCAGTGCAATTGATTTTTCTTTCCAAACGAAAAACTTAATGTACGACTAGAAAATAAAGTAGACAAATCTGTGCCGAAAACAATGATGTCACAAATCTTTGCTTAGCATTAAGCACCATTGTGTCCAACTTTTGTAACGCTCTAGACTCTAGAAGAAGTCCATGACTTTAAATGTATTTTCGTTAAGCTTGCGACTTCAGTAGTTTCAAATGATTCAACCAAACCTAGGAGTGTTTGTGAACTTTGTTATTCTGAACATATTCACTTATTTCGTAAAAAAACAAGCAATCAGTGATTACTTACAAGACACGTTTTAATTGATGTGAAAACGCTTGGAAAAGATGCATGTACATTTTCTAGTCCATATTCAATTTGTAGCCGTTAAGCAACATACAGTAAAACTACCTCGATTTGCCAATAACACAATACGCGAGGCTCGAAAGCGTCAACTGGCACGATGCCCTACTATGGAATGCTGACTATGTACGGACATGACATTACCTGCCCCATCTTGACCTGAAAACTTCAAGCTAGTGTGACTAAAAACACCTATTTGACCCCTACAAATCCGCAGACTTAGTTGCAGTGAGTCGTTGTAAAAAAGTCACGATGGTAGCCCAAACCCTGTAATGTTAATTTTCGGTTTTTTTTTGCCAAATTCAAACTCTGTGGGATTCAACAATGTAGCTTTTTTTCAGAAATAAGCCACTTTCGTTATTAAGAAAATAATTAGTAATAAAATCATAATAACCGAGTAGACCAAAGATTCGGCAAGGACGAAAAGAGGAATCTTATAAGGACTGTAAGATTCTATAAAAACAAGCAAACAAAATCGTAGCATGTTACAATGTTATGACTCAAGTCTGAAGGTTTTCTAAAATTTTTATAGCTTCCACAAATTATAATTTGTTAAACTAGATTTATCAAATAATTAATCATAATCTACATATGTATAGGTTCAAAGACACAACATGAGTCTGCAAACTTGGGTAAAAAAATACCACCAAAAAGCCATTGTCTCTAGCTAGGACTGTTTGTTGCGGCTAAAGTCAATAAACGGATACAGTTCGATCGCGGGTTCGAATAACAACTGCAGCGGGCCGGCGTAAAATCACATGAAATCATGAACTAGCCATTCTGTATTTACATCAATGTGGCAAATGTTCGGACAAAATAATGGAAGAATTCAAATGATTAATGTCAGACAAACGAATCCTATTTTCATACAATCACATTTTTATAAACATGAAACAGTCCAACGCAGGCTCCTTGCTTCTTTAAAAGAAAGAAAAATCGCCGGTCGACGAGACGTCCGCCCATTAGTTCCTCTTGCGCCTGCACATTCGTTTGTGCTCTGTGTGCCAGTGGTCCTGCTGACATTTGATGGAACAATAGCTGGTGTTCCAACAGCAATGATACATGGCTTCTTCTTCACAATAGTAACACTATAAAAGGAATATCAAATGAAAAACATGTAGGTACGACATGATTTATTTAACAGATTTTAAGTCAACCTCACCCATTGTTTTTTCTTGGCCATGGAGATCTCTTTTTTGTGTTTGATGCTAAGTTGCTTCATCTCTTCACTGTGTTCCTCTCTCATCTTCTCCATTTGACCTTGAACTCTCTCTAACTCTCTTTGCTGACTTGTCATCACCCTGTTCAATGCTTTTTGCTGCTCCTCTTCAGATTCTTTCCAAAGCTGTTTATTATTTATGTTTATGCTATTATGAGCCCATAATTTAACATTTCATAACATCCATTAAAACTTTCAACATCCTTTACACCTTATATTTAATTCAATATATTCTATACAATTTCCTGTGTTAAATTAAAGTATCATTATTCTCTAATATTTATTTGTCTGGTCTTACTGACTATCATATATTGATATTTTCTTTAAAAATTAACTGTTTCCTAACCTTTGCAAATTCATTGTTATCATCACTTTGTGATAACTTTCAGTTAATCTCAGTCCTTTATTGTTTGTTATCATCTTATTAATTAACATCTTAACCACAATATTAAATGAATGAACCTTGCTCTCCAATTTCTCGAGAGCATCTCTTTTCTCCTGTTCAAACTTCAATTCCAGCTTCTCGATGACTTCCTTAATAATTTTGATGTTCTTCGATTCACATTCGCACTTTCCGGGCTCGCCGGAGCATCCGAGGTTCATTCCTCCGGGAAGGAGTGCCGACAAGTCTGAAAAATCTTCCCTCATCATTTCAGTTTGAGAGCTCTTCGTTACCAGTCTGTTGGACATTCCAAACTGAGAATAAAAAATTACAATTATAATATTTCAACTGAGAATAAAAAAATTACAATAATATTTCAACTGGGAATAAAAAATAACAATTGTAATATTTCAACAAAGCAAAGCCTTAGGAGGTCTTCATATATTATTGTACGGTCACATTTTCTAAATGAACTTAATCCAATTCTTGGAAACAGTTGAACAAATAATTCTAAAAAATTACTTTCGTTAAAAATCACATTTAAAAAACAAAGTGGAATTACTAAAGTGCAAGAGTGCATGACGAATACTATTTTTTGAGGTTTTGAAAAAGACACAAGGACATTAAAGAACTAATAAGAGAGTCTATTGAAAAATTCTGATAACCAAACCAAACCACAAATCTAGAGTTTTAATGTTATCAATGTCATCGATCATCTAAGATAAAATATAATGTGTTTTTTTAAACCTTTTTAAATTTCACAAAAGTAAATTATGAAATTCTCAAACAAATGAGATGAATCGAACTCACCTTCTTTACGAGATTTCCGATCCGTCCCACATCACAATCTGCTCTTATTTTGTCTTCACTCGATGTTACTACGTAGTTGTCTTCGTTGATTCCCACCTAGAGCATAACGACAATATTCACCACTCACAACACATCCAAACATTTGAGTAGCAAAGAAGAAAGTATTTACACATGATTGAAATGCTATAAAATAAAATAGAGCCAACAACATGAAGTTTATTTGCGGTCAATTAGAAGAGATTTTAATCCAACCTTAGCAAGCACTGATTTTTTATTCCAATTTAAAAATACAATTTAAAAATGTGAATTGTTTCTCTCAAAATAAATATGGTTTAAAAAAGAGTATTGATAGAATTAACAATTGGAACACTTTCCAGCAATTGTCAAACAAATTATCCATGGCAACATCTTACTTCATTATTATGAAATCTATTATTCAAATCATCTAGTGGTGCATATAAACATTATTCAAATCATAATCATTACTGCCAACACCATCCTCATCTTCATCATCATCATCATCACAATTTCATTGACAGTATTATGCTGACTGATCAGGTCCTGGCACACAATCAGTTAATGCAAACAAACAAATGCTGATTTTTATACTGATTTCTATATTATACACAGTATTTTAAGTGCAGAATGTAAAAAACTTTTTTAAGTTCCCAACACACAAATCATTTAAATTAATGTGAAATGCTTCCTTACAATTTGCTGTATTTACATCAATAGATCTTTATGGTCAATGAAAATATTGATGTTGTGAAACTGGACAATACAAAGAAATAATCTTTAAAATGAAGTGTGTCCAACATTTGTGACGAGTGCACTTGATGTCCAGTCACAATGTTTGCTCACAATGCACGTTCAGTTAATAATAGAATTACCTTAATAAGGAAGAACATAATCCATCATTTCAAAATGTAAACAATGACTGATCTCCAATTATGCTTCAAGGACTCAAAAGAGTATTTACTTCCATGTTGATAAGATGACTTTCATGGGTACTTATCTCATACCAAAACTATTAAAATTATTTGCAAAAGAAAATAATAATGAATGACTTTAAAAAATGTCTCTTAAGAATGTAAATAAATTTGAAAAATTTGACTAAAAGTGCATCAGCAAGTTAATATTTAAAGACATCATTGCCAAAATGTCGTTGGTACTTGGTTGTTCCATTTTAAAATCTTTTTATGTTTGTAATTTAACTGAATGACTGATTTGAATTGATATAAAACAAAAGACTGACCTGCATCCTCAAAGCTGGTGATTTAAAACTCGACGAGACGCAGGTTGCAGGCTCAGAATTCCTCTTCTTGTGGAACTTTTTGTGATGTATTTTTGGAATTTTCTCCACTGGTTCCTCTTTTTCCTAAAAATTGTGTTCAGCAATAAAGTTATCAATTGGGAGGTTGCTACTGAGCAATAAATAACATCTAGAAAATGTTAAATGCATGCATTAGTCTCACGATAACCGCAATTGAAATAAAGGTAACAGGACCAATAAACTCTTCACCTGCTCGTCGTCCATTTCGTTATCTCCGGCACTCTGCTCGTCTGCCGTTTCTTGACTGGTTTGTTCCATGAGTTCCTGGTGACGAGTCAACTCTTTCATGGCTTTGTTGAAACCAACTGTCCTTTTGAGGGCGAGTTGCTTTGGATTTGCATCTATTGGTTTGATGTTGTTCTGAGGTATAATGGCCCTAAGAAAATCAAGTTATAAATGTTAAGTGATTAAAATAATCATATTAATCATTAAATTAATGTGCCAACATCAGAAATAGTGAAGTGCAACAAGATATGAAGGTCATAACATGAACTACGAAATTGAAATATTAAGCTCTAAAATGCTGTCTTTATGAATAAATATGTTTACTGCATGTGATTTTTGGCCGTCAATTTGATTTGCGAACGAGCAAATTCGATACCGAAGATAAGACCAACATTGTTGTAAAGATACCAATGATAACTTCTACATTATAAATATATATAAATATAAATATAGGATTAAGACATAAAAATTTGAATCATAATGCCCACTACTGACCTCTGGTGCTGTGACCCAAAGAACCTCACGTCATAGCCTTCGGCCGTGACCTTAATCACTTTTGCAGGCCAATAACTGAAACCTTTTTGCTTCGCAAACACCAATTCATGGCGAGGCCTCTGCAGAAACAAATATCAAAATGAAGCAAAAAATTACAAAGCTAATTAAGGAACTCTTGGATCCCCATAAGATATCCATGCTCAAAAAGTGCAAAGACACATGACAAAACCATCAATAATGATTCTGCAACACTCATTGCCTTACTTTGTATCAATTAAGCAACAACATTCCTGGTTCAAATGACATGTAAACACAACATTGCCAAGAAATATAGAAACTATCTTTAAACAGAACATTAGACAAATAAAATTGTTGCCCAAGACAGAACCATTTAGAGATAAATAAAGCTGAAGAACAACTGACACAGGGCTGACAGAACCATTCTCTGGGTTTGGCATTCGAGTGGAAGTAACAGTCCTTGCATTGGCGTATTTCGTCCAGCTACAACCATTTCTAAATTAGATTAGTACAATAACATATCAAAGGACAACAAACTCACATCATATTTGCAGTCTCTTATCATCACCCTGACCAGGTGTGGCAGGACCCCATTATCTAATTCAATTGAATAATTTTGAATGACATTCAAGAGCAAATATTCACGGTCCCATTTTGTGTTTATATTTATAAACAAAATACTTGAATGTGAACTTTCTAAGCCCAAACTTTTAGAAGACACTTTGGTAAAGAAAAATATTGAACAAAATGACAAAAAGCATTTAGGTTGAGTTGACTTACCTCCGTAGCAAATGAAGATGTTATGTAGAATGGTGAGAGCATCAGCATAGAACTGCTCTAGATATTTGTACTTTCTATTGTTGGCTTTTTCTTGCATCATGTTGAGGTCCATGTAGAAAAAGACAAACCTATTTAAGCCCTGGTCTGCACCACAGAAAAAGTGCAACTCTTTTGACTGCAGATTGAGCATCAACTTTGAATTAGAGTAATTACAGTTTTAACAAATTATTTAAAATTTAAGATCATATAAAATCACTTAATAGAAAAATTTTTCAATTTAAAAAAAATTAAAATAAATAATTCTGAGATGGTAGGAAAAAACTTTGAACAAAATGCCATCAACACAACCTTGTCTTTTAACCTTAAAACTGTAAAACCAAGTAGTCTATTTAACTCTTTTCTTTTCATACGAGTTTGCTTCTTGATGTCCTAGAATAAATTATCTCGTTTAACATTTAGAACATCAGTATTTCTAATAAGAACAAAAGCAGATACAAGCATCCACATACAGAGATAAATGAATCCATCCTAGTTACGCAATAACACATCACTCAAGCGTTTCACAACTTAAATTAACAATTCACTACAGTAAATAAAGATTAAATTGAGCAACATTTAGAAGAAATACTTAAAAAGAAATTATCATGCATAACAGTTAAGGAAATGTTATGATGACTCTACCATCAATTCCTGTAAGGTAACACATAAAGCACAGTTCATAATTAGTGATGATAATATTATTTATCATGGGCAATAATAAAATGTAAACCCCAACATTTTTTATATTATTAGTGGAATAAGATGTTATTTTAGCAAACAAATTTGTAACCATGGCCAATAAATAATGTGCATAATATTTTTGGTAAAATGAAGATAAGTGCTCACTTTGCACATAGGGCAGACGAAATTATCTTCTGAAACATCTTCGTTAATACAACTTTCGTGATAAACTCTCCAACATTCAGAGCATCCGATAATATCACCTCCTTTGTGGCAATCGTAGCAATACCAATCGTGGTCGGGTTTCTCCTGAAATTGGAAAAACATTATGTATTTCCCCATCTACAATGGTAACCTATATTGTTAGTCATCACTTTAAGGTACCTGTTCATCCACTTCCTCATGAGAGCTTACACGAAATCCATCTTGTTCAAACCCAGCATTTGAACCTTTTTGTGACATAGCCCTGTAAGCAACAATTAACTCGTCCTCAACTGCATAGCGAAGCTGTAGTTCCACGTCTGAAGCTTTCAAGTCGTGATCCCGCATCATGCTTCGGCATATTCTGTCTAAATTCGCTACTTGTTTTTGGCTTCTGATATTGTTTATAGCCAGCCACAATTTTTGTACAATTTGTGGGTCTGCTTTCCTTTTACACAATGTTTGAACCATCTCTGTAACAAAAAACAAATTAGGTGAATATTTGTGCCGAACGTATACCGAAAATAGGCAACGCTTTCGGAAATTAAGACCGATTCGGTAGCAAAATAAGGTCTAAAATTGTACTGAAGTTGCACGTAGCAAATAGAAAATAAATTTCTTACCTCAAACACAGAATGCAAAAAAAAACCACTTAGATCGTCTGCGGAGAACTTGCAAAATAGTCACAAATGCACATAAACCCCGATGACGCAACTGATTCTGGCAGTTTGAAGAAATGTCTGACAATAGCATCTGATAGGAACAACTGAAAATTAATTTATAAAATTAAAATTTGAACGGAAATATAGTATTTTGGCGATTAACACCCAACCATCGCTTCAATAAAGGGATTATATGGCAACGGAAGACAGATTTGTGTAAGAATTTCAGTGAACCTTTTGTCGTGATGTGTTTTTACCATCGCATAAGGGCTGTGGTTGGATTTGAGTTATATCACAAAAAAAGGCTAAGTCAAACTTTCCAGAATTGCATTATATGAAGGTAATTTGTTATGCCTATCTATGGCTGCTGCCTCATTAGTCATACCGGTTCAGCGACAATTTGCGTAAAATCTGATCACTTTCATGTTGATTTTATTATATAATTCTTTTTATTAACTTATTTCTTAGAGCTAGCACTACGAGATAGCAACGTATTCATTAATTGGAAAATTATCTCCTGATTCAATTTTGTAGCGTCGGAGATGTTTTAAAATATCAAAATTCTGGACGCAAGGCTGGGACTTCACGATTTAGCAATTTGTATTTGTTATTTAACCAATTTATGAGTGACTTTTTATCGAAATAATATGTGAAGCCACTTTTATTTATTTATCTGATTAAAGTCCGTTGCACAAGTAAGATGATTTAGATTTGAAAAGCCACAACAAATTAGTCAAATAAATCCGTCTTAATCATCTAGTTATGAAATGGATGTCAACAAACTACCACCAAACACCATTTGGGGCGTGCAGGTTAGCCGAATGGGTTTCGTGCCTGCATACGGCGGTAATGGCAACAGTCGTAATGTGTCGTGTTCGAAACCCAGCCTGCACTGCCGCCAGCGTCCTTGGGAAGGAGCGCTTTATAAATGGTTAGAAGAAGCGCCTCTGACGCTATGCATATGGAGCTATATAAATGAAGTTACAATTACAATTACAATTACAAACCCAAGCAAATAATAAATAATCGCTCAACCATTTATATAGCTTAAATAGCCCGAATCACTTTAGTTATGCAACGACATTTGATGAAATAAATGAATAAAACCTTCTTGACTTCAACGGGATTGGTGATAAAGCATTTAATGTTGGGAACATAATTGTAAGAAAAATGTAACTAAATTCCTAATTAGAGCTGGAGATATGTCATGGGGATACGCCTCTCCCTTCCAAATGTCGTCCCAAAGACCAGAAATACTCAAACAAAAAATTCACTGCCTTCCCATACTTTAATGCTTCTAAAGTCCTCTCAATGAGAGGTTCTCATCATCACAAATTGCCATTCCCACTGTCAGAAGTTTTTGAACATCACACAGAATACACAAGACACAATCACTAAAATAACAACAATTGCCAAATTGTAGATTTTTGATGGAATGAAACTAAGATTCTTGAAAACACTGAAGAATGTTTACTTAATTTGGATGTGTAAATCTTAAGAGCACTTATCTTAAAACACATACAAAAATAAATTTCTCACAAAGTGAATGCAATAAACCAACAAAGAGAGACAAAGTTAATCACCAAGATTTATTTTGTGAGAACCATTGTCTTTATTGAGATGTAATTCTCCATCAGATGAGCTTGCATTAAATCTGGAATTGGTAGACTTGGTTAACAGTTGTGCGTCCATGTTATCCTCTTTATTACTTTCATTTCCTCCATGAACCAGTGGAGGCAATTCAAACACACTATCATCATCATCTTCATCTTCTTCAATAGAATCTACAAAATCTGACACATTAATATGACCAGATCAAATTCTTGCAAAAAACATCTTATTTGTTAAATCAAACATTTAAATGATAAATTATGCAACACGTTATATGTTACAATATTTCCAGTGAATCTATGCTATTTTTGGCATAATACTACATGACTACCAGCAAAAGAATGTAACTCATGCTTACTGTGACCATTGTGAACATCAGGTTGAACATCAAGTTCACAAGCCATAATTTCAGAATCAAAAATCATTGACTCAGTCCTCGAACACTCGGCTTCAATAACGTGCAAACAATTGCCGACTTCAAGAAGCTCGAGGAGTTTCATCAAATTCTGCTGCTGTATCTTGTACTGATCTCTCAGTTTGGACATCTAGAGTAAAGTAAACAAGAGGAATAAATTAAAATCAAATGCAAAAATCAATAATTTGTTAAAACGCAAAGACATTCAAATTTAATTCACATAATGTAAAACTAAGAGTAAAAAATCAAATAACATCAAATCAATAATTCAAACCTGATGAACTCCATAGCCTTTCACCCTTAAAGTCTGGCTTTGGTAATGATCCCTAATTTTTCTTAGTTGTAAAGACCTGCTGTCCCGAAATCTGGTTCTTTGATAAACATAACCTTCTCTCAGCTTGTCAAACTGCTGCTGACAATTGGCTTTTATTTTCATGCTTTGGTTGCCATAATGAACTCTCATCCTATCTAAACAGTGCAAGATGCCATTGACGCTGGCCTGCTTGTATTTTCGGAGTTGACTCACTTTTGCACTTTTGAAGGCCGACATTTGTTCCAACGTGGCCGATCTGAGTGCCGTGAGTCGCTCGATCCGTGCCGAAGTATAATTCTGAAGTCGATCGGTCTGAAAGTTCACCCTCAGTGCATTCAGTGTTTCTTTCATGCTTGATTTCTTCTCCTTCTCTTTCTGGCTGCACAACTTGCAGCAAGTCCTGATACCACCAAACAAAATGGCAAATAATAAAAAACTAGAAGAAGTTACGAGACCCACAAGCATGCTCGTGAATTCTGTCTTCATCAGTATTTCAAAATCAAATTTCAGATATACTCCCCTCTCCAAGCTTCCCCATTGAGTGTTATAGCACTCATAGAGACCCAAGTCCCTGCTTTCAATGTTCTCAATCAGCAAACTTCCGTTTTGTAAAATGCGATATTTTGGAGGTAGGAGTTTCTGATCATCAGAATCAAAGTACATTTCAATTTTCCCATTGGTGGTTTTCATCCACATAAAATCACTTTCAAGAGAATTGCTGTTATTTCTGCAATGCAGAGTAGCCATCGAGCCAGAAATAAAAAAGAGTACCTCTTCCCCAGGTGTACGCAACGGAGCATCGAAACAGTTTAATTTGACACTGGCCTCTGAAAGTGGCAAGCCCCTCAATTCTTCTGGAAATGTGCAGGTTACAAGATGAGGACTGTGAAGATTTAGAGCTTCAACCAATATTCTGTTGAGAAGCATGGCTGAGCAGTCACAAACCCAATCATTGCCTGACAAATTCAGATGCTTCAAATTTTTCAAAAACTTGAAGATTCTAACATCAACATGAGTTAAATTGTTTTCACTCAAGTCCAGATATTGTAACTTTGTGAAATGTTTCAACATTTTGTAATTGAGATTTGCTAACTTTGGGCTTCTATGTAGTCCTAAATTATGTAATTCTGACAAGTTTGCAAAGTCATTATCTGTAACATTCTCCAGCTTAGACAAATCATTCAGATGCAAATGAATCAAATTGTCTAGCCCATTAAATGCTAATCTGCTTATAACTAAGATTGGATTTGCATTCAAGATCAATGTGCTCAAACTGATCAAACCAGCAAATGCATGCTGATGTAGGTAACTGATGTAATTTCTTTCCAAGTTTAACTTTTGTAATGAAGAAAACTTGCAGTTGGTCAGAAATGATACATCCTTCAGTTTATTGTTGTGAATATCTAATTCTTTAATGGAATTGGTCAAATCTTGACAATTTTGAGGAAAAACCAGTTCCTCTATTTGATTGCCTCCCAAATACAAATTTTCTAGGCTCTCTATATTCAGAGATGAAAACATAAATGTCTTTATTAAATTTAACTCCAAGTTTAAAAACTTTATGTTTCCTAGTTTTGCAATATCAACAAGTGTAAGTTTGTTCCTTCTCAAGTTCAGCATTTGAACAGAAGAGTTTGGTGAAAAAAAATTGGATGCATTTAAAGTTGACAATGCATTACTTTCCAACACCAATGTCTGTAGACCCAAATTGCTAAAAAATGAGCCTGCTTCAATGCAGGAAATGTTGTTGTACGCTGCATCAAATTCAATTAGATTAGCATAACTTTTTAAGTCTTTTGAACTAAAAGATGAAATAAAGTTATGACTGATGTTTAGTGAGCTTATATTTCCATGATTTGGTTGAGGTATCCCCGTTAAGGACAAGTACTGACATTGGGCCTGAGCACGAGAGATAATACAACAGTGTACTTTGTTAAATAACAAAATGTGAGTGAATACTAAAAGCCACCAAGCCTCCATCCTGAAAAGGATAAATTAATGTTAAATGTAATATAATCATTGTAGGAAAATTTACTGAACATGTTTATTTGAAACAAAAAACAAGTACAGCTAATTTTATCCTTAACATCACATGAAAATTAGCAATATATTATATTTTAGAAATAATTATTTAAGTTAAAAAGTTTGATAATTAGAGTTAATGCAGGCAATCGAAATTTAAGACAAAATTTAATGTATTTCCTTAATAAGCAAGATAAAATGTTTCAGTACCTAGGATTTTAGAGTCATTAGTGTGAAATCGCTACCACTCACAAAATCGATCTAGTAACGCAGCATCTAGCCACTATGATCTCAAAGAAAGTCCAAGACAGATACAATAAAACATTCCATCGACCCGCAACTCCGAAAATAACAATAACAAAGACATCTATAGAATGAATCAGGTTCTTAATTAATGTTTAGATTTGTGTTATTATTATTATGGACATATTGTTGAGCATATTTTCTACCAATTTCCATAAAAGTAATATTTCTACTTCTCGAGTTTAGTTTATCGAATCGTTGATGTCAAACAAACATTCTAATTGTGACTTCACTGCACATAAAATCAAAAAGACATTACTTTTTAACAAATTTTAATTCAGACAAGATTCATATTCCTGCAAGTTTATAAAAGCAAGTCAAGTGTTCAAGAAGTTATCATGCGTAATGTTTAAATTTAATTTAAAATTAAATAATCTAAACTAATTTAACTGCCAACTCAATTTTGGATTTTGAAACTAAGGTGTTTTTAGTTGTTTTTTTTTATTTTCCATTCTTTAATCGGTCGGTTGGCATACGTTGCTTTGATGTGATAAATTAAAAGGTCTGCTTTTGAGAAGCGCTTGATTCCGTCGAATTGCAGAGTGGAATTTTTTGTTGGGCCATGTCAGCATTGGATAACGCATGGGATTTCATAACTACTTTATTAACAGATAATGTGAAATATCCAGGAATTGATTATAATTACTGTCACTTAATCCCTGTTGACAGCTTGAAAATATTGTCTGAAAGTGGTCTTGCTGACGTTTTGTACGAATGGCTACTAGATGAAGCAAAACACAAAATAGGACATAACATTTCACCAAAGTTTTGGAATAACTTTCAAGTTTCTATTTCTGAGAATGAGGCTGTCGACCATGTTCCAAGGTGTTTTTTCGAATTGTATTCAGGAGTGACTTATGTTATTACGTGGTTCAAGAAGCTGAGGGCATTGCAGACTTACTTGAGGTTACCAACATCGGACGAGGATGCCGAAGAGGATTTTCTGAATGCTATTAATGCTACTCTTAAAGGAATTGTTTTTTGCAATGTTAACAATCATTTTAAGCAGGCGTTTTCAAAATATTTGAAACGTTCTCTTGGAGCTTTTGATGTAACTCTGAACAATGACAAAATTGAGAATTCTGAATGCCACTGTGGTTTTCAAGTTCAAGAATGTATATGTGAACATATTTTTTGCAGGTTCAAAGAATTATTTAATCAGCTGAAACATTTGAAAGTGTTGGAAGTTGTCATTGCAGAACCAATAATGCAGTACATACATGAAAAAATCTACCTCCACATAGAATTAGAGTGCATGGGGGACTTTGAAAAATGCTACATTGATTCTTTAAATTATTGGATGCAAAATAATATTGTGAAGTGGATGGATAAACTATTTGAAACCTGTTTTGGTTCCAATGATACTTCCATCAAACTTTTGCCATCTCACATTAAAAGGTTGAAGTTCTACACAAGTGAAGTTTATGGACGACTGAGAATTGAGCAGCTTTTCAGCATCATTATTGATTTTCCAGACTCTCTTCCCGTCCTCCAAGATTTAGTTGTCTGTCTCAACATGGTTCCTGAACTGAAACCTGTTTTGGTAAAATCTCTAAAGGAAGCTTTGCAGATGAGACTTCTGCAGCCGGGCGTCAACACAGGGGACATTTTGACAGCCTACATATCTACGATGAGAGCTCTGAGGGTTCTAGATCAAAGTGGTGTTCTCCTTGAGATGGTTGGAGAACCGGTGAAAGAATACTTGAGAGGAAGAGACGACACTGTCCGCTGCATCGTATCAAGCCTCACTGAGGATAGCAATAACGAATTGGCAGAAGAACTCAACAAGGGTCGCTTGCTGTCTGACAATGATTCAGGAGATGAGTCTTCCATCCTCCATAACTGGGAATTTTGGGAGCCAGATCCTGTAGAAGCTGAACCTTTGAAACCATCTCAAGCAAGTCGATGCTTCGATATCATCAGTATGCTCATTAACATTTATGGCAGCAAGGAGCTCTTCATAGATGAATACAGATCTCTGTTAGCGGATAGAATATTGATTCAATTGAGTTATGACACAGAACGTGAAATTAGACACCTTGAATTGTTGAAATTGAGGTTTGGTGAATCCCAACTTCATCAATGTGAAGTAATGCTGAAGGATGTCTTTGACTCTAGAAGAATCAATGCTCAAGTTGCTGAAAGTAAGGAAGGAAGCGAGTCAAGTGTTGTTCCTGTAAATGCCATGATTCTCTCAGCTCAATTTTGGCCTCAAGGATTGAAAGATGAAAATGTGAAGTTGCCTAATTGCTTTGTCGAAGCTTTGGACAATTACAAGAGTTCTTTCGAGCTTCTTAAGGGAAACAGGACACTTTATTGGAAGCCTCATCTTGGGTCCATCGAGATTGAACTTGAGCTGAATGGAAAATCCCATGAATTCAAAGTCTCTCCTATCCATGCTGCAATTATTTGGCATTTTCAATCAAAATCAAGTTATACTCTTGATGAACTTAGTTTGTTATTAGAGATGCCTGCCCAAGCTCTGCAGAGAAAAATTTCATTTTGGCAGAGTCAAGGTGTTTTAAGAGAAGATGGTAACGATACTTATGTATTGACAGATGAGCTGAAGATCTCACACCAGGAGCCAATGGCTGTAGAGGATGAAGATCCAGAATCTGTTCTAGTCTCAGCTCAAGACCAGAAAACTGAGGAGATACAGATTATTTGGTCTTATGTTGCAGGCATGTTAACGAATCTGGAATCTTTAACCCTTGAGAGGATACATTCCATGCTGAAAATGTTTGCAATGCAAGGCCCTGGTTCTCAATGCACGATTCTCGAACTAAAAAACATTTTGGAGACAAAAATTAAGGAACTGAAATTAGTTTATAGCAATGGACTATATCGTCTAAATTAAAGCAACTTAACTGATAAAAATTCTTGGTACTTTGTTTTTTTTATGTTTTGCTTCATCACTAGACAAGGTGTAAAGCTTAATGATTTGTGCAGAAATCGTTGCTGGGATGTTGCCCAACATCTGGGGTGACATCCATACATTTCTCTATAGAAATGTCGTTGGGGTTTGGGGTCTAGCCAAATTTACTGGATTTAGAGCTTAAAGAACTAATAAGGATGGGCGAGCTAGGTAAGAAGGTTGCGTTATTGGCGGCAGCGATAGTAATGCGTCGTGCACTGCCACAATAAAACAATCGAATTCATGGTGACGAATTTGATAATGGATTTATCAAAGCATAGGGTCATCGGACATCCAGCCTGACAGGTCTATTCCCGGCTTTTGCTGGGTTTCAAACCAAAATCACACATTTTTTTACAAGTTACATCTGTTTAAGCCTAGTGTTACGTGACATTTGACCTTCAAATAAAATCTAGAGTAAATGTCAAAATTGAATTAATCATGATCATGATTTATTATTTATCATGTAAGTTAGTTCGGGCTTAAAATTAAACCATTAATTTTCTAGATGATTGCGTAGTTAAATTCATCAACAAGATTTTTTTAGCAGATATAAAGTTTTTAGTATTAGCTAATCTAAAAAAATATAATCCATAATAGTGAATTATCCCAATTTAATAGAACAAAATATTTCATAATCCGAGCTGATCACTGAAAATTTGCGATAAAACGTCTGTTTACGCTGACGGGTCTCGCGTTGGGTTCTAAGTTTTTTTTAAAAGTATTGTGAATTGCCATGGCATTTAAAGTCGTGCGTCCAGAATTTGTTCGTAGATATGTGCGATTATTCCAATCGAAAAGTGTCATGAAAATTAGTTCTGGCAATTGTTCGACAATGCCGCAAGACAAGATTGATGAGGACGAGTCACTTTATCCTCCAATTAAGCCGAAGTTTCCACCCGGGAAATGGAAGAGACTTGACGAAGAGTCAGCTTGGAAGATTAACGACTTGTCACATACAGTGTTGCAATTTACCAAAGCTAAGCAACGTCTAGATTTTCTTGCAGGCGATACATCGAGCACACTTTGGCTAATCGAAGCTTTGACAACCAGACCTAATAATACTGAATTTCAAAAACTTATTACTAAGACGGAGGTATTATCCAACGAACCCAATATTGATATTTCCAATAATGAGCTTGTTGAAAAACTTTCCCAATTATCAGCAAGTCTCAATGTTGATTACAGTGATTTGTTAATTCAAGGAATCAACAAGATTTTGCCTCAAGATTGTGAGGATGTAGAAAGGTGGAACATGCATAAATTTGTTGGCAATTTGTTGAGAAGTTCGGTCTCATTGTTGTCTTCTAGTAACGAACATTTGAGGAGATGTGAAATTGACCAAAACGTTAGGGTTGAATCCTTCTGGAGAGTTACAGGTTTTGAAGGTGACGAAAAAAACTGTGAAGGCACTTGGGACCTGCCCAAAACTGTAGAAAAGACAGATGCTGGAATAATTCAATTTCAGTACAGACACATGGCTGATTACCAAATAAGGACTGAAAACCCATTACCTGAGGTAATACAGAATTAATGCCCATATCTGGTGCTTTGTACACTGACATATAAGTTAAGTTTTATTTGCTTTCAGTTTTTGTCTATTGATGATCCTAGTTGCTCAGCTAAAGAGAATAAATTACCCCAGTATGCTCCAGATGCAGTGGCTGTGAAATCCATCAAAGATAGGCCAATAAATGTTGCAGGTAAAATGATAATCTTTTAATTCTAAAGAAATATGCTAAAATAAAGAAACTATTTCTCCAGGACATTGGATTGGAAGCCCATGTGAATTTACAAGTGGATCAATACACATCATGCCATCAAAGTTTGTTGAGGAATATGAAAAATATGGAATGAAATATCTGGAAGAAGCAGAAGTCCTCATGGCCATGACTTCCATGTTTGGATCATGTGTTGCCCAAGCTCAAAATCAAGGTGAGAATCAAAACATGAATGGTTATCATTTAACTAGAGCACTGCTGT
Organism: Whitmania pigra; assembly: GCA_021613335.1. Taxonomy (NCBI): domain Eukaryota; kingdom Metazoa; phylum Annelida; class Clitellata; order Hirudinida; family Haemopidae; genus Whitmania; species Whitmania pigra. The sequence goes on from JAJTWR010000308.1 coordinate 1,864,399, forward strand.
TTGAATAAGAATTAATTTATTAATGCTTGAACCATTTGCATAATTTTTCTACTTATGTCAGGGTTCTGTGATGTTTTGGACATAACTTATCCATTGGCGACACAGAGCATCATTATCAATAAACATAATGTTCGGTTTGGCTACTACCAGTTGAACACTCTTCAACTTTGGAATGATGCAAACACACTTCAGAATGTAATGTGGATCTCACAACCAATCAAATTGTTTGAGGAAAAGGAGAATGGGGAGAAAGTGATAAGCAAGGAATTTGTATCAAGATTCCTTAAATTTTTGCTTTTGAAGCCTAAGAATAGGGGTATCAATATGAGACCATACCTGCCAGAAGATAAAGCCCCATCCACAACAGAGGCCATGATCAATCTAAGGGGTGAGGAACCCATACCCCAACCGGTTGTTGGGCGGTTTGAACACCCCAAGTATTCAATTTATTACTAACTTTTGTTCAATAATGGGAACTATTAAAATTCTGATATTTTTTGTGGCTTTTGAGTGTTCAGATGATACATAGTAAACATTTTTGAGGAACCTAGCAACTGGTACAAAAGTTGTTATAGAGAATTAAAACAAAATTAGGCTCATTTTATTTCTAGACAATATAAACAGTTATCTCGACAACCTACTAAAACTCTGTTTCCAATGGCACAAGGTGATGAAAAAATCTCAGACCCAATGTTGAATGTAGAAATAGGAACTCCACTGATAATGTCCAAAAGGTATATTATGCCTTTCGTGGAACAGGCCGTCACTGCGAAAGCTTCTTGGAATTCATCAAAAACAGAGCTCTGTGTTACTTGTGGCACAAAAGTTGGGATTCCATAGATTTCTGAATCCAGTTTGCTCTTCCACATCAGTGAGGCTGATTTAGTTTCAATGCAGTATACATGCTTATCGTGAGAGCCAATGACTACTAGTTCTGCTGGTGGTGATTGTTCTCCTTGAATCGAGAGGATGTTTGGTGAGGAAAATATTGGTCCATTTGTCTTAAAGGTCCAGGCCTGACAAACATATATGAGACTCGGTTAATAGGTATGGCACATTGAGTCAAAATTGAATTATAATTGTAAACTTACAATATCTTGCTTGTTCGTATTTATGGCGTAAAGGTGTCCATCTACGCACCCAATAAAACAATGGCATCCTGCTGAAGCAGGGGATGAAAAGATTGGCTTTCCTAAAGCCACCTTCCACATTATTGAACCTTTGTCCTGCTCAGAAAAATTAATTAAGAAATATAAAATAGTTAACTCTTTGAAAAAGTATGAAATGCTTACGGCATCAACACAGAAAATCTCCCCTCCCAAGGAGCCAATGTAAAGCTCCTTACCATCACTATTGAAACATGGTGAGCTGAAAAGTGCTCCACTATTTAGATTTCTCTTCCACTGACAAATCTTGTTCTGAATGTCGAAACATTTTTGTGATAAGTGATACTTAAATTACCTTGTAATTGCTTGTTAACTCACTTCAATATCCAATGTGTAGAGGGTGCCGTCATGAGATCCAACATAAACAAAACCATTTTCAGGATGGATAACTGGTGAGCTTTTGATGGAGTTGCCAGCTTGAAACGTCCAATAAACGTTACCAGTTGATCTTTCCAAAACATATATGTTTCCAGAGTAACAACCTTGAAAATGAAATTACAATTAACTTTGATGTGGTGTTTACAAATGTCAATGGTTTAGAAAAACCTGCCTGTTATAATAAATGAGGCACACTTTGAAAGGCATGCAGACGATTCTATTCGGTCCTGCAATTTTGTCTCCCAATTACAGGTTCCTAAAGACAAATTCAGGGCAAAGAAACTATGGGAATGTGAACCAATAAATACTTCTTTCTCTTGTCTGAGTTAAACATATTTTAAACTAATTAAAAATTTTGAAGACCATGAAATGGTTAAATCTAAAAAGACATAAGCCAATCATTATTCTTACCCTAAAAGAATGAGTGGAGAGGCATCTACACATTTTCCAGTATCGAACTTCCAACATTCATGGAAATTGAGTTCTTGATTAGCTTGGTTGGATTGTTTACAAAATCTCTTAATTCTTTTAAATCTAATTCCATCAGAATTGCTTTCAAGACTTTCTGAGAAATATGCAAGAGATCTTGAAATTACTGCAAGATTTTTCTCTTCCAAGATTTTGCTTCTTTTCATTTTTATTTCTGCTAAATCACTGATATACTCTCTCTTGCGTTTAGTAAGTGCATAAGTCCTTGAGTTGCCCAGTGATGTGTAGCCATCACCATTTTGGTTTGGAGATAGGTAATCAACAATATTATTGATTGATGTACCACTCAAAATTGTATCCAATAACAAACTTTCAATACTTGGAAACTCTCTTTGTAGCTCCAAACAAACAGACAGGGCCATAATAGAATTTCCTCCCAGCTGAGTCCAGCTCTTTTGTAAATGTTCTTTTGTTAGGGGAGATATGCCAAGATAATTAGATACAAGTTCCATAAAACAACTTTTGACATCAGAATGTTTGGATTCACTTGACATTATGAAGTCAGAATATACTTTAAGAAGAGTCTTCCTATCAATTTTACCTTTATAACAAAACATTAATATAGATATTAGATTGAAATTCTAAAATACAATAATTTGTATAGGATATCCCACTATAAATAAATTGATATTTAAAAAATTACCATGGTTGTTAAGTGGCATCTGGTTTAGTAATAAAATTCTGGTCGGAAGATAGTGAGGAGGAAGCCACGATTTGATAAAAGATGTAGCATCTCTTGCAAAAGTTTTATCCTCATATATGACTGGCTTATTTTCATGTTGTTCTGCATCAGAATGTAAGACCACAAACACAATTAATGCTTGTTCTGTCCATAAACTTGCAGAGCAGTTGACATTTTCCATGTTTGATACTATCTAAAATTTGAATTGCACTTTTATGGTTTTACTCCTTTAAATTACTTAGCTTCACATTGACTCCCAAATTGACTTAATGCAAAACAGGTAAACCTTGTCCAGTTCTTGTAAATGCATTCGCTTCCCCATCCTTTTAATCATCCCATCAGTCCTACCGATGTAATACAGCATGCCCTGCTTGCCTTTCCTCACAATATCACCAGATGACCTGAAGGAGACATTCAATATTACGAATCACAAATGCAAAGTGAATGGTAGCTTGCATTCAAACCTCATAATTATGGAGTCAACTTTGAAATCCTCCTCATCCAATAAGCATGCCCTCTCATCACCACCTAATAAATATATTTTGGTTTATCATATTTAATATCTAACTCTTGCACAAAAAATGTTCATAAATCCAAACATAGATTAAAATTGCTAGTACACCATTTACCTATCCACAATTCTCCTTCACTGGTTTCCTCATTGAAATGTCTCAATTCCAAGATGGTCTTGTCCATTGCTTTACCTAAACACACTTCACCATCAATGTTCCTATAAGTTTAATTAAAATGAGTTAAGTCTACAACTTACTAAATGAGATATTTACCAAAAGATAAAGATATGGTAAATCACATGAAAATTGATTTAACAACAATTACTCAAACTCTTTTGGTGATATTTCATGTATGGTGGCCCAACAAGAAACTTCGGTAATTCCATAAATGTTGAAAATTCGTGTTTTGTTGCCTTCAGCTCTCCACCTTATCAACCTTGAGATGCTTGGACATTTCTCTCCACCTAATGCCAGGATCCTCAATGACGTTGCTGCAGACAGCAAAACATTTTTTATGCCATCTCCAAACATTGATACTAAGGAAGGTGTAGCCTAGAAAATAAGGTTGCTTTCTCATTTGTTTTATTTCCTGTAATTGGCTATGCAAACCAACCTGTAGAATTGTCACTTTGTGAAGAGTCATAAGGCAATTAAGAAGCCTCTTGGAATCAAGCTTAATAACGTCTTCAACAATAAGCAGGCATGATCCAGTCAAAAATGTTGTGAACATCTGAACATAACTGGGATCAAAAGTCAAGGGTGATGATAGGAATACGACATCATCTGCAGTTTGTTGGAAACTTTCTCTAAAATTTCAAACAAAATCCTTAATCATAATTTACAATTGTACAGAAAGAATGCTGGACAGAAACAAATGTTAGCAAGAAACAACATTTTGAAACTAACACCACATCAAATACGTTTGGAACAATAGATTTGTTGGGAACATATACTATTTTGGGGATGCCCGTAGAACCAGATGTTGTCACGACATAAGCTATATCAGGTCGAAGTATTTCACCACTTGTGAATTCCACAATAAACATGTGTGTGTCACCCAGTTGATAAACACATGCCTCTCCATTTGTCAGCCTCTTCAATTCATTAACAACCTTGAAAATAACAGCCTAGTATTATTTGAGTTCAAATTAAATATGAGATCAAATACAGAATCAAAGCAATTGCACCACACTTAATTTAACATTAACTATTTAAGAATATGTAACAATGCCAAAGGAAATTAGTAGATCTTTTTCCACTTAATGATTATAATAATATTAATAAGGATTATAATAATAATAATAATAATAATAACATGTGCATTTGTAGAGCACCGTAAGTGTCAGCCTCGGGGACACTCAAATGATGGTAATGACAATAATGTAACCGCAGGAAAAAGATCTGGCATGATGTTTTACCTCCTGTGAATCTACTAAGCAATAATTAAACTTTATTTTGTTTTTCAATGCAACAAATCTTTTTGGAGCCATGAGATCTGATGGACTCAAATAATAGAAACAATTCTTGGCTTTAAGAATCCTGTTTAAAATAGTTGTAATAGAGAAAAAATATAACATGCAAAGTTGCTAAGAGACTAAGAACTTTACATAAGACTATTTATGATTAAAATTACCCAAGTAAGGTAGAAATAAGGTTTATTCCAGTTGGAATAACAACGGCAATAACTTGATTTAACAACTTTCTCGATTCTAACGCATCCGAAATCTACAATGTTACAACACATTATGAATGGTTTTCATTCATTGATTGATAAACGTAAATTATCATTACCTTGTGCGAAGACAATGCCAACTCTGAATATGAACAAACTAAATTCTTATTTCCATTACAAAAACAAATAGCTTGTCTGGACCTATTTTTCTTAGCACCCAATTCGAACAGTTCATATAACGACATGACCAATGCCAAGCTTAAAAGCACTCAAATTAATTACTTTGTGGGATATCTTGAATTCAATAACTTAAAAATCGCAGATTTCCAAGAAAAATTGGTTTTTCAAAAATAGTTTTAAATATATGCGGTTTGTTTATCTCTTATGTTTAAAAGTGATTTAGAGTTAGCTTAGCTTTTAGTAGAGATACGTGTTTGTCTCATAATTTAGAATTTGAAAATACTAGTAAAACTGATTTCTTGTAATATAAAAAAACTTGTTAAATGGACTTTTGAATTTATGACAAGAAAAGACAGTGAAAGCAATGAGATGTTATTACCATGGTCATAAAAGTCAATGTTTATTATCATCTAAACCTTTTAAAATATCTAAAATATCACGTGATCAAATGCTGCTAACAATTCTAAAAATAGTATAATTTACTATATATATTTTATCGGAAGCTTTTTCGACCCCGTCCCTGCGGATTAAAAATAAATGTCATACATATTCTGATAGATATTTTTCAGGAGAATTCAAATATGTAACTGAGTTGACTAGCGCACACAGGGATTTACCCTAAAAAAATCTTCAAAGTTTTCAAGCATTAATTAAAAATAGTTCCAGAATTTTTTTTTGAATACTCGTCCCTGACACCTTGATCTTTCTTCTATTTTTTTAAAACAATCCGCACATTTTTATCTCTATCGGTTGATTTTTAATCGCCTTTACAAAAAAAGCCCTAAAAAGGAGCTAGAACAGGGGCAGTTATCACCTTCGTATTCAGATGCCTTCAGAAGAGTAGTTTTCTGAAGTTTGTTTTGAAGTATGCAGTTTATTGACAGAATCAGACTAACACTTGACTTTATTCGAACGTACAATCAGTATCATTCATGAACGGATTGACGAGGCTGCCCTCGTATTACCGCGGTAAACTCATATACCAACACAAAATGTCCTTAGAAGGGGTGTGCAGTCACTACAGTAAGCTCCTCCTTGGGAAGACGGAGTCAGTAATAGATGTGATCCCGGTGATGATTGAAACGTACACATCTTCCTGATCTTGTTCGTGGGGGTTCAGGTGGGTTATTGGGAGAATTTGTGATGGGTGCAGGAGCTGCCTGGTCGACAGGGGGCTTCGTGGCAGTGGTTGTCCCTGGCGTCGTCATTGTCATCTTGGCAAGTTTGACACGATCTAGCGAAACACAACTGGTGGATCCATCAGGAAGTTTTATCTTGACAATGTTTTGCTTGGTATCAAGGACTTTGTAAGGACCCTGGTATGGAGCCTCTAAAGGTTGTCGAACTCTATCTATCCGCAACCAGACATATTGTCCAGGTTGTAAGGTAACTGACTGGGGGCGGATGGTCCGACCATGGTGTATACCTTCGGAAAGAGTTGTAAAGTCCAGTTGACGCATGTGCTTGTGGAGTTGCTGGATTGCTTCAAACTGTTCCTTAGTAGAAGGATTCGCTTTGTGAAAGAAGACATGTGGCATCAATATATCTGAGCCTGTCATGGCTGTAAACGGTGAATACCCATGTTCAGTCGGTAAAGCTCTCAATGCTAAGCAAACTATTGGGAGTGCTATCAGCCATTCTTCATTTCGAGACACAAGTGCTGTCTTGAGTGTTCTATGGAAACGCTCGATCATCCCATTAGACTGAGGGTGATAAGCAGTGGTACGTAGTCGATGAAAACCAATAGAGTGGGACAAAGCATTGAAGAGACTACTTTCAAACTGTCGCCCTTGATCTGTAGTGAGGCATAATGGTACTCCAAATCTACTGATCCAGTGGGTTAAAAATGCCTCAGCAACTGTGGTAGCTGTGATTGAGGCTACGGGAACACATTCAAACCAACGGGTTGCTCTGTCGATGAGTGTCACAACATATTGCATCTCTGAGGTGTAATGAGAACCAAGTGTTTTTGAAGGTTTCAGAGGTCCTACTATGTCCATGTGAACTGTTTGAAATCGATCATTGAATGGATACATGGGCTGTTCTGGGATACTCTTGTTGTGATGATTGACCTTGGCTTTCTGACAGTCTAAGCAGTTGTTGACCCATTGTTTGATGTCTCCTTTCATTTTAGGCCAATAATAGCTTGTTGCAATCAAATTAGTAGATCCTCGTATACCTGGATGTGCCAGATTGTGAAGGTGCCTAAACACCGATTGTCTTTGTGCTAAGGGAACATATGGACGGGGATAAATTGAACTGTCTTCGCAAAGAATTGTCAAGTCCGCAGAGAGTTGATGGGTCGTGAGAGAATCCTTGCACTTTTGTATTTCTGGATCTTCAGTCTGTGCTTTGGCAATACTTGCTAGATCTGGGTGTTCGAGTTGTAGTGCAGTGACTGGCCTGGAAAGTGCATCTGCTACTATGTTTTCAGCTCCCCTGATGTGATGTATTTCAGTGACATATTCAGAGATGATGGAGAGACGTCGTTGTTGCATGTGGGTCTTCTGGTCCCTGTTGGATTGAAAAGCTTGGCAGATGGGTTTGTGGTCTGTAAATAAATGGAGTTCTCTGCCTTCAATGATGTGTTTGAAATGGAGGACAGCTGAGTATGCTGCCAAAAGCTCTTTGTCAAATGCAGAGTATATTGATTCTGTTTTAGATAATCTCTTGGAATAAAAAGCAATTGGCTGTGGCATACCCAAAACAACCTGATGAAGTGCAGCACCGATGGCTACCGAAGATGCATCAGTCACTAGGTGGTATAGGTTACTAGACTTGCTAATGTAATGAAGATTGGCCGCACCTGCTAGGGATGATTTTATATCCTCAAAAGCTTTGCACTGAGGGGTTTCCCACGTCAATTGATGGTTACGTTGATTTGTACTTCCCAATAGAGTATACAAGGGGGCAGATATCTGGGCAAAGTGAGGGATGAATGATCTATAATATCCAATCATGCCAATAAAGCGTCGTAAACCTGCATAGTCTTTCGGTTTAGGAAAATCGACGATGGCTCGTGTGTTATCTTCAGGTGGTGATATTCCAGTCGAAGATAGTCTATGGCCTAGAAACACAACAGAGCTCTGGGCAAACATACATTTACTGACGTTGATCCGGAGGTTGTTTTCCTCCAGCCGCTGAAAGACAGTTCTGAGGTGTTGTATATGATCATGCTCATTGTTTGAGGCAACCAAAATATCGTCAATATACACACAAACAAATGGCAGGTCTTGAAAGGTTGCATCCATGAATCTTTGGAATGTTTGAGTTGCATTTCTGAGACCGAATGGCATGCGAGTAAATTCAAACAAACCAAAAGGAGTTGTAACGGCTGTCTTTGGGATGTCATCTGGATAAATGGGGATGTTGTAATATGCCTTCACCAAATCTAATTTGCTGAATACTGAACTGCCACTGAGTCGGCTTGTCACATCGGAAATTCTTGGCAGAGGATATCTATCAGGTTTTGTGACACTGTTGAGTTTCCGATAATCTCCACAGGGCCGCCATTGGTTGTCCTTTTTGGGGACCATGTGTAGTGGGCTGGAATAAGAACTGCTAGATTGTCGAACAATCCCAGCCTTTAACAGCATTGCGAATTCTTGCTTAGCGGCCTCAAATTTGTCAGGTGGGAGTTGTCGAAAACGGGAACAGATTGGCTTGTTTGATGTTAGTTCAATTGTATGCTGTGCTGACGATGAGGGTGAACGGAGGTTTATCTGCCAAGGGCCAACCAGAGCAGTGTGACGTTCTAGAGCAGGTGGACAGTCGAATACAGGGGCAATAATCTCCCCAACCGTTGTTATCATTGCTGTGGAGAGTGACGTTTTCGTGTCCAGAAGTTGGCGGTTGCGACAGTCAACAAGTAAATGGTGATGAATGAAGAAATCAGCCCCTAATATTGGTTGTGTGGTGACTGCCACTATGAATGTCGGTGAATTCTCTTCGGAGGTCTCGACTGCTTATCGTTAGTGTAACTTCTCCATGAATCTCGAGAGGCATACCGTTGGCTGTGCACAACTTGACGTTTGTCGCTCTGATTGGAACTGAAATGTTTGATAACGTTTTTGGGGGGAATGATCGATACCGCTGATCCGGTGTCGACTAGAAACTTGAATTGATGACGTATGGTGTTAGCTGTTGTGAAAAATGCGACATAAAACGTAGGGGCACCTTTGATGGTCGCAACCGAAGTAGCCTCTTCTAGTTTTCCGACATTGGCTTGTGAGACACTGCTAGACTGGGCAACTCGGGCGCCACGCTTGTCTGGCCAAACGCACCAGGGTCGGCAGGATTTAGCCTCAGGACCAAAATAAATGTGTGCTCGACAAACTTTTGGTAGTTGACCTGGGGTGATAGGTTCCAGTGTTCTGTTCCTGTGGTTCTTTTGACATCGTCAACATCCAGTGTTGGTTCCTGGATCGTTTGTGTGTGTTGAACTGATGTCATGGTAATCAATTCGTCTGCCAATTTCCCCACCTCTTCCAAAGACAAGTTTTTCTGTGCTGCAATGACTAGGGCCAAATTGGTAGGCAACAATCTCTGGAACCTGTGGCGAACCATGTCATCAGGTGCACCAACTTGTTGAGCTAGCTTTTTCATGGCTTGCAGATGTTGTGAAGGCCTGCCTGTTAACGGATTTTGTTGTAGGAACTGGTCGAAGAGCTCAGCTTTGTTTGGCATGGTTTGCTCAAGCACTGCACTTTTCAGGCGGTCGTAATCCATGGCCTCCACAGTGTCATTATCAAGGCACATTACCACAGACCCTGGTGGGGCTGCCAATGCGTGATAAAATTTTGTTGAGCTCACCGTGATGCTGGAGAGAGAAAACTGTGCTTCCATTATCCTGAACCAAGCCGATGCCTCGGCTGGGTTGAAGACAACCGGTTTGATAGAAATTGAAGCAGCTTGCCATTCCATTAGAGTTTGTGTTCAGAGTCGGGGTCACCAATGAAGTATGCAGTTTATTGACAGAATCAGACTAACACTTGACTTTATTCGAACGTACAATCAGTATCATTCATGAACGGATTGACGACGCTGCCCTCGTATTGGGCACAAAATGTCCTTAGAAGGGGTGTGCAGTCAGTGAGATTGTATAAGGCATTAGTAAGGTCACACCTTGAGTACTGTGTGCAAGTGTGGAACCCTCATTTGAGAAAGGATGTAGAAGTGTTGGAAAGAGTACAAAGAAAGGCAACCAGGATGATAGAAGGTTTTGGAAAGCTGAGTTACGAGGAAAGATTAAATAGATGTAAATTAACGACTCTGGAAAACAGAAGAAATAGAGGGGACCTCATCGAGGCAATCAAAATTTTATCGGGAAGGGAAGGCCTTTTGCCTGAACAGTTTTTCGAAGCCACAAAAAGTGTTTCTACTAGAGGGCACGATTGTAAATTATATAGCAAGGCTTCGGGAAACTTGAAAAACAATTATTTCAGTTCAAGGGTGGTTTCCTTATGGAATAAACTAGACAAGGAAACCATCCACGCTGACACAGTAGATAAATTCAAAATTTACTTAAGTAAATTCGGTTATTAGGACTAAAAATAGTGATTATTACACAGATCCAGGTCTTCTTAACCACTATAAATAATTGTTATGTTATGTTTGTTAAGCGTCAGCACAAGCCCCTTCTAATGGAAGCTAACAAGAAAATCCGGTTATGCTGGACAAAAGAGATGCTGAGTTCGGAGATGAACTGGGACGCCCCTTGAGGGGGGGGGCAAGAGGGGCAGCTTGCATCCTCACTTGGAACAGACTGAAATAAGTTGGGAAAATTAGGATTTACAATTTAAATGCATATTATAATAATTTCCACAAAGTTTAGAATTTAAAGTTACAACAAATATTTAAAATGGAATAATGTCCGCCCATCTCTCTTGATATTAAATTAAATTCGCCATTGGTTGGAAATTTCGTTGTCTTGGTGATTTTGTTTACTTTCATAATTTGTTGACGGTTATTTGAAAGTTTGAATTTTTAACGCTTGTTATAATAAGCGCTTAATTGGTAATAATAACAAGTATTACTATAGTTTAATAAATGTAATCAACAAGTTGTTATTACGATTCCGCAGTAATTACCAGTAAATAGTACATCTTATTGCTCGTTATAATTCTTGTTTAAAAGGATGGTTTGAAGACGTTAAGCTGAGACCTTATCATGTTTCATATCTGAGCCACAGATCGCAAAATGAATTTGTTCAATTAATTGCGAACACGCTCAAAAGTAAAATCATTAAAGAAATTTCTGACAATCAGTTCTACACTGTGATGGTGGATTCAAAACGAGATAGCTCGAGGAAAGACATGTTGACTATTGTAATCCGTTTCGTAAATCAGGAAGGACTTGCAAATGAAAGACTCTTGCAAATAACCGAAATAACTGACAAGACTGGCGCTGGAATAGGAAAAAGTAGTCAGTTGCTTGCAACGCAATGCCGTTGATACTGACAATCTTTCTTTTCAATCGTATGATTTTGTTGCTTCAATGTCGGGAAAGTTTAAAGGGGCTCGACAGAAAGTATCTGAGTTGGTTGGCCATTTTGTATCATATGCTCCTTGTCAAGCACACAGAACAAACACCGCAGTTGAACATTGTTGCCGTGCCAGTATGATAATTTCCTATATGTTTAATATTTTAGAAGAATTTTTGGAGTTGGGAAAAAATGTCCTACATGCCCCCCCCCCCACTATTTTGCCTTCGGTACGTCCCTGGATGAAAAGAAAATGAATTTTGATGGTCTAGATAGCTATAAATATTATTGGCATGATGTCAGAGAGCCCAAAAAAACTTTTTTTTTAATTTCAGAGGCGTCTCAGTGATGGCTTGAGCAGCCATTTCCTCTTGTGATTCATCTGAACTCGTCTTCTTGGGGAGAGAGCAGAACTCAGTAAAATATGCTGAAACATTGGACCATTATCTCTTGAAAGAGATGTGTGAGAAAATTTGAGATGATGCAGTCATTTTTCCTTGACCTATTTCCTTGAAATACTTTGACAATTTTTTTACTATGCAATAATCTTATTAAGCTCAGGAACAAACTTTGATAATTTGTCTTCAATATTCAATTTTCTCCATAATCAAAATCAATTGTAAAATTTTAAAGAAAAAAAAGGGTTTTGAGTCCACAAAATCTATAATAAAAACAGATTTCCAGTTTCAAGGAAACCCAGGTGAAAATACTTGGTTACAGACAGGAATTTCATTTTCACCATCCAAATAATTTATCTGCCTGATGTCTTGGGTGCAAAAAACTGGTTAGAACTTGGAACAAACCTTCATTCAGCCTTAAATCTGAAGCATCTTATCTTATATACTTCAATTAACCTTCCAGCTCGAGCATCCTTGAGTTATTTTGATAAAATTTTAGAGGATGATGCCGGGGGAGAGTAGAATAATCTTGAACCACTTCAGAGAAACTAAAAGCTCTCAAAGTAATGTGACCAACTCGCAATGATATCGAATCTTCGACTGATTCTGTTTTTTATGTGTTTACTTTATCTTACTGGACTATTATTAATGACGGGTGCTCCTCAGACCTAACAAAGAACATCACCTAGCTTCGTCAATCAGGTTCAAATGATGATTCAATTCAAAATTTATAATTGCTTTCCCATGACATCTCAAGTCCCACTCCAAAGACTTCACCCCACAAAGAGAAGACATAAATTCTATCCACTTTATTAAGAATTAAAAATTGGTTTTAAAAAAATAGAACGTGAATCTCGAATTATAAATTGTAATCGCATGTAATTGCTTGCTTGCCTTTAAAGAAAGGAGATATTTTAACTTTTTGATTAAGAAATACAGCGTATACTGACGATACTTTTGTTGTTTGATTTCAAGTGATGAAGCACAAATATGCACATGTCTTACATAGAAAAGCATTGGCTCCTAGAAATCTTACATAATTGAAAACTAACATCAATAAATTAGAAAACTATATCTCCATTGTAAGTGGCATGAAGATGATGGCTGGCCCTTAAACAATAAACACAATACAGAGCGTTCGAGAACACAAATATCAAAGTAGTAACATGATTAAAAGCGTGAAAGATGTGAAACAGGCATCCTCTTAAAGATGGTCCATCGAAAGCTATTTGAGGTCATGTACTATCGTAGCCGCTAAAAGACCTTTTCACTGAACGACAATGTGGAAGGGGCTTCCAGGGATGTGCTGTTCACCCCACTTCACTACCAGGACGTATTCTCCCTTCTCGCCTGGTCGGTATATTACAGTGTACTGGCCATCGCCAGAATGCTTCACAGAAACCTCCTCACAGGGCAGTTCAGGGCCCATAACACCTACCAGAAGCATGTTTCGCCCTAGCAAAATAAATCATGAATATTTTAGAAAACTCATTAAAGGTTCCAATCAAACTGTGACTCAAAACATTCAAGCGAACAAACCTGCCCTTGATGTATCAACGGTAAATGTAGCCTCCTTGTTTGCACTCGCCCTCTGCAAGCCTGTGCCTCTTGACTGAACCTTTGTGGCATCAGAATTATAGAAAACATCAGGCGACGAAAACATTTGAGTTGTGGTTGATTTTGTCACTGTCTCCACAACCACTTTAGATTGCTCATTCCAGGACCCTCCTTTTCCTGAGCCTGAAAAAATGTTTAAATAATTGTGTTTGACCGTCAGGCTTAAATCAATTTTTATAAGTACAATCTGCCACGTCAATGGCATACTTCCATCAACAAACTAAAATAACTAAAGTCATACCTGTGACAATTGCTTTGAAAGGACTTCCAGACACATGTGATGATCCCCCATACTTAATGGAAATTAAGTACTCTCCTGGGGCAGATGGCAGGTATGAAAACTCGTAACCGTTTCCAACCTCCAAGCAGTTCAATTGGGCTTTAGATGGTCCATCAATTGTCACAGCCAATGCTCCAGACCCTGCCTTAGTTGTGTCCACAATGAACTTTGAAAGTTGGCCTTCAACAAATATTTTCAATTACAAACTGTAAAAATCTAAAACCTAAAATAACAAATCATAATGATACCTGTCTGGCCCTTGGAGAGACCTTCTCCATAAACTTTCACAAGTGATGGGTCGGCTTCCACATTTCCGACGACGACCCTGAATGGACTTCCGGCAATGGGGACCCCGTTTTGACGGACAAAGATTTGATGAATTCCATTCTCATGAGGAACAAAACGAACTGTGCAAGTTTCTGTGGAGCGTTATTGATGTGAACCAAGATGAAACAAAGACAATCCCATGTACATTATTTCTTCAATAGCACCAACCGTTGTCGATATGCTCAATAATAGCCTGATCCTCAGCTCCTGAGGGGGCAATGATTCTTGCATCCAACATTCCCTTGTTGCCAGTCATGTCCACCGTGAATGCCGCAGGTTTGTTCAACTGCACGATAACATTGCAATTGTAAGTACAGCTCAAGTAATAGCTTGAAACCAAAACTGAAACAAAAATCCAAACCTGGCATCCGTGCTCCTGCAGTTCCGAGATGTTCAGTCTCCTCTCAGCTCCTGAGGGTGCCACGTAAACCTTGAATGGAGAATCAGGAATGTTCTGGTCATTGTACTTCAAATGGATCAAGTAGTCACCTGAAAATCAGCATAACTCAATAAGCCATTTTTATTTTATCACTTTTATTCTAATTTCTAAATCATAAGATAAAAACCTGCAACAGAGCATGTGTAGGAGACCTCGCAAGATCCATCCCTGCCGTCTTTGAACTGAATGTCAGCCTTTGATGGGCCCTCCATGGCAATTGAAAGACATCCAGCACCTGCTTCTCTTGTGTAAATGTTGAAGTGTGCTGCGGAATCAAGTCCAGTTGTCAAAAATATTTTTAAACTTTTATTGGTATCTATTTTGATTCAAAAACCACAAACCTGGAACATCAACTTCAGCTCTCTCCAATCCCTGACCGACAGCCTTGACCTTATGAGCACCGCCCTCAGCTATTGGTCCAACTGTAAACTGGAAGGGGCTTCCTGCAATTGCACACAGTGGGTGAATAATAAATAATGACATGCTTAAACATGTTATGTTTTAAACCAGGTATTTTGTGCATAATTAAAATAATAAATAACCTGGAATGTGGAGTCCCTTGTGCTTGACACTGACTGTGTGAACACCAAGCTCCTTTGGAACAAATTTGATGCTGTATTGGTCATCAGAAATCTCTTCAACTTCGCATTTTTCAGTCAATCCTGATGGGTTAGTGACTGAAGCACTGAGCTCGTATTTCTTCGTGGCTAATCAATAAAACCAGTATAAAGTCAATAAACTCATACCAACATTTAATTTGTTTAGATTTAATTCACTTTTACTACATTAACTCACCAGGAATCCTGAGGCTAAGTTCACATTCACTTCCAACTTGTGCCACATCGCCTGGACCCCTCTTTCTGAACAATTCTTCTGATTTTATTCCTCCAGAAGTACCTCCGATCTTCACCATGAATGGACTGCCTGCATCAAGTTATGGAAGAGCGGACGTCAGAAAATGAAAACACAAAACGCCTAGGAACCACAACAACGAACCGGGGACGTGTTGATCGGCAAACTTGACGTTGACGATGTAGTTTCCCGGTTCGGTCGGCTTGTATCTGACGACGCACACTCCGTCAGACTCCTCAGAACATTCCAAGTCCGCCTTGCTCGGTCCTTCCACAGAGAGGCTCAAACCTCCGTATCCTAAGGCAACATTTCAGAAAATCATTTCACCAATTAATGGCTCAAACCAATCACTAGTAAATACATACCTGCATCTTTGGAGTTGATGAAAAATTCATTCACTTCGTTAGCCATTCCTTCTTCCAAGCCTTTGCCATAAGTCTTTACCTTGTTAACGTTGGCAATCTCAGCCTCAGAGACTGTGATCTTAAAAGGAGAGTTTGGGACATGCTTTCCATGCTTCAAGACATCCACATAATAATCTCCTGCCTCTGTTGGAGTAAAGACCACTCCTGCAAAAATAAAATGATTTAAAGAACCATCAGCTTCACTAGATAAATTAAGTAAAAGTGACATTACGATACTAAATGTTATTAAAATCTAAATTGACTAATTATTAAAAAAGAGGCCAAAATAGCTCACCAGTTTGGCCATTGTCCAACTTCTTGATGATGCATGGCTCCATCTTTCCAGATGGATATCTTATGCTGGCTTTTAAGCTTGAAAGATCAGTTTCTGTGAGCTTCAGTGGGATGTCACTGGTTCCACCAAGGTTGGCATGAGTCATCTGGGCTTCTTTGTCTATGGAGAGAATAATAAGCTGCAGTTTGCCACCTTTTACCAATGCTTTTGCAGCTCAGTTTTTAATTGATTACCAGCTATTGACTACGATTAATACAAACACCATTATTGTGATTATTGAAGTGTTGATATATACTACTAGATATATGTACTAAATATTTACTACTAACCAGAAGGAGATATCTTAGCAGTGAAGGGAGATCCGTTGATGTGCTTGTCGTCGAACAAAACGTTGACCTTGTAACTTCCAGGAACGGTAGGAAGGTAGCTGACCGAGCAAGTGCCGTCTCCGTTGTCGGCACAAAGCATGTCGGCCTTCGAAGGACCCTCCACGGCCAGGGACAGACCTCCTTTGATTAAAATAAATCGTAATCAATATCTTGGTAAATACTCAAGCCATGTTATTGCAATCTATAGTTTATTAAAGCGATTTACTTAATTATTCACCTGCTCCGGCATCCTTCGTAACCACCGTGAAGTGGCATTTCTCTCCACTTATTCCATGGGAAAGACCTGGTCCATGTGCACTGACGTTCCCAGAAGAAATACTGGAAACAAAGAATTCAAAGGGGCTTCCCTGAATTGGCAAATCATTGTAGAGGACAAAGAGCTTGTGCAGTCCCTCTTCTGAAGGCGTGTAAATGACTCCAACTGAACCGTTACGGTTATCCACGACCTTTGGACGCTCCTTCTTTCCAGATGGAGTCAGAATCTCAGCTACAAATAAATAATAATAATAATAACGATAATAACGGTAATAACGACGATGATGTTAACATGCCGCAAGTCAATTCAAGGAGGCTTACACTTTGAAGTTAGAATTTAATATAAAATAGCTAGCATTAGGAATTCCAACTGCAATCGTACTAACGAATGCCTACTACGTTAGTATAACTAAGTCAGAAATAGGGTCCCGCCAATTATGATCAACACAATTTAAATTAAACAATTATTTCACCTGTGACAAAGCTGAAGACGGGTCCAATTGGAAGTTTGAACTCAACAGGCTCATAATCCTCGGGAATTTCCTTTCTAACTGATCTCGTATCCTGCACTTTTTCTGGATGAACCAAATCCACCAACTGAAAGATTCAATGACAAGTTGAAACCAAGTTAATGAAAGATCAAATTAAAAAAAAACAAAGACTCCAACCTCATTCTCAGCCACGTATTCCTTGTAATCTTCAGGACTCAATGCCTACGGAAACATCACATCGAAATGCATTAAAAATCACACACATGCGCACAAGGCTACTCAGGCCGTTGTAATAAACAAAGTAATAAACCAAACAACAAGCATGCGTCAGGTTAGACAACATTAAGCACAACTGGCAGTTATTACCTGTGAAAGAACGTTATGCTAATGTTATGCAGCATATTTAATCAGCTGCTCATTAAACAGTTTCTGAACTCAAAATCAATTTAAAATCACCGCCAATGTTTAATGCAGACGAAGCATATTTACATATTGCCTTTTGAACTTCAAACAAACGTCAGAACATCGAGTTACGTGTACGAAGAGAAGCCCGCAAAACGCACACCATGCTGGTCAATAACAACTATTTGTCAAATATTCTTCAAAAGTCAATTAGATGAAATATTAGAATATAATGTATTATAATGGTGGGAGAAACGTGGGAGTGACGTAGCGAGATGCGGAGAGGCATGTAATGCATGTAATGCATGTTATGTGTGTTATGTTGTGTTACGTGTGAGGCGTGCATGCTGAATTGAACTCACGCCAACCACATCGAAATGACAACGGGCTAACCCATTACGTGCGTCATGCACTACATTAACGACAGACATGAATACCTCTTTTCTGAGAAGCTCCCTATTCATGCTCCTCCTCAACAATTTCCTATCATTCGAAACGACAGAAAAGTCAACGTTTCGAAGGTGAATGGTCTTATGGGAAGTGCATCTATCGGGGAGGAGGTTATCCCTCGCAGAAATGACAACCGGGGTGTGTGGACGTTGGAGAGTAAGATTGTGAATGCTAGGCTGTGGTGTAACGGTCCAAGTGGATTCTTCGCAATGCACCTGCTTGCGGCCCTCCGTTTTAGTGGTGCTATGAAGTCGAGCAGGACTTTGAGAGGAAGGACCATCGTATGAAATGATATCCGTTCCAGACCAGACGAGTGGAGGAGTGCTGTACACCTTAGAAGAGCTCAATACCAATGCTTTATCATTGCCTAAGTACGTAGACAATGCTTCGCTCAATCTCCTCGATTCCTCCCCGTGGCCGTGGTTTGCACCTTCAGGGGGTGGTTTGACGAAATTAACCTCAACCGGTCGAGCATCCTTATTAGTCCACTCGTATCTCTGAACATCGCTCTCTTCCCACGACTTTCCGCTCACATCTCTCCAACTGACGTTACCATGGTGATCGATTTCTTTCAAATGAGTGCTGTTGGAGTTTACGGCTTTGGCTAGCACTAACTTGCTTGTTTTCACGGTTTTGACAGGATTCGAAAGAAACCTGATATAGCAAGTACACTGAGCTGAACATTGCCGCATTGAATTCATCAGCAAATATCAGTTTCAATAACAATCACGAAAATAACAAATTGCTAAGTAATATTGGCTAAAACAAATGCGCTGATAATGCTGATAATGATCAATTATCTTAGAGAGTGCAGTCCAATATTAAGGTAGGGTTAATTTCACTTACATTTAAAGTTTCATGTCAAGCCAACTTGAAGAGAAAACATTGAAAAAAACCACAAAGCACAAGGACGCCCTTCTCAGGAGAGATAAACAAAATATCTTAGGTTGTGAACCCATCACAGCGCGTATGCACAAGCCTGCCAATAAGTCGGAATGCGCAGACCATAGCGTGCTAAGATCTCTCAGAATGAAATTATTGAAAGAGCTTTGCAAAAGTTCTGAATAAAGCTGCAACATAATATGATGCAAAAGCACCAAAGCACCGTTTAATATGCTTATTATGCAGCACAACTCACCTGTCACTTTTGTCTGAGGTAGTTATAGGCTCCATTAAGAGAACTATTGAGCTAAGAATAAAACCAAAGCAACCTCATCGGGCTCTCAATAATAACTCGACTGATTTGAACACCGTTTTGCTTCAAGAGAAGAATGGAAATGCAATCATGGAAGCCTCGCGAACTCAATGTATGTGGAGATTTAAATGGGCCCAGCAGTGCAAACAAACATTGAAATTCTTCGGATGCCAAAACATTGGAAAGCCAAACAGTCTAACCGTACACAAACCAAGATTTAGGATAGGCTCCCAATGTTCTAAAAGAGCATTTCTTTAAAACTAAACCTAGTTAGTGACTCGAAGCTTTCGTCATCATGGCCATTTGTAAACATCAATAGTCATCATTTAGTTAGACTTCTGACAAAAGACTGATTTATAGATACGTTTGAGAATATTTAAAATTCTTGCTCGCAACTTCTCAATTAAAAATCATGAAAAATACAACGTTTAATATTTTATGTATCCCTTAAAAAAGACGAGCTATAATTTATGTCTTTCAGACCGTCTCGGAAAGAAAAAATGAACTATAAAAAAGACCGACCTTCTGAACAATGTTTCCATTTGGAATCGGTTTTCCGCCAAATTTGATCTCCAAAGCATAATCTCCAGGCTTGGTGGGAGTGTAAACGATGCTGACAGTTCCATCTCCGTTGTCGAGGATGTCGATGTCGACGTCGTTGTCTGGAACGCATCCGATGCGACAGGTGATGCGGCCCTCGCCTGCTTCGGTGGGATTCAAGTGGACCACGCATTGTTCTCCGACAGGAATGACGTCGTGAACATCGCCTGAAAGGTGACGACATCGCACGATCAGAAGTCATGGCAGCATTTATTTTATAATAACGGCAATCAAGTCATCGTGCTACCGTGTATCCTGGCCCCATTAAGAACTTATCATTAAGAATCATTAACCCTCAATAACAGGATGCCATTGCATCAAGCATGAGTTCAACCGATGTACTCACCAACGAATTTCACTTTTTCAGCAGCTCCAGTGGGTTTGGATTTGACCTTGAATGGCGAATTAGGAACGGCCACGTCATTGAAGGTGATTGGAATGACGTAATCACCGACGCTCTCGGGAGTGTAGGTGACGTTGTACACGTTGTTCGGTGACCTTTTGATCTCTGGCCTGACACTGTGGCCGTCGGGATCCTGATATCGGTTAATAAATACATTTAGTCGCCTTGTTAACAACATTACACTGCTTATCAAACGGAACAAAGAACTGAGATGTGAATGAAAGCCAGGAGTGGATAATTAATTTCGCAAACAATTAATTGTCGAGTGTTGCTTTTGAATTGTGTTGTCATCTAATTGGGTCAGATGTTAGGAATAACAATGTGAATTTACTATTGTACAACATTTAATATTAAAAAATAATAATATAGTGGATGACAACAACAACAACAACAACAACCTGAATGAGAACATTAACATCTGCAGGGCCTGCTTCACTGGCATCAACCACAAATGAGACTGGCAAGCTTGCTAGTACTCCAGATGGTTTGACACCATCCCCATGCACTTTAACCTGAAATAACATTTCATAAAGGCAATGAAAAAATATTATAAGATTAAATCGTGTTTAACAATTAAGAAATCAATTGTTTGTTTTTTTAACATAAAAATAATTACAACCTTTCTGGCATCGAGAACAGGTTCCACTTTGATACTGAAAGGACTCGTTGGAATTTCCTTATCGTCAAAGAAAACATGGGCTTTGTGAAGGCCTGGTTTGTTGGGCTTGAAAGAAACATTAAAGGTGTTGTTTGGCTCGTCAACAATCTCGAAAGCAACGTCCTCTCCATCTTGGTCAACAACGGAAATTCCAATGTCACCTAAAAATAGCAGATACGTTTGCTTAGCCAATGATTAATAATTATTTGTAGATACTCAGATCTAATCAGATGAATCACAAACCTCTTCCTGCCTTGGAACTGTCCACAGTGAACTCTGTGACCTCGCCGACCTTAACCCTGTCGGTAAATGCTGGTCCCAAAACTTTCACTTTGTTTGGATTGCTTGGTTCATGGACATTCACCTGGGAAAATGAATTTCATCGTCGTCGTCATCATCATCATCATCATCAGCAGCAGCAGCCCTTCACCAGCCATCGTATTCAGGAGGTGCAAATATTCTGCATCACATCATCACCACCATTGTCGATGTTATAAATTAGCCTACTTTACACACTAATATTATTGGGACAATAATCATGGTTAATCGTAATGCCAGTCTTAAGATGTATCTTAACTCTTTGAATCCTGTTCCCCTGGCCATCCCCCTCTATAACCCGAGCCCCCACCCGCAGTTTTCAGCTAATGGCAGGATAATGACGATAGATGCGATGGCCGGAAAACCGGCCTTTCGCGTCTTATAGGCTTCTCCGGCCTCAAAGGGTTAAGATAATTAACTAATGCGAAGTGCTATAGTCACCCTGTATGGGAACTTTTGAATGACAACATCTCCAAAAGTGGCAACAACAACATGTTTCACGGCCTTCTTCGGTGTGTAAGTGCACGTGAATGTACCATCCTTGTTGTCCCTGACATTGACCTCCACTGGTTTCTGATCGTTGTCTGTCACGCTGACGTTCAACTTCGCGTTGCCGGCACCTTTCGTGTCGATGACGAACTCTTGTTGCTCGTTCACGATGACGTCCTTGGCCAGCCCTGGTCCCGATGCTGTGACCTAAAATCAAACATCCCCCGGAATGACCTTTCATATCAATTGGTATAATAAGATACTAAATATATCTATGTCATCAAATACATATTACTATTTAAACTATCAGATTAAGTTGGACGAAAGTTTAAATGACTTCATATCCTCTACCTTAGTTGGATCAAAATCAGTCAAAGGAGCTGGTTTGATGATGGACATCCATGGTGAGAGGTGAATGTCCTCTTCGTCGCAAAGGATGTGAATGGCGTACTCTCCCGCTTCGGTCGGAAGGTAGGTGATCAGGGCCGATCCGTCCCCGTTGTCGTGGCAATCGATCTTCGCTTGGGACGGTCCCTCGATGGAGAACCCTGAGGTGATTATAAGCTGATAAGCTAAACGCGTAAAATCCAAAAGTCATGCTCATAATCCAAGTAAAAGAATATCATTGATGTCATCCCTTCATCGAGAATTCATAAAAACCTAAAACTTCATCAAAGAGACGCAAACCCAGTCCGCCAGTTTCTCCGTTGGTTTCCACGGTGAAACACGCAGGATATCCGGCAACTCCACCGTGCAAGCCAGGACCAAAAGCACGAATCTTCGTTGGTCTCGTAGGTCCAACTTCAACCATGAAGGGGCTCTTGAAGATGTGTTGTCCTCCGTAAGTGACGTTGACGATGTATTCTCCAACTTTCTTGGGCTCGTATTCGCACTCGTATGTTGTGGCATCGATCTGTAATTTAAAAACGGAAAACCTATCACATCTGATAATGAAAATAATGATTAGTACTAAATCAGCAGTGAATTAGAATTATATAAATGAAAGAAAGTTGATAAATTGTAATAAACGTTAAATTATTCACCTTTTTCATCCTCACACGTTCCTCTGCACCACCTGGACCAACAACCTGAACCTTCAACTCTCCCTCGCCTGCTCCAGCAGTGTGTACTTTGAATTCGGCGACATCACCGACTCTCACACCGTTCATTTGCACTCCTCTTCCGGTAACGTAACACTTCCTAGCATCCACAGCTTCAAACAACAACAACAACAACCAATTAGTTGCCAATCAAACTATGATTAACTTATGTCATTTTTAAAGTTAAATAGATAAACAAAATAGAAACAAAATGTCATTACCAGGTGATATTCCAACGCCAAAAGGACTGTGGGGAATTGCTTTTCCAGCAAAGAAGATGTTGACGGAATGGAGACCATCTTCAGTGGGAGTATATTCGACGAGCCACAACTCTTCTGACTTCTTGGTGATCACTGGTTTGGTGGTGTCTTTGTGACCGTGTGGATCCAAAATAACCACGTCGACCACTCCCATGCCGGCATCTTTCCGAAGTAAAAGCTCGAGTTTAATTGGTAATAATTTTTAAGCAAATTGTCATTATTTATTTGAATGACAGCTGGAACTTTCACAAAGGCTTTTTATAGATGCATCGTTTGAAATAGTTTAAAGTTTAAAGCTTCCTACATCATCTCCATATTAGGCAATGCTTTCTCAATGACGAGTGCCTAAGCTCAGATAATACTCAGATAATATTTTTATTTCTAAAGTAACTGACACCCACGTGTGTTGCAACATGTAACAATGAAATATTCACTATTGTATTCTTTAATCGCTCCAAAGCAAACAAGTAGCTCTTTGTATGTGAATGCTTTGAATGGGAATTCATAGGCTTCGAGCAGACGACAACAACGTGGGCACAATCGAAGTGACAACTTGCACAACACTTAAGTTCTCTGAAATGAACGCAGGCCTCGGTGTGCGATAATTGCAGAAGGTAAATTATACTAACGCTTGAGATAATTGATAAATGAATATTGGAGATAATTAAGAGGCGCGTCTGCGTCGCATCCAGTTAAATATTTAGATAAGATGAATAATAAGTGATAGGAATTCTTGACAATTAACCACGAGCACGCTCTCAAGATAAATCTCGTGAACAAACAATCTCGGCCTACAAGCCACAGCGGTTGATAGCTGTAAATTGGACTTCGCATTTGACAGACCTTCTCGAACACGTAGACACGTTCAACCGATCTTCAGTCTATCCCTACCTAGACTAATTAATGACTCCGCGAATGCAAACGTCCTGCTGTCTACTCAAATTATCAAAGTCACATCCATAATTGTGCAGCATTTGAAGGTATCCTGTTGCAACAGGAACTGAACCAAGTAAACACATCAGAAGGGCCATTCATTATATGCTTCGACTAATCAGCCAAGTTTTAGAGATCATTCACTCGTTTCCTTACAAGGAAATATGTCTAGGAAACTTGAAGTACCACAATAGCTCAAGTATTTGACTGACATCAATTAACCTTTAGAGCCAAAATTAGCAATAGAAAATAATTGAAATTAAACCACTTACTTTTGGTATGGACTTCAAAGTAGGTCTTCTTCTTAACTATCACTCCAGTCTTCTCGAGCCCGGGTCCTGTGGCCGTGACTTTGGAAGGATCACCTGCCATTCCTTTGACATTTGTAATGAAGGGACTCTTCAGAATTTCCCTGTTGGCAAACTTGATGGTCACTGTGTATGGGCCTTCCATTGTTGGAGTGTAGAAACAAGAGTAAGTGAGATTTCTGTCTTTGTTGAAAACAACTTCACACTGTAAAAACCATTTATTATTAGGCTTCAAGAGATTGTAATTTCAATTTGTGGATTGAGAGGAGAATTTTGAAAAAAAATCTCATTAGTAGCTCATAGACCCACCTGTTCTTTGACACCATTGGGGTTGACAACTGATATGTCTAGTTCTCCTCTTCCAGCACTGAACGTTTCCACGGTGAACCTAGCAGGAGCTCCCACACTATTTCCAGCCGGCTCAAGTCCTGAAAGGCATTCATTGGATTGATTAATTAAGTTGAAAACAAATTGTGACTTGGGTGAAAATGATTGGGACAAACCAGGTCCGTAGGCTCTAACTCTGGCAGGGTTTGTTTTTGGTCTGAGTGGGGCACCTGCCTTCAGCTTTGCATTGGGGAATTGAGACAAGTAAGTCATCATACTGAGTTCATCGACATTGGGATTACACATCTCAGCAGGCTTAATCAGCTGGAATGGAAATAACTGATTTATTTTCTAACCGGATCTCAAAAAACAACCCACAAATTTTCAAAATAAAAGAGAACGAACCTGAGGCACGTCCAGCCATTGCTCGGCAGCGTTCATGGCTTCGGTGGCGTTGGGCACGGCATCCTTCGGATTCCATGCGTCCCAGTCGGGACACAATCCCGGAGCCACTCCGTCGACCAAAGCGCCGATGGCCCTTCCGTCGTTCCAATCGGTGGTGAAATTCTTTACCGGGACTTCTGGAAGTTTACCCAAAACCCAATTCAGAAGTCTCTGTTTTGGTGTTTGTTCCGGTTTTTTCTTCTCGTCCTCATCCCATATTGGCATGGAGATCGAGTAGTGAAGAATGAGGGTCCAAATTAAACCAAGAATAAGCTTCAACTTGCAGTCAACAATGGCTGAACTGTCTATTAAAATAAAAGCGAGAAAATAACTTAATGTCAACATTGAGTTCATAATTAATAATTAATATTATTAGTCAATATTGTTATAATATTCCTGAAAACCAGAAAAATAAATAATAACAAAATTAAAGGTGAAAATCAGAGTTCAGAGGTGTGATAATTTGTTCATTCTTTGGTTATGATCAGTCCAAAATGTATAACAAAGGAAATAATTGACAAATGCTTTTATAAACATAATTGCTCTGCAAACTGCCATATTAGGAATCATTCATCATGGGCCTAATTGATGTAAAGCGAGGCAAATCTCTGTTCAGCTTTTTCTGAACTTTAAAGTCATTCATTTAAGCATTTGAAAAGCTGATTGGCTTTTCAGCTGTTAAGTTAATTAACTTACTTATTTGAGTGACTCAGATTTTAAAGTCAAAATAAATTCAAAATTCAAAAACAAATGCTTAGTGACATAAAATAGAAAGGAGAAGAATGATACAGCTAGATGTCAATGGAATGCAGATGAACCAGATGAGATGAACGATGGCCTCCATTGTCAAGCCAGATTAGTCATACAGCTAGACTGTGCTGGATCATTATAGTTGTGTTTGTATAGGGAGTTGCATTAAACTCTGCATAATTGAGATGGTTGTAGCAGTGTTGATGTTTTTGAAGTTCATTAACATCAATTATCAACGCCCCTTAAATTTGCATTTGATTTATATTTGCATTTCTAGTAGATGTATTTCATTGACAAGTTGCCATCATGTTGTTACACCAAAGATATTCTCAAACAGGTAAACAAAGCAGGTGAAGTCAGTAAATTGCAAGACCACTTAAACAAAGTGTACGCGTTAAATTTTATCGTTTCCTTGATAAAAAGCAGTTAAACAAATTTAAAAAACGATTAAAAAAACAATCCAAACCTATGTTGACGATTTTGATTCCTTCTTCATTTTGAAGAAATTCTAATGCCAAAGTCACATTTTCCAGCTTTTGCGATCTGATCTTTGGCCTTTTGTTATATCTCATAAACCTTTTACCGCTGAGTACCTCCACAAGGGCAATGAAGCGGAGACCATCTGACAAATCCGTCTCCAAATCGGCAACATGTTTGTTGACAGTTTTGAGGTGTTCATTTGTCCAGCGCGTAAAGGTGTTTTTCTGAATCATCTTCCACTGGGCATCGCCAGCCAAATCTCTTTCAGCGGGATCGCTGGGCGTCTGGCCATCTCCCAGGATATCCTGCGAGTGTCTTCTAGTAGTCATTTGTTTCGAAATCTGAAATTGCAACTGCGAAACTCGACGACAACTTTTTTGAGAGCAAGCGTATAAACGATGTTGTGTTGGCGACAGGCCACCCCCTTTTATACAGTACGTACCTACCTATGCCTGAGGCGCTTAAAGTAGCGTCACTCATCAGCGTGTGTGCGCAGTCGAGTTAGACATTCGAGAAAGCTACGAATGTATCCGTCAATTCTAAAGATTCCACAATTGATTTTGTCGCTATTCGAAACATCTTGCAGGATATCTTCAATTATTTCTCAACAATCTACATGTCATAGTACAACGATTGACACTGCCTTTGCAGGCCCGCATTCCATTGTATCTTTAACGAAAAACATCGTGCACGTTCATGAATCATGATAATTTGTCGATCTGGTATATTAATGAACGTGACGTCATGCTCTGCACCACTGCCGTGAGTCAGCGGCAGAGAATTGCTAATCGTGAATGGACACTGCTTTCTCCTTAAAGTCATTTGCTTTTACATCAGTAGAAGGATTCTATCGAACTCTTGTTTTGCTTACAACCGCTGTCATGGGCAATGGCGAAGCCTTACGTCAATTTATAAATTATTTTAAAATCTTATTACATCCTTATTGCATAACATTTATTATTAGAATATATTGCCTGTTTCAAAGTTGATGACCCGAAAACTATCTTTTTGATATTATTTATTTTGAAATTTCCAATATTTTTTACTACCGAAGGTTAGATTTCTAAAGTTACTCAAGCTATCCAGACTAAAAATAAAACACTGAGTACACGATGAGGGAGACGCTTTAAACATTTTAAATGGAGGTCAAGAGGCTGGCTTCTATTGCGATAAAACAACAGCCATGATAATGATATGACATCGTCTGCAAGAAACTGAATACAGTTACTTAGAGTTACAGTTAGAGTTACAGAGTTAAACTCTCTTAAATCCTTTGTTTTAGATACACATTTTACAATGTTGCATTCTCATGTTTATACGACCAGCCAGTAAATATAGCGAGGTGCCATAAAATGAAAATAGAAGAAAGGAAATGGGAAATTGTTGAGAGAAGCGTTCAACATCGGTCTCGCACCCTTTAGACTTAATCGTTTCCCAAATATCTCAATATCTCGGTGCAACAATTTGATCGTGCCTTATGTTTAACAGACACTAAACATGCGTTTCCTTCCAATATTTCGTCTTGGAACGGAGTCATGATACATTTAATTTAAGTAAACTTGATGAAGTTGCTCTTCCTTAGTAGCTGTCCTGACTAAATGATTGAGACGTTACTCAGATTTCTAGAAAGCTCTGACTGATTGTTCACACGATAATTAGTTTTACCTACCTATTCAAATTACTTAATGAGTTTAGAATGACCACAACTAATTGTTAACTTTATCTGAGTGCAAAAAAATTAATTTAGGAGCTATTTAAAGAATAAATGTGAAAACTTGTATTTTTATCCTACTTGAAATCAGTGGCTAGAGAGGCGGCCTCCCCGAGGGTCGTGCCTAGCAGGGCAAATTATTATTGTTTTAAGGGGAGGAAAATGAAGGGGCGCCAAAATTACACATCAAATTAATGATATTGAGGGGGAACCAAATTCAGTTTCGCATCGGGCGCCAAAACTTTTAACCATTCCTCTGCTTGGAACACGGGTTAGTTATTATTAAGAATATCTGCAAGATCGGAACAAAAAAGTTAAATAATTTTCTTAGAGAACCGAATATCTCTGCCAGTTAAACGCTAGTTACCTTATAAACGCCACCATTTCTTCTCATTAATGAGTCTTACTAAAGACCAACATAAGGGTTTTCAAATCGATTGGTGATTTAACGGTTCAGTTAATGAAATAAACCGGGGCTCCTTAAACTTGGGAAATGTTTAAGTTTATTGAGCGAGTATTCGGTGAACTGAAAAATCGAGTCGAGTCCGAGTTTCTGGCTGCCTCGGCCGCACGAAAGACATAGAAATTCCTATAATAATATATGTTTACAAACATCTGTTGCGCTACCACAATGATTGTAATCACACTCTTATAGTATTATTAATGTAACTATGTATAATGTATTACCTATACAACAATAACAAATAGCATAACAACCATAGTATCATTGACTAGCACACATAAACTCACTGTTGCAACATCTTCAACTCTACATCCACTTTTGCATCTCTATAGGGTGCATAGTTTACTAAGAATCAATAAAGTGCTAGCACTACTTTGTCTGATCAGATGCTCATTCAGCCAACCAGAACTCAGTTGATCCCAGCATGTTCATAGACACAAAATTAACTTCAGTGTTAAAAACTGTTACAAACTTTTAGTATAATGACTCGGTATCGACGCTCGGTCACTTTATTAAAATGCTATCAACCAGTAGTAACTAATAACCACTAAGCTAATCTAAAATTATAATTCACTCAGAAAATTATAATCCAATCAGAGATGTAACCTATAACTCAATTTGTGAGGTTTTTTCTTGAATCAATTAACATAATTACTTTCAAAGGTGTTTTAAATGTATCGTCCTCTCTGAAAGTTTCCTCTATTGAGTAGTCAAGGACTTGACAAAATTCTTTCAAGGATTAGAATTGCAACAATTGATCAGAAAAATGGTCCATATAACAAATGTCATGCTGGATGTATCTCTACAGAGACAGTAATAACAATTTTTTTAAATATTGATGACAGTTCAAAGGACGACTGGATTTAAATTTCTGAAGGGCAGACCGAGAAATTCATCACATCGCATCTTGTCAGCCTGATGAATATGAAGTTAGGTCTCACCTCAGCAAATGCAAACACGTGGCCTCACTATTGTGGCCCAAATTTTGCAGGCCCTGAGAAGCCAGCAAAATTAACTTAGTTATTAAAATATGCAAATTAATCAAATATCAGGTGACATTCTGATGCGTTTATGACTTGTATGGTTTATTCAGGTGACTCATGTCCATTATTTAATCTAAGATTAATTATGTAAACCAGTACAACAAATCAAATCAAAAATTAAAGCATTTACAGGAATATTTCTCATAATGCATATACTCTCAACATTTTATTTGAGGAACTGTATTTTTAACAACATTGAATAATAATTTTAAAAAAAGAATCAATTATCTTTCTTAAATTGGACAGGCCTTAAACTTTTTCTTTTCAAGTTGATCAGGATGTAAATTATATCCAACATCCACATTATCTGCATGAAACATAATCATAATCCTAAAATATAAAAGAAATCACAAATCATAACACAGATTTCTCACCACTAAGATAGCTGCAAAAATCAGCAATGGCGTTGAGAAAATAATTGATATAAACACTCCTTTGTCATCAAAGTACTGGTGCTTACTTAAGAACCTGAACAAAAACAAATTCATAAAAGACCATATGAGCTATGTTTGAGAAACAAAAAAATATTCACTTATAATTGTCAGCTGCCAATTTATTGACATTTTCTGAGAAATAGACCAGTGATACTGAAAATAATAATTATTATTCAATATATCGTAGTGTCATTCGCAATAATTGATATATCATAATTATCAAAACTGGAAACTCACAAAACGACAAAAATAATAGACGCTGAAGGTTCTCGAACTTCTGCTTTAAACTGATTAATGTAAGCAATGCACAAGAAATGTGAAATGTCGCAAGAATCCAAATCCACCTTTCAGACCAATCTATCTAAATATGATATATCAAATTACGGGTTCCAAATGCATAGAAGTGAACATTCCACCTTTGTCAGTATCTCAACAGCGAAAAAGTCATTTACAGCCTCCATTGTAACCAAGCGATGTGCACTGCAAATCAAAACATCCAAAGAAATTTCCAAAGGAAAGCACGAAATGTCTTATAAATTTCTTTATGTAAAAAACATATTTATTTAAATCTAATTTTACATTTTTAAATTGCTGGAACCTAAACGCGTAAACTAATAAAATTCTACAATTTATTCTGTTACAATATTCTATTCTTGAAGTGCTGCCCAAAATTTTTTTGATATCGCAAATTAATGTCAGAAATTTGTATTTAATGGCAAAAAAAACGTCGCCTCCTGAGATCTCGTCCAGTAACACACACACACACAGTAACCAACAGCATGCCAACCAGCCGACGCAGCTAAGAGCGGGAACTTTCCTCTGTTCCACCTAGTTCGTATAGCTGTGCATTAGGTGGTTAGTGTATTAGTTGGCTTCTGAATTGACAATAAGTTGTTGCGTTTTACTATATATTGTTTTCCCACTATTAATGCGAGTCACAACATTTTTGGAGACGATGGTGGAATGGGAGTGTAAATTTTCGTCTATGACGACTACGCTCATGGAAGAAAACCGCCGACGAGATGAAGAAATGCGTGAAAAAGTTCCAGAATATGGTCGGAAGCCTGAGGCCGCCTTATTGCCTACCGTACCAATTAGAACGGATTTTCAAGTTTAATGGCTACCAAATCACGACAAAGAAGAGTCTTTAGTGAAGCGCTTGCAACTTTCTGGAGTGCTCTCATTAAGATTATCCCAATTGTTATCAAAAAAGTTTCTTTCAATGGTTCTAAATTTCTAACATAACTAAATGTTAAATTATGATGTCTGATCTGTCATTACTTGTCCATCTCACCACACATTTGGAGAGCCCTTTCAAGCTATCAGCATTTAGATAAAATATTTACAAACTTATGATATGTTCAACTGCAGCCAAAGAATATTTAAATGTATTTCCTGCTGCATAAAACCATGTAAAGCTCAACATGAGAAAAGCAAAGCAAATAAAATAGAAGTATAAGCATTAAACTTGATTGTTCATATTTTCTTCGATTCGCTCCGGTCACTCTGGCCTTGTTGCTGTAGAAGCCACTGCAACAATATCCAAGCATAAGCTTTCACTAATCTCAATAATAAAAACTATTGCAAAAAGAACTGTAACCTATGAGCATAAATGAGGAAGCAATAATTCCTGAAAGATATTTTTGTCAATTCCTCTCCTGGTATCACCTGAGACCCTCTGTATAGGATCCAACATTTTCTCCATGAGCTGTTGAAATTGAGGCACTGGGCCCAATGTCCTCCTATTTGAAGGTTGGTATGTAAGATGGAAAATTTGATCATGCATGTTCAATTAAGTCATTCTAATAATTTAAAATATTCCTAAAGTAATCTGTACAAACATAAACCACAATACTGAACCTATACCTGCATCTTCTGCAACATGCTTGTACAAACCGACCCCTGGGAACTTTGACTGCACATGGAACATTTTCAAATATTCAAAATCATGATTGAAAAACATTTGTACATTTATCTAAGCATCAAATTGAGACAAACAAACTGAAAGCACTGTAAATTAATCAAAAGTTTAATCAAAGGACAATAAATAAAATTACTTCACACTTTCCAGAAACATTAAAGTCATCAATATCAATGGTTCCTTGCCATTCAAAAGGGAGAGCCAAGACCAGAAAGCTACACAGCCAAAAAATGCACTTTCAAAATTTTCAAAAATAAATCCTCAACTTAGCACAAGCTCAATAAGATTCCATTTCATATTTGCAAATCTTATTTGGACTAAATCATGATTACTTAAGAATCAGAAAACCTTATTAAAACTTCAATTTGGCAGCTAGACAATTAAATTTCTGAGAACAGAACTTTGTGAATGAAACACAAAATTATCTGACCATGGGAGTACTCCACTCATGGAAATGGTTGCCGGCGTAAAATTTAAGCATTTCGGACAATTGACGACATTATGCTTAAGAAAGCCTTCAATGGCCTCACTAGCAGATCCATAACTGAAAAAAGTCATGCTATTACAAAAACACTTTGACATGAAAGAACTTGAAGTAAATAAGTTATTTACTTAGCCACATTAAGAATCGAAACTGTTTCTGTAGATGAATTTATCCCACATCTATAAATCCAAAAAGTAAATTCCACGCTGATAACAGATCATAATTTAGCTACTTAAACATAACAAGTCACTTACAGACTACAGTCGGCATATTTTGTCATTTTACATTTTGAACGAACAGTAAGACAATTAAATATTTCTGTTATAATTTGAGAAAGTCTCTATTTTTGGAAATAAAACAAAATCATTCATTAACACATAAAATGAATTTAGGCCAAACAAAACTGTCAATAATGCTTAAATAAGCTGCAAGTAATAAAAATTAGCAATGAAATCTGGCAGATAAACCTCTCCATTAGCCTCCACTTCATTAAAGCTTGACAAGTTGGTTAACATTAAATCTTCGGTCATTATATATTAACTTGAACTCAATTTGAAGAGAGTATAGCTTTGGCTTAAAAATATGATTTTAAAAACATAATATTACTGCAATAATTACATGTTTGCTCACTTCAATGGCATATTCAAAATATAATTTTCTAATCCTGGCAAAGAAACTATGACGTGCAACAAATGCCTCAATGGGCACCGAATGTTATCTGGAAGGCTATAATTATATAATCAAAATCTACATTAATACCAATCGACCATTTTCGATATAATAAAGTTACCTGTAGGGTAGGTTGGTTGTCGCGGATAATCTGATAAATTGACGTTTAACCATATTAAGCAAACTCTAAAGTAATCTTCAACAATAACAAGGAACACTTTTACATACCTGTAATTGTTGGCCATTCTGATAACGATTTGAAAGAAAAACACGGCTTATCGTGAACCGTCTGCCTACCACATAAAATCTAGTCATCTGCCTAGGGATGGCTTAAAAATCAAGTTGTTAATTTATTATTTAATTTACATATTACTAATATGTTAATATTTTTAAAATATTAAAAACGGTTTATCTTGTACATTAATTTATTACTTGTACAATTTTAATTCAATTAAATATACAGGGCAGAAAAAAAATGCGGTACTTTTTACAACACTGGCAACACCATTATGTCTGTCAACCATATTTGCAGCACCATCAGTAATCAGATAAGCATGCAAGTTTACTCAAATCAAATCTAAAGTCATCCAGAACCTGCTCGACCTTATCAAAGATGTCTTCGCTTGTTGTGGTGTCATGCATGGGGATTAGTTCAATCAGTTCTTCATAAGTATTAATTTCACTGTCACAGGCCCTAATAAAAACTGCAAGCTGTGCTATTCCAGTGGCATCAACAGTCTCATCAATAGCAACAGAAAAATGTTCAAATGCGAATGAACTGTTGTTTCAAATCTTATTTGTATTTAGCCGATTTTTTGAGTGCCTTATGTATCCGGATAGGATGTGAAGGCAGTTCTTAATCGATCCATCATTTATATAGCGCCCCAACCCGAAGATTCTCCCTAGAGATGCGACCCGGGTTGCGAACGCAATACGTAACGACTTTCACCGCCGCGTGTTTGACATGCTTATTCTAAAGCATGTGTTCTAGGTGACCTATTTAGTTCTATGCGTTGCTTGTGGCGAAACACAAACTTTTTCATGATGATCTCACAAATTGGCTGAAGAATGGCTCTGATCTCTTCCCGAGTGGCTTCTTTGAATAGAGTCCGACCGGAAATGATTTTTGGGGTGGGAACGAAAACGAAAATAGACCGAATAACAAAAAATGTTTGACACTTAAAAATGAAAATAAAACGTAAACTGAACCCGATTTACGGTCTCAACCGTAAAAAACGAAAATGAAAAAAAGCAATTAAAGTAGTTTAGTATAATAAAGTAATTTAATATAAACAAGAACTTAAATATTCTTCTGAAAGGACTTTTTTGCGAAAATAGGTTCTTCATAATGCTGACTCTTCATAAGTAACATCCCTTCGATTTTTGGGGTTGACATGTGTGACAGGACACTTTCTAGAATTGATTTAAGTAGCTGATATTTGGTCTTCGAGTTGTTAGGATTTTGATTAGGTGAACCTCCAATATCGTGTTGGTTTCAATTTTGTTTGCTATAAAAATCTTCATTATTTATCAACTAAATCATTAGTTTTTTGAAATTAATAATAATTAATTTTTAATATTATTAGATCAACTCAAGAATTTCTAAATGTTCCATTTCCAAAGCTCAAAAAGTTACATTTGAAAGGTTCAGGCCCTAAGGAAATAAATTTGGATTTCAAACGTTTTGCCGATACGCTAGAAGAATTTGTAATGGAAGTAGATCGCCTTTCTGAATCATCTTTAAAATCGCTTGCAAGTCTCAAACAACTCAAAGTTCTATCTTTATTGCATTTATCCAAAATATGGAACAACGATATGTTTCTTGAAGTCTTGAGTTCAATGACTAGCTTAAGGTAGATTACAAGCTGCTTATTTCAGCTAAACTGATACATAAGTTATTAATTTATTAATAGTAATAAGGTTAGGACACAATTTAGATTGGTTGTCCTAATCATCAAGTTATGCCGAGGACATTAATATAAATTAGATTGGTATGTTTGCAGGACTTTGGATTTTAGAAAATCGCTTGCAAACAGAAGTCAACTCCATTTAAAACTTCCTGGCGTGATATCCAAATTGCCACATTTGGAGAACATTGATGTATCATTCAATGAATCAGTGGGGTAATTGTGCTATAAGTCTTATATAGTTTGGGCCGTTTTAAACTTAAACATTCCATCCAGAAAGGAGTGGATTTTGCAAGTCATGAAATGTAAAAAGTGGAAGAGATTTGGAATGTATTTTATCAACTATTTACCGAACGACTGTCATCGATATAATGATTTCAAGCCGTGGGCCGAAGAGGTTGCTTTATACGAAATTTAATTATACATACGTATCTATTACATGTATAAGTACAACTGTATTTGTAACATAAATTCTTCAAATATGATGCTTTACCATAAACATTTTGAAAATGTATTTCTGTCCTGAAAATGGGATGATGTGATATCGTGTTAATACTTTTCATTGCAGATTTTCGGTATGTTTGAGGAAACAAGGCTTTCTACTTGTGAAAATTACGTTGGTGACTATTACAACCTTGGTGATGTCCCTGATCAAATACTTGATCGAGTTCTTCCAGGTAATATTGCTGATCAATTACCTAGAGTTGAAAATGTAAGAACATTTGACATTTAACAGGCATATAAAGTTTTTGAATTTAGATTATTATCAATGAACTTTAATTCGCATTCAAATATTTTTTATTCTTTATAATTTTAGGTGCTACTAAATTATTATGAAAAAATCTTGAATTATGAGGCTGTCAGGTATTTTTTAAAATCTATTTATATTTATACATAGTATACTCATATAACTTTCCAGTAACTCAGTAATATAACTTTACAGTAACATTATATTATTTTTGGACACTGGTCGTTTCACGCAGGACTTCATAAGGTGAGTTGTGTTCGTGAATAATAATCAAACTTTTTTCACGTGCGTCAACTTTTTATTACAGGAAACTAATTAGTATAGTTTCTAGTGTTTTTGACCCGGGATGTCACTTACAGAAGGTAAGTGAATATGAAATGAATTGAATTAATGTTGAAATACATTATCAATTTCATTTGTATTTCATTGAATTTCTTATTTGTAGAAGGTCAAGGAAGCAACCTACAACGGTGCGATGCATATTGTGAGTGTCAAAAATGTTCAATTTGACAATTGTAAAATAAATTTAAACAATTTCAGATTAGAAATATTCATGTCTCTCGCGCCATGCTAAACATTATCAATAAGGAATCAAACAAAGGTTTAAGAATAAAGATATTAAGTGCAATGTTTGTCTCTTCCATAGAATCAAATAATTACCAGGATGAGATAAGAAAGATTGATTCAAAAAAAGTCTGTTGAGTCCATTAAATTTTACAAACTCACAACTTCTAATATTTGTTCATTCATTTGAAAATGTAAAAGTTGTAAACTAAAGTTCTTAGTTATTTTGTAGGTTTGTTCGAAAGCATTGCAGGACGGATTCATTACTGAAGACGTCTTAATAGTCATGAAAAAGCTATTGGAGAAAATATGCATGAGCTATGTCGTCTGAATACTGCGCGATCAGTAAAATGAAATAGACAATTTTAGTTACAAATAAAAAAGAAAAATTTTCATTCGAATGTTTTATAACTGGTTAATAGAAAATTAACCCTTCGAACCCTGGCCATTTTCTCTATAACCCTAGTCCCCCCCCAGCAGTTTTCAGCTAATGACTGGGTAACGACGGTAGATGCGATTGCCGGAAAACCGTTCTTTCGGGTCTATAGGCTTCTCCGGCAGGCCTGTGGTGTTCAAAGAGTTAAACGACATTTAGTCGAAGAATAATAAGTTCAACGAGTTTCTAAACTAAATGCTCACGAAATTGACGATAACAAAATAGACACAAGCTAAATACATTTGGCAAAGTAGACGATGCCGACAAAGTTTGCTGTGTTTACTGCAGTAAATTTGTTTTCAGCTTTTCAAAATCGTCGCTAACGTATCACCTTCGGCGCATCCTCTCAAATACAAGGAGCTTGCCGACAGTGACCGGCAGAAGTGTTCTGAAGAAAGATGGTCACGAGTAGGAATCGACTGGGACTACGGCTCCGGCAAATTTTAGCCGGGGAATGTCGTAAATCATGTGTAAGAAATTTAGACAATTTTTTTAATGCGAACTAGACGTTCCATATCTGAATCCAAATTATCATAAAATCTCTAATTTGATAGAATAAAATCATCAGGCGTTAGTTATAAAAGTTCTTGAGAGAGGCTGGGATTTGAACTCCTGATGGAGTCACACCAAGGCCTAAGTCTTAATCGCTCGTCTATCGACGCCAGGTATTAATAACGCATGATAACTCATATTAACGCATCACAATAAACAAACTCGTTCGATACTTGTGTGATGTTCTATCGTTTTATTTGTTCGTAAAAACCAACAACCGTTCCTTTTTATTTTCGCACTTCAACGCCGCCATATAAACAAAGATCCCTTATCGTTCCTGTCTGTCAATCTCTATATCGGTACAACATTACAACTTGGAGCACCTTTGTGGAATAAATCTTAAAATATTTTCTAGAAGGAAAGGATCATCCGAAACACCTATACGTTGTTTTTTTCTATCTCTGCCTTCTCAGGGATGTCGTTTCAGCTTTTCCAAGGGGCAAAACCATCGTAAAAGTTTAAGAGGTGACCTTTTTCATTCTATCCTAAAATCAAGCGACTCAATAAAGACTGAATTTCTCTTTAGACTTTGATTAAGGTTTATAACCAAAGATATTTAATGAAGGAAAAATAAACACAAGTTTTATGTATAAATGAGTCTTGAAAAGATGGAATTACAGCCAAATAACTTCATTCATCACTGAATTTGCAAGCTAGCATTATTTTTAAAAAGAAAATATTTTTAAAAAGTTGAACAAAGGCAGAAAATTACACTTTTAATACGTTAGAAAGTTTCATATCTAAAGATGTATTTTGTACGCCGGCCCCGGCTAAAAGTAAGTGACCCCGTCATTAGGTAGATTCCTAGTCACAAGTGATAGCAACGGATGTGATTTTCACACTAATTATATGCGAATAGTCATGAAGTCCAGGGAGCGTGGTTGTCGTAGAGACCTGTTTATTTTTTACCATAAGTTCCGAGTGCTGAGTGAGCGACCATAATTCGCTTAGCGGCTAAGGCTTCGCCTTTCACGTTGACATTGCCTGTTCGATTCCCATTGAGAAACCCCGTCCTAACCTTCTACATGTGCGAGCACCGTTCTGGTGTTTTTTAATAACTTAATATCTGGAGTTAAGATTTTGGTTAGTGTTTTAGGGGTAATGATTTAACAATTTTAGGTTAGGAATTTCATTCGCTCTGCCCCGGAGGTTCTCCGAATTCTGTTTCTAGCCCTCTGCAAAAATAATGGTGTACCACTCTTATAGGTGAGCTTGCTCTTCTTAGAGTTGCAAAAGAGACATTGAAAAAAAGAGATTTTTATTTTTCTGCCATTGTCCAGGTTGCGACAGTGAAATCAAGAAAAATAAATCTTTTGTAGAATGTAAATCAGAATGCGGCAATGACTGAATGAGTCATGCAATATAATTTCTATAAATTTGCTTCTTTAAACACAATGTTTCAATAAAATTTAAATTCTTTTCCTTATCCGATGTTATAGAAAAATGTGATTAAACGGGGTGGGTGGAGGGGAATTTTATAGTTCGTCCACGGACGAAAATATCCTAGCCACGCCTCTGCCTATTTTGCCCCATTGGCCCGTTTTATCCCATTCTGTCATACTACGTAATTTTACAAATTTTAAATATATCAAAATTTTTCTATGCATACTTCAAATAACGTTAATATTCCAAATTTCTAAAAGATTATTCATCAAAATTGATTAAGGCTGGACACTGACTTTGAAAAGAGCCGATAACGATGGCAAAAGTTCTAGAACTGTCGGCATGCTAATTTTTTTAAATATTCGATTATTTTAATGCTTTGTAAACAATACTATTTACATCTTTTCTACATAACTGGCTCGTGAGTTGTTTACGTAGTGCTCGGATGACTTTCATGTTCATCCTGTTCTGAACAATAAAGTAAGAGAAGACTTCGAATCGGATTAATTTTAGCTATGGCTTCAAATGCTCCCACTAAAGATCTGCATTCAAATCAAACGTCTCAAAGACAAATACAACAAGACTGGGCGAATAGAGAATACATTGAGCTAATGACATGCAGTATTAAAAAAATTACTGACTTCTTGAATTCATTTGGTTAGTTGTGAGCATTTACAAGCATTAGAAAAACGCATGGTTTGTCTAGAATTACTGGAGATTAATGATGTTATTATTAAATCTTACATATATTGTTTTTCCCTGTAGATATGTCATGCAGGTCTAAATTGGCAACTTTGAATGAGAAATTAACTTCCTTGGAAAGGCGTGTGGAATATATTGAGGCCAGAGTATGTTGAAAGCAAATATAATTGCAACTCTATTTTAATGAAGATCTATGCTTTACAGATTACAAAGGGTGAAACAGTTTCTTAATGTCTGTTGAAAGCAAATTTGTTTACAAATGTTTTGTCTTTAAATGATTCAGTGAACTTACCCTTTCCCATTTCTCAAAATAAAATGCTTTATAAAATCACAAAAAGTTGTCATTTAGTCACATTTATAAAAGATGAGAAGTTGATAACAAGTTGAATGATAATCACAGGAAATGCAAAAGTTGATTTCAACAACTTAGCAGCCATCCTTTCATCTTTACTGATGATTTCATGTGATTTTCTGAATTATATTATGTGCAATGCCAAGTAGATTTCCTAAGTATTTAATATCTCTAGGGTTCTTCCAATGCCAATGACAATTTGAAGAGGCTGCATTCTTTACATATCAGAATAATCATTATTATATATGATGTTAGGTGTTAAATTCACACAAAAATTTAATGATTAATGATAATTTCTTAAAAGTAAACTTTCCTTGAAGGTATGATCTACACTAGTTTTATATTATCAACTAGTTATTCAAACTCTTTAATCTTTTGCACGGCTGAGGATAGTGATAGAAATATGACATTGAAGTATAAATTAGGCAGATCTTAACATATTGTGTTGCTAATTTGCTAGAAATTGAGTTTTTGCATTGGATTGGAACAAAGTTCAATATTACTAATGGTTATGGAGAACTTGTATTCATTATGGTTTTATCTTCCAAAATAGAAGTATTTCTTGATTTGTATATGGTTACAGAATCACTAATAGCTGTATTAATTATGCCTGGTGACCCGTCATAACATAACTCAGCGACAAAATAGCCCCGTCAATACAGCCAGGACGAAAAAATCCCGTCAAAATGGCCCCCGTCAATGTATTGTATATTGTATGTATAAACATTTTTGTGAGTTGAATACATTAACCGATAACTCATTCAAAATTTAATTCGAAGTTAGTGGCTCTTATGTTTTGAGTGTAATTGGTGTCAGGGAATTTCATTAAGTGGAAGATTTATCGTCTAAAACATTATTAGGATTCCGGCTACTTCCTCACTTTACATGATCTTTTCAAGTTGGTATTTAATAAAAATTATCGATTGACAAACAACTTATGCAATCTGCACTAAGAGAATTTACAAGACTTATTAAGTCACGAAGGTTCCTTTGATCGTTTAATTTCTTTTGATCCTTCCCCTAGTTCCCGTTGCAATGTGTACAGTGAAGGGTTTGATTTGGAATTTAATCTATGTTATCGATTGATGTACAACGTATTCGAGCCACACAAAGGGAATTACCTTATCGGACTCACCTTATCATCGCGTCATGTGGACATGTAACAAATCCACAATGAACAAATTTTACTTCTATTTTGACGGGGGTGTTTCGCTATTTCGTCCTGAGCTATTTTGACGGGACTCTTTTGTCGCCGGAGCAAGAAATGCATACAAGGGCGGACTTACGGGGGAAGGGGGAGGGGTAAGGGACATTGTGATCCACTTCATTTGGAAAATATAAGAAAAATTAAGGTAATTAAATCAATAGATTAAAGATATTTTAACAGTTTTAAATTTTTAACGATTAATCGTCAAATTAATCGATTTAATCCGCAGCCCTAATTTCTAGTATAATATTAATTCATAGATGACGTCAAGGAAATCTTACAGCTATAATTAAATCGCGTTTTTTAAAGTAATATTACTAATATTGCCTTTATCGCGTGAATTTTAATCGTTTTTTCTTTCACATTTAATATTCAAAATTAATTACATTAAAAATCGCTGCAATTAATTATATTGTAGTAGAATATTTAAATTTAATTATCAAATTGCTCTATTTATCACCTGCATATCTTTAATGTTAATAAGTTAATTTTTAATGTAATTAAATCATTTGTAATTTGTGGATTTATTTGTTCACACTCGTAAAATCAGGTAGTTTTAAGTGAATAACGTCACAAATGAAACTGAAACGTCGTCACGACAGCCCGCAGAATAGACAAAATCTCAACTGTATTTGGTAATACAACATTGGTACTCATTAGTGCCCGACCGATAATCGTATCGGGTATCGTATCGGTACCGATATTAGCAGCAGGGACGCCACTTGAGGGGGGGCAAGAGAGGGAAGCTTGCCCCCCCCCCACTTGGATCAGACTGAAATAAGTTGGGAAAATCAGGATTCAAAATTTAAATGCATATTATAATAATTCCTATAAGGAATAATAAGGTTTCGGGTTTAAAGTTACAACAAATATTTAAAACGAAATAATGTCCGCCCATCTCTTTTGGTATTAAATTAAATTCGCCATCGGCTGGATATTTCGTTGTCTTGGTTTTTGTTTACTTTCATAATTTGTTGACGGTTATTTGAAAGTTTGAGTTTTTAATAATTGTTATAATAAGCGCTTAATTGGTAATAATAACAAATATTACCATAGTTTAATAAGTCTAATCAACAAGTTGTTATTACGATTCCGCAGTAATTACCTATTTTAAAAGAATGGTTTGAAGACGTTAAGCTGAGACCTTATCATGTTTTATATCTGAGCCATAGATCGCAAAATGAATTTGTTCAATTAACTGCGAACACGCTCAAAAGTAGAACCATTAAAGAAATGTCTGCCAATCAGTTCTACACTGTGATGGTGGATTCAACACGAGATAGTTTGAGGAAAGACATGTCGACTATTGTAATCCGTTTCGTAAGTCAGGAAGGAATTGCAAATGAAAGGCTCTTGCAAATAACCGAAATAACTGATGAGTCTGGCGCTGGAATAGGAAAGAGTATAGTCAGTTGCTTGCAACGCAATGCCGTTGATACTGACAATCTTTCTTTTCAATCGTATGATTTTGCTGCTTCAATGTCGGGAGAGTTTAAAGGAGCTCAACAGAAAGTATCTGAGTTGGTTGGCCATTTTGTACCATATGCTCCCTGTCAAGCACACAGAACAAACACCTCAGTTGAACATTCCGATATGTTTAATATTTTAGAAGAATTTTTGGAGTTGGGAAAAACTGTCCTTGATGCCCCCACTATTTTGCCTTCGGTACGTCCCTGATTAGCAGTATCGGTAAAGATCGGTATCGGCAATTTTTTGTGTGCCGATACCAATAGTTAAGGTTAAGTTTATTCGCTGTCTCGCCAAACCTTATTTTATTACCGCCGTTAGTTTTACCTTGAGTTTGTTTAAGTTTGCTAAGTTTTCGTTTACCGAAATCTCCCAAATCTTACATATATAATTTATATCATAATATAAATATAAATCTCCAAAATTTTAATTATGTATGTGTTATATACACATATACGAAAATAATATATGACAGTAGAAACTATGAATGAATCTACAACACCACTTCCAACAACAACAGAATCTACAAAACCTTTTATATATAATATCTTATGACAACAAAGTATTTACTAAAATTGTTGCGTGTTATTCTTTCTAATAAACTAAAAATTTAAAACCAATTAAATAAGTAGTATCAATTTAAAAAAAATTAATATAAAAACAAATAAAAAAGAGAAAAATATAAGAGAAATATACAAGATGGCCCAATAAAAAAATAATTAAATAAGATAGAAAAAATAACTGTTGAAAAAGACCACAAAAACTTGTTACAAATTATTTGCGTTCCTCTTTTGCGTCTTCTGTAAAATTAATAAAGTATGATTTCATGGGTACTTTGAGCTATTTGTTATAAACCATTTATTGAGAAAATAATAATAAAATATCGGTATCGGAATCGACCGATACCTCATTCATAAAATATCGGTAGCGGCATATCGGTAAAAAGTCATATTGGTCGGAATAGTGAACTCGTTGAAGATCTAAAATAATGTAGAAAATTTAATATGTAAATGTCAAATGTAAGGGGCTGTACCTTACATAATATAATTATATATATTTTAGAGTTACTTTAATGAAAAAATTGATTATATTAC
This sequence comes from Whitmania pigra, assembly GCA_021613335.1. Taxonomy (NCBI): domain Eukaryota; kingdom Metazoa; phylum Annelida; class Clitellata; order Hirudinida; family Haemopidae; genus Whitmania; species Whitmania pigra. Next base: position 1,907,960 of record JAJTWR010000308.1, read on the forward strand.
AAGATTATATATATTTTTTTAAATTACCGTGATACTATAGATAATTCCTAGTAAATAAACAAAATCCTATAACGAAGCAGTAGGTTTTGAACCTGTAATTATTCCTCTTCAATAAATTTTCAAATAAGTGAGAAATAGTAGAGATAAGTTATATTTATGCCACAAATTTTAATCTCTCAAAGTGAACAATACAACGTTATTAGAATCAAAATATGAATTACTTCAATTTCCCACTCAGCAAAATTATAAAGTTCTTCATAAAATCATTCTAAAATTTTAATGAGCTTTGCCACCAAAATGAGGTTTACTGAATAATTTCATAGATTTGGACAATCCATCAAAGGTAGTTAGTATAATAAAATAAATACAAATATTCTATCAACTTTCTGAAGTCTCTATCTCAAAGTTGCTGTCTGGTTCTCTTAATGTAGCATCATATAAATCTAAGATGTGGGCAAACAAATTCTTTCCAGCAAGGAGCATGCTTAAAAGATTTTTCAGGAGGAATGTCGAGGATAAAACGTCAAGAGTTGAATAAACAAAGCTTCTTAAAATAGCCATCGGCACGTTTAAACACAATTGATAAAGAAAATGTATCGTTTCCAGACCAACGCTGAATGACAATTTACCGAATTGAGTTTTAGAAAACGAAATAAGTATGGCGAGTGGGAGTATGTAATTTAAACAAGCAATATTCAAAATGGTGTTGTGCAACTCGAACGTCATCATCACTCCTGTTTCGTTTATGATCAACAAATCTAGAAATTCAACAATATCCAGGAGATCTATCGAAACCGTTTTGCTGTAAGTCTCTATGTGGTGAATACTCATGGATGATTTATCTTGATGCACCAAAACCAACAACAGAAACACGATACTAGACATACCAATAATGAACTTACATCCTTGGACGTCTATTTCGTCATAGTAGCGATTAATAATATTGTATTGTGATCCAAAAATGATACTAATTTTTATACAAAACGTGAACGAGTACAAAAACCAAGTCAGGCATGTGATGCGGTAAGATACTCGATTGTAGTCGTGTTGCCACTTTGAATTTTTTTTCGCATACCTTAGAATAAAATAAAACAAACTAATAAATCATTAAAACAAATAATTTTTTTTATTCCTGCTTAAATCACACTTAATCAACTTATTCTCAGAATATCTTAGATAACAATATCCTCTGAGCTTTTTCAGCTAAAATCTATTTTTATCAAGCAGATTAGTGACGGTCTTACAGATCTTACTTCTTAGATATTAGGATTTATTTCTTTAAATCAACACATTATTGAACAATAAACCTGGTGGTAAAGACAAAATCACAAGCAAAGGCGGTTGAAACGAGTATATCTCCGATTGATAACAGACTCAATTTTGGCCCCGTGAACTTAACGATGATGTAGTCCAGATAGCAGGCCTGAAATATAACCACAGTCAAAGAACAGAGGAAAAAAAATAGACATGAACATTTTCGAACGGCACTAAAAATCTTCAAAATCCCAGCCAGAATTTCATTCATTTTGTTGGAAGCGTCATGAGGTAAATAATCAGTCAATAAATAACGTTTTTGGGGGCTCATATTTTATATCATCATAATTAATAGTTCGGCGATAAAATTTATATATTCAGTCGATAAACGAGGCTTACAAAATCTTCTGAATTTCAATGAGATCAATGAAATAAACTTTCTACAATAATTTTTAATCGTCAAACGTCTGACACTATTTTTTAAATCTTTGTTTAAATAATATTCAGTCTTGCATAAATTAACTGCACCTTTAATTGCAAGTACAAAGGCCAATCACGGCTCAAGCAGTTTATATGAGGACGTGGTCAGAGTTGACAAGAAATAAGGTACCTTATAAGGTACTACGTAGTTCTCCCATGTTTTCCAGTTGCCCTTGTTACGAGTGCCTCATGCGACAAAAGCCCGGAGTTTATGATGCTAATGATATTACAAAATAATAATTATTGTATTTAATCTGTAACGATTAGTGAGAAAATAATTTTTAAAAATCACATCACTGCTGAGGTCACCAGTTGCCCTGAAGCTTTTGATAGCCTTTCTGGCCGTCAGCTAAGCGTTAGAACCTCACTCCGATCTTGAGAATAATTTAAAATAAGTAAAATGACCAAAGCTAAATGATAAAACCAGTGTTTTGCATCTATTCACAACGTTTGTACGTATGGACGAGCATCATCATAAGCCCAACTTAATTTTATCGTCGTGTTAAGATGATGTTTAAGCTCATCTTTAGCGGCTTGATGCTGAAATTTCAGTCATTGATAAAAATTTTGATTTAAATCAATAAAATCTGTATTTATTTATCGCATTTAATTCACATCAAAGTATTTTATTAAAAATTGGTTTGGTCGTCCATACACTTCCGTTTTCCATAAGTTGTTTACAACGCACGGGTCGAATGACAAAAGTGAAGCTATCGGACGTCCGCTGGGTGATGTAAACATAAATAACAACAAGCAAGTATGGGCAGCCGGGTAATAGAATGTAAATAAACAAATGTGGCCGGTTGTTGATATATTGATGTATTTTTGGATATGGGGATAATCTCAAAGCTAACAAAAATGTCTGAAATATGGTATACTGAGAAATGTGTTTATAAAAATAATTGCAATTATGTTTAGTTAATTAATAATTTCAACTTTTTATTAAATTGCGGTGTCCCTAGCAAAATGTCGATCTTTTGAAGCCGATCCCCAGAATATAACTGGAGATTAATAAAACATTACGATTATTGACGTCTTCGTTGAAGAATTTTAAAAATAAAAAAAATAATAAGAGATCATAAAAATAAAGTTAACTAAAATCTTAAGCATAGTTATGTAGTGACGGCACATCTCTATTGGCAATAGAAACCAAATATAAATTTTATACTTGAAAACTCCTCTTGTAAGTCCAAATCATCTTAGTCATGCAACGGACTATAATCGAATAAATAAATTACTCTCCTCTTGTCTTCCCTTGATCTTGACATGTTTCAGACTAAAAACCTTTTCAATGAAGAATTTTTCCCATTTCTAGTTTAATCATTATTTTGTTATTCCTCGTAATATTTATACCAATGTTTAACTTTTTAAGGCATTTGTATTATTTATATATAAAAAACAAGGACCTTGTTTATATGTATATTCCTATTACAAATCTTTAATCCTGAGCAGGTTTGATTGAAATTTGAAATACTTAAGCACGTTGACTATGGGGTCAGTTTAATCTACTTTGCAAAAAAAATCGATAAATTATTTCTCCTTCCGGGCTTATTCTCACAAGAGTGTACGCGCCGTTTTCAAAGTTGGTGAGCTTAGGCGCATGCTGATTATAATATTCATGTACGTAAGCTCTTAGTTTATATTGTAAATTTCCGTTTTATAATTTAAAATTTACATTTTTATTATTCATCTGTGATTTAATATTACTTTTATTTTGGTAGCCATCTTATTCCGTTTGTCCTCCGTAATTTATAGTGCTATATTCGTTTATGCAAATGAAGTCATTTGCACATCTATTACCAAAGCAAGGCCGGGAAAACAGCTAGTAGATTTATATAACATAATTTCTATAATAAATATTGCTTTTTAATAATAAATTAATTTTTACGTAACAGTGGATTGAACTTTTAATAATTTAAAATTTTGATAGTTCAAGAGCACTTTAATTAATTATATACTAGTATATAATTTAAAATTTTACTAATTACTTATTAATAAATAAAAGTTCATTATTTTAAAAAATTACAAGGTTACGAGGTAATATTAGTCTCATGCAATAACAGCCCGTTGAATTAATTTAAAAATAACCGAAAACAAGCACAAAATGAACACATGACAAGAAAAACCCTTATTTATTGACCTTTAATTTAACTTTTAAATCATATAATAAATACGGCAAGTAACGAGTACTCTTTAAATTTTTAAATTTGTTTAAAGTTAGAGGTTTGACAGTTGATGACGATAGAGAGGGAGGAATAACGAATTATGTAACATTTGTTGATATAAATAATGGACGAATCCTAAATCGTAGAAGGTCCTAATCATCTAGATATGCAACGGACGTTAATAAAACATTTTTTTAAATCGTAGAATAGTTCAAATCATCCCAGTTATGCAACAAGCTTTAATCAAATAAATAAATCGCAGAAAAGTCCAAATCATCTTAGTTATGCAACGGACTACAAATCAAACAAATAAATAAAATCATAGAATCAGAGGCGAAAACGTGGGTGCAGAAATCATAATCGATCTCACTACTTCTCAATAAAAACTCATTTTTAACCCTTCCTGTCGTAACAAAATACCCTCAACACGTTCACACAAGACAGGAACATTATTCTTATTAAAGATATATTTTGACGAGCTATAAATTGTTCACTTTGATGTTCGTCTTGTTATGAAGATATGTGAAATGTGTCCTCGCTAGCTAATCTTCTGTACTGAAGTGCACTTGATGTCCTGTGATGGCTGATAAAGAAAAATCAGCATCTTCTGGTGAGGCCGCGAAACTGGGAAATCTGAAGTATCCTCGCTAAGTGATTTTCCGTTGTGAAAGGATAATCCGTGTGACTTGCTGGCTGGGATCGAGACAAATGGTCTTGTCATTGCCATGTTCCTGAGAATTCTGAGAATATTAAACTTCTGGAATCTGAAGCGGAATAATAACAGTTGAAGTTTATAAAAAAAAATTATTATAATAATGCAATAAATATAATCTTCCGTTGCTAGAGGATCCTGCTGTCCTAATGACGACTGGTTTTGTCGTGTGCACGTAAACTTCTGGAATCTGAAGCGGAATAATAACAGTTGAAGTTTATAAAAAAAAATTATTATAATAATGCAATAAATATAATTTTCCGTTGCTAGAGGATCCTGCTGTCCTAATGACCACTGGTTTTGTCGTGTGCACGTAAACTTCTGGAATCTGAAGCGAAATAATAACAGTTGATGTTTATAAAAAAAAAATTATTATAATAATGCAATAAATATAATCTTCCGTTGCTAGAGGATCCTGCTGTCCTAATGACGACTGGTTTTGTCGTGTGCACGTAAACTTCTTGAATCTGAAGCGAAATAATAACAGTTGATGTTTATAAAAAAAAAATTATTATAATAATGCAATAAATATAATCTTCCGTTGCTAGAGGATCCTGCTGTCCTAATATCTCGGATCGAGACAACTGGTCTTGTCATTATCTGCAATTGCCTGTGAACATTCTGGGAAAACTAAACTTGTGGAATCTAAAACAAGATAAAGCAGCAGCAGAGCAGAACTAAAAAATGTAATGATATAAACGGAGAAGGCCGAGAAATGATTTTTGCTAATGCGATTAATGAATAATACTTACGTCACATTTCATTTTATACATGTCATTCATGCAATATGAGATCTCTTTAGAATAAATGTAATGTAAGTATTATATTCATAATTTTCTAACCAGTGATATATTCATACACAGGTAATGATTATACACTAAATTTATTACATATACATGCAGGTAACGTTATATAAGCACAATAACTACATTACATCTATACATAAACAACGTTGTGCTTGCAAATATTATATTATACACACATTCAAATTACTATTGCCCGGTGGACCTACACCTTGAGCAAATATATTCATTTAGATCAAACGCTTTATCGGGCACTACGTCACAGGTCCTGTGGTACCACACCTGGCATATGTCACACTCGATCATCCCCTGTTTATCATCTAATTCCTTATGGTAACTTAGCTTACATTTACAAAATAGTTTAACGTTAATTTTATTGCGCTTACCCCTTACTTGACTACCTACTTCTATTGGCTTAAATAAATCGTTTCTAAAGGCCTCGCTTATACTTCCCCTTAGTGTTAGTTGATTATAATAATATATAGATGGATCTAAACCTCTAGCCAATGTGCAAGCAAATGCTATAGCAAAAGCTCCACAATCGGCACCCCCCTTCTGTTGCTGCACTGGCTCTCTTAAAATAATTAATTGATTGCTATTAGCTCTACTAGATATATTCCTACATATATAAGAAATATTACGAATGTCGCTACTATTTAATGTTACATTAAAACTATCATAGATTTGTACTTTATCGCATCCACAGAACATATTACTTAGTGTTACCCAATGATTATTGTTTACATTTAAAATCTGAATGAACTTTTGCTCAGGTGTGGGTGTGGTGGTGTGAGTTCCGCAACAACCTAACATTTCGCAGTTGCCAAACCCGTCAATTAATGGATATTGTCTACTTAAAATAAACATGGCATAATTAATATTATCCGAAGAAAACCAATTAGAACCTTGAATGTTTTCCCAAAACTTTTTGTCCTTCACTGGTGCTATGTCCATGTGTGTGGATAGTATTTGTGACGTTGTCTGGGCTATCTGCAATTCGAAAGATAAATAAATATAGAAATAAGTGTTATGAAAAACCTAAACAGATGCAAATTACTTGTTGCTTCAAAGTGATTGGCTTTTTTGGGCATGTATTGTACAACCCCACCTTGTCCTTTTTTGCCCTCTTCTCCCATATTTCTATCTTCTCTTTTCGTTCCTTAAAGACGTTGAACATGTTATTAGCATTTTACAAAAACCTCGCTTTTAACTGAACAAACCTTGACTTTTGGAGTACTCTTAGAATTCCGTTTGCGCCCCTTGAATGGGTTAGTTCATGTCATTAGCATTTTACAAAAACTCCGCAATTGATTTGACAAAATTTTCTTATGACCCTTCTCTCAGAGTCCTCAAATGCTCTCAACATGCCCCGATGCACTGCTTGGTACTGAATAACGAAATCATCAAGTCGTGTAAATAATTTCTTACTTCGAACATGTTTCAGGATCCATTGGCTTTTTTCCATAATGCCCTGTGTCTTGTTATCTCTGATGATGTTCAAAAACGGTATGATTTATTGTGGCACTGTAATAGAGTTTCAGACAAGAAAACGTCACGATATAAAGTAAGTATTAACCTGAGTGGATTTGTCACAAAGCGACTTGTAGATTTTAGTTTGATTTTCATATGGTGGCGAGGTTCCATGTCTTCCCAGATCACCTGAAAGCCATCGAATATGTTCATCATTAAGGTTGTCTGTCTATAAACGAACCCAGTAATGTCTAAATCTTTCTACTTATCTATTGCTATTACGTGTTACAGACTAACCCAGTAACATCTCTGTCCACAGCATAGCCTGAGGAAGGAAATCTTTCCTGAGATGGTGAAGAAAATCTGAACTGTAATACATGTTGGCGGTAGATCCACTTGTAAATGACACTGCTGAATTCATCTGATTTTCGATGAATTCCTTGAATGATTGGGAACCAAAGTCTTCCTACAATTTCCGGAATATAAAAATTACCTAAGTACTGTTACGTTAATAACGAATGATAATCTGATGTACCTCTTCCTCTCCAATGTTCTCTAATTCTTCATCCTCATCCTCCACTTCATCTTCGGGGTTCCACTTACGAGCTTGTCCATTTATGGCTTCTTCGATGAAGTTGGCATACCCATCCATTACTGGTACATAATAAGGACTTCCGAAAAGGACTTGAATTGCTTCAAGTGCTTTACAGAATTCGTGCAACGTTTATTGTTGTCACGTGTCCTATTACATACATGCCAAGTTTGAAATGGTTGGGTATTCTGTTAAAGCAAAAACTTTATGGTTTTACTTTCATGTTTTTATTAATTAATCTATTATTATTATTATGTTATTATTAATATTACCATAACATTTAGGGCCGCTTGATTATGATTAAAAAAGCACACTCAGCACACCAACATATCTAATTAAGCATCTTAATATTAAGGCAACCGGAGGATACAACAATATCAAAACTTCTAACCTTTTCCTGCACATCATCTTGGCATTCTTCATGATGTGACTCAAGCACCTGTGCATGACAGGGTACTGAAAATCACTAGGATGTGCTTTGCCTGTTATTATTCTGAAAAATCTCTCCATAACTAATTCAAATGAAGCATCACAAAAAGCGGTGGAAATGGCACTCATCAGGACTGCGGATCCGTCAGACATTATTAATTTCGGCCTCGAACTAGCTGCCCATCCGTACATTTTTTTGTAATCTCTTACGAACTCAATCAGGAAGCTTGTCACTGAGGAGATGCTGTGGCAACATGTCACAAATGTTGCGACGGGAAAAGGTGAGTTTCCCTTCAGTGGGTTCCTTACAACAAGTTCATATGCATAGAAGGGCTCATCTCTGTTCTTTATCACTCCTCCTGTGGCATCCAGGTATGCGATGTCTTCCATACACCTCCGATGAAAGATGCGAATGCAAGCTTTCGACCATAGCATTACTCCGGGGGGATCCTGGATGACAACCCTCGTAACCGCATTTTCGTTGCCTCTTTTCTGTTCGCTTTTTAGTATGCTTAAGCTTGTCATCTCATTCGCATCTTTTCGTTTGTTAACATTAAGTTCGGAAGCAATTTTTTTTAGCGTGCCAGTCAAAGGAGCGATATCCCTATTGCCAGATCGATACACATCTTCCGTCATCAGGTCTATATCATCTAGATATTTCCTACATGGCTTAACATGTTTCATGGCTTCAGCCATTTCCAATCTTCTCTTCCCACGCACTGGCCTCGCGAGATTATCCGCGGTATCATGACGGATCAACCTTCCGGAAAACATGAGCTCAGCCAACAAATGTTTATCCTTTATCCTGAAGGTGAAGGCCATCGTGCAAAACTTAGACTTGCAGTAACCTTTAGTGTTAAACATTAGACCGCCCCGCAATGATTGGATAGACTTAACTGTATGCCATTCAAAGCAAAAGGAACAATAAGGGTTATACCTCTTTATGTAACTTACTACAACATCTGTCCAATTCGAATCTTTGAACTTCTTTCCAATCTGGCTACTTCTCAACAGTGACCATTCGCCTTGATCGACATAAAATTGGTAAGGGCCTTCTTCGATTTCTTTCTCCCAATACTAAATTAAAGTACTAAATTACACCTTGCACAATGCCAGTTGTAATTTACAAATCAAATGTGAACAATATGTTGGATCTACTAACTTTAATTGTATAACTATCTTCCGTAATATGACCCTCAGCGTCTATTTCAGCTTGTGCATGCTGCTAGAGAAAACATGCCTCGATTTGCATCATACATTTTTAATTATGTTATTAGTGAAATTTTTGTCTCATAATTTTGCTGAAATCGGTACCTCAAGAATGCTTGCTTCCTCAATGTTTTCTGGATTTTCTTCAATGTCACATGTCTCTTCGGCGCTCAAGGTTGATAAACTTGAGCTACTTTCCGCCCCTTTCGGTACTTGCTCCATAGATTTATTTGAGAGTTTCTATAATGATGAGATTTTAAGTGTACTTATTAGTTATTGTAATTTTAGATGTTCGCGTAATACAAACCTTAAAGACATTCCTGATTTTCCTTATGTTCACGGTACTTAGAGAAACTCCCAGTTCGGAACAACAATTTTCGACTGACGACTTTGAAGGTCCAGCATTCACTCTGAAAAAAAAATCAATCAATAATGTCTTATCTATAGTCTTACGTCCTGACTTCGAGTTTAACACTATGCAGTTATCTCGGTCGATGGCTTCAGGCTTCTTCGCCACTTTTTGTTTCGCAGCAGGCCCTATTTTCATTCCATGCTGGAAAAATAATTTTGTTAGAAGTAATTAATCAGAAACACTAGCAAAAATCCAATAGCGAAAAGAGAAAATAACGAATTTAATGAAAAACATAAAACACGCCGACGTCCGAAACATTGTTAGAACTAAATTCACTTGCCTTTACAAATCTGTTGTACAGGTTCCTTAACTTCTCAATGTTCTTCTTGCTCCAGCTTATCCCAGTCGCTTGACTTACCTTCATGTAGATCTCATTAGGGGACCGGCACTCACCTGAATACTTCCTCATCATCTCCATTACTACGTCATCAGACATTTGGAATGATTTCCCATTAACAAAAAAGCACTTGCGAGGCATGTCGTCAGAGCAATCAAATAACAAGAAGTTATCGGAAGTGTGGTGGAGAGAAGCGCTTTTATAGATAATGGTCACGTGTCTACTTGTTTTTTAAGTGGTCGTCTAACCCAGTTTTTGGACTTGGCTTACCATGTAGGTGATGGTTATGATGATGAAGTGATAGGAAAGTTACTACATGGGTTGTCTATATAAATTATGTAGTTATGTAGTGACGGCACATCATATTGGCGCGCACAGAAACCAAACACAAAATTGAAATTTGAAGACGCTCTATATCTTTGGGGGTCGTCCACAAAAGATATCCTCATTATTTCTACTACTACGTCACCAGACATTTGAAACGGTTTCCAATTAGCAAAAAAACACTTGGCACGAGGCATGTGGCCAGAGTAACCAAATGATATTAAATATTATATATATTATATGTAAATATATTAAATATGGAACTGTCGTGGAGAGAAGCGCTATATGAGACAATGGTCACATGTCTACTTATTTTTTAGGGGGTCGTCTAACCCAGTTTTTGGACTTGGCTTACCATGTAGGTAAGGGTTATGATGATGATGTGATGGGAAAGTTACTACCTATTTTATGTAGACAGGTCACGACTCAGTTTCTAGCCTTACCATGATGACGATGATGATGAAATTTGATCGGAAAGTTTCCCCTTATTTTATAAGTTTTATTTGTATTTTAATAATGAAATTTGTTTGAAATGAAATGTTCAGAGTCGTGGTTGACTTAGGCCTCAGACTGAGATTGACTTAATACTTGCTTATATTCCATCCTGGAAATTAAATCTATGTTCATTTCTTACATCGATTATGCTGAGCTTACAGAAATCAAAATAAATAGACGATCGAGAACGTAGCGTGTTTAGAAATTCTTAAACTGAACTAGTTAAGGAAATGTATTTATAAAACAAATGTAAAAATGTTTAGTTATTTAATAATTTTAATTTTTTTAATTTGCTATGTCCTGAGCAACGTTTCGATTTTTGAAACCGATCCCCAGAATATAATTGGAGATTAATAATACATTACAATTATTGACGTCTTCCTTTAAACATTTTAAAAACTAAAAAAAAAAATCATTAAAATAAAGTTAACTAGAGTCTCAAGCGTAGTTATGTAGTGACGGCACATCTCTATTGGCGCCCACAGAAAGCAAACAAAATTTGAATTAGAAGACGCTTTTTCTCTTTGGGGGTCGTCCACAAAGACGTCCACAATAAATCTTAACCGTAATTTTTAATTTGTCACAATTTCTTAGACATCCTTCCCATGACGTACTCAAATGTCAATAAAATAATATTGAAAAAATAAAAATAAAATTAATAAAAAATATAAATTTCTAAAATTTAAAAATTATTTCGTTTTTATTCAAAAAAAACAATTGCACTCCCCCTTCAGCATTAGTATGCTTTTGAAGCGCTCCACCATTTGCGAGCGTTTTTTATGGATGACCCCTTTTGTCCTAAGGTTGACTCAGACCAAGGGTTAATTTTTTAATGCCTATATTCCATGCTGGAATATATTCCATATCCTTGTTTTTTTTTCAAATCGATCCTGTTGAGTTTATCGTAATCGAGACAATAGGAGATCGAGAGTATAGGGTGTTTAAAAGTGAACAATATTGAAATGAATATATTAGCGTAAAATTGCGTTCAAATACTTTTAATACTACATTCTAAAGTACAAGTACTACATTTAAATATCACCGATAACTTGGAGACAAGCATGTCTAAAGTTGAAATTCTAACTACATATATTTAGCAAGATATTAATAAAAATGTGTTTAAAACAAACATTCATTTTCGTTTAAGAATCATTTTATAAATTTATAGGTAATTACAATCTAACTAATATTATAATCACAAAAAAAACTTTTAAACTTCATATTTAGAAAGATATAACAAATGATCTGCAACACTGCATAAAAGTGCCTAAAATCTCGGCTTCAACCAGTTTTAGAAAGCCCATTCTGTTACACATGTTAGAAAATGAAGTTTTCTTTCATATTCTGCAATTTGAACTTCCAATTTAAATTCGTTTGAGAGATATTCACGATAAAGTAGTCAATAGCGAAACTTGCACGACTTGATATTTCAAATCTACTAGTGAGCGACATAAATCTTGGAGACATTTTCATAATCTGGTTTATAATAAAAATAATAATATTTTCAAATAGCATGGAATAATAGAGTCTCATAAAACAATAATTTTATTTACACATTTTAATTGGCAAAATAACGGGTTTATTATTGGCTATGTTGTAGCTACATTATATTATTATATAATAATAATAATTATTATTATTTTATATTATTATATTATATTATTATATAATTATATTATATTATTAATATTATACTTATATTTACTTAAAATTAGGATTATAATATTAGTATTCAGGGAAATTCGTAAATATAATTATCAGCATTGAACAACAACTTAATCAATAGAGATTGATTCTGATTTGATCAAATCAATTAAATGAATAGTTGAATGTGAGATAAACTCAGAAAAAGATCCCAACTTGTGGAATATGATAGGATGTTATTATTATTATTGTTGTTGTTGTTGTCGTTGTCGTTGTCGTTGTCATTATCATTATCATTATCATTATTATTATTATTATTAATGGAATTCGCAACATCAAGTTTTTTTCGACTTTTTCCTAGGGGCAAAACCCTCGCACAACTTGAGATGGCGTTTTATTTCGTCTAAAATCAACGGCCTAAATTGATAGCAAAAATCCGTCGCTTGCAATTAATTAAATTTTTCGACTAAAGTCTCATTTTCAAGAGATTTAATCTTTTTTTCAAACATTTCAAACGCCTTTGCCATCAGACACTTATTTTTCAGGTTATTAACGTTCAAATTTCACGAACTAATTTTACGTACTATCTAAACAGCCTCATTTCAAATGCATAAAACCGTAACTTAGACGTAACTAAATGTTTCGACAAAGGGTCTTTGCCATCAGACACTTTTTTTCGAGTTATATACATTCAAACTATAAGGCATTATTGAGCTGCAAGAAACCGTCACTATTTTGCGGACATACGCATTTTTACCAACACAAATTTTTCTTATGATTTACTTTAATGAATAAACAATCACTTTCATTTTAAGGTTCCAATTGTTGCCGTTCATTGAAATTTGTAACAAATAATGTAATTTTATTGCTTGTTTGTGATTGGTCACAAAATTATTTTTTATTCTGCGACACGTATGAAAGAATCTTTACATCATTGTTAAACTGTGAATTTTACTGTTAACGAAAATGAGAAAATTTATGATTATAACAATGAAAAATGACGAAACAAATGACTATAGAACGTGGTAAAACTGACTACTATTTGACAATGGAAGAGTAGTGACAACACATCTCCGCTATCACGTGTATAGTATAAAAATAATTCAAATTTGAAATGAGGCTGTTTTCCGAGATAGTGCGAATAATTTGAGCGTTATTAACCTGAAAAATAAGTGTCTGATGGCAAAGGCCTTGGAAATTTAAAATACAGAAATTAAATATCTTTAAAATGAGACCTTTGTCAAAACATTTAGTTAAGTCTAAGTTACGGTTTTAAGCATTTGAAATGAATCTGTTTATGTAGTCCGTAAAATTAGTGCGTAAACTTTGAGCGTTAATAAACCTGAAAAATAAGTGTCTGATGGCAAAGGGCTTGCCAACTTGATAAAGATAGGTTAAATCTCTTTAGAATGAGACCTTTGTCGAAATATTTAGTTAAGTTTAAGTTACTGTTAATTGCATTTGAAATGAGGCTGTGTTCCGAGGCAGTGAATACAATTAGTGCGTAAACTTTGAGCGTTAATAACCTGAAAAATAAGTGTCTGATGGCAAAGGGCTTGCCAAATCGATAAAGATAGTTTAAATATCTTTAAAATGAGACATTTGTCGAAATATTTAGTTAAGTTTAAGTTACTGTTAATTGCATTTGAAATGAGGCTGTGTTCCGAGGCAGTTCGTAAAATTAGTGCGTAAACATTGAGCGTTAATAAACCTGAAAAATAAGTGTCTGATGGCAAAGGCCTCTCCAACTTGATAAAGATAGGTTAAATCTCTTTAGAATGAGACCTTTGTCGAAATATTTAGTTAAGTTTAAGTTACTGTTAATTGCATTTGAAATGAGGCTGTGTTCCGAGGCAGTGAATACAATTAGTGCGTAAACTTTGAGCGTTAATAACCTGAAAAATAAGTGTCTGATGGCAAAGGGCTTGCCAAATCGATAAAAATAGTTTAAATATCTTTAAAATGAGACCTTTGTCGAAATATTTAGTTAAGTTTAAGTTACTGTTAATTGCATTTGAAATGAGGCTGTGTTCCGAGGCAGTTCGTAAAATTAGTGCGTAAACATTGAGCGTTAATAAACCTGAAAAATAAGTGTCTGATGGCAAAGGGCTTGCCAAATCGATAAAGATAGTTTAAATATCTTTAAAATGAGATCTTTGTCGAAATATTTAGTTAAGTTTAAGTTACTGTTAATTGCATTTGAAATGAGGCTGTGTTCCGAGGCAGTTCGTAAAATTAGTGCGTAAACTTTGAGCGTTAATAACCTGAAAAATAAGTGTCTGATGGCAAAGGGCTTGCCAAATCGATAAAGATAGTTTAAATATCTTTAAAATGAGACCTTTGTCGAAATATTTAGTTAAGTTTAAATTACTGTTAATTGCATTTGAAATGAGGCTGTGTTCCGAGGCAGTGAATACAATTAGTGCGTAAACTTTGAGCGTTAATAACCTGAAAAATAAGTGTCTGATGGCAAAGGCCTCTCCAACTTGATAAAGATAGGTTAAATCTCTTTAGAATGAGACCTTTGTCGAAATATTTAGTTAAGTTTAAGTTACTGTTAATTGCATTTGAAATGAGGCTGTGTTCCGAGGCAGTGAATACAATTAGTGCGTAAACTTTGAGCGTTAATAACCTGAAAAATAAGTGTCTGATGGCAAAGGGCTTGCCAAATCGATAAAAATAGTTTAAATATCTTTAAAATGAGACCTTTGTCGAAATATTTAGTTAAGTTTAAGTTACTGTTAATTGCATTTGAAATGAGGCTGTGTTCCGAGGCAGTTCGTAAAATTAGTGCGTAAACATTGAGCGTTAATAACCTGAAAAATAAGTGTCTGATGGCAAAGGGCTTGCCAAATCGATAAAGATAGTTTAAATATCTTTAAAATGAGATCTTTGTCGAAATATTTAGTTAAGTTTAAGTTACTGTTAATTGCATTTGAAATGAGGCTGTGTTCCGAGGCAGTTCGTAAAATTAGTGCGTAAACTTTGAGCGTTAATAACCTGAAAAATAAGTGTCTGATGGCAAAGGGCTTGCCAAATCGATAAAGATAGTTTAAATATCTTTAAAATGAGACCTTTGTCGAAATATTTAGTTAAGTTTAAATTACTGTTAATTGCATTTGAAATGAGGCTGTGTTCCGAGGCAGTGAATACAATTAGTGCGTAAACTTTGAGCGTTAATAACCTGAAAAATAAGTGTCTGATGGCAAAGGCCTCTCCAACTTGATAAAGATAGGTTAAATCTCTTTAGAATGAGACCTTTGTCGAAATATTTAGTTAAGTTTAAGTTACTGTTAATTGCATTTGAAATGAGGCTGTGTTCCGAGGCAGTGAATACAATTAGTGCGTAAACTTTGAGCGTTAATAACCTGAAAAATAAGTGTCTGATGGCAAAGGGCTTGCCAAATCGATAAAAATAGTTTAAATATCTTTAAAATGAGACCTTTGTCGAAATATTTAGTTAAGTTTAAGTTACTGTTAATTGCATTTGAAATGAGGCTGTGTTCCGAGGCAGTTCGTAAAATTAGTGCGTAAACATTGAGCGTTAATAACCTGAAAAATAAGTGTCTGATGGCAAAGGGCTTGCCAAATCGATAAAGATAGTTTAAATATCTTTAAAATGAGATCTTTGTCGAAATATTTAGTTAAGTTTAAGTTACTGTTAATTGCATTTGAAATGAGGCTGTGTTCCGAGGCAGTGTAAAATTAGTGCGTAAACTTTGAGCGTTAATAACCTGAAAAATAAGTGTCTGATGGCAAAGGGCTTGCCAAATCGATAAAGATAGTTTAAATATCTTTAAAATGAGACCTTTGTCGAAATATTTAGTTAAGTTTAAATTACTGTTAATTGCATTTGAAATGAGGCTGTGTTCCGAGGCAGTTCGTAAAATTAGTGCGTAAACATTGAGCGTTAATAACCTGAAAAATAAGTGTCTGATGGCAAAGGCCTCTCCAACTTGATAAAGATAGGTTAAATCTCTTTAGAATGAGACCTTTGTCGAAATATTTAGTTAAGTTTAAGTTACTGTTAATTGCATTTGAAATGAGGCTGTGTTCCGAGGCAGTGAATACAATTAGTGCGTAAACTTTGAGCGTTAATAACCTGAAAAATAAGTGTCTGATGGCAAAGGGCTTGCCAAATCGATAAAAATAGTTTAAATATCTTTAAAATGAGACCTTTGTCGAAATATTTAGTTAAGTTTAAGTTACTGTTAATTGCATTTGAAATGAGGCTGTGTTCCGAGGCAGTTCGTAAAATTAGTGCGTAAACATTGAGCGTTAATAAACCTGAAAAATAAGTGTCTGATGGCAAAGGCCTCTCCAACTTGATAAAGATAGGTTAAATCTCTTTAGAATGAGACCTTTGTCGAAATATTTAGTTAAGTTTAAGTTACTGTTAATTGCATTTGAAATGAGGCTGTGTTCCGAGGCAGTGAATACAATTAGTGCGTAAACTTTGAGCGTTAATAACCTGAAAAATAAGTGTCTGATGGCAAAGGGCTTGCCAAATCGATAAAGATAGTTTAAATATCTTTAAAATGAGACCTTTGTCGAAATATTTAGTTAAGTTTAAGTTACTGTTAATTGCATTTGAAATGAGGCTGTGTTCCGAGGCAGTTCGTAAAATTAGTGCGTAAACTTTGAGCGTTAATAACCTGAAAAATAAGTGTCTGATGGCAAAGGGCTTGCCAAATCGATAAAGATAGTTTAAATATCTTTAAAATTAGACCTTTGTCGAAATATTTAGTTAAGTTTAAGTTACTGTTAATTGCATTTGAAATGAGGCTGTGTTCCGAGGCAGTTCGTAAAATTAGTGCGTAAACTTTGAGCGTTAATAAACCTGAAAAATAAGTGTCTGATGGCAAAGGGCTTGCCAATCGATAAAGATAGTTTAAATATCTTTAAAATGAGATCTTTGTCGAAATATTTAGTTAAGTTTAAGTTACTGTTAATTGCATTTGAAATGAGGCTGTGTTCCGAGGCAGTTCGTAAAATTAGTGCGTAAACTTTGAGCGTTAATAACCTGAAAAATAAGTGTCTGATGGCAAAGGGCTTGCCAAATCGATAAAGATAGTTTAAATATCTTTAAAATGAGACCTTTGTCGAAATATTTAGTTAAGTTTAAGTTACTGTTAATTGCATTTGAAATGAGGCTGTGTTCCGAGGCAGTGAATACAATTAGTGCGTAAACTTTGAGCGTTAATAAACCTGAAAAATAAGTGTCTGATGGCAAAGGCCTCTCCAACTTGATAAAGATAGGTTAAATCTCTTTAGAATGAGACCTTTGTCGAAATATTTAGTTAAGTTTAAGTTACTGTTAATTGCATTTGAAATGAGGCTGTGTTCCGAGGCAGTGAATACAATTAGTGCGTAAACTTTGAGCGTTAATAACCTGAAAAATAAGTGTCTGATGGCAAAGGGCTTGCCAAATCGATAAAAATAGTTTAAATATCTTTAAAATGAGACCTTTGTCGAAATATTTAGTTAAGTTTAAGTTACTGTTAATTGCATTTGAAATGAGGCTGTGTTCCGAGGCAGTTCGTAAAATTAGTGCGTAAACATTGAGCGTTAATAACCTGAAAAATAAGTGTCTGATGGCAAAGGGCTTGCCAAATCGATAAAGATAGTTTAAATATCTTTAAAATGAGATCTTTGTCGAAATATTTAGTTAAGTTTAAGTTACTGTTAATTGCATTTGAAATGAGGCTGTGTTCCGAGGCAGTTCGTAAAATTAGTGCGTAAACTTTGAGCGTTAATAACCTGAAAAATAAGTGTCTGATGGCAAAGGGCTTGCCAAATCGATAAAGATAGTTTAAATATCTTTAAAATGAGACCTTTGTCGAAATATTTAGTTAAGTTTAAATTACTGTTAATTGCATTTGAAATGAGGCTGTGTTCCGAGGCAGTTCGTAAAATTAGTGCGTAAACATTGAGCGTTAATAACCTGAAAAATAAGTGTCTGATGGCAAAGGCCTCTCCAACTTGATAAAGATAGGTTAAATCTCTTTAGAATGAGACCTTTGTCGAAATATTTAGTTAAGTTTAAGTTACTGTTAATTGCATTTGAAATGAGGCTGTTTTCCGAGGTAGTGAGTACAATTTGAGCCTTAATAACCTGAAAAATAAGTGTCTGATGGCAAAGTCTTTGGAAATTTAAAAAATGAGATTAAATATCTTTAAAATGAGGCCTTTGTCGAAACATTTGGTTAAGTCTAAGTTAAGGTTTTATGCATTTGAAATGAGTCTGTTTTTCCATATAATGCGTAAAGTTTGAGCTTCAATAACTTGAAAAATAAGTGTCTGACGGCAAAGTGGTTAGAAATGTGAGAAAGATAGATGCTATGTCTTCAAAATGAGAATTTACTCAAAAAATATAGTTTAGTCTAAGTGACAGTTTTTTGCAGTTGAATTAAGGCTGTTTTTATAGACTGATTTTAGTGCGTGATGTTTGAGCATAAATATCTTGAAAAATATAGGTTTTTACGCAAAGAGCTTGCTAATGTGATAAAGTTGGATTATATCTCTTTAGAATGAGATCTTATTCGAAAAACTTTGTTAAGTGCAAGTTACTGTTAATTGCTCTTGAATTAAAGGCTGTTTTTCTAGGCTGATTTTAGTGCGTGATGTTTGAACATAAATATCTTGAAAATTATAGGTTTTTACGCAAAGAGCTTGCTAATGTGATAAAGTTGGATTATATCTCTTTAAAATGAGATCTTATTCGAAAAACTTTGTTAAGTGCAAGTTACTGTTAATTGCTCTTGAATTAAAGGCTGTTTTTCTAGGCTGATTTTAGTGCGTGATGTTTGAACATAAATATCTTGAAAATTATAGGTTTTTACGCAAAGAGCTTGCTAATGTGATAAAGTTGGATTATATCTCTTTAGAATGAGATCTTATTCGAAAAACTTTGTTAAGTGCAAGTTACTGTTAATTGCTCTTGAATTAAAGGCTGTTTTTCTAGGCTGATTTTAGTGCGTGATGTTTGAACATAAATATCTTGAAAATTATAGGTTTTTACGCAAAGAGCTTGCTAATGTGATAAAGTTGGATTATATCTCTTTAAAATGAGATCTTATTCGAAAAACTTTGTTAAGTGCAAGTTACTGTTAATTGCTCTTGAATTAAAGGCTGTTTTTCTAGGCTGATTTTAGTGCGTGATGTTTGAACATAAATATCTTGAAAATTATAGGTTTTTACGCAAAGAGCTTGCTAATGTGATAAAGTTGGATTATATCTCTTTAGAATGAGATCTTATTCGAAAAACTTTGTTAAGTGCAAGTTACTGTTAATTGCTCTTGAATTAAGCTGTTTTAGTGTCTGATAGCGTTTTGAACGTCCGATAGCTTCACGGGAGTGTCGAATGTGCTTGATGTTTGACTAGAGTGTTGGGCTGCGTAACAAAGGGAGGGGAGCGGAGGGCACGTCCCTAGGTGTGAAAAATTGGTAATGTTAAAGTGGAGGGCGTCCAAATTCCTAGCTATGCCTCTGGGTGGAAATAGGCATGAGAGGTAGAACTGTGTCAAAACTCTCAGTCTGGATAACTTTATGGCAAAAGCAACAAAATTGAAAAGGAAGTAAATGATGGACAAATAGCCAAGTTTGTATATGCAACAAATTCATCAACCAGGATTGGTGATCATAAATTCTTATGATTCAGTTTTTGCTACTATCCAGTCTTCTAGTAGATTAGTGGAAAGTTATTAAGTATCTCGAAAACAGCAATAGAATGCTAGAAGACAAAAGAGTGTGCATAATTATGTCTTTATGGCAATGTCTATAACGAGCCAATCATTAATGCTAATGTAATAGTATCAGATTCTGCTATATATTTCTAGTTGGTACTGTTGACACTTGTGGTAATGCTTACACTGCTGATTATCCTAAACTCAATGGAGACTGATGATGACAAAAATTATGGACTATTCTTAACAATTTCATAGACAGCTTATTGACTTATATGCATTTGAATTTCAATTTTCAGCAGTATTATTTTATTAAATAAACTATCAAGGCATAGCTTTATGGCAGACCTACTAGGTTGTTTAAATAACTACAGCTTCAGTGGCCTAGAACAGTGGTTCTCAACCCCCGGTCCCCGGTAACGGTCCATGAATCAAATGGTACCAATCAAAGGGGCCGCCCAAGGAATAATAAATTATTTCCATTTTATTAAAAAAATTGAAATAGTTTGTAGGGGTTGAGAACAACCGCTGCCATCTCTTTCTTAGTGTGTTCGGTAAAATTATTGAGTCTGATTTTGTAACATTTTAAGAATAACGATCAACTTACCAAAAAAAATGATACACTTTTTAATTAAATTTTTAATTTAAAATAATTTTTAATTTATCTAATTAAGTGATTACAGTGAAGTAATTTCATTATTATCTTTTTTCCTTTTCATTGTGGGAACACTGAACTTCGCCCCATGACTTCACCAGGCTCCAATCGTGCAGGAAATTATATAATTAATTTTTGTAATTTTATTACGTAATATTCAACTCCACCACCCCGGTCCGCGGTAAAATTATCAGGTTGAAAAAAAGGTTGAGAACCACTGGCCTAGAAGAGAAAGCAAAACATATTGGGAAAAATTCCAATATAAATCATAAACCAGTTTATATCAAAAAATTCAGATTTTTTGTTTTTATTAAAAAAATCATGAGTTATATCAATGCTGCTGGCAAACTACCTACAGATCCAGGAAAGTTCTTTGAAGCAACTAGAAATACAGGAACAATTGAACAATACAAGCTATTTAAGAGATCGACAGGCAGCTTTTGTAGCAGATTCTTTAGGCTAGAGTTATTGACAACCGGAATATGCTTAAGGCTCGAATATTGGAAGCTAGAACAGTGGAAGAAATTAAGAATGAATCTGAAGACTGTTTTGTAAGAAGTTAAGGAGGAATGTTCCTCTGAACATGAGAAAATCCTTAAGGACCACTGTATTCTATTAGTTATGTTTGATGGTCAATTGTTATTAGGGATTAATTATTTGGAAATATCAAATTTGCTTCTGCAATGTCTATATTGAGGTTGTTGAAATGTGATCGCCTGGCAGTATATACTCAAGGACTGGCTTTCTGAGAATGATTTATATCAGAGTGTCTCACTTGCTCTGGAGTTGCTCCTTCACAAGCATTTCCAGATGTATCATGTTGATAGAAATTTCTGACTCGTATGTTATGTCAATCTGGCATTGGAAAAGCAAAAAAAGGTTCTAAAACCAAGGCAGGCGGTGATCTATGTGACATTAATCGAGCAAACCGCTAAACCTCTCTAAAATTTCACTGCCCTAGCTTAAATTCGAATTTATTGTGGTGGCAAGACACAAAAATAAGTTGTTGCATTAGCAGCATTGATATCATATCTGACCTTGGAAACATAGTTTTATATAGAAAGTGTCAAATTATTGAATATGAGGCTTATTGGCTATCACGTGGACGAAGATGCCTTAAATCCCATTGATTGAGCCAATCATCATGTATGACAATTTCGAAAATAGTCTTGCATGTATAACGTGTATTTGTTGGGTTCACGTACTAGCTGTTGAACTAACTGGTAGCCATGATTGCAATGATTTTAGCGTTTATTATCTTATTATAAATGTCTTTAAAAGATCACGCATTTTCATTGCTAAATTAACGATAATGAAAGGTTTTTCCTAGTAACATTTTCGAACTCTCCGCTAGGCTACAGCTTGTTATAATGTCACATTATTCCGATTAAGGATACCCCTCGATAGGGAGCAATTCCTTTGTAATACTCTCTTGAACTATTCTGTATGCGCTTTTTATACTCTATGCAAATTATGCCCTATTTTTTCGATTCAATAAAAAAATTTAAATTGTATTAAGTTTTAATTCCAAAATTTGCATTAGGTGTATGTATAACAGCGATTCCTAAAACAAACCAGTAATTTGTATTTCTGACCGGTAAAAATGTTGGTTTCAAACATACATATGTTAGAAAAGTAGTTGTAGCTACGTTATGATTCACTTATTCTATTCTACCTACTCATTAAAGCGATTCATGATATTGATAACAAGTTACTAGATAATACGTCTAGATAATTTGCGTTTGAGATCACTTTATATCAATTCATTAAAACTGCGTTAAATTACATTATGTATGCTTATGTATTATGTATTAACGTAAGACATCAAAATTGAAACTCAAATTGTTGAAAGCTTTCTATCGGCTTAAATCTCGCCGTTCTTGCGAGGATAGACTGGTATTCAGTTTCACGGTAGGATGGGATGATTGTGCATAAATTCAATTAACAATTCAAATTTTGAACAATGGCAAACGCAAGTTCGATGACGAACCATGTTAATTCAATGGTTATCGTGAAGCGATACACACAACTCGAGTGGAGTGCACGATCATGCTTCACTTCTGTGGGCCTCGCTTGTTGCTCCCTGTTCGAAAGATACGCCAGTGATCTCTTGATGACAAAGTCCAACTCATATAGTCTACGGTAAACCGAGAATAACCGAGAGCGAACGTTATGCCACACGTTTCGAGTCAAGAAGCGGTGAACGTAGGAAAGGCAAGTGATGCATAGCAAACTGACTCGCTAGATAAAAACGCCTCTTTCGTTACGAGATGCTGCCACGGATGGATTACAGTGCTTGAAATCTAAGTCGACAATTTTACTTACCAATGCTTACTATAATTGATTTTAAGAAATATTTGAGATAGTTTGATCCAATATTATAATTTTTCATGGATGAAAGGTTGGTAGGTTAGTTCTTTTAATAAATGATTTTATTCAATTTATGAGCTTACAAATAAAAGTTGATCATTTGGTCTGACAAAATAGAGAATGTTGTGGGACAATCCGTTACAGATAATTTGTCGTTTATTTTTATCATTTGTCGAGGTGATAACTAAAGCACATCCTCGATGGTCACGCACTGCTGGTGCTTGGATGAGAGCTGGAAAATTTTCATTTGACTCCGTCTGTGCATCTTCTTTTGAAAAGACGCACAGTTCTCGAGAACGAACCAAACCAATTTGGAGCAAAAATGCTACATCAAGCTTTTTGGCACAAAGTGAGCAATGGTGATGGTAGCGGTGTTCACCGATGTGTCACCATACGCCAGTTCCTTGTGTAAGTTGCTGTCATGTCGTCAGCAGCTTTTATCCAACCAACCGTGCAGATGCTCCGTATCCATGACAACGGAATTAGTGATGCTACGATGCCATTCGAGGCGAGCACGACTCTCCACGTGATGCAATTTTTTGTGGATTTATAATGCCATTGCTTTCTTCGCCTCTCAAGCCATCCGTTGTACGACGTGTTCTCACCCTTTCCAACTGCATTCAATTCATCACTTCCCCTCTACAGTTAACGACATCAATGGCCCACTTATAAGTTAATTTCGCCAATTAAAAACGTTTAAGTGTCCGACACACGACGTTTTAATATTCATTAACAGGTTATTGTTTGCCAAGCCATCTCTAGGAAACCTGGGTCGACACACAGAACTGTAGGTTTACACCAAGTTTAAGCACGCTCTCGAGTCAAGCGTGATTTCGAAACATCGTTAAATTTTCATTCGATTCAGTTTCGTTGAATGCGAACATTCGATGTTTACTTTTTAGCTGGAAGCAGTTGAGAGGAATTTGTTGAAAATAGTGGAACAAATCCTATTTGCATAACTCGAGTTTATGTGGGCGCTGATGCAAAACGCGTTCGGTGATGCATTGAAGAGCTATACACGGTAGTTGAAGCGAAGAATTTATCTAAAGCTGCAGATGTTCGTAATTTCTTATGAAGATTTGGCTGCTGAGCCACGTAAAGAGTGAGAGGATGACGATGTAGGAGAGGCCGGATTCGATAATTGCTTATAGCTTATAGTATTGTTAAAAGTTTCGCCAACTTTTCACATCGGATGACGAAGGAGGCGGGCACTTCAACAAGGGTTGAACTTTTCTTCTCTCATTTACATATCGTTTAATATTCTTCTGCTGCTAAAACACTTTTTCGGCAAAAACCGTAAAGTGGGAATTTCGGTAGGTGAACCTTGCCGGCATGTGATCAAAAGGTCCGTGCGTACTCTTGGAATTGGATTTGCCTGCACACTAAGCGTAGCTTATCAACCGATGCGTGGATGTGAAGATGAGAAAGTATACTGAGGCTGTATTATGTTTTGTTCCAGTTCCAAATAATGCCTAGCCTCTTTCGAGTAGTTGGGTAAACACACGTGTGCCAGTCAAGTCAAGCATCTATTCCATAAGGTTCTATAATTGGACACGGTGTTTTATTAAAACGATGCCAGAATATGGCTATTTGTGTGCAACAATGTTTCTTTGAAAGTTCGAATACTACAATTTTGTCAAGCTGCTAGCACAGTGCTGCGGGCATCACAGCATCTACGCGTCAGATGCTGCGCGAAAGGCCGAGCTAGTAGTAATGCCTTGTTGATTCTTGAGTTCGTTGGAATGTATCCATGTGAGAAGAAATTGGAGGTGATTCAGACGTATAGGCGCAGCGAAACCTTCTGTTTATGCTACTTTGCTATTCACGTCGACGTGCGCTGATTCGTTCCAGTTGAATTTCAAGTGTCATATTGCATGGCTAATTTGAGACTGCCTGAGTATTTAACGCATAAATCATGTGTGTAATCACTCATCAATCGCTCATACTAACATTCGAAGCCACGGTAGCAAATTACTTCGAGTTGTTAAATCATCCGTTATAAGTCATTTTGTGGCTCAACGAGTCAAGCGAGCTACAGAGCCGGGCTCATTTTACGGCTCACAGCTTTGTACCGGTTCTACATCACTTGATTCCTCCGTGCGGGGAGTTGGGAATTTTATCCATTTTGAAATCCTCATAGATTGTGGGATGAAATGCCTTAATTATTGTTCTTGTAGAACGCAAGAGTTTTTAATATAGGTTAAATCGTTATGCTATTTTACTCGAAAATCACGTATCTATACGAAGCTTCAATCGTTTTATTTATTTGTTCGTTTCACTGTCTTTCGATACGCCATGTTGGCGTCTGCTAGTGTGACTGACTGTGCAGGCATTTTTAGCAAGGTGATCATTCTTTTTTTCGTTGTCGTTATATAGTAGTATGTTTTAGGTTCTATGGCGTCAGATGAAATCGCAGAGAAAGAGGACAGAGTCGATTGTCTAGTTCTAATATCTGAAGTGAAGAAAGAAGAACCGTCAATGCTCCATGTTTTGGGCTTGCAGCCTCGTGATCAAGATGCACCGGAAATAGCGGACAATAACTCTCTCCTAAACGTGTCGGAATGCAACACTTCCATTAGCCAAGTTGAAGTTGAAAGCAACAACGGCACTTTTGAAAACGTCGTGATTATTTCTCTGAATGACAGTACGAATTTTGGAGCGTCGTCTTCAAAAAAAGACTTTCCTATCGATGGTAAATTAAGAAGCGATGACAAAGGTTAGAAGTAAGGTTTAACTGTTATCTCGTCGACGTATGCATGTGAATGTATTGATTGTGTATATTCCTGAGGTTTGAGAGAGGTATTTGTAATACCTGCAATGTTATAATAATTCAAAGAAATAAGGAAATGTAAAAGTTACATTAAGAAGTAAAGTACTTCGTTTGTCCTTGCAACATCTCTGATGTGATGTGTCCACAATAAAACAACAATTATAAATTAAAGATGTAATAAAAAATAAAGTCGTCATTCCATGTCACGATTTGTAGGCTAACTAATTCCAACTTATAGGTGATATGACTTCGGGAGGTTCAAAGAATGTCAATCAGTACGGAAGAAAGTTTACCAATGGTCGTCCATTACCTGACGACTTGAGGGTACAAATTCTTCAGATGGCCCTGCGTGGGGTTCGGCCTTGTGAAATCAGCAGACAATTACAAGTTTCTCATGGCTGCGTAAGCAAGATCCTCAACAGGTAAATGTATTTTTTTTCTGGGTAGTTAACATATTTATGTATTCGATAATTGGTTTAGCTATATTAGTTGGTAATATGAAATTGTTGCATTTGCAAGTTATTTTCTAATCCGAAGGTATCGAAAAACAGGATCTATTAATCCTGGAAAAATTGGAGGAAGTAAGCCAAAAGTGACCACTCCAGATGTTGTGAACCGTGTCAGAGAGTGCAAAGCTCAGAACACCCAGATGTTTGCTTGGGAGATTCGACAAAGGTAATATCTGTTTTTTTTCAAATCCTAGGCCACTTAAAAGAGTTTCTATATAACTCTATCACACGCTCTATGTAAATTTTACTCGTCTGTATTTGTAATAATATGCAATGATTTGGATGCGTCAGACTACTTCAAGATGGAATATGCAGCGAGAAAAACATACCCAGTATTAGCTCTATCAACAGAATCATACGTGATAAGGCAGGGCCTCAGAAGAAGGGATTTGAAATATTCGTAAACTCAGATGGACAAGAAGAGGTGAGTAAAGCTGCTCTCAATGCTAATGTTCAATGCATGATTTTAGTATAATAATTTTTTTGGACAGATAATCAATTATGGAGACTGTTCTCAGGATTACGAGCAGGAGAAATCAAAAGACTTCCAAAGTCTTTCAAGTTGTGACACGTCTGCGAGCACGACGGCCAGAGCGCACAGAAAGCGTCGAATAAAATTGTCAGTCAAGGGAAGTAATGGTCCAGAGCAAGGCCTGCAAAATCTTATTCAACTCGCAAACCAAGCATCTGTTCTTGCCGGGTCCGAAACAGACGGTGGTGCTTCTTCAGACGACATGTTGTCGGTGGAGTTGAAACCTTTGCAGAAATGCAGAAAATTAGACACAGAAATGGCTTTAGATTTCTCGTTCGCCAAAAAGGAAATCCACGATGCAACGAACGATGACGGTTACGAGAATGACACGGCGATCGACTTGTCCACCAGGAAGAGAAAGAATTCGAGCGACGATGATGACGGACCGTTCGGATTTCCTACCGACCTCACGACAAAAGTCTCGACCCCAGAAACCGTCATTCCTCTTAATCTTACTTCTTCAAAACATTTGAATCCAGTAATTAAGAAGGAGGAGGTCATTAAGCCCGGAGAGAGCTGTAAGCCAAAATCTCAAATACTTCTACTCAATGGGAAAGAGTTCGAGATTGTTCCGCTTGGAGATCGGAGGTGGATTTCCAAGAACGAGTATGAACTACTTCGAGGCTTGGATCCCCCGTCGAATCAGGAAGAAGCTTCATTCTCCGGTGCGCAACACTCTGCCGGCTTCACGATCGACGAAGTTTCCAGCTCCATCGATGTTTCCTCAGCTCAACAGAAAAACGCCTTGAATCCCAGGGTCGAATCTCGAGTCGAGGGTCACTGCCGTCGACATCGAACGGACTCTCGATCGGGTCCCGCAGAAACCGACCGGCCTTCGGAATCGAATGAAACGATTTCTTTCGATGAGAACGGAGATGTCGATTTTCACGAGCTGACATCGTCTTAAAAATTATATTGCCATACATTCTATTTTAATCTTTGTCTATTTGTATGAAGCTTTTTTTCAGAATTTTTAAATGAACCTGCTCGATTTAATTTTTTAAACTTATTTTAATTCGGCCAATTTCATCCTAACTTATGCTATTTGTTAACAATTTCGCTGGCTTTAAATTAATGCCATTTGTTTTATTCAAGACTCCATGTTAACTTTTGTGATGTGAAGAAAATTTTGTGTATTGTACTTTTCCATGCCAGAGGCTTTAGCATTACTGCTTGTTTATCTTTGAAAGTAAATATTGAATTGAGATTCTACAATCATTTGTGAATTTGCTATTGATTTAAGAAGAACTTTAACATTGCTTTCTTTTGGTAAAGATACTAATTTGCTGCGTTCTTCTGCAATTTATAATGAGATGTGAGCTTATTTTTCACTGTTCTTTGTTTATTAAGGAATGTCGATTTTAAAGATGAATCGACCTTTGATAATCAGGTAAGTTTCGGGTAAAACAGAGGGAAGGCATTGCTAATAGATATTCAAAGGAGGGACGATTCTCTGCGTTCTGAGCATTGACCGACCCTTAATGCGTGCGAGTCACTTTAGCCGTATGGAGGGTAGCAGTGTAGGTGTGACGTCGTTCTCTAGTAATTTGGTTAAATGTTTCAGCAAGAAATCAGAAGGCCATTGGCAGCGGTGACCGACCCAAGAGAGAATCATTGGCCCTTCCCGCGATTTGGAAAATATTAGAACAAATTGGTTAGATATATTTTGCTTTTTTGAAAATTAAAATTTATTATATCTATTTTAACTTTTTTTTAAGTTTAAATTTTTTCGATAATTTACTTCTTCGGGTGAAAATCTTAGCAGCTGTGTCACCCCTTTCCTAAATACACTGGCTCCAGTGAGTGGTCTCCCGACCCAGGATACCATTTCCAAATTAAGTCTCGTGTAATGTTTATTCAAACAACAAAAGCAAAGTCAATATCGAATGCTTATAGACAAAGAGAGACAAAAGAATAATAAGGCCGCGGCGCCCAAAGATACTAAAATTCATGTATATAAATATATATACATTTATCGTCACATACCGACCCCAAGCCAAAATGCTCGCTACTGATTATTAGGAAGCTAGAAGCTAGAATTTCGCCAAAATGCGGGTAGAGCTGTGTAGGTGGGGGCCACTAATATATTAGTAAGGTTTGGAAAGGACTCATGCTCTTCTCTTCTGGAGTGAAAACTTTAGGCCTACAATAAAGGCTGAGGTAAGATAATGTGGGACACATGCTTCTGGTGCTGTCGACAAAAAAGTAGGACTTCATCAGCTTGAAGTGGGCTTCAAAGTTTTTTTTTAATTGTTTCCTTGCTGTTTAGTTATTTTAGCAGAGCAAAACATTTGCCCAAACACCTTAAATATCTATTCAGGATTTATTTTTCCATCAGTTACTTCTAACCTATTCTGGACATGGTCGGGACACCAACCAATAAACTATATTTGCTTTTTTGATTTGTGACTGAGCGTGCCAAATTGATGATGTTAAGCGAAGAGAGGCAGGGACGTTATTTCAGCTTTTTCCAAGAAGACAAATTCACATAACATGATCGATGACATTTTTTTGCCTCTATTCTAAAGATAGGGGAAAAAGTCTACCAATGGCGTCTCAGGGAAAAAGCACCAAATTATCAAAATTTGACACCAAATTAATAATGTTATTTCATCAAATTTTCAGTTTCGCCTCTGGACTTGTGGGCTTCTACAGCCACAGAGCACTCAGCTTCCTGCTCTGCCTCCAACTTCATATGAAGTCCTGGCTTCTTGTATCGTTAAAGTCGTTCCCCCCTTTTTACCTCTTGACAACTTTCTTCTTACGACCTTTTTCTTAGTTATCGTTGGCAGCTGGTGTATAAGCCCGTTCATAAAAAAAAATAGAGCTACCTCTTTTGAATTCCTGGAGGTTCATTCAGGCTAATTTAATTTCATGCCAAGTTGACCCAGTTAGTTCAAATTATCTAATTTTTTCACTTTCAAATAACTTGAGAATTTATGAAAATATTTTTTTAAAATTTAAATGGTGTCAAAAAGTATAATAATATAATAATAATAAGAATAATAATAATAATAATAATAATATAATAATAATAATAATAATAATAATAATACTAATAATAATAATAATAATAATAATAATAATAATAATAATAATAATAATATAATAATAATAATAATAATAATAATAATAATAATAATAATAATAATAATAATAATACTAATAATAATAATAAAATAATAATAATAATAATAATAATAAAATAATAATAATAATAATAATAATAATAATAATAATAATAATAATAATAATAATAATAATAATAATAATAATAATAATAATAATAATAATAATAATAATTAATAATAATAATAATAATAATAATAATAATAATAATCATAATAATAATAATAATAATAATAATAATAATAATAATAATAATAATAATAATTAATAATAATAATACTAATAATAATAATAATAATAATAATCATAATAATAATAATAATCATAATAATAATAATAATAATAATAATAATAATAATAATAATAATAATAATAATAATAATAATAATAATAAAATAATAATAATAATAATAATAATAATAATAATAATAATAATAATAATATATCAGCTGGCGCTTGAAGAGCTCGAGTGTGGGCTGAGACCGGATGATGGGGAGCAGGCTGTTCCAGACGGCGGGCGAGGCATAAGAGAAGCCTCGGTTAACTATGGATGATTTGTGAACCGGTTGGTGAAGATGAATTGTAGAAGATGAGCGGATGCGGTCGGGGATGTGACGGTGACGAATGAGATGATGGAGATAAGGGGGATTGGATGTGGTTAAGGTACGGTAGGTGAGCAAAGATGTTTTGTAAATGATGCGGTGATGGATGGGTAGCCAGTGCAGTTGCGCCAGGGCCTCGGAGTTGTTGAGATTGGAATCAAGGAGAACAAGTATCACGACAAAAGCGCTATTTGACGGTTATTATATGATTTTTCCTTCATTCGGTTTTGTAAATTTTCACAATAATTCACTAGAATTATTTCCTATCTGCTAAAATTGTCTTAAAAATTGCATCAGTCTTAAACTTCAATTCATAAACACTCTTCCCGCAGTTTTCAACTTTCCGTTGAGTGGAATGAAAGAGTGTCGCACACTCATTTTGCCTACTCCTCAACTTCCTCATTATGACAGCGTTTATTTTTTGTAATAATCCACACTTTGAATACCATTTCTGAATGGTTGATAGAATCAATCCCCATGAATGTTTTAAACGTTTCAGAATTGGCTCTTCTCTATATTGTTATTTCACATTTTATTTGCCTTGACATCTTCCTCAATTTTCACATTTTGCTATATCTTCATCTTTTCTAATGATTATTAGTTAAAGGTATGTAGTTATCTGATTTCGGCAAACTTTTAAATCCTTAAAAAGTTTCGGGAATAGTTTCCGTATTTTAAAATTACCTCAAATTTAATTTCGAATGGTTCAGTCTCATTTGGGAGTCCAAAGCTAATAACCTCAAGTGCGGATCTAGAACACTTTGGCGGGAGCCACACACTGGAACCAGTGGGCGGATTTGGTGGAGGGGAGGGGGCACAGCTCGTAAAATGTTCATCGAAAGTGGTAAATTATTGAAATAATTTGTAAACAAATTAAATTAAAATACATTTTTTTAATTTAAATTTAATTTTTTTGTTATTTGTTGTTTTATATTAGATTTACTTAATGTTTTTGTTTATATTTTCCAAATGATGGGTAGGGCCTTGCTCCCCCCCTCCTTTAAATCTGCCCTTGAATAACTTACTAATGAAAATTGATCAAACGTCACTTAAATACATGCTTAACAGGAGGTTTGAAATCCAGCATTAACACTAGTTCAAAGATACGAAAAGATATCTTCACGTGCAAATTTTATATGATTTGTATTTAGTTTAAGTGTATTCTTATTTTAAGTTTAAGATCCGTTTCCAACTATAGAAAATCTCGTTCTCAGAAAAATGTCAGTAGTCAATTTCTTCAAAATTTTAAAGTTTTACTCCGAAATTAAAATGTAAATCGTAAACTTTGTGTAACTTATTTTTGTACGTTCTTCAGATCTTAAAAATTACTAATTATCATATTCTCTCAAATATGCTCTGAATAGTCGTAGTAGTAAATTGTTAATGTTTTAGCTCTCTCAACTCTCTCATGCTCCCCTCAGCATAGCGTAATTAGTAGGACAGCAATATGCTCTGTAAAAGTCAAGCGACCAAATTATAAAACAAAATAAACAAGATTTTTGATAAAAGCTTAAATTGATTAATTATGATCATTACTTTATGCTTATCATCAATTTTAATATTTAAAGTGATTATCGCTTAAAAAACTAAACGATGGCTTGAAAGAATGATAAAACGGTGACACTCAAGCAATAGCTGATTATCAATTTTATTGTTGTTGTTGTTATTATTCTTCTTATTATTATAATAATTATTAATATTAATATTATTATTATTATTATTATTATTATTATTATTATTATTATTATTATTATTATTATTATTATTAATTATTATTATTATTATTATTATTGTTATTATTATTATATTATTATTATATTATTCTCATTATCATCATCATTACTATTACAAATAAAATTTAAATTTAATTAAGTAAAATAATAGTTTAAAGTTATTATTATTAATAAAAATATTTCCTCAACATTTGAGAACAAAAATATCGGAATGCGGACAGGTTTGTCAACTGAACCACGTTCGAGTTTCAACATGGCCAAAACCTAGCGATTGATTTTTCCCGTACATTTTTTCTGCCGTTTTCTGCAAGGAAAAAGAAAAACAAATAAAACAGAGAGAAAGGTTATCTCGAAATAATTGCGACCAACATTGTCAGAAAAGTGGGAAATGTCGTTAAAGAAGGAATCCAAATCCACCGAGATCCACGTGTAGAGAGGTCTTTCTTCCACCTTAAGACATCGGTAGCTCAGGCTGCTCAAACCGTCAGACTTCAGTCTCATCATCCCATTCTTTAATAATTTCAACCTGAATAACAAAATATTTACAACATTAACTATTTCTTTTAAGTTCACGTCAGGTTTGAAATTAATTTTAACTTATCAAATGTGGCATTTGCACGGCAATTTAGGAAAGGGATCTATTTTTAGATCTACACAAAATAGTCTTTCCTCTTGATATTTTTGTTTTTACTCGACACTGTACATGACAGATCCTGGGCTTAAAAATTCGTAAATTTTGCTAAATCTTATTTTTATTGCTGCTAATTAATTTTAGTGCATGCTAATGACCTCTTTGGACTTGGTGATTCCTTTCTGTGCTGCAACATTTTGTATCGGGCAACTTCCATTGGATATCTAGTCACCTCCATTTGATGAAAATGAACCCTATTCAATTAAATAATTAATAATTAGCTAATACATAAAGAATCACAAATTCTTGTGAATATTTATAAAATAAAATAGTCTGACGAATGTAGAACCATTAAAATCATTGTATAATAATTACCATCCATACATAGCTTGTGAAATGCCAGGATAAACATGAAATACACAACTACCGCCATTCCTATGAGCACCTGTTGAAGAGATCGTCATCTTCACCTCCCCATCCGAAGTACATGTTCGAGAAGCCGTTGATGTCAATGAATTGTGTGCTTTTAAATGCTTCCACGCCGCCGAACAGATTCCTATACGGAAGACTGCAAAATAATTAACAAATGTTGCAACTTTGTAGTTTGAGTACATACATTTTATGTGGTTGTTAAAACATTATAAAATAACTGACTTAAAATTATTTTAATATAAATATTCAAGCAGTAAACGCAGTTATTAGAAATTGTGCTTAATGGATATTGATATACAGCACGTTCAGAGCATATTAATAGCCTTCTTTCAGTTTCTGATTTGCCTAATATTACAAAAATAGCTATTAAAGAAAACAATACAAATTCGTAATAGTAAAAAACTTAAACGTAAGATTATTTAGTTATTTCACCCTTACAGTTTATTAAAATTTTAATATCTTAATTCTTAATGTCTCTTCTCGGGTTAATCCGAAAGTTATAGAGGCGTCGCTTAACCCATATCAACAATGACACAATTTTATAATTTTGTATAATTATTTGCATTGCTCTAAGCATTAAAACGGTGTAATAAATAATTTTTAAAATTTAATTGACAAGCTCTGCCCAGTGTGGTCAGAAATGTGACCGTCAGTTTAAACTGACACCAGCCAGATATTGGTTAATTACGTAAATCTCAGGTTAACTTTAAGTAACTTAACTTGGACGCGCTTTAATTTGTACAGTGCTTTCGAACTTATGCCTTCCACTTCTTGGATTGCACGTGGGCAAAGCGAATGCGCTTGAAAAAAGCCATTTCACGCTGTGTCAAGCAGCGATTAGAAACGAGAGAAAGGGATGTCCAATTATTTGACAAGCAGTAATCCGGAGACTTCAAGGATCCAAATTGAAAATCTGCATGCCAAGTTTCCCTCCTTTTCATTGATAGAATTTGGAGATGCTTCGGAAAGAAAATCATTTAATGTTAATTTCAACTCACGCGTAGTTGAGAGTGTTCACTGCCACCGACATGTGCCTCGGCATAGGGCCGCAACGATATACATTCTTGTCGTTTTCTGGAAGGAGATCGACATCATGGAATATTACGCAATCCACTTGCTGCATCTCCATTGCCTCCCTGAAGCCAATGTTCAACAGCATCCCCCGATTGAACGAAGCATTCCCGGACTTTCCGAAATGGAACAGGACATTCAATCATATTTATACGATTTCATATTTTATTATATACAAGTTTAGAATATTAAGCGGTTAAGTAATTATTTAAAAAAATTATTACCTATTAACGATCAAAACGTTAGGTTTAAGTGGTGTTCAAAAGTGGGACAACGATAAGACTGAATAAACAATGATACTCCGTACTTGTTCTACCACGAGAATCCTGTAGTCGAGAAGTTGTCGTTGAAGGAAGAAGTGCATGTAAAGCAGGAATGTTTCCAGGTTTAAGTCTGACCTGTTTCGATAAGGAACGATAACAACGAGTTTCTCACGAGGACGGCAGTGAAGAGGACACCAAACTCCGCCATTTTCAACGTCCTTTAAGGCATCGGAAAGATTTTTGGAAATCAAGAGTTGATCAATTGGCAGAGGACCTGTATTGAAATGAAGAAGCTACGCTGTTTACTGTGGCCAAACATCTCTTAACGATAGTTTTAATTTTTTAAAGATTAATTTTAATTGAACACGTGAATATCGGCACCAGGCAACATTCGCCAAATGGTTTGCATAACGAGGGAGAAAAAAGTTGAACATTTTTTAAGAACTTATCCTGAAAATTATTTTAAGAACTTAGTCTGAAAATTATTTTAAGAACAATTCTGACAACGCTAACAATTATTGTCGCCGTTCATTGACGTTGTGTGATAAATATTTATAATTTATCACAATGAACGAACATTTATTTCTCCGGTTAATCATTTAGTTAAAAGACAGCTGACTTTCTCCTTTTTTAATGAAAACATTAAAACAATGTTTTCATATATATTCATTATGATTTTTATCATTTTGGTTTATCGTAGATTCAATGTCATTCTAGATGACCTTCACCTGGAACTTTTATAGAATTCCTAGAACTGCTTATTAATCACAAGACCAGGGCTGGATTCAGACATGATCGGCCTGTCCACGGGGCCTCCAGAAAAGGATGCAGAGGCGGGCTTGTGGCACCAACCAGACTGCCGAGTTTTCTACATGGCTAAATCCGACCCTCAGTAAAACTATTTTCATATTTGGAAGTTCGACTTTTTTCTGCTGGTTGTCGCTGACAAAATTATTTTAATAAAATTTATGGGTCTTTTTCCAGATTTATTTGGTCGTAACGAATTTTGGTCTTAAAGTTCTCAACAAAATTAATTTTGTACTTCTTCTGAGTTATAATCATTATCGAGACCAACCTTTCAAGCAGGTTTCGAAAATCTAACTGTTCAGTACTTAACATGGCATCTATTCTTAATTAATTAACTAAGATTCCTTATTACTGTTAATAATTACCTTCAATTCAAAAATATAAATCTAGCTTTTATTAAATAGCTTAAAAATTTAGAGCTATCATGGGCATAATGAGGAAGATGGAAAATCCATGAATGAGGAATGTGCGTGTTCCTGACAATAAGAAGCCCATTTGTGGTTCATTTTTGTGCGAGGTTCATTGGCTTTATAGGTTGAAATGAAAGGTGAGTTTGCCAGAGCCCTGTCATTTAATAGGAGGAGGTAATTGAAGGGTTGGCATCCGTTTGTTATTTACGCCGGTGATTGGTCCGAGGGCACTGCACACACGATTACAACTTCCAAGGATGGAAATGAACAGTCATTCGTCCATTTGTCCGCTCACCCGTTCTCTTCTACTCTCTTCGCGCCATTTGCCGATTCTTTCGCTCTTCTGTTCATCACGGGCGCCATTATTATTCATTCCCTGGTCGACCGGAATAACGAGATCATCGGACAGAGAGTTCGCCATTTCTCCCTAGCACTCCTATTGCTGAGAAATCGCAAACCTGGTTTATGTCGTCAGTTTCTAGAAGGACGAAGTCATAAAAATTATGGCATGTTTTTTATAGGGGCACGTCGGGGACGGCATGTTTTTGTCGCATGAACGAACGCATCTTTATAATGGGCTTTCTTCGCCGATTGATCGCAATCTCTATGAGACGTGATACGAGGAAGGAACGGGGTTGCGAAATCAAACGATTCGATTGTTGCTGGTGTTATACTTAACATCTCGAACGCTTGGAAATGATGTCAGGACCTATAAGTCACGTGCATAAGAGCCCAATAAGTTTCATGTCGGACCGAAGTAACGCTTGCCAAGCATGCGAGCAGAAACGTCATTCATAATTTTCAACCTTACCCAGGCCACTGGAATCCAGCGAGCATGAGATGTTGTTGTGGTAGTACCATTGGAGAAAACGATTGAAGATGAGCTTCTTGGCCCTATAAAATATGCTCGAATTGGATCTGATCAGACCAGAGCAGTTCATGGAATGAGGAAAGTCACGCTTGGCCTGAGTTTTGATGCGATCCAAGTTGATTTGATCCTGTTTGAAGAGAAACAACAGGATGACGAAGAGTTGAACTATGGAGAGGCCAACAAATGGCTGGAAACATCTCCCACTCTGCAAGGAAAACGACAGTTGCTTGTTTGTACTTGACAAAGAATAATCGAATTAACTGCAAAGGAGATTACAATTGCATGAATACAAATTATGAAAACATTGATTGTCATTGATAGTTGTTTCATAAAATAAAATCAGCAGAGTTACTAACATTGATGGTCATCGGTATGACACGAAATAGGTCCTTGGAACATCTGACAAATTTCTGAAACACAAAAACGTCGAAATCTTCAGGAGAGAAAAAATCTCGGCTCATTTGAAAATGTAAAAAAATGTGACGAAAATAATTGCAAGTTCCAAGAGATAATTTGGTCTCAAGAATAGATTGAGATGGACGACTGTTTAAACTTATTTCAAGAACAGATACGAAACGAGTGTCGAAGTGTTGCACATAAATTTAATTCCCTCTACTAATGAACATCATCACCTTTCGTGCAACTTGAGAAGAATACCTTCCTTTCGCGTATATTTAACATATTTTGGAGATATTTTTACACAAAATAAATGATTTGTTTGTCCCCGTTTTAATATTTTGTGAATTGAAAGCATTTATGCCATTGCGAAATTATTAATAACTAAAATAGAGTTGTAAAAGCAAGGTTGGAAGTAGATATTGCGGTACATTGTCGCAGTGTTAAACAATCGCCAAGAGAAATGACGTCCCCATGAAATGGCTTCGTAAAGCCAAGGATTATGCAAGGTATACGTTTGTCCTGTGATGACTTATGTCAGGATCTCAGACTGATCTCTCTTGTCGTCATCGTCTCGTCACTCATGAATTATTTCATTCTTTTATTTTTCTTTTCTCCTATCATCATCATCATCATCATCATCATCATCATCATCATCATCATCATCATCATCATCATCATCATCCATCATCATCATCATCATCATCATCATCATCATCATCATCATCATCATCACATCATCATCATCATCATCATCAATCATCATCATCATCATCATCATCATCATCATCATCATCATCATCATCATCATCAACATCATCATCATCAATCATCATCATCATCAGGATTATTCATCAACCCGAGTATTTGGGGAGGATTTTGGTGAAATGTCGGTTGAAGCAAATCGTTGATTGATTCAAACGTGAGTGCATCCATCGGTGTTGCTTAATCGAATCGCCTTCAATCCCTCACGATGTCCGAGTCGCGCAGGGCAGACTTAAAAATATTGGCGCGAACGGTTGCAAAGAACTTTCCGGCGCTTAGAAGAAGGCTGACTCCGATAAATCTTAATATGGAGGAAGGCCGTAATGCTGCGAACAAAGATTTCCTTGTGTAGGTCTATAGAGGTCGATAGTCCATTTGAAGTCCGATATTTGCATGTCTAACAAATGATCGCTCTAAGGCACCAGAGGACATTGCTACGTCTCTTACGCTTGACTTATTTACGTTTTAGTAGCAACATGAGCAACCTGCTCTGAATTGAGAAGTCAACTGAGAACTAAATATGGTTGTGGTGACGATAGCGGTAGTGGTTTCGATGACGTCGTGTTTGACGATGATGATAATGATGATGTCAGTGTTAATGAAGAGGATGCTCTGAAGGTAATGGAGCGTCGATGTTGTGTGTGTGGAGGTTGAGAACATTCGTGAGGACGTGATGAGAGGAAGATTGATCTCACCAGCGGTCCAAACTCCGACCTGCTGTGACATTAAAAAGATGCCTGGCGACCGGGTCACCCTCTTCATCTCGCGTGGCCCGGCAATCCGACTTCGGCTCTACCGGGAAACTTCAACGGAGAAACTCCGAGATACGAAAGTCACCGGTCCATCCCCAATTGTCTTGAAAAGAAATTTTTCTTCCACGTATGACTGGAACATCGGAAGCGTCATCTGCACACTACCGCTCATGAAAAATGTTCGAAAGTACGAGGAGTCCAGTATATTATATTATACGCCTGTTTTCTTCTGCCCGTTGGCGCGTGATGGAGCGATATCAAGCGACCAACAGTCTTTGGCAGCGCCTCTCTTACAGACTGGACTCAATCAAGCAGTTTCTCGCTCGGATGAGTCTCCTTCAATACTTTGAAAAAAGTCCATTAACAGTGATTAAAGGCTTTATATTTGCTCGTCCGCCTTACTCCCGGCTCTCGTTTGACACTTGTTGATTTCGGCTTGGACGTCCTTTGTAAACTAGTTCTTTTTTAAGTCGCTTTTTGTATAATTCATTAAAAAATTATTTGAAAAGAGTAAAGTTTGTTTTAATTACACGTGACTGGAAGGTAACTCCCTATTTTGTAATACCTATAATTATTTTTCATATAATGTAATATTTTATAAAGTTTTTTCATACATATGTCAGGCAGCAAGGAAATTAATTCTAGTTAATTAGTTCTTGTTTTCTTTTCAGATCGATTATGTTGACTGCAGTTTGTTTGATATGAAATGTTCTAAGTCATGGGGCAACGCCCCCTGCCCTGACTTCATACTTCAGACATCAGCAAAAAAAGGTCATCCCATGTTGGGCTTTGCCACCCTTGCAAAAACTGAAATGACGTTCTCTGACGATATCATTATCATCCTCATACTTATTCATTTCAAATTAAATAAAACTCTCTGCTATATATACACACTTTCATCTCCTATTTATTTTTGTAAGATTTATATTTAAGAAAAAATTATAAATATGAAGTTAATTTCCAATCACAAAAAAATTTTTACTATTATTGTTATCATTATAATTATTTTTATTAATGAAATAAATTAAAATTATAATTTTTAAAATTTCGTTAAATGATTTAAATATTGATGTCTTGGAGTATTGCTTTCCGCATGAGAACATAAAAAGATACTTTTATCTAAACATTTTAAATATTGCTCAGAAAGAAACTTAATAATAAGAATTACCGACGTTTAAGTACCAATAATAAGTGTCTCATCTGATTTTTAATAATTAAAACTAGCTCTTTATTTTTATAACTAGAGCAAAAATGTTAACTTCTCTCGCTTATTTAGCAACGAGTACAAAATAAAACATGTCACTAACATCTCTAGTCACACTTAACAGATACCTCCAAATTGCAATGCCGCAAAACGATTACTTTTTAGGCTTTTAAAGATGAACGGTGGCAATTCATCGGAAAGAAGTTAAACTTTAGAACTTGTTCAACGCTGAAGCTAAACAGATGCCGCAATAAAGCACTAGACGGAGCGCACAACGTTAAGGCTGTTGGAGCATCTGCTTATATGTGGAGAACTCCCACTTATATTCCTTCGCTCCACTCTACTCTTTCTCTCTCTCTATTCCCTTGCACACTTTGATTAAATAATATAGACAATTATTTGTTTAAATCTTACGAAGTCTGAGTATCTTTGGCTCCTAGGTAATTAACCAGCAATATTATGACAGACTTTTTAAACTTTCTAGATACAGATGTTATTTAATTTACTTATGGCATTGCAATTAGTAAAGGCTGATCGGCAACTTTTTGTTTGTTCATATAAACACGTTTTTTTTGTGAATAATTTATGATTTATTTATACAAAAATTTCAAATAAAAATTTCAAAAAATTATAAAACTCTGCTTACTAATAAATATTTTATAGAATTGATTGATTAACTTTTAGACGAGGCTATTTACTGAAACAGACCGGCGGGTTTTTGTTTTGTTTTGAAGCTATCGCTGTCTCCGTTACGTTTGCATTTTAATATTAATTTAGTTCATTATGGGTGTCAAGCATCTCTGGGCTTTTCTATCGCCAGTCAAAAAAGAAGTTACCATAGAAAGCCTTAATGGGCAAATTATAGCTGTAGATCTAAGCATCTGGATAATGGAGGCTCAAACTCATTTTCCAAAACATGTCGCGAAACCTCATTTAAGGTTTTTAAATTAATTTTTTTAAATCATC
Organism: Whitmania pigra; assembly: GCA_021613335.1. Classification (NCBI taxonomy): domain Eukaryota; kingdom Metazoa; phylum Annelida; class Clitellata; order Hirudinida; family Haemopidae; genus Whitmania; species Whitmania pigra. Next base: position 1,948,839 of record JAJTWR010000308.1, read on the forward strand.
GAAGTAAGGTTAAGGATCGTCTTAACTGAAATTCTATTGATCAAGGCACCTATTCTTTCGAGTGAACCACTTGCTCCAATTGGGCATCATTCCACTCATTGTGGTTGAAGGAGTTCCACCAGATCTTAAACAGGATACTATGAGAAACCGACTTGGAAGCGTCAATGGAGGAAAAGTGAAAAGATCCAGATTCAATGCTCTTCATAGAGAAGTAAGTCATTGAGATTTGATAATATATTTCCATAAATTGCAATCAGAAATTACCTTTTAGTGTTGTGAAATGCTGGAATGTATGGGACTTCCATATATACAAGCTGCTGGAGAAGCAGAGGCCATGTGTGCCTACATGAATGCCGAAGGAGTGAGTGTTTCTCTTAATTAATCTGATTAATTATTTTTATTTTTTAAATAAGCTTTCAATATTTTGTTCAACAGCTTGTTGACGGATGCATAACAAATGACGGAGATGCTTTTTTATATGGAGCAAGGATAGTGTATAGAAATTTCAGCATTGACAAAAAGGTAATCTGCAAGACATTTTTAAAACCTAATACATCATTACAATTATGTTATCTATTAGGATCCACACATGGAAGCTTATGATGCAGAAGAAATAAAGGAGAAATTGAAACTAAGCAAAGAAACACTTGTTGGATTGGCAGTGCTGTGTGGTTGTGATTATTTGCCGAAAGGAGTGGAGGGTTGCGGCAAGGAGACCATCAGAAAGTTCTTGGAGATTTTGAATGGTGATTCACTCATAGAGAGGTTTGTCTCTTTCCTAGAGACTTGAAGACAAGTTAAATGTCTTAATATTTTAGGTTTAATAAATGGGCTTCAGTGGACAGAAAATTGTTGAATTATAAATCTCAAGCCCTCCCTGGCTTTGGTAATTAATTAATTTATTTATTTATCTATCTTTAATTTGTTGGACTAAACTCCTAAACCAAAATTGCTCAGATAATGTAGAGTTTTCCATCTGCAAGAAGGCTTTAAGTCATCCAGACTTCCCCTTCAAAAAAGTAAGATTTGCAGTTTATGAATATTTGTAGAAGTGTAGCATTAATGTTTTTATCAGATTATCTCAGAATTCTTGGTGAATAGGAACAAAACTCCAAGTATCAAGAGAGAGTGGTCACGTCCCAATCTCATAAGGCTTGTGGTTGGTTAAGCAATTGAATGATATTTTTGCCTCAGAACCTATAAATTTGAAGGCCTTTTCAAAGAGATTTGCATATGAGAAGATGGAGTGGCCTGAAGAATACACTGCTTCAAAAGTTATCCCATTGTTGACATTGTATGACATGAAACAAATCATCAACCAAATGAAACCATCTGAGAATGTCATGAAACCAAATATGTATGGAATTCAGATCCAATTTTAAAATATTATAACTTGCTAGGCTTAAATATTAAAGAACAAATTAAATTCTTAAGGATTGTAAAAAGCAGGAAGAGGCAAAGTGAGCCAATATATGAAGTACAATGGCAAAAGCTTGGTAAGCATTTAATTTTTTTATTTAGACACATTTTTTCTATAAGTAATGATGCAATGTATGAAGACAGTGCAATCACCTGACAATTATAATTTCTATACATCTTCTAAAACATGCTCCCAGGTAGGGTTACATGACACAACTGTTCTATAATCCACAGCTCTATCATCAATCAAATTATTAACAAAAGTAAAATTCAGTATATTTATTGATTGCAGATTGTGATATTTATACAAAGGATGAATTTTATGTGACTTTTGAAGAACAGAAACTGTTCCAACTTGCTTTTCCATTGTTAGTTGAGCAGTATGAGGCCATCAAAGGTCAGAAGCAAAAGAGTAAGTGAATGAGGACCCACTACCCAAACACAAATTAAATATCTAATTATCTTAATGTGATATTGCAGCATCTCAGAGGTCTACTAAAACTCAAATAACTAAAAAAGATATTAACAAAGAAGTGATAGGACTGGATGAGTTGCTCAACAGTGTGGTTATTAGTGGAAAGAAAGTCACAACAAAACCAATAACGGTCAAAGAAGTTTGTATTGTGCAGAAGAACGAGCCCACATGTGAAAAAGGTGTGCTTGAAAGTGCTATCACTGAATCATCAACCAAAGGACAGTTGGATGAATCTGTGCATGATTATGTCCCTCTCAAGGAGAGATTAAAGCTCCAAAATTTGCAAAAAGATATTGGTTGCCACAAGTCAAAGATAATCAGAAGTAATTTGAAAGAATCTGAGACTCCAAAAAGAGTATTACGTGTGCCTTCTCCACCATCCGTTGAAGAGTGTGAAGATAATGCAAACCTGACACCTCATCTAAGTACCTCTTTGGACAAAGATGCTTTTGGGAATTTCGAAATTGAAACTTCTTTACTGGATTTTTCCATTTATCAAACTCCAATGACAGTTCAAAAGCACAAAAGCATTCTCACACCCCAGCATAAAATTGAACTCATAATGACACCTGCAAAACCACGCAAGTTCCGACAGCTTTCAAATGACAGCTTAAATGATTCATTTAAGGCTGAGTTGCCACTATTAGAAAGGTTGAAGCTCAAAATGGGGAAAAATTAAATTTTATTTTCCAAGATCAAATCATGTTTGTTAAAAATAACATCTGACAATATTTGTGTTGTTTCCTTTGCCACAGTTTTTATATTGTTTTAAGGACATTTCCATTCAATGCAAGTTTTTCCAGATTCTTCGTACTCTTGTTTTGAAATCCAAAGCTGCTGAAAAGAACCCTGCAAACACAAAGCATATTGTGCAACTGGCCTCTTAATATTATTTATTAACAAAATAAAGCTTTCAATACATGGTATATAGTTTTAATTTAAACCAACCAATGAGGCAAGGATGGATCCGCCAATCCACGAGCTGAATCTTCTCTCAACATTAATTTGCGATGCATTGACTTTGAGCTTCATACTCTGCAAGATGCATGATCTATAATGATAATAAAAATTCTTTTTTGGAGCTGATTTAAAGAGGTCTTACAGCTGGAAGTTTGTTGGTAAGATCAGTTAGCAGTCTGTCAGAGAAACCATTAAGCAGAGAATTCCCTCCAACCACAATGACACTACTGTAGAGACTCTGCAAACATTTGGTGTGCTTAGTGTTATTGAGCTATGATATTTTCATCATGAAGCCATGATTTCAACTTACTGGCCTGATATCAATATCAGTCTTAGCAACAGCTGAGGTAATGATCTGACTTATGCTCTGGGTAGAAGTGTTATTTTGACTCTGAAAAGATTTTAGTTGTCAACCAGTGCTGAATTAGATTTCACTCATATAAATACTGACTTTTATGAATGAAGGGTCAAAAAGGCCCTCTGCTACTCTGAACCTTTCTAGGCCAAACTTCCTATTGAAACCGCTAGGAAATTCATAGAAAACAGGTTGCATCGTTTCTAGAGATTCAATCTCTTCATCATAATTGTTGTCTGAAACTTGCAGAACTGTCTGAGCAAAGTCTTGAATGACATCGTCAACAGCCGATTGATGAAAGGATGGGTGAACCTCATCTACTAGGTGCTCCTTGGTCTTATAAGATGGCTTCACACCCTCAGGGACAATATCCTGAAAGTTATTTACAGTATGAAGCATGAGTATATATGTATGCACATAGTAAAACTAATCATTCTTGACCCCAGTGTTTTGTGTTTTCAATAGTGAAACCTTAGACAAATTTTAAGTAAAAAAATTGCACAGTAATACCACATGCTGCAGATCATGTCCTCATGATCAATAGGACTGTTTTTAATGTTATGACAAGACTGTTGGTTATTTACAATTGAGAGCATAATTCAAATCAATCCATTCTTGGATTGTGAACTTTACTGTGCTAAAACTTAAGAATTAGCAAGTGATCCAAAATATGTTAATTATTGGGTCACCTTTGCAGAGATCAAGTATTGTGGGACAACTTCTATATTCTCTTGCTCCAGAAAATATTTACATTCTTCAACAATAAAATTTCCTCCAAGAGGAGTCCTTGTAACAGCTGGAATTGGTAATTATACTATGCAAGTAATTAATGACCAAAAATTATATTAATCTAAAAAAACCTAAGGAATGATGATTATCATCAGATAGCATTAAAAATGTGAATGGTTAGAACATCAACCCTGTTGTATAACGTGTCCATCATAGACTGGCACAGCACTGGTATGAGTAGCACCACTATCGAGCATAAGGGCTGTTGATCTACCATGGGAGAATCTGTAATTACATATAATTATCTCAATTGCACATTTTAATGTAATTTCAAAAATAAAAAGGCAATTCATTAATATATGAATGTTTAGGCAATTTCAACTTTTTCTGGACAAAAATCTGAATACTTTCCTCAATTATAGTACTAACGCAGATAGAACGGCATTCTTGCAGAGATAAAAGGCAGGTATGTTGTATTTTTCAAATAATAATTCAGTCAACTTTTCTCTTTTGTCCCTGGCATTCCACTGTAATAAAAAGTTAATAAGGAATAGGTCACACGAATCCTTAAACAGAAACATACTGGTGGCTCAGACATCAATAGGGGGTGCTGATCTGGTGTCGACTTGATGTAACTCCCATAAAAGTACTCTATCACTTTCTCAAATATATCCCAATCTTCGACTACAATCAAATTGAAATCACATTTGATCAATTGATGACTAATTGAGTCCGAATGCACACCAACTTGATCCATCTTCAAGAAAGTTAACCATTTCCATTGACTTCCTAGGCACTTTCGTTGCTACTGTGTCAATGTAGCATTTAGTGAAGGCACCATTTTCTGACATTTCTTCAGAGCTGGTCAATACTCCAACAGTTGTTCTAAAATCAGCCTGTAATTTCAAAGCAAATAAATGCTATACATTACTTTAATAGCAAGTAATTAATAAATGAATATTTCTATAATTAAAGTTCTTTAAATAGCTGAAGCATTCTTAGTTCATTAGAATAAAGAATAACAAAATCTTTAAACAACTAAATTGTTAATCCATATTGAGATGAAACATGCCCAAATATGTTCATTAGTAATCAATTAACTGATTGATATTCACGTATTACATTCACAAGTTCTCAACAAGGAAATAGTTTGTGAGATTATGATAGCCTGAAACAGTGATCTTCCCATAAAGTTGTTGGTAGACAAGAAAGATTTATTTTCAAAGCTTCCATTGAGAACGAGAAAGACACAAATCATGATTTAGTTAAAGATATCATCTTTAATGCTAGAATTTTTTGCCCTTGCGTTTTTAGGTAAGAACTAACTTTTGGCATGTCTTCACCAGCAAATCCACCCCTCACGGAGTGAGATCCAAGATCAAGCACGATGGCTCCCACTTCATCTGCGAAACATTCACGGACGAACTAAAATATATCGTAATGGATACTAGTCACAACAAAATCAAACCTCCTCCGTAAATTCCTGTGCTCATATCAGTCTGCAATAAATTAATCCCCACAACAATCTCCAAGATACTTTACTTTAGAAGGTTTATTTACTAAAATTAACGAATGTACCGCTTAATATGTTTGCCCCACAGTTTGAATTACAGACGAGCCCCATTAACAAGATTGTAAACAAAAATTAAACGATTATAGATATAATAAGTGTTTTATTAAATAAGAAATTGGAGTAATATAAAATAAGATTATATATGATTGTTTTGCTTCTATAACTAAATATTAGTTGCATTTTATAAAAAGATCTAGTGACCATTCAGAAATAAAAGATTAATATTAGATTGATGAGACTAACTATTTCTTCAACAAAATAGAATAATGCTTTATTACCATCAAAATCTTGTATTATTATTATTTATAAAATTTGAATTGATAAAGAAATTAAACACAACCAAGATATGGTGTAATTGGGAATTTGGCAGTTGTTGAATTTAAGTATGTACATATGCCCTAACTATTTCAACAAATATCTGCATAAAGCCAGTGATACTTGACTCACTGTCTTAAAATTAAAAAATACTATTTATATAAATGCAACATTTTTAAAAGCAAGATTTGATAAATTGTTAGACCAAATAATTTGGTCTTTATTGTAATATGAAGATTTTATATAAATCTTGTAGAGACTCACACTTGAAATCACATTTTTATATTATTAATATTTTTTGATCAATTATAACATCAAGGCATTTTATACAGACCTGAGCAAAACAGTTTAATGTAAACCATAAAAAATCATAACCATCACGGGTTTTATGAAAACATGCCAGCGCGTTAAATCGCACACAGTACCGGCCGCGATACCCTAGGTTCTTACATGTTTGTGTGTTATTAACATTCACAAAGAGGTTGATATTATAGTAAAGGGCCCTTTTCGCCAATCTTTTATTTCTTCCGACAATGGTAAGTCTCGAACAGCCGAAATTTGCAACATCGCACGACATCGTTTTTGAATGAAAATTTTTGTTTGTTTACAATGTAAGTTAAGAAATTGTGATATAAATTATGCAGGTTTATTTACGCGAAACGTTTTTTCAGCTGGCTAATCTATTTGTAAATTACATTTGCAGTCTGCTATTTTCAATTTTCAAAGTTTGCTGACGGTAGTCCTTCTCTTGATATGCACTTGTGCCTATATTAGATCGATTGCCCCAAGCTTTTTGGACAGAAACAAGGAAGGGTTAGTTGCTAAAATCTCACTTTTTTAGCTTTCACTTCTAAAATTCTAAACGAACATAACACAGGAAATAACTGGGTTGAAAGAAAGCTAAGATAAAAATGGTCATATGAATTTATAAGACCAGGACATAATGCAAAATTTGTTTGAAATTTATATTAAATTAATATCATTAAATGAATTTGTCTAATGAAGCATTTGGTAAATTTTACTCACATAATTTGTATTGCAGATTACTGGGCATATTTTGGAAATGTGCAAGGATTGGTAAGGTTAACTAAATGGTTCTCCAAATTTAAATTGTAATTCACTTCCTATGTTTACAGGTGAGAGGAAAAGTCCTTATGTGGCATTCTGCTGCTTTGCAATGGCATTTTCAATCCTTTTTCTCTCATGAAAATAGTTTACAATAAATCCCTGCTGACTATTAACTCACTGTCAAAATTGCTAATACGGTTTAAAACTTTATTTGGATAAGGAAATTCAATGTAACTAGATATATATGTACATCAAAATGTGTTTTTGTTTGAAAAGTTTAGCACTATAAATGACTGAATGAACTGGACCAGTTTAAAAAGTAGAGTTTGCATTTAATTTTCATTCTCAAAATTAAATTTGAATTCGTTGTGTTCTGCAGAGCTGTCATTTGATTTTGTAACTTTCTTGTGGAAGGATGAAGTTTGTGGTTGTTTTGCAGAAGACATGACAAGACCTTTGATAAATTCTGCAGCGCAAAGAAATTATAATTAATAATATGATGTGCTAAGTCACTTCAACATCGTAATTAGCCTACCCTTCTCATGAGAATTCCTTTCAATGGCCATCTTTTTTCTGTAATCCCCGAATGTTGACCTCATGAGAGCTCTCTTCTTCACAAGTGGAGCATTCTGGCTAGTTAGTGTGGTCATCACTTTGAGGGCCTCTGAAAATGATTTCGTGAACTTGCATAATTCTAGTTCCACCTGCATGTTGCTCCTTATGCTATGTGCAAATTAAGCAAACATCCTATTGTAGGACTGTTTGCTTTAACCTTACCTTGTCTACTTTTTTCAGTAGCTCCTTTGGCTTGGAGGCCGCACCCAAGCTTGTTGATACACCATTGTAATTCATCATCAAATGTATCATGAAATATCTAGCCAAATAGAGGAAGAGGGAGATGAGTGGAGGTTATGATGGCTGACTATTAGCTAGCAACTTGTTTTATAACATTTATTTTTGGTGGGTATTTGGCTGTTGAAACTCATAATCTTGCATAACGTAATAAGGGGCCATGAAAAGGAATATTATCAAATGATATATTGTTAGACCAGTGTTCATGTGGCCATTGTAAACATTACTAAAACTCAATTGGATAGTAAAGCTAGGGTTAATAGAGGGGAATCAATGAAACAGAGAAGCGGGTGTAAAATCTCACCTGAGCACTGTCACTGGAATTCGATTCTTGAGGCTCGTTTAAAGAAAGTTTATTAACAGAGTTTTGTTTATTCGACTCATTTCTCGCTTTCCTGATCTTTCCTTTGGTCATTGCAAATGCGGCCGATACAAATTTCCTGCCTGGCGATAATTAGTCAATAGCAACCTAGTTTAAAAAAGTTCATTGACATGTATTTTATCTTAACAAACTTTTTTATTTTTTGAGAAAACGTTAATTTAGCTTTTATACGTACATTAAATCATAAAAGTAACATTATAACATTGGCGTCATATTAAAAAAAAAATCAAGAGTTAAGAAAAATGAGTGGAATTTGTCAGAATCGATATTACTGATTTGTTGCTTCCCTAAACTTTTTTTTTGGTCATTGCAAATGTTGCCGTTAGAGGCTTTAAGCGATTTTTAAACTGAGGGTGTGTGTTAACCTAGAGCGCACTTTTTCCATAAATACGGGCCATACCGCCGGAATGCCTTACTGCGGGAGCACCGTCCTAATCATCTAGCTATGCAACGGACGTTAATAAAACATTATTATATTTATTTGATTACAGTCCTTTGCATAATTGAGATGATTTGGACTTAAAACATTACATTACGAAATGCCTTATAGTCCAAATCATCCTAGTTACGCAACGGACTTTAATCAAATAAATAAATAAACCACAATGCCTTTCTAAAGTTCAGCTGATGCTAATTCACCGTAACCGAAGGAGAAAGAAAGTGAAGCAAGGTCTGGTCGACATCATGCAAGGACGGCACCCACAAACCCGAATTGCGTTTATGGTTATCCCCAAAAAACGGCCGATAACTCCAGATGACAAATCACCGCGGCGCGCAGAAAACCCGACGAAACCCTGCTAATAGCACTCCCGGTGGAATACTATTGAATTAACCTTGTTAAGCTTGTGACAAAGTTATTGTCTCCACAAACAAGACTTCAATCCTTGAAAGTCACCAATACGAATAGAACAGTTTGCTTATTATTTCATGGATGTTCGCTATTTCGACTTGCAGCCATGCCTCAACAGCTTTTAAGTTAAAAAGGACGTGAACTCAATAAAGACAGAAATTAATTTCAAATTACCTAAAAAAATCACATCCTATGAAAACAGTCAGTCAAAAAGATGTTGGAAAATTTTGGGACAGAAAATAGTTTGTTCTTTACATGGAACTAACATGCCAGAAAGCAAACTTTACATGTGAAGGATTTTAGCATTCAAAACGAAATAAAGCAAAATTTGTAAATTGACACCAGATGACATTATGAAACTTCAAGAGGTGAATGCCACATGAAGGGTCACTGATTTCTTGTATTTATTGCTCATTCAAATCAAGAAATAATGCCAGCTCATGAAGTATGGCACTTTGAAATCGAGGAGCAACTAGACTAATGCTCTAAAGTTAATTCTGGAGACAAACATTATTAACTGACTAAAGAATAATAATCCCCATCTTTAAATCCAGTCAGAGAGGGAAAGTGAAATTGTATCTTAACACTAGCAAAAATTCATTGAAAAACATGCTAGGTTGACAAATGAAAAACCAATTAAAAAATAATATGCACCATAATTTTGCGAAACAAATGGTATAGACAGCACATCGGATTACACATTAGACTTACCTTAACCTGACATATGCGACAGACATTTTTTCAGACTCAAGACTGACAAAAGATCAAAACATGCAAGGATGAGAAAAGCTAAAAGAATAAATTACCACATAAGTGTCACACATCTTATACATTGAAACGTGCAGAAAACCAATGGAATTAAATGTCAGTCAATGAAAGAAAAATGGCAGAACATTGATCTCAAAAATTGGAATGAGAGCACGTCAAGTAATGTCAAATGTAATGAGACGCCTACTCGGAATTAAAAACACTACAGCTAGGCTGAGAAATTATAGTGCACAAAAATAACTTTTGAAAAAGATGGGTAAATTTAAATATGAAATCTATAAAAAGAATTCAAAACAATATTTTTTACAGGGATAAAAATATATGTATATATAAGGAATAATGTACACAGAGGAACAGTAGGGTCTATTAGACGTGTAAGCGATTTAATCACAGAGGGGTAAAAGAGGAGAACAAAAAAGCATAGTAAAACTTGTTTATTATTATTTAAGTTATGTAAATATCTCCATAAAGATGGCTTGTACGCAGACATAGGAGTGAAGACATTTCAATTCAATGCAATTGAAAACAATTGAGCAAGATTTGAACCAGACATCATCAGTTTGAGTGGGCATGTTGCCTTCACCTGGCAGCTGCAGACGCCTCGACTTCCTCCGAATGTCTGCACTCAGACTTGAGTTTCACAAACTCCTTTGCGACTTCGTCGTTAGACCTCTGAGACAAGATCCTAAGCACGGTCCACCCCGTTTCGTCGAGGTGAATGCACCTGGCGAGAGGCAGCCAACATGCACAGCTCCCCTTTTCCACTAAATCTCTTAACTGGAGGACTGCCACTCCAATGAGTCGATCCTCACGAGCGAAGCAATAATCCTTCACGCAAATGTGGATCTCGTAGCAATCCGGATCTGCTTCATTGCCGAGCACGCTGGAAGGATTAATTAAAGAATTAGGAAAGGTCCCAGTGAATTGGAATTTTGAGAAGTATTGCTTTTAATTGCGATGCTACCAGCATATGGTGATTTAGTATCATGGATTTAACAAAAATAAACCGTTCTGTTTAAATGATGTGTAATATCTAGTAGTCAAAGAACTACTGTTTAGTCTATATGAACACTTATATTCGGTCAACATAAAATCACTCACAATTGAAACGTTTCATTGAATGTTGGAGACCAATTATTGCTCTTTGATTTTGTTGATTGTTTCCTCTTCTTGTTGTTGAGGTGAGGCCCAACGATGTAAACTTCAATGAAAGGTCTGAACATGCTCGTCGTCTGCCATTTAATGTCATTCGCAGCCACAACTGCAAAAAGTCAAATGAAACTGAATTCGAAGCAACAGAAAGTGGAGGATCAATAACCATTCCCATGGCTGAGCTAAGATTAATTAAAATTACAGATACAAAGGTTAATTAAAAATAAAATCAATGCTTGGAATAAATACAATTTGAATTTGTGCAATAGAAAAGTGAACCTTTAATGGTAACTTTGTGCTCGCCAGTGCCAGGATGCGTGAACAGATCAACCTGGATGGACACTTCACCCACCGAGTCATCACCAGGTGCATTCTTTTCTGATATTGAAACTGTGGCGAATACAACAAGAAGACCGACGATTCAGAGATCAAATTATATTACATACAATGACGAAGAACTTTCTAAATTATCTTCAAACCTTGAGTTGTTTGGGTCTGAACGAAGGTCTTGATAAGGGAGTCTGTAGTCTGGGTGTAGAGGGAGAGGGCATATCTCAAGGACTGCAGCTCAGGGCTCTTATCGAGGAAAGTCTTCTTGAGACCGTTGCCACCAGCATGGAAATACTGCTTGATCGTATCCAGAGCCATGTCCAAAACAGCACATTGCTTCGGGGACATGTTAGTTATCTTTGATCCCTCTATGTCTTTCGATATGTCCTTTAAATAACAAATAATAATTATATACTAATTGTTTATTAGAGCTATGCTAGGAATAATTTATATCAAAAATCCACATAATACAGACAGGTGAAACCTTGAAGACAAACACATAATGGTCTAATGCACAGTTGTGAAAATTGCACAAAGATGGCTTGCAAGTAGTTTTATATAAGCTTGTGTTTTTAAGCCATTGTTAAATCCATCAAGTCATTTGTGCACATAAATCAATAACAGCATAATGTCTCAATGCTTCTGTCCTTACAATTGATATTCATTGTGGACAAAATACAAAAATATATTTAAGCTCAAACATCAACCTCCACGGTACAAACTGGAATTTCAATTCTCGAAACTTTTGAAGAGTGAAACAATTCAATTGAGCATCGGGGCTTACCGCAAGTTTTTTGCTAATGTCAGCAAAAGGTTGGCTGCCCGAACCGGTTGTAACTTGTTGAAGAAACGAGGTGGACATTTTGCCAGGGAGTTGGCTGACATTAGTGAGGAGCACTCGAGACACGTCCTCGATCTTTGCCTGAGCGTTGCTCGGCAGAGGAAAAATCTGCCGAAAAATTTTTCCAAAACCACTCCATAAACAAGTGAGACCCTCACAACGACGAGGTCTACTCGTACAAACCTGCCTTGGATCAGTCAGTGGCGGAAGAACCACTGTCTTTTCCAATGTGGTCATGACAATTTTCCACAATTCCTGGGGAATAATTTCAATGCATTGTGAGATCGCTCACTGACGTAACTGTCATAAAACCAAGTTTTACTTTTAAGAGCCTCTTGAGAACAGTTTTCTCACAAACTTGAGCAAATTTTGTGAGACTGAAAATAAAACAATCAATTAACTTAATTAATTAAAATTACAAAAATATATAATTTAAATCAATTAGCTAATGAAAACAAAATTAAATAAAACTTGTTTAAACCTTCCATCCAAGAAATCCATGAGAGGTCTGAGGATGGCATCAGATTCTTGTTGAATGATGTTTCTTTGACTCGGTTGAGAGAGAGACACCTGGTTTGAACCACTTACTTTTGCCATCAAACTGCCAAGTTCCTGAATGCTCTGCTTTATTTGCGTGTTCAGACTGAAATTTAAAGATCCTCAATTCATTTCAGTAAATGAAAATAATCTAGAATAAATATTTAGCAACGGAGAGTTCCATTTAATGAACAGAAAATATTCAGAGTTGGATGCTTGCACATCTTAAAAGAGAAATAGTTTAGCAAAAAACCAATAAAATTCAATAAAATCACTTGAAATGAGATGCCACAGGAATAAACCATCATTCAAACAGGTTAAATAGATCAATTAAGTCCCACATCGGAGAATCATCATCATCAATCAAAGACAAACCTGGCAGCAAAAATAGAACTCAAGTCATCTAGAACTGTATTAAGTTTCTGCTGCAACTGGTTCAGGATCGTGGCAGCTTCCGTGTCCAACTAAAAGTTCAGTGGATTAAAGTGATTAAAACAAATGAAATCATTTATAAATAAAATAACATCGGCAGAGATAATATTTAAAAATTAATGAAGAGCAAACATCACTTAATGAAACTTACCTTTTCACCACCCATGGCTTCAAACATTTTCTCAAGTTGTACCCTCAGTTGTTGGATGTTATTCATCATGATGCAGGACTGTGAAATGTCAGTATGCATGCAAATGTAGGAAATAAAATGAATGACATGAACAACTTAACTGCCAACAGAGATGAATGAAAATCACTTAAGAACACGTTTACTCACAACATCATGCTTGGCAGTGTATTTCTCAAAATCTCTCCCGACAAGCTCTGCATACGCAAGGAGAACCTTCTGGATGGTCTGAAACCAAAAATTTTGACTAATTATTTTCAGCACAAACAACCTCACTTCAGGTAGAAGTATAATGAATAAATAAATTATTTTAAGACAGATACACAGAGCATAAATAGAAATCTTAAAAATTCCAAAGAAAACATGGATTCCCACTTTTGAGAATCGTTTCATGTATCTCTTAACGACATCTGGGTGGGGGCACTCAAGCTTCTTGATGACATCAAAGCATTGATTCAGTTGAGTGAACACGTCAGTAACAGAGCAGGAAAACAGTGCATGCTCCGAGGCTTTTTGGAACTGAAAAGAAACGTTTGTGAAGTTATGGATGATGACTTTTATGTCGATGGCAAACAACTCTTAGGTTTAGTTTGCCATGTAATGCCTGATATAAGCACAAGGCATAAGCATTTAAGCATTTTTAAAGAGTGCCAAATGCTAAAATGTAAATAAAATAGCCATTAAACTTTTTCCTAACTAAATAATGCTATGAAATTCTTACAAATACTTATTTTATATAAAATATTATTTAATTTAAACATTAACCTTACAATAATGATTTTATGTAATATATTATTTAATTTAAACATTAACTTTACAATAATACTCACCCCTTCCTTCTTGTCTCTCTCGTAAGCTCCATGCAGGTAGTCCATGGATACGTCATCATTTTCGTTCAACCACTGCATGACAAATGACTCAAACCAACTGTGTGCAATTAATTGAAATCACTGAAATAACTTAACATTTTAATCATTTTAATAACAAATTGTCCAAATTAATAAATGGCATGTAAACATTCCAATTGGACCTATTATTTAATTACAACATACTTAAATTAACATTTCCGAATGAATAAGTGTTTAAGAAACTAACAGTGGGTACTCTGGTACACTGCCCTTATAAGGAGGCACATCAGCCACAAACTTGTTGTACAACCACTTAACCTTGAAGTGAAGATTCATGTACTCAGAACTTTTGCACAACCTCTCCTTCTCATGCTCTGAAACAAAAGCATCAAATGACTATAGAAATGTTTCAGTTTTGATTAAAACAAAAAAGAATTGCTAAAATGAACCGATAAAGGTCAAGGTCAGCATTTATTTATTTATTTATTGGACACAAAACAAATGAAGGAAGTTTAAAGGTGCTGTGTTTGGCTTTTCCAAAGTCATGAAAGTGAATAATTATTTTATTAGCTATTTATATACATTCAGAAATAACCACTTCTTCAGAACAACAGCGTTTCAAGGAAATGTCCTTTATTAAAGAATTTACTGCAAATTTACAAAGGCAAAAACCTCAAAACATATTGAGGGTTTTGTGTGTTTTCTGCCTTATCACCAGTAGATAAATGTGCTCTGGCATTTCTGGAGACATGCACAAAAGCATATAAAATTTCATCAGCCCTCATCCGTGAACGTTTTTCAACAAACAAAAAATTTTTTTTTAATTTTAGGAGTATAATAAATCACCTATTACCATCACAATTTAAGGACAGGAACTAACGTAGCATGAATTAATTAAAAAAAAAACTCAAGAAGATGGACATCTGGGCATCTGATGAATCTTATAAAGTGTTTGCAATCAAAATTCTACTTTGTGTGTAATGCGTGTAATGTAAATCTAATATTTTAACAAGTAATTCTTTATTTTTCAAACAAAGTTTTATATCCTTCACTATTTTAGTTATTTATTAAAGTTGTGAGAGTATGACATTAAAAAGCCAAATAAAATAAATAAAACCATATTTAAGAATATTTAAGCACTTTCTGTTTGAAAGGAATTAAAATCCAAAGCATAAACTTAAAATGAATGAAAGTATTCAAGTATTGTCAATGTGTTTAAATATTTAAGTTTCAACAAGACAACAAATGAATTATGCATTGCCAAGGAATAATGAATAATGGATGAACTAAGAATGAAGTCTGTACCTTCGAGAGCGTACTTCATGTCTTGAGAAAATAAACTCCACTGCATGGAAGCACTCATCTGGCCCACGTTCAACTCTTGGGGAAATCTATGAAAAAGCAAATGCATTTGGTTTACAGATTGGAAAGACGTCGACAAAATCGAATTCAAATCCATCGTCAATGATTGTCCGGAAAGAGCAGAAAACGATTAAAAAAACGTACTGGTTGAGAACGGACGTGTAACTCGTTTTGTCTTCCTCTATGACGGAGACGATGAGTGCAATGAGCTTGTGCCAGAACTCGAGACTCTTCGTGCTGTTGGGTCCTTCGGCAGCCTCCGACGGATTCTCGTGTTCGGTTTGGAACTCGCGCTGGTACAACTCGTAACAATTGTCGAAAAGAAACTGGTAGGTCGACTTCATGCAGGCCTTGACGCAATCCTTGACCACTGTGCTGGCTCTTGGTGGACTCGACAGTTCTTGAACCTGCATTTCGAGCAGTTTTAATGAGATTCTTTGTTTCCATTTTTGACGGAACAAATTTCGAAAGCGAAAATTCCTCCTGACTTTTTAAACTTCTCACCTTCATCCTAAAGAATGTTATACTTGTCAGGAGATCCACTGTGGATTTTAAGTCTTGCAGCCTTGCAGCATCGGACGCAGGAAAGGTGTTCTTTAAAAATATGAGGATTTTAAAATTATTCTCGATGCTAATGGTGTCAAGATTTTTCTAAAACTGACTCTGTAAACAGAGAGATCAATCCTCAGAGAGTTGTGGAGTTGGTCGAGCAGCTTGACAAATTTCTCTTTCTGAATTTGGAAAAAAAATATTATGAAAAACTAGTAAATACTTCAAAATATTCAATCGGTAAAAATCGGTCACCCCAAAGTTCGAAGCTGCAAATCTATCGCTGGCCGAAACGGCAGTCGTGGCAGTGGTGTGTGCATAGAAGGCGTTGATGTTTGCCAACAGAGTGCTCATGACGGCGGGCACGCCCGAGCACATGTATTTGGTCGATAGGCAAGAAAAGTGGCTGAAAAAGTTATTTTTGAATAAATGAAACGAAAATAAATGCGCTTATTTTTGCGTGTTAAAGCATGGATAAGAGAATTAAAACTCTACGTCATGGCCTGGTAGATGGATTCGATGCCGTATCTCATTGCAAATTCGTCTACAATTTCCTGAGCGGGTTCCTCGAAATACACCTTCCAGGCTTCATCCTGGAGGATGTGCAGATGACAAGCAGGAAAATTAAGTCAAATGATCAACAACTATAATTAAAATTATTTGGAAATAATAGCAATATTATAAAATTTAATGATTTTTAAATTATTATTATTATAATAATAAATTTTATATTTATTAAATAATATGTTATTATTATTATCATCACCATTATCATCATCATCATATTAAAAGCTGTTCTAAAGAACTCGCTCAACTCATAAACTATTCAAGAGAGCATTCTGAAAGCCTCTTAGAAAAAACTGGTACACAAATACACGATAAGAGGATATAATATGCACAACATAAGCATGGCTATTCCCAATCAGTTTGTAAGATAGGACAAATCACTACTGACCCCTTTAGCATCAGGAAGCTTGACTTGGCCATTTGACTGTTCACACAGGTAGTGGAAGAGATTTTCATGAAGGCATGTGTACTGGATATGATAGGGTGCCACCTTTTCCTCTCCTTTGATCTCCACGCTTATGTGCATCCGTATTGCTCCCGATACAGCTGACTTGTCTGTCCTCTTCTCTGCAACAACAAAAAAAGGGGCTCAGGACAAAAACAAATATTCTTGGGCATCATGTGTGCAGTGAGAGAGAGAGAGAGAGATAAGGAAGATGCTCATCAGTTCAAGCAATTCGTTCGAAGCATCGGTCCCCAATTAAGGCATCCTCCTCGCCGAGCATTGCATCACCGAAATCCCCACAGAATTCCGAATAAATATTAAAGATTTAAGGCAGGAAAATAAAAAGAATGAAAGTGGGTGAATAGCATTAGCAGCCCGACACTGGGATTATTATAAGGAACGTTGAGAGATAAAAAATTCATTAATGATTAAGAAATGAGAAATACTTCTAACGACTCAACGACTAATTAACAAATAAATATCGGTGAATCATAAAATCGGGCCAATCATTCACTTCTCCAATAAAGTTAATCGGATTTGACCTTTGAACTCACCTAAATTGTACCAGACATCCATTTCACCGCTCAGAGTTCTGACTTCGATGATGGTCTGTCCAAGGAAATCATCAGACTCCCTCGTAAACTTGGAACGTAGTTTGGCTTTCAAATCGTCATCTTCGTCCCTTCATCACCAATGAGTAATAATGATAACGATGACACGAAACGAACAAACAGGAGAGCAACATCAACATCATCATCAACACCATCCGTAATCGTTAAGAACAAAGATGGCTTTTAACGCATACCAAACTCTAACTTTGATCCTGTCAGATGAATTGTGGCACTCGCTGTCGAATGCAAATAATGCTGGGTCATTGATGTTTATATTTTGAATTAGACATTTTCATAAATGCATTTCTTATTCATTAAACGTGCAATGTTTTAAACTCACAAGTAGAATTTCTCGTTCCAGACGGGATTCAAATCTTGGGGAACAGTTTTTGTTCGTTTCTTAACCTTTCCGACTTGAACGGTGACGTAAGGATCGCTGGTGCCAGTTTTATCCTTCCCAATCAAACCCTGGGCACATATGACTGTCGACAAAATCCAGCTTCAATAAGACGCTGATGCTGATGTGACTTCAATCAAGAATTGATTTTGAAACAAACCGGTGATGGCAAGCTTAGCAGACCACTTGGATGTTCCATCGAGTACCGATTGCTTCACCGACTTCATGTGACCACCGTGAGACTTCTTATCAACATTGAAAACATTCCTAAAATTGAAACGACCTTCATTCAAAATAAACCTAGGTGAACTATTACTATTACGCGCGGAAGATGATTCCTATCCTATGATGATGATAGTCAAGAAGATGATGATGATGATGATGATGATGGTGATACTCGTGAACTCAATTTAACTTAACAATCTCAAACCAACATGATAAGGTTGAAAATCTCTGGTTTGTTGTGTTCTCTGATCTTCATTCTGTCCTTCATCGCCATGATGATGTTGTTCGTTTTGTCGTCAGTACCCTGCTTGCAACTCTTTTCAGCTGCCCCTACGAAAGCATTCAAGTTCTTATCAGTTCCATTAATTTTCCCCTATTGTTGTTAAACATTGCACTAACTTTGGAGACAATCAGCATTCAGGAGGTCCTTGCATTTCTCGTGAGTCTTCACGCCGCACTCTGTGCACCTCACCCCCTGCCTAGCGAGACCCCAGAGCAGCCCCTCGCACTCGAAGCAATATGTGGGAGACGTGGCCGTCCATACGACGAAGTTGTGCGGCGTGGTACTGGAAATAGGGTAGATGAGCGCCTGCAATGTCTTCTTGTAAACGTGCATCTTCTGCAATTTGAACGTAGGTCTTTCTTGGAGAATGACATTCGCGTCCTTTTTAAAAGAACGTCGAATGCTAACCAATTCTTCATCGTTTAGTGACTGTCTGGCAACTAGGGCAGAAGGCACACAGTTCGCACGTTTGGTCGCAGCCATAGTCTGCGTGAAATGAAATATCGATTTTCAATCATTTCAATCTAAAATTGCCGATAACGTTTCGTCAAAACAGTAAAAACATGGCAAGACTTACCTTCATCACCTTGAGAAAGCATGAAACAAAAAGCAAGCAATCACAGCTTTAAAGTTTCAAATGAATAACTCGTATAAAACTTGGCTGGGAGTATATATTAATTAGTTCTCGAAGGAGCTCAAGTAACTAATTACAAGTACTAACGAATCAAAGTCTCCTAGACTCTACTCATCAAAGGTATTAATAGCATTAACACGATGACACTCAAATGCGCACCATCCCCCAGTTCGAACTTCGTCCGCAAAGCGGATTCATTAAACTTTTTCTTTGTATAGTCAGTCCGTGAATTTTGTAAATCAATCAAGCTCACTCACCAAACCACACGTTCAATAAATGTAAATTTACTTCATTTATGTAACGTCAGAGGCGTTTTTTGTCAACCATTTACATAACGGTGCAAGCTGGGTTTCGAACACGACGCATTACGACTGTTACCATTACCGCCACACGCGGAAACGAAAGCTTCTGCGGTAAGTTAAATAAATCTATCAATGGTTAAGTACTCACAAGATCGCTGACTAATGTCATCGATTTACGTCGGGCTAGTTTCAGTTCGGGCATGCTGTCGATGCTGCTGTAGAAATGGTTGTGCTCTGAAGGTCTGTAAAGTTAATGACCACAGTTTAACAAATTAAAACTGCAATTCATAACTCACGAACAGCCTTCAAAAACTGGATTGTTTCGGATGCAAATTAGAAATCCACCCGCGAAGACGAAAAGAGGAATAAACATGAATTTATTTCGTGACATTCCCTCTCCCGTGCACGGAGGAATGAGTTACTTTCTAGTGTTATTCAATAACCGCATGCAAATGAACCAATTTTCTAATCAACGCCTTTCTTTGTCACAATGCATACAATTGGACTTCTCGAGAAGAAGTAACGATATAACAGATGGACGTTCATTCATGTCTCAGTCCTTTGCAGTTCCTTCGTTGGATTTTCCTTGTTTTGGCCATTCGACAAAAATTGCTCCAAGTTACTGGTTTTAATTATCTGCCAACAGTGGAAGATCTAGAACAACTTTGGCGGGGGCTACCAAAATTTTCTTCCAAAATGTTAAATTAGTGAAATATTTTCTTTATATAAATTTTAAGTTAAGATAAATTTAATTCACGTTGATTAAAAATATTTTAAGTTAAAGGAGATTTAACTAATTTGTTCTCATATTTTCCAAATATAATGGCCATTTCCCCTCCCCCTCAGCCTTCCACAAAAACAAGTTAAATGCCTTCTGCTAGAAAGATTCATCACACCAAGAAGCATATATAAAGAGGACGGGTAGAAGATTAATTAAATTAGTGCAACCTGATCCAGCAGCGATTTTTAAGAGAGCCTTCTCATGTATATGCTTCGAGTTTGTGACCACCATGATATTGTTATTATTAACACTACCATTTCTAAAATAAATACACGAGGGCACGAATATCGAAATATTTTGATGGGATTGCAAATCACTTCAGCAGGCAAATGGGGTCTATGCATATATAATCGCAACGACAACTCCGGAGCTTAAACAACCAGATGAATGCACAAGGTTGTTCTACCTATTCCAAGACTACGCTGTTTGAGTAATGATAAGCAAATATCGAGTGATCCTCCTACCTGCCATTGAAAGGCCTTCTTTTTCTCGGTACATCCCCGTTTCCCATATGGTCCTGTTGTAACAAGAAGACAAAACATGGCAAGATTCACGATGGTTGTAAATCAAAGTTAATAACACTTAAAAGGAAATCCTGTTGGCATTTCAAATTATTTATTCGGCTAAGTTTAGTCCCTCAAAATCTTTTAAATATATTTACAAACATTAAGACGTTCACAATAATAAAATGTATAATATCATTATGAAGGCATGAAAACTGATGTATAATTGCAGATGGACCCTTAATGGAGATACAAAGTTCCCAACAAGAAAGGCAAATGAGCAGAATCCATTTTACAAAAATTTCAATAGAGTTCGCAAAATAGCAACAGGTCATCAAAAAACTTTAATGAATTTAATGGCTATTTCACTATCTTTGGCGCGGGAAAGTTATTGAAAATGTAGATGTGATTACTAAATCACAAGTATGAGGTGAGGCGAAAACGCATGGGATGCTGTTGAAAATTGTTATCCATGCGATCTAATTAGCGGGTAATAAGTAAGACATTTAATCTGTAAGATCTTTTTAAGGTTTCCAGTGACTTTAAATAGCACTTCTTATCATGTGGCAGCAATCCAATAACATGAAAAGATATTTATGTCTCTATAAGAAATTCGTTGTCATCTTTTACCAACTTATATCAGAAAGTGAATCATTCACTTTCCTATTTTCATCTAATATAAAATGCAATTGTATCAGTTTTGTTCTATTTACTCTTTGTCAAATTTTATAAACATGCGGAGACCATGGGACGGATGCAATACAGATATTCAAGCAAAACTCAATTACATGAACAGGAATCAATTTTGACAAGCATGCCCTAAAACCAGCAGAGGTAGCATGGAATATAATCTAAAATTTGTACTTATGAGGCCAATCATCCTTATTGAACAAGAATTTCAAAAGCGAATGATTTAGCCCTTTGTGGTATTCACAATTTCCATTATGAGATTAATTGAGATACAAAATATCACTTCCCAAAAATCACAACCATCTGAAAACTCTATGGAACAACATTAAATCAACATTTGAAATAAATGATGTACCAAAAAGTAGCATGTAAATATATGCAAAGAAAAATTTTATTGCAATTACAAAGTCAGAGGAAAAGAATTTTGTGAGAATTAAGCTTGAGATTATAATATTGTTACTAATAACATTAACATTAACATTTCAGAAATGTTTTTGCAACCTCTCTTGTTAAAATTACTTTCAAAATTGAATCAAGTTTTAAGGTGTGGTAAAAAGGCATTGAAGTAGAATAAATAACATCTGCAAAGCAATAACTGTTGCTCATTAACAGCTTGCTTTGAAGAGAGAAACCAGATTCACAGAAACTACTAAAACAACAGAGATTGACGATAGAAAGATAAATAACTGTTCTGACACAAAATAATTCATGACAAAATTGCTCTTTTATTATATGTTGCTTCACTCACTTTAGTAAAAAATACAACAAGTGAATCTTTCTTATATGCAGAGTTCTGTTATTACCTCCTTTATTAGATAAGCAGAAGACAAAAGAAATTGAAAGAACTGGTCGAATTCAAAGATAAGTTGTAAAAGTAAGATATAAAAATAAGATTAATTTGAATGACTGTAATTCTATAAGTCCTCAAGGGAGAAGTAAGGTTAATTCATTCTTTCAAAAAGAAGAATCTCATAATGATCATTTTGTTTTATTATCGCCCATTACACATCTAGATGATATGGATGGATAAGGAAACCAAGTTCTGATTCATGCAGTTATAGTCTAATAACTAGGTCCGTGCTGCCATCATGAGAGGCAAAATCCTAACCATCACACCATGAAGAGTACTACTCATAATGATTACAAATTCTCAAACTTCATACGTGTTGAGGTTGTGATCAAAATTACTCAAAATTTCAATTAACGCACCTAGGCTCAAACCCATTTTTCTTGCAGTTTTTAACAGGTTTATTTAAATGTATCATAATATTATAACCTTATAACTTTTAAGATGTCAAGAAGAAGAAGAAGAAGCTTGAGACAAAAATAGAAATAAAGAAACAAGGTAATTGTAAAAAATTGCAGAAAAAACCAGAAGACACTCTATCATTAGTTACATTCAGTGCATACATAACGTGCTAAAGCTGAATTATGTAACCTGCCAAACTTAATTTGCCCTCTTTTGTTGCCATGAAAATCATGCATGGCATCCATGCTAGGAGTCTCACAATGTAAATGGCTTCACTATGACAGTGTGTTTTCCATGAATACTTTGAGTGATTGCACATTTGTACATGTACATTTAAATGCAATGAGGCATAAATATTTCAACAGATGAAAGAAAGTTCTGATTGCTATAAATAATTGCAGGATAAATGATGAAAAAATCATCAAATAAATGTAATTGCAGATCACACAATAATCAGTCACAGGTATATTGAATTAATGTAAATTATTAGAAAAAATTGAAATTTGAATTAATGTTTATAATTGATGGTGTTAATAACTCACAGCAGAAGACAGGGAAGCACAGACTCGACTGACAGCATCGATCCATCTCACTCTCGCAGGAGAGGAAACTTTCTGACCAGTCGTTGACAATTTTGAATCTGCGTTTTGAAGCGTCTCGACGGTTGTAGAGTTGTGCGGCTCGGTCACCTTTTCCTCGATTGCATTTGAAATGACGGAAGTGCTGTTTATTGCTGTTGAGGTAGGAATTGTTGCAATTGTAGTTGTAGCCTCTGTGTTGTTGTTGTTGATCGGAGGAGATGAATTTTTACGTTTTTGAATGTTGGCATTTCTCAGTGCATCTTGACTGAAATTGAGATAGACAAATTAGGGTTGCTGAATAATTTATGAGAGCAGAAACCTCACCTCGAACTCAGTTTCAAATTGCTATTTTGAGTTGTTGTTTGATCATCCAAGTAGTTTGAACTGTACTGGCTCCTTTGAAAAAGAAATGTCCTCGTGGAATTGATGAAATCAAATTAATAATGCACAAACATAAAAACAAAAATAATTTCCTAAAGAAATTAAAAGAGATTAAAAAATCATAAATAGCAAAATTAGATATTGAGATGAAAACAACAACACATAAAATATTTTGAGAGAACCTTATGTTTATATTAGCTTTATATTTTTAGAACTTCGAACTAAAACAATGAATAAAAACACATGAAGAATTAAAAATGGAATTGGGAGAGGAAGGCAAAAATTAGTCACAACACGTGCAGCCACCAACAACATGAACTCAGGCTTCTCAGCATCTTTAACTAAGGACATCATGACCACATAAAAAATACCCAGGCAACAAGGGTCCATTAGCAGAATCCTGTTTTGTTTCAACTTCTGCTTGTATGGTGAAAGTGTTGTGGTAGTTTTTAGTAAGATCTTCGCCTGCATATTCAGACGCTCCGCTCTGATTGCGCCGATCGAGCGACGAAGCGGTCGCATCTTGGGCCACGATGGAGTTGGTCCGAGTTACGGAGACCATCGGAGCCGATGTTTTAAAGTTGTGGGCATCCTCTTCATAATTTGTGAAATGAGACTGGTTGAAATTCATAGAGTTGATGTTGAAGTTAACATTTTGTGGTTGTTGGTGGTTGAAAGAATGATGCTCCTCTGCTTGGACTTCATTTATGGGGGGGTGCGGACTTCGGGAGAAACTCCCCCTCAGGTCCGAATACGAGTTTTTCTTAAGAGAAGTCTGATCTCCGATGTTTGCATAACCGGGGATGCCCTGGCCATATTCAAAGTTGCTTCTCATCTCCTTTTTCTGATCCTGCTGTTCTGTGATGACAGAATGCTTCCTATCATATGTTTGGTAGCCAGAATCCTTTGATGCCATTTTGGTGTTGAAGGATGGGTGAGTTGACAAAGTATTTTGTTGGTAATTGTTTCTAATGCTTTTGTTGTCCTTGTAAGAATCGTTATCAATTTCTTGATGGTAAGTTTCATCTTCTTGGTAGAAGCCATATTCTCCTCCCTCATCTGCGTAATCCTCTGCCAGGTAACAATCATCTTGTTCCTCGTCATATCCGTCGTATCTACCGTATTGATCATTGCCCTGGTAATAACCATCTTCGTCTTCGTAGACCTGATAATCTGTATCATAATCTAACTTTACTCCTCCTTGTTGTTCGGAATAATAACGATCTTGTTGGTAATCATCATAGGAGTCCTCATACACATCTTCGTCGTCGTATCCCTCGTAATCATTTTCGGTATAAGCACCTTCCTGCTCATAACTGTAATCCCTATCGTCATAGTCGTAATAGTCATTGTACTGATCATCATAATCAGTGTAATAATCATCATTCTGGTCATAGTTGTAATCACCAGTGGGGGTATAGGAATGGTTAGGGGGACTGGTGTTGTTGTAATAATCTTGTGTAGCATCGCTATCATAGATGCTGCAAAGTAGTACTCAACTTATTTACCTGATCATGTGCTATTAAATTAATGTAGAAGCAAGATGCTTAGTTCTAAGAGAGTTACAATGTTAAGGTAGATCTTAAAATAATGATGAATACTCTTAACCCTAACCGAGACTAATTGATTTATTGGTTATGTCAACATGATACCCACTAAACTGAAGCAAACTTAAGCAAGATAATTTAATATGATAAACATCCATTCTACACATTGAAACTACAACCTTTGCTCGAGATTTGCTCGAATGTAAGGGCAAGATTGTTGCTATAGTATGTTAATTACACAAGACAAGCAATTGGCAAAAAATACCAGGTGTCATAATCTTCAACAGTAGTGGGTGAGTAGTCCAAAGTGCTCTGACGACTGCAGTAGTCAGGTGTCCCTCCGCTTTCATGGGGACTGCAAGTGAATGTTTTCGCACCATGTCAAAACATAACAAAACTCCACTGTGACGACTTGAATGAAAGTAAGTCAATATAAGATTACAAAACTAAAGTCATTTGATTGATGGATTATTTTATTGCTTGACTATTGGAGACAGATTAAAATCAAGCTGCAAACTTCATAGAAAAATAAAAGTAATTACTTGCCAACTTATAGAAATTATGTCACTTATTGAACACACACATATTATAAAATATTTCTTGCAAAATATCCATTCTTTCATTTTGCAGAAGTTCAAAATTGCTTCATATAATGTCAAAGATAATGCCTCATAAAAGCATTTGATTTAATGCAAATCAAACAGATCAAATGGATATTTTTATGATGAGATTGAATCACATTCGAGTAAAAATGTATTTTTAAAATAATTCTAACATCCAATAAAAATGACATTATTGAAAGCATCATTATTAACCTTTCAGTAAAATAGGATCGAGGCCTGCTGTTGTAAGAAAAAGGTTCAGACTCGCTATCGCTCCTCGTTTGCTGATAAGGAACATCTTGCCTGTTGTATACTTCATTAGGGTCGTATCTCAGCGCCATATTATTTGTGGAATAATGTTGAGGCTGAAGATGGTTTTGTTGACTGTAAGAGTTTGGGGACTTGGAATAATAATTTTCTTGGTGGGGAACGGATGTCCGTGGCATGTTGTCGTCGTCTCGTCGGTACTGCTGGGCATTTATGGAAGAGGTTAGGCCGTGATAAAAATTATCAGACGAGCTTATGAGATAACCCTGGCCAGGGTGGGACGTGTAGTTTATGTCGCTCGTGTAGTCGCTGTCCTCGGAAATTGCAGCTGGCGAATCAAATAGGGTAATTGCAAGCCATGTTTCATGTTTCATTTCATCCATGGAATTACACCATGCTCTGATTTATGCCATGCAATCTGATTTATTTTCATAAAAAAATTATCTTGTTTATGGGCTTCAGTCAAGATTAAAGACCCAGCAGCATTTAATATTAAGTATCGTGTTTCCCCAAAAATAAGACCTATCCAGAAAATAAGCTTAAATAGTAACTAGAGCCTAGTGAATATTGTTAGCCGGCATTTATGGTCTGTTGCAATACAATAATAAGTTGGATTGTAAGCCATTAATTTAATATCAGTAAACTTGCAATGAAATAATAATTAATTGCATGTAAAATGTGAACAGGTAAGCAGATAGCCTGCGATTGCAAGTTGGGTTAAGAATTCAGTATATCAAATCACTGACAGTTGTGTTGCCAATGAGGCAGGGTACATTTCAACACTTAGGTTCTCTTGCTAAACGTGAGAGATTGAGACCAATGGTTCCATGGGAAATGGATTCACAAAAAATTCAGGCAAGAATTCAGAGTTTGGAGATTTATAATGATGATCCAGAAGTTGATATGAATGTATTTGGCTAATTTAAAAAAGAACACTCTAACTAAAGGGTTTTCTAACATTCTTGTAAAATACAAATTTTTTTAACAAATGATTAAAACCATACTCTGCCTCTTGTAGCTTAATAATTTGTGTGACATGAAAAAAATGTTCTGGAGGGTTGTTGAATATGAAAATATGAGACACCCCCGAAAATAAACCCTAACCCGTCTCTTGGAGCAAAAATTAATAAGATTATAATAATTAATAAGATTAATAATAATTAAAAAGACAGTGTCTTATTTTTGGGGAAACACGGTAGTTACAATTTGGTACATGATGGGAACTAACATTGATTAAAACGAGGATTTTGTGGTTGGTCTTTGTTGTGTTCAATCTAAAACATAAAAAAGAAATGATTAAAAGTTATTGCACAAAAACTTCCTGTTGAAATGTTGTTATGTCATGTTCTAGCTTTAATTCACAATCATCAGCTAGAGCATAATTCCAAACCAATTCAGAGGTTTTTCATCATTTGTCAATTCAGAAAAACACTTCAGGAATGATAAACACGAAAAAAACCTTACATCAAATATCAAAATTACACAAACTGAAAAACAACTTATTACGATGAGCATATGGAAAGCATAAAGTTAGCTCATAAAGGTCCCATATTGCTTCATATTTGTATTTTTATGCATAATATTTGTATTTCACATTCCTTCTCTTGAGATTAAAGAGCAACAATCATTCAGTTCTCAACCTTGCCTGCACTGCCAGGCCTCGAGAAGCAAATGTGTGAGTGGTTGTAGTGCCTTTACATCCAATATCGATACGTAAGGCAAAATATTGACTAAATACAAAGACCTACCTTCTGATCCATCATCATGTTCATCTTCTCCAAAGGATTTAAATCACCAACAGGATCAGAAACTCCTTGAAAAAATATAGCAGTCTTATTTAACTTATTATACATTAATTTATTTATTTATTTATTTATTATTTTTATAATACCATTAATTTCCAATATTTCATCATTGTTTTTAAAATAGTGTCACAAAAATATGAATTGTTTTCTTTGAGAAAGGACTTATGCAATATTTAAATTATGTTTCAGACCAACAACCAATCCACTAAAGAATTGTAATTGTAACTTCATTTATATAGCACCATATTCATAGCATCTGAGGCGCCTTTTGTAACCATATATATGGCACTCCTTCCCGAGGGCGCTGGTGGCAATGCAAGATGGATTTCGAACAGGACACATTATGACTGATGCATTACCGACCTATGCAGGCACATAACCCATTCGGCTAACCTGAACGCCAGGTTAAGCTTAATTAAGGTTTAGTAAAATAATGCCTATTGATGAACTAGGAATCTTTGAAAGCTATATTGAAGCAATGCAATAGCTTCTAGACATCAGCATAACAGTCTCAGAAATTAAGCTTAAATGTTATTATGCATTTTATCTTTAAAAGGGTATCTTTTAATTTAAAAAATCTAACATAAAATCCAACTAGAATAAATTCTATAATTATAATTTTCATGGCCTTTTCTTTGGAATACATTCTTTAATAATGATGACAATAACAACATTTTGCTGTACTCAACTTTGGTTCAAGTAAATAGTGAAATGAAGAAATACAGTTACATGGCCTTTACAAACATAGCTCTTAGCATACAACAGATGTTTTCCACAGCAAAACAGTCATTAGTTTTGATCTCCTAAGCAGAACAATTCATAACAAGAAATAGAGATGTGTGCAAGTCAAATATGTGATTCATAAAACTAGAGTCTATGATGTGTAATTACCATTTTTAGGAACAAAATTTCATATATTTGGCATTGTTTCTAAAAAAAATTAAACACTATGAAACAGTAACAAAAAATAAATATTGCAAATTGCATAATTTAATTTAATTACATGTAAAATTTCCTATTCTTATGCATATCATTCATGAAGGCAAATGCTCAATATTATTTAATGTAATCATCAAATAAGTTTTAAAAATACTTTATTTTATTATTATTATTTGGGCATAATTTATTTTAAAATTGCCACCGATTTTCATGATAAGCATACATTTTGTTTTTTGAACGTGAAACATGAGAATATTTTCAATTAAAAACAAAACCAGTCCATAATTACAATAATTAAATAAACCTGTAATAATAATTTCATTGCAAAATACATTATGTAAGTTGATCATCTAAAAATGAAGCAAAAAATTGAGCCTCTGCACGAAACAAATAACAATTTGAAGCTCAGGTTGC
Source organism: Whitmania pigra (assembly GCA_021613335.1). Lineage (NCBI taxonomy): Eukaryota > Metazoa > Annelida > Clitellata > Hirudinida > Haemopidae > Whitmania > Whitmania pigra. The sequence goes on from JAJTWR010000308.1 coordinate 1,978,046, forward strand.
AAGCAAGAAAGCAGATATAAAATTGACCTGTTTTACTGAACGGCATCTCGAATCTGCAATCAAGTAACAGGTAGTGGCCGGTAGGAGACTGGGTACCGACAGTTTCCCCACTCTTTAAGACGAGCTCGGTGTCTATCGATATCCACTGACCGTCACCATCCTGAGTCACGTTCAATTTGAACAAATTAGTTTATAATTAGGTATTAGAATTTGTTTCAATACTAGTTAGCTACTATTTTTTATTGAAAAATTGAGCAGACATACCTTGTTGGATATTCTGACATTGGCTAGAGGCAACCAATGAGTGCCAAGCAATTTGTCCCAAAGCATTCCTTTGTTCCACAACTCAATGACCAGACCAGTATCCAGCCTCATTGTCTCACTGGAAAAAAAAGTGACTTACTCATAATGTCAAAGAATAAGGACTTACAACAAGATGATAACCATGATAACAACTATTTTGAAGAAACCATATCCTGATGCATGAAAATATATCTAACAACAATCCAAAAATCAGGAAATTTGTTTTTTAATTTATTTGTAAAGACTGCAACAGATGTCATTAATATAAATTTTAGTTTAAAATTTCAAATTCCTTAAAATATCAAATCACTTTAAATTATTTATTCAAATTTTCATGCATTCATCAACAGTTTTAATAAATAAAGCCATCCAAAAGTGAATATTGTCATTATGAAATCTCAAAAAAATAGAAAAAAAGATCCCTATAAGAATAGGCAAATCAACTACTAAATGTTTTTTCACATTTTCTATAGATACACTCTTGTGTGAGCACAATTATTTGATAAAATTAACATCTCATAAAAGCAGAATGCAACTCACAATACAAAATCCTGCTCCCAAACTGGATTGTTTCCCTTGACTGGCACAGTAGTTGACTTCACACTTTGTAGTTTCAGAGTCACATAAGTGTGAAATCTATCTGTTTGATGGTTATTTAACTATGTGAATAGCAATCAAAATTGTATTTATATTTGTTTTACAATTTCTTGTAATTTTGTAACCACATGCAACTATGCACACATTCCCTTGCGCAATGAAATAACACAAACTTATAATTGTTAACTTTTTAAGAATTGTGTATATTAGCTATTACAGACAACACTTACCAGGAGGTCCTGAGAATTTTCCCTTTTTGACTATGTAAGTAAATAGATCTAATTTAGTTCAAACAATCAGGAGGAATTCAAAATTTGGCGATGCGTTTATAAATATTATTAAGCGCGCCAAGCTACTGAAGCGTCTACGATCTCTCTTCCTCGGATTACTCCACGAATTCAATAAAGAAACAAAAAACTTACCACAAGCACACAATAATGACATATTTAACTATTAACTACAGGGATTTAACATCTTGCTGGTATTACATTTCCTTCGCAGAACGAAGTCATTCTAAAAAAAAGTAACATAATCCAGTTTTTTGACGTTCACAAAAGCATCGATTCGTCCGAGAAGCCATATTTGTTGTGGAGTCCATGAGACAAACCTTCCCACAACTCCATTATCATAGATCGCTAGACGAATCAGATCTTCTTGCAGTAGAGATGAGGACCAGTGCGATACATATTCATTAGAAGGTACAGCAGCAGCCTCTGCCATCACTTTCAGCAAATTTCGTGCATCATTATCATCCCTAGCTTATATATGTAAGCACAGGATGCGATATTAATGTCGATTATATCACGATAGTTGCTCTATTTTAATGAACGTGTCGTTGATAAGGTAGTTATGTTATCACTTGATACCTGAGCAAATTGCCAAATCACTCCTTCCATTAACATATAAATAAAATACACATACTTAGTATTGGATAGTAATGTATATATACACACTGAGCTACAAAATTGGATCAAGTTTGCCAAAACACAAATTTTTTTCCCCCATAAGAATAGTATAGATGGTATATAAACAAATTAGTGTCGCGGGGCAGAACATTAATTGTGCATTGATGCAATTTAGATTGAATAGTTAAAGACTTTTGTGAGAACTATAAGTATCATATTGTTGAGAAAAGTTCAAGACTTGATAATATATTGCTATTGCGTGTTATTATTAGATAAATTCATTTTTATAACCCCAAAGTTGTCACTATTTTAAAGAAAGGAAACTCTTAAACTTCTTTTCCTCTCCTCATCATGCTCTGAATTTGCTGAATTGATTCTAATTACCACCATCCAATGCTGCCGGTAATTTTAAGCAAAGCGCACTTAATCATACACTTGTTCGATCTCATTATTTTGGACGAATTGGTTAAATCAGATTTTATACAAATAATAAAACAATATAGGGTAATGAAGAACTACTAATGTGTCGCTGACCTCATTTCGACTGATAAAATTCTCATCAGAAAAATCTGCAGCTTGATGGCCCTTGAATGTTTAAATGAATTTAGCAAACTGCACAAGCATTTCTGAGGCACAAATAATAATTGTTTAACGTTCGTTGAATAGCTAGATGATTAGGACGGGATTCGAATCCACGTCGCCATCGTAAGAGGCGAAGTCTTAACAATTAGACCGTGCGGGCACACGTTTCGAAGCACTTTGATGACTTTGGGGTTTGTGAAAAAACAAATTTTTAGTCTTTCACATGTTGGTGAAAAAACGCCGTAATTCATTCATTCGCAATCATCTTATCTCGATCAAAAGTACCGCCCGACATTAAATTGTCGTGACAGAACTTCAAGATAGTTGAAGGCGGGCTTTTGTTAGAACTAACTTTTCATTCAATGGCTTCGACTGCTTCTGTAGTGGCGGATCTAGAACACTTTGGTGGGGGACACACATTAGAACCAATAGGCAAATTTATGGGATGGGGTATAGCTGCTAAAAGGTTTATGCAAAGTTAAGTTATTGAAATAATTAAAAAATTGCCGATATTTTAAACTTTTCTTTTACTTATATTTTATATTTTAGGAGGGCCATCTCCCTCTCCCTAAATCCTCCACTGCTTCTACACAGATAGGTAGAACCCTTTTTGGAAGGGTTTGAAATCAAAATCGCCAGACAAAATATAGTTTAAAATCAAAATCATGTAAAGTGAAATAAAACTTAAGAAAAATAAATTGAAAATCATTTGACTTAATATAATATCCATCACTTCTGCAAATGTTAAAAGTGAGATTCTCTCTCATGGGGTATATTATGGCCTGGAGAGGTGTCCCAGTCTGTTTTAGACCCCTGAGTTTAGTTTAGCTTAGGACACATTATCCCACACAGGCATTGACGTAGCTCATTTCAGTGGGTGACACCAAAATCTCTATATTTTTGATACATTAAAGTGCCACTCCAAATTAAGTTTTTTAAATTTCATGTGCCCAGCCCACCATCGAATGTGTTCGTAATGCACAAAAAAGAGACATGCAAAATTCTCGATACATAACTTTATAATTATTTTTTCTTACATTTCTCTCTATTGACTGATTGTCCAGTTTACACCTCCAGACATTTTTAGAACTAAAAAAATAAACAGAATAGTTGCAGCTTGTTATCACTCAGACAAACTCAGTAAGGGTGAATTGGGTTCGGCGACATAAAAATATCGCCATAACCGATGAGAAAATGATAAGACAAAGGAGTAATTTGGCGGTTCCACTTCAAAACCTCCACATAGGGTCGGCGGGTTAACCGAGGTCTAGATAAATTGGTTCCGCTGTATTCTGTTGATATTTACTGGTCGCTCAACGCTAACAAAGTTTTATATGATTAGGTTGAATTGTTGACCAACAATTACTTCAAAAATAATCAATGGTTCAAAACAATCACTTTAATTCAGTTACATAAAATGTCATGTTTTATTCAATGTTATATTGTTTTCCATTATTTGTATGGCATGTTGGAAAACATAGCGTCTAAGATCTTTGTTGCTGCAGCAAACAGGCGGACTTGTTAAGATTTGCCGTGGAAATGTTTCCCTACCACCTACAACAGGAACTGTTTCTGTTCCTCTTGAATTGTTAGAACCCCGTTGAACTCTTGATTTGAGGTCGTTCCTCGCTCTATTGCATCAGCGATGACTTTCAAAACTCTCACTTTCTGTTGACCAACAATGTAGTCTTTGTCATTCCACATATCAGGACTGATGGCCATGAATTATTTGTTTTGTATTCCAGCAGCCTGCTTGTTGAGATATGAAATCAGCTGCTTCCGTGATATTATGGACCTGAATGCTGAGTGCCACAACCATGACTGACTTCATTTCTGAGTCAAAGAACGCTAAACTGATTAGGACTTTACTTAAATGTGTCATGTGTTACATGTGTCCAGATAAGGACTTCACTGCAGTATTAGCTTCAGCTTCATTTATTTTTTCTGGACTGAAACTCACTTAGTTAATGCTGAATAAAGCGACTAAGGTCAACCCTAACTCACATTTGGGCAGATGCAATGAAATCTACATCCAGTCCACTTTCATACCTAGACTTGTCAAGTCTGTTCCAATACTCACTGAATCTCTGAAACAACATCTTGTTTGGTTTACTAGATGGTCCCATCAGTATTTCAAACGTTTGCAACAATTATTTTTATAACGTGATGCGTGCATGCCTGATCAGATTTCGTTCGAGATTCTTTCCAGAACTAGGCATGCACCCGCTTGAGCTCTCGCTTTGCTGGCACTACTCTAAAAAATCATGAACTTGATCTGGTTAACTAGATTCCGATCCTGGATTAGATTAAACACCACAGATGCTTTTGCCTTTCCAGTTCTATTTGGCAATTTTGGTATCCCAACAATTTCACTATTTGAACTTTGTTTCTTTGACATCAAAACAATTTTACCATTCCATTTAATTGTGAACTTGGATCAAAGGATGCTCAAATTATTATGATACTATTTGGCATCAGATAATATTAATTTATACAGTTATGTAATATATAGTGTTAAAATGCTTAATCAACTTTCCTTTTAGTTCGTTGATGCAAATTGAAAAAAAAATCAATTTTACGAATTTTCAAATATTGAAAATGTTGACCTCATTGAGAGACCAACAAATTTAAATATATTTAAATGAAATTAGGCACAGTTACAATATGTCATAAAATGAACAACTACTGAACAGCTTTAAACGGTCCCCATCTATAAGCTGAAAACTTTTTTTTTTTGGCAGATTTGTGGGCCATCACCAACCAATTTGAGGTTTATGATGAAAGTCTTAAAGGTTAATGTCATGAATTTCCTCACCGGGCGACGCTAACCCTAGCGACGCCGAGGCCAGCAGGTATAGTTTAGCCTGGGAAAATCCTGGTGTCAGAACAAATTTATGAATGAGTGCGGACTTATGTTCAGTTACTTGGAATCGTAGATGCGGAAGATGATTTCAGCAGGGATAATTGCAAGGACTCAAAATTTTTGTTTTAGAATTCGAAAAATCATAATTTTTGTATAAAGATGTTAATGCGTTCTTTGTAACAGTCCACTTTCTTTCCTAAAGCAGTAATCGATATAAACTGTTCGTGCAGATGCAAAACAATAAAAATATGCAGTTTTGTTGTGAGTTTGAGCGTCTGGTTAACAAGCGATGGTCTTAGATGGTACTGCTCAGAGCAGTCAAAAATCGCTTACAAGCAATAGTATATTCTGACGATGTAGCAGCTACAGAAGCTAGGGATTTATCTGCAAACATTCGACGCTGAAAGTTTTGTACCATTCTAACCAGCATGGATAAAATCCTGTCAGCTGTCATTTCAGGAGTCGCCGCAGACTCAGAGACCACCGGGGTTCGACGATAGAGCTTATTCCCAAATGCCATTGACCACCGAGGCACTTCTCAGACGAGAATTAAGTAATTTTTTGCCAATTCTCAAGTCTCCATTTTCCAATTTGGTTTTCCTTGCCCTCCTAGCGCTTCTGTACATAGACCAACGTACATGACCGCCGCGTCGATTCCGCGGGGAATTTAACTTTTAAATGCTACATCAAAAGAAAAACAACTTACCAACGACGAAACAGACGTCCCAATCGTTTATTTGGAATAAAACGGTGATTTCCATCCGTTAGATCTTCGCTGTAGCTGCAACTCTCTATGCCACTACATTCAAGATATTTTTGTACTGACATAAATATATAATTGAACAAATATGGAGATGCAAATCCCAATATCATACCTCTCCATTAGTGTTTTAACAACAGTTCAATCAGCCCAACGCAAGTAAATCAGCTTCGAACATACCATAATCAGAACAAAACTAAGTTTAAGTCAGGCTAAATGGCTTCACAAAATGATCAGATGACTTTACACTAAAGAAAATTGACAAGCAAACAATCGTCATTCAGATTGCCTTCTTTGAAAACAGAATTACGTCAACAGCTTTGGCCTGCCCTAACACTATCCTGTGTAATACTCAGACATGAGATTGAAGACATTTCATTCCAAGTCGATGTTGAGGGAAATTCAATTGCACTGCCCATTCAATCAGAAAAGCTCACAATGACTTTGCCAAACCAACATCGTGCACATCTAAAACAGATGGCCAGAGCAGATAATCAGATACAAATCAGGTTGACATCATCAACTGAAAACTCCCATGATCAGTTGGGCCCTATCATAGACATCACATCTCGAGTAAGACCTTAGACGTAGCACTCACCATAAAGTCTTACAAATAAATTAATTTTGCACACATGTACAAGTTGTACGAATAACTGTTAGGAAAGCAATTAAATTTTAAAGCCAAAACAACAGTAACATTATTATTAATCCACAATCCACCACCAATGAAGAAGTATTTCTAATCTACATGTTCATCTCTGTACAACTCTCAAGGGTTGGTTCACCTTTTCCACCTCGATTTCAATCCACTTTGACACTACTATAAATCTTGGTAACAAACCAGAAGCAGGCAAAGAAGCCAATGGTTCCTAAAAAAACAAAATAATGGTTCCAACAGTTATTTGGCTTATTTTTTTTACATTCTAATAAGCAGTCAGTCTGAAAATAAATATTTGACGATTCAAACAGCAATTAATCTATGAACATTAACAAGAATACTAAAAAAATTAGTTTGTCACTAACCAGTCAACAGGAAACAGAGGAAGGTCATGATGTAAGAGTAACCAAAGTAAATGAAAGCACTTGCAAAACCTTCCATCTCAAGTCTGGTGACATAGTAGTAGATGCAGTAGAGAAAGAAGTAGAATGCTGTCGAACCACTGGTCAGAAAAGACCTCCACCACCAATGGTAATCCTGCAAACATCATGATAAGGATAAAAATCTATTATTTTAGACAAAATTAACTAAATTTAACAAAAGCAAACCTCAGCACACAGATGGAAATAACAAAGAAGTATGGTAGTTTCAGAGCAGGTGATGATGAGTATGATAAAGACCAGAAAGAGGAAACCAAACATGTAATATGTCTGGTGAGACCTGTTTAAGAGTACATGTTCGAGTGCAATCAAAAAGGTATTACAAACACTTTAAATTTAATAATAAAGAAATACTTAGAAAATCTCTAAGACTTCGGGTATATAAATTCAAAACATTTCATATAATAATTTATTAAATGAATGTTGCATGACTCAATGAATTGCTTTACATCTACACATTACAACAACATTTTCCAATGGTAAATATAGGACCTAAAAGATTAACTGAAACATTATGCCACTACCAAATGCTGTTAAGAATGAAGAAGAGTTGGATGAAGATGCATCCAAATGGTAGAATTCCACCCATAACGATTCCAGGAAGTGGTCTTGTGTAAAATGACATCTCTGGGATCTGCCTTGGAATCTGATTTGTTCTTACTGGGAGTTCAATCACCTGAGTTTCACATGTTTAGTTACATTGGAATCGAGGTTACTACCTGAAGAGCAAATATGTAAACCTGCTTCTTGAAGCCAAAGTAGGCCCCAACAAATGTCAGAGGTACAGAAATGCCAAACCAGAGAGCAAGCAGAGCAACGAGAGTGCCAAACGGGATTGCTGCGCTACTACCAAGTCCCCACAACAAGAGGTTGAGGATGAAAAAAACTCCAAAGACAATTCTAAAAATTCATTTTCTACTTTTAATGTCATTCATAGTACAACATACAATGAATTGTACTTACCCAGGACACAAGAAAGCTGTGAGAAGCACATTGCTTTTCCACTTCTCACCCCCAAATACTTCAAAAACATTTAAAATTAGGAATTCATCTTCCATTAATGGCATTCCCACCACATGAGGATTAATTTGAAGACAAAACAAAGATTTTGTAAAAAAAAATGCCTAACACTTATACACTCGAGCTGATACATAGCCAGCTGGGGTTCCAAGACAAACATAGAGCACAAGGGCACAAGTCATTAGGGCCCCTCTATTGGCAGGGGACAAGAACCCAAGACAAGCAAACACTGAAAGAAATGTTTTTGATCAACACAATTTCAACCAAAATTTCTTAATTTATGATCGTCTTTCACAGAAAAAAAAATCACTGTGCACTCACCAAGGGTGATCATAGTCATGAAAAATATCTGCACTCCACTTCCGAGGAAGACAGACAGAAGCATGCCTTTTCTGGGAGCCCTAAAAACATCGCCATGGACCAACTTCCAACCAAATTCTTCTTGGGCATCCTCCTAATGATCACAATGAACATTCTAAAACTTATTCGAGTGTAGAAAGGCATGAAGAGCATTCATAATGATAGCAAAGTACTACAAAATTAAATAGAGACAAGAACTCATGAATCACTGGTACCGAATTATCTATTTGATTGTAGCGGGCAATGTCCTTGTGAAGGGTTCTCAGCAAGATCATTGCAGTCATTCCAGTTAGGAACACCACGATGACCATTGAATTCACGATGCTGTAAATTAATTTGATTCAGATTAAACCAGTCTCTCCATAAGATTTAATACAACCCATTTATAATGATAATGACAATAATTATAATTATAATAATACAGTTGAACTCGTTTATGTCCCGGCCTAGGTGTTTGCCAAAAAGCATCAAGATAACAGGATACCAATATGACGGCAATATATTAACATGTGCTTGAAATTTCTTTATGTACGTAAACATACATGTGTGTAAATAAATGTTTTTGGTCTTTTTTTACTCAACACTGTTGCCACGATTTGTTTGCCGAATCAGCTTGCTGTAAAAATGTATGTACATGTTTGCTAAAAGACATACGTGCAACGGCAGCAAAGATTTACCAGTATACAATAAAAACCTGTCGATTCTCGATACAATCATTCATTATATTCTCATACATTGCAAACTCAAAGATCACTCACAAAGCCTGCAATTAGTTGCTGGGACCTAGAGATAACCAATGTTAAGCGGCGAATTTGACCCTCTTTTTGCTCAAGACATTATGGTTCGGCAACGAGTAAGAATTGACATAACTGATGAGAAAATGCTAAGGTAAAGAGGGAATTTGACAGTTCCACTTCAAAAATGTTGGGTTTTTTGTACAGAACTTATTAGGGTTGGAAAGTTATCCGAGATGAAGAAAATAATAATAATGAACCTGAACCACTGGATTTCAGTTCTTGGTGTTGAGTTGAGAATGTAATCCCATCTTGATGACCACTTGGTTTTCTTGTTTTCCTGGGAGATGCAAAAGCAGTTTATATCCAATGACTGTAGCATGTTTCAATAAAAAATTACTCACAACAAATTTTACGCCATATTTATACGTTATTTGAAAAGATGATTTCAGATCTGTATCGACGACCATGGGAGAATTGTCATTCTTTGAATAGTCGATGCTGTGAACGGATCGATAAAATCGGAAAAATCAGTTTCTTTTGTGGAGACAGCAAATTAAATGAAAGGAATAACCTGTTGAGTTCAATGGATGCTCCTACCAATCTTCCTGAGCCACTGGGTAGATTGTTATCTTCGCTCGGATGATACTCAATGGTTATTTTGACATAATTGAAGATGTAGTGCTTGCCTTGCTTCACCTCAAAAGTCTACAAAATTCAGGGAAGCATTTACATTTATTACCAAAACTTATCAATGTTTAACAAACCATTAACAGACCTTTGTGCCACATTCATTGCCCCTTCCATCCTTTCTCACAAAGCATCCTATGGGAAAGCTAGGTAAACATTCTTTCTTTTCAAGAGCACTGGCTTTGTCGAGATACCAAGTAACAGGCATATTGTCAATGATCCTACATGGAAATCATAAGTTATGTTAATACATTTATGAATAGTGGAAACAATACTTTATAAATAAATGTTAAAAATTAAATGTCTGTTAAATTGCTGAGCAGACAGTAAACTCTAACCAGTGATGGTGGTAATTCTTTTCAATTCCATCCGCAAGTATTTGGAGTTTCTTTTTATCAGTAACTGCGTCTTTCGAGTAATTTTTAATACATGCCGTCCTGTCTTCAAAGTCTTGTCCAAAATCAAACTGAAATAGAAAAATAATAAAAATAAAAGAATAATGTGTGGTTATTCAAGAGTTGTGCTCGTACTTTGAATGCTGATGGTCGAATACGTTCTCCAAAGACCACTTGACCCAAGTTTTCGACCACCCCAGAATCATCATTGTTTGTACAGAAATCAAAACTGAAACATTTAAATGTAAATTACAAAATATTTAGAAATTTTAAGAAGGATGAGCTTAATTTTACGACATTACCTTGAAGGTGAATTTATGATTTGATCCTGACTAATTCATTGCAATGCATATCTAAACTTCCATGTTCTCAAATACCCCATAACCTTTACATGTATTCCTCAAACATGTCTGATAGTAAATGTAATCAAATCATGTAAGGCAAACCTAATTCAGGCTCATCTTGATTTATAATCAACACAAGGGTGGTTAATTATAATTAGTTAATAATATTATTGAGGATGTCTGATTATTTTCGTGAACAAGCTCTAAGAAAGCTGTGTGAAGCTACTACAAGGCATTTATTTTTAGGAAATAAATCAATTTCTAGACATCATTCGATGATTTTTAGCAAGACATAAAAAAGCAATCTTATTGAAACAACCACGGTCATCACTTGATATTTAACAAGACATCCTGACATGGATTTCAATATCATACTTATAATAAAACAATTACAATTCCAAATACTTTGGAATATCCTTTTGAAAATTCTACAGCAGTTTTAATTATGCTATAGCATACTCTTTTATGATTTATGACCATCAAGAATGTCAACAGATCCTTGTTTATAGTCTATTTCCCATATTTATTTTGAATGAAACTACAGCTAAGTGCCACCGGGCCTTCATAATTCCTACCTCTACATTATGAGCAAATGTATTATAGTATTATTGTTGAACTACTTGACAAAACCTTTAATCTTAATTGCCATAATTCAAAAAATCACTTTCCAATGTTATTAATGAAATCAAAATATCAATAAAACTGAAGAATAATTCAGTAAATAATAAAACAATGTTTTGATCTAGAATACTCACTGATTGTATTCATATGGTATTGCAGTGTCAATTGAGTTTAGTCGATTCACAAAAACTTTTACTTCTTTCTACAATAAAAAATGCTTTTGTTTGAAAACATGGTCATTGAAAGTCCTGAATATCAAACAATTGAGGCATTCAAAAGCAAAATTAACATGCCAATAACTACAATTGCAGGTCAGGCAAATCTGTTTGTATACAACTATTGCAAAACTAAAAACTTAAACACAAATTTTGTACTTCACATGTTTATGATGCAAAAATTGAACCCATAAAAAGACAAATTTAGTTATTATTTAAGGATATTGATAATACATAATGAACCTAGATGTTTGGTTCAAAAAATAAAATTTAATCTATTTAAATTAGCTACAAAAGATAAATTCAGAACGGTCATTATCTCCCCTTACGAAATATGTATCATTTATATAATTTCTATGTTTACGAGACTCAAATTTTTGCGAAAAACCGGACCCCCCCCCTCACCGCTGCCGACCGCCGCTAGAGTCACCGACATTTTAACTCAGTCAACCCAGTTGCAATAGTTACCGAAACATTTGAATGGATAGCTCTCGGATCATTTTAATAAAAAATAAATTACAATGATGATATTACCAATGATTACATTTAAGGCTTAAAAACTTACTTCACAGGAAACTCCAGTATTTCCTTGATCAGCATTACCTGGGCAGAAATTTACGGGTGCCAAGCCGGGTAGGTAAAACGAGCTCACGATATAAATATTTAAACAATAAAATACGTATATGAAACGTTTGATGGACATGTCAAGAAACCACTATACGCGAGCGCAGCCCAAATAATCGGTCGAATTACATCGGCGTTCAATGAACGAAGATGTCGTGGAGACATCTCAAGCGCATTTAATATCGTAGAGATGTCTAATAATGTATAATAAATTTTGTAAATAAAAAAACTAAGAACTGGTAAAAATGTTTAATAATAAACAATTTTATGTTAACTATTATTTGAATGAGTACGTTAAGGGGATGTCCGTCAAGGCTGGAAAAGACTACATTAAGTGTTTTATATTACTTTAAAAAAATTATTGTTTATTGCAATTTAAAATTTTTTTTATTGTTTAATAAATTAATAAACTAATAGGAAATTTGGATGCAAAGAACCGTTGAGTATTTCCTTTACTAACGAGCGATAAAACAGTTTTAATTTCAGAAGTCGTCGCTTTTATACACGTTTATGTTTATAAAATAAAATGAGTCGAAGAAGATTTGAGCAAATAAGACGCGACTTTTTAGATATCATCCCTCCAATGAATGAAGACTTTATATTATTCATGCATTATATGGAAAGTGCTTATTTTGCACTACTCTTAACTTAGCCATGGCATTTTTTACATCTTTGATCTCTGACAAGTTATCCCATCTTGTACACACCCATTTCAATACCCATCTTTGATCTCTTTGTCAAAACAAGATTTTGACTTTTCATCAAGTGCCCCACTTTTTATATCTGCCATTTTAGCTTTTTTGAAATTTTATTATATGACAAAAAAAATGCAAAAAAAGTTCTGAATGATACCAGTACAAAACATAAAAATTAAAAAAAAAAACAACTGGTATTATTCAATTTGTGAGACATTTTTCGTTGTGTTTTTATTACCATTTTTGTGATACATAAAATAAACATATCTTGGAGGTCGGAGGTTTTATTAGGCCTCTTGGTAGGTACCGTGGTGTGGTGCATGGTCGAGGCCACCCCTGTCCCATTGACTTAAATTTGCACCCCTTTCCTCTGGTCCCAGGACAGGTCCACCTTCTGCCACTTCCCAGGTTTTATTTTGTCCGTGGTCACTTCCCAGACTTCGTTCCCCATTTGGAACCGAGTCAAGTACTGGAAAAATGCAAACAAGTTTTCGAGGCTTATAATTTTGTTTATATTATTGTGTATATTATTGTCATATTATCACAATATAAGTTGATGCTAAAGACTGAATAAAAAGAAATTCAGCAAAATGAGAGCATTTTGTAGTCTCTTGCTGAGACTTTTTGTCCACCTCTTTAGCTGAGTTTGATTTTGATTAAAATTATAATGATGATAATAATGATTACCCCTGAGAATGTAATCAAAGGCCATCAGATAATCTCTGTGTCTCTGCCAAACCTCCAACTGATCTACAAGACCACTGGCATTGTGAAGGGGGGTGTCCCTGGCGTTTGCATACCCCACAATGAAGTTGCCTTTTGAACCCCTCCTGGTTGAGAGATTGGCTGGGGTTAGATGTCTTCCAACAAGCTCATTGTTCATGTATAGCTGAGAAAAAGTGTAAAAAAAATGGCCAATATAATACATTAATTAATACAATATATATAAGTATATCATACATACTCTGATCCATGCTGATCTGCAGACGCTGTGGCGTTCCTAGAGTAACGACAGAGTAATGGCATGACCTCTCCGGGTTGGTGTCGTCGAGGCTGGCACGGGGGACGGTGTTGGTGGAGGCGATCAGCTGTTGGTCAATGAAGAGCTTGAGGCCAGTGCTCTTGTGCCACTCGATTTCCAGGAACTGCCATTCGTTCGGTCGGATCTTGTTGGTTTCCATGCGCCATTCGTGAGCCGTCGTCTTGGCCGTTATGCTTGTCTTGCTGTTCTCTACCTGCCTCAATTTGATCTCCCTCAGAGCGAATATGCCAGACCTATGCCCATGTGGCTTCTTCATGCCAAAGGTGGCAGGAGCACTTTTTGGCCAGCTGCTTCAGGGAGCCTTTCCTCCTGTTGACTTCCTAGTGGTCTGCTTAGTGCAAGCCATTTCCAGCAAGCTTCCATGATAAAAGATAAGAAAGAAGCAAAGGGAGCCTCAGAACACCAACCTCGACCTCCAAATGGTGTTTTTTTCATGTATCACAAAAATTGTAATAAAAACACAACAAAATAGTCTCAAAAATTGAATGATACCAGTATTTTTTTTTAATTTTTATAGTTTGCACTGGCATCATTTAAAACTTTTTTTAAATCTTTTTTTGTCACACATAAATAAAAAAATGGACAAGCCTGGAGGACCTACTCAAGCCCTCTGGTGAAGGACATGTGGAACCAGGTGTGTTTGGAGATGAATTTATTAAGTCACATTAATTTAGTAAAAGGAAATTAACGAATTGACTAATCAGGAATGTAAATTATATAACTAACGAGGTAATTATTTTTCCAATCAGGTTGATCTGTCCTGGCATCCAGCTGACGGACTGACCATGTATGTCAACAATGTCAAGGTCGACGAGAGTCTGATTGATATCGGTATTTGAGATATTGGTATCTGAGTAATACGGACATGACCCGAGAAAATTATACAAATGTGCTCATGGATGACCTTGAGCTACATGAAGCCTGGAGAGATTGGCTCATTGCATTCTTGATCAATCCAGGTCATACCAAGCTCACCAATAAAACTTTTCAATTTTCTGTAATCTTATTTTGTCCTTTCAATTGCATTCTGCATTCTATGAATTAACTGCTTTAACTAAATATCGCATAGCATGCTTTATGCAATCAGTATGATACTGTGTTCAGTTCTATGGTAACATGTGTAACTTTATCAATAACCATTATGACCACTGTATACATTAATCAATAATCATTATGACCATTATATTCATTAATTAATAACTGTTTGTCCAATTATATCCCTTAATCAATTACTAATAATATGCCAAATAGAGGAAGACCAGAGACTCATATCAATGCAAACCATCCGCACAACCACCACTCCTCGCCCGGGCTACTCGGACAAAAAGTGGACTCTCTTCGATGGAAGATCCTCCATACATTTTGACGGTTCCCACCTCTACGACAACTTCGGAAACACCAACGAGATTCATTCGCTTCCAGACGAACAGACTGGACTGACTTCTGTGGTACAAGGACGAGCCCGGAAACCAGGGGCATCTATCTCTGAAGGTAACATGGAATATTTCCATTTTAGCTTTTTCCTTACAATGTTAGCTGTAATAACTGTTAATAATTAATAATGAAATTATATGAATAATTATTAGTAATGAAATTATAGCGTAATTTAAAATATTGTAAATTAACGACCTGAAGTTTCTTCTGAATTCCAAGACGGACATCTTTATTTCATAACCAACATTACTCAAGGAACACGCAGAGGACAATCAGCATTCAAAATTTCCACCAGCAACGGACTAAATGGCGGCAGGTGGCACGAACATCTCATCAATCAGAGAAACGGAATGGTTGAGTAAAATTGCAGAGATGCGTTTTATTCATTGCTTGCCTATTATTTTCTCATTAATCATCCTGAATCAATGAGTTGATATTATGATTTAGGCGGCTATTATTATTGTAGTTATTATCATCATCATTATAATTTTTATCATTGTTATTATCATTGACCTCGTCCAGGTGTACGTCAGGAATCCGAACTCTCCCAGCATCATTGTCTGACAACATGACGACCACTTCGGTCAGGCACACCGACGAAACGATGCCGAGGACCGCCTCTCCCAAAGGGGGGCCACTTTTACCCAGAACTCCGTCATTTGGGTGCCCATGCAGAGGGAGACAAAGGAAGTGGAATTTGAATTTAAGACTTCTCATCGTTCTGCTCGGACAAAATAGTCCCGACAACTTCAGGTGAGCCTCGACTGATTTATTATCTATTTCTTTAGGAAAATTAGTTTTTAACCCATTATTAACATTAATGTGTTTTCAGTGTGCAGTTGTATGAGGGGAAATTGTACCTGATGATAAGCCCGTCCAGGTATCCGTTCCACACATCGCCTGTTAAACTGAACGACCTTCAGCTGCATCAAGTGAAGGTCGACCTGCCAAACGATCGAACGCTGAGACCTTCAATGAAGCTTCCACTTTGGTGATAACCTTCTCGTCGGGGATACAAAGAGGGCGCAGAACTGCCATGGAAAGTACTGAACAGGGGCTCAGACCTTTACTGCAGGGGGTGCCTGTGGGGCCTGAGAACAAACTCTGAAGGGTTGTTCGACCTGGCTGATGTCGCCAGAAGAGCACCCAGAGATATGGGTCTGAGGTCTGGATGTCTTGCTGCAAGCCTCAAGTGCGAGAAATCTCCTTGCAAGCACAGAACCTGCAGAAACCTGTGGAATGATTACTTCGCAAACCTCGTACCATGGCAGGCAGTGTGAATCGGGCGAGTCGTCTTCCTCTCAGATGCCCGAGTGTCAAACTTCAAACGGCGATGAATACATCTCCCTCAGTTACTCCCCAACTCAAATGACATCTCAATGAGGTTCAAAACACAAGAACAATGGTTTCTTGCTGTCGACATCGAACGATCAGAATCAAGAGTTTCTGAAGGTACTCATCAAGGATGGTCGAGGGAAGGTGGAAATGAACCTCAGAGGACAGACTTTCATGACCTTGTAACTAGTTTAATAATAATGATAATAATGTGTTTATTTTCCTCTCATCCAGCCATCTAGTATTAATTTTCTTGTAATGGTTCCTTAAATCCTTGGTTTCAAATTGTATTCAATTGTATAAATACGAAATAAAACTAATGCTCCATCCATGCACACTGAAGATATATACCAGCAGCAAAGATGTCTTCAATCTCATAATATACAATAATAATAATGAAAATGATAACAATAATAGCAATAATATTAAAAATAAATATTCATATCAAATATTCAACATATGATTTTTTGATATGATTTCATATAAGCATTTTTTAATTATAACGATGATGGTGGTGATGATGATGGTGATAAGTGCATTTGTACAATGCCACCATTTTTTTTATTCAAATTTTAAAGGTTAATAAAAATTATCTGCTCAGGTGATTTTTATGGACTGCAAGACTGAGTGACAACGAGTGGCACACCGTCCAGGTGAAGAGACGAGCAGACGCTGTCGAGACAAGTGTTCAGGTGAGTTGAAAATTTGTTTGACACTTTTGAAGATTTGTTGACTCTGAGTGTTAATTTATTTTTTAAAAGAACAATTAGAAATTTTTAAAGTGTTGGCTTTTCTTATATGTCATGTTGAGCAAAAAAATGTAACAGCAGTTATGCAACAAAGTCTAACTAAACCTCATTTTATATCCATCCAAATTTGTTATTTTTTTTTTATATTATTTTGTTTATGTTACTGCTCTTTAATTTATTATTAAAAAATTTTAAATTTCATTTATTTATCTAACACCATTATTCTATCATTGCTTACTTATTTCATTAATTTTCTAAATTCCATTTATTTATCTAACACCATCAACTCCTCATTATTAATAAAGTTAAATATTTACTTTTCTCTCACATGAAAAAGTTGAGCTGTCAGGCATCAACTTCGACCTGAGCGTCAACAAAATCTTCATCGGCAAAAGAGCATCGGACGACTACTCTCCTTCCTCCAGAGAATCTTTTGCAGGTAGTCTCCAGAACATCATCATCAACGACCGCAACTCCTCGATGACCTTCAGTCCGGAGCGCCTGGAATCTCTTTCGACTCGAATGTTCAGATCACCAAGTCGGAGCTGGAGAATGCCATTGTGTTTTCTACCACGTTCAGAGAGAACAGGCGTCGTACCTTGAACTGCCTTCTTTAAAGGTGACATTTTAAAAAGATCTAACTAGTGACAGGTGGGGCGTGCAGGTTAGCCGAATGGGTTACGTGCCTGCATACGGCGGTAATGGCAACAGTCGTAATGTGTCGTGTTCGAAACCCAGCCTGCACTGCCGCCAGCGTCCCTGGGAAGGAGCGCTATATAAATGGTTACAAGAAGCGCCTCTGACGCTATGCATATGGCGCTATATAAATGAAGTTACAATTACAAACTCATATCAACTACATTTAACCGCCTCTTCCTACTTCAGAGCATCCACGGAACGGTGATGGAACTCCTGTTCAAAACCTCAGACCCCATCGGTGTGATCCTGTACAATGGCTCACCACCCTCTTCACCGTCCGAAGACTACTTTGCACTTGAAAACGTCAACGGGAGCATAATAGTTCTCGTCAATGATAAGCCAGTCGTGTTCAAGGGCAACTTTGCCGACGGACACTGGCACTCTGTGGAGTTGAAGCCAGATCCTTCAGCCCAAGACACCCTACAGATCACCCTCGATGGGAGCAGGAAGTTGGCCAAACTCGCCCTGTCGAGGAGTTACTCGGAATTGTACGGGGACTTGTTTGTCGGAGGTGTGCCCGACAACGTGCTGCTGTCGAGAGAGATTGCTTCGAAGAAGAAAGGTTACACAGGGTGCCTGGCCAGTTATTTGGTCAATGGGAGGGTCTTTGACATGATGGAGGAGTCGAAAAGGAAGACCAACTATGTCACCAATGGCTACTCAGGTGGTTGTTTTATTTTTATTCTCAAAATTGTTGCCAAAGTGGCTGCTAATTAATCACTGATTTAATTGTTTTAATTAGGTAATAATTATTTATCTTACCCTGACTATTCCCAACAGATTTGTTGTAGTTAGCATTAAGATACTTTCAGTTACTGTAACTTTAGTAATTGGTTTTGAATGATGATCTGCTGGGGGCAGGCACCCGTCATAATAGCCCGGCGACAAAATAGCCCCGTCAAAACAACAGCGTCAAAACAGCACCATCAAAACATAAAACACATTTCACTTAATCAAATTTGAAATCACTTATCGGTTAGTGTCTTCAACTCATATAAATTTTTTTTTTATAAAGATACATTGACAGGGATGTTTTGACGGGGCTATTTTGGCGGGTCACTGCTGGGGGCAAACAAATTAGTTGCTTTCAAAATATTTCTCGTGGAGCTCATTGATGCTTTTGTTATACAGAAGTATTGTTTTCAGACACGAAAACCTTCTGCTCTGCGAACGTCTGCTAGCACTTTGTCGTCTGCTCGGAAACCGTCAACAACTTGCACTGCGACTGTAATAACATGGCCTCCTTCATAGGACACTACTGTAAATCTGGTCAAAGATGAGTTTAAACTCTTCTGATTCACTTGGTGATAATGACGATTAAGATGATTATAATATGATGAAGTTACTATCATCATCAGTAATTTCAATTTCATCTTCACTCACAACACCCATTAACCCAACAGAGTCCGAGGGCTTCAGGTTTGGCATGCAGAGGGGATCGGGAGTGGCCATCCATAGGATCGAACCACCAGTGACCATTTCGGAGGATGAATTGGCATTTGGGTTCATGACCTGGAGGGAGAATGGAACCCTGGTGAGGGTGGATGGAATCAACTCAGAAGAAGAACTAGTTGAGGCCAGAATGGTTGGTAAAGTTGGTTAAATTTATTGATTATTGAAATTATTTAACTACATGTAATTAACTAAAAATGATAATACATGATAATATTGATTGATGTTGTGAGTAATTTATACAACATTAATAATAATCACATTTACTTATTATTATTATTATTATTATGCATTGTAATTAAATTTTCGTTATCACAAATTAACACTAATCGTGTGGTACTAAACAGACATTTAGTTTATGTATTAAACAAACCATTTAGTTTAAAAATCACCTGCCCTTCAATCAAAAATCTCATGATTATGATTCCCGCTCAGGACAAGGGAAGTGTGGCATTGTACTACAATGGAGTGAAAACACTAATGGAGGAGAGGAAACCATTCACTCATTCGCGTTCAAGAGGAGCGGTGGGTCAGCCACTCTCAGGGTGGATGACCTGTCTACTCAGGATATAACCAGTTGGTTGTTATGAATATTCATGAGGCTGAATGTTTAACTGTGGTAGATGCTTAAATCAATATTATTATCGATAACACAATATCAATAACACAATGCAATAATACATTTCAATAATACAATACATTACATGTAATAGATGTGGTAGGTTATTGTGGTAGATGCTTTGTTTATTGTAATGGTTATATTAATTATTATATGTTATAGTTATCATTAGTTATCATCATAATCATTGCTGGTGTTATTATTATTACTACTATTATTAGTAGTAATTATTATTATTTCTTTAGTTCCTGCTTCTGGTTCGAGCAAGTTTGAAAACATGAATGTGTTGAAAATTGGTGGAACCACGGAGACGATATCACAGAAGGTCATCAACCCATTCGATGGAATCATTGCAGGTTAACAGCTAGATCAGTGTAAATATATACAGATTTGTCTAATTATATACAATTTTAATAAAATTTATGAATAATTTATCAATGAATTTGCTATAATAAGCTTTTCAAGCCAGATCACTAAATGAATGGATTGATTTATTACTTCTAATTATTTTTTAAAGGAGTTTATCTGAACTCTCATCGAATCATCGACTACGGATTGTCAGGAAAGTCAAAAATTTTGACTCGAGACGACATCCTGTATTCGAGTCATCTGTCCATCGTCGCTAAGCCGTAAGTTGATTTAGTCGTCTGCCAAAATATCAACCCCATCAATTTGTGGGCGATTTTGCCCTGTAACTTGCAATGTGTCTGATGTTTAAAAACAGGTGCTCGAAAAGCATTTGGTTTTTTTATTTCTTGCCTGCATCTTCAACGATTCTGCAATTCAGAAAGTTTTAATCAGTGAACTCATTCTATTATCATATATTGTGTAAATTTTAATACTACTTATTCTAATTCCAAGAAGAAGATGATGGAGGGGGAGTCATTTGGAGTTCAGAATCCCTCTTTACCGATCTCGAGGGCACACTGCCATTTTTGGTGTACCCATTTCCGTTGTCGGGGACTCTGCAAGTGAACCTCGGGCTGGCGGGGCTGCAGAAGCCATGATTGGATGTTTGATCACAGTGAGTTTCATCATGTGGATGGCTTACAAAATCAAACCGTGCTGGTTCAAAGGTGGTTCGGGTGCCGTCCTCAAGATAACATCGACCTCTAATGCCCGTAATTCTCGATGTAGTGCTTGACACCCTTTGTGTCAGAGCAGTGGAGGTAATCCAGATGTCATGGGGGACATCATCACTACGTTTTACACAGGGTTGAGTTATTTCCAAACATCCAGGAAGAGGTGACTATTGCTATTAGTTAAATTTAATTACAATCTCATTCACGTTGGTCATAACTGACTTGGCATTTTTTTTAGGTACTTGCACATCAAACAGTGGAGCAGGTTGACTCAGAATCCAGACACTCCCATGGATCCTGCCATTTTCATCAGTCCCTCCATCCCTTCCTCCGTCAGCAAGTTATGGCATCCTGCATATTCGGGGAGGAATCTGCAAGGTAACAGTTACTCACTGAGACCTTCAAAGACAGTGGCTTTGAGGTCATGTCACTGGAATTGGAGCAGCATCTCTAGGGAAGGCAGATTCACAATCAGTGGTGCCAACCAGATTGATCTTGTAGTTCTCAAGATTCGAGGAAGACATCTCCTCGATAATGAAGCACTCATCTGAGTTTTGGTTTTGTTTTTGGTCAACGAGCCTCGACTCACCTCGACAAGGTAGCATTGCAAAGGGATTGACAAAAAATGTGGAATTCCCAATGAATTCCATTAAAAATAAACAGGTTGCACAGAGTGGCGAGAAATCTTAACTATCATGCTCCGACCATGTCATGGATCGTTGACTCCCTCCTATCCATCTTGTCGAGAATCAGTGAACTCTGATGATGTCCACCTATGTCTGAAGGAAATGGATGAAGAAAAGGGTTCTATTGGCAGAATCACCTGGAGAGTACAACCATCTGAGCTTTCTGCTTGGCTCAACATTTACCTTTGCGCAGCGCTATATACTAATATCATCAGCCAAGACTTTTCCAACCCACTTCTTACCACAACAACCAAACCAAATGGGCATAAGCAGCAATCAGCTGGCCCCTGAATCAGATTCTCCATCAGCAAAGGGAAAAGCCAAAGATAGTCAGGCAGGAGCGGCCAGCTCTAGATGTTCAAGTGGAACTGCACCTACAACAAGTAGAATTAGATGGATATACATTGTTGACAGAACCAACGAACTTTGAGAACATTGAGTCATCCAGTCATCAGAAAAAGCCAAATGCTAAGAGAAAGTGCTCAATCTCATCTCTAGGCTCATGTATGACATCATAAAACCGATTGCAACCTCGTCTTTAAGACGACTTCTACCAGTGGTACCTCCACAACGAGCGTATGACAATTTGAAACGCATGCTTCTCCTGACAATCCACGAGTGCTACGATGGTTCAGATTCGCCTGATCATTTTAAATCTTTGTCGAACAATAAAATTCTTTCAGAAGATTTTTAGCTATCGTGTTTTTACCATTATCATTCATAAATCTTAGTTCCAGCCACCACCACTGCTGCGACCACATTTTCATCCTGCCACCACCTACTGAGAGATTCGTTATCATCATCTCGCACACAATTCTAAAGCTGCTTCTAGTTCAAGATACACTGACATTCGTGTTTGGCATTTCAGTAAGTGAAGCTTATGTTGTGTTAAAATTAAATAAACTTTTGAAATAAAACTTACGATCATATGTTTGGTCGCTTAAAGGAGTGTCAAGAGTTACCTTATTACATTCGACATTGGATGACAGCATTATCATTCATCGCCGTTGTGTAGAATGGCGCAGAATTTTTGTTTTCTATTTACGTAGATTGGTTAAACTTGGTCATCATTCATACAAAAGCCTCACAACTTAATGCTTTCAGCCTGGTTTTGAATAAGTTCATTCATGTTTGACTTGAAGACTCCTGGTCGACGTATAGAGTCGAACTCGATTTTGTTGCCGGCCTAGGGGTATGGATCGGGTAACTTTTGAATCCATGAATTTCAAAGGTGAAGTGGGGGTAATATCACTTCTTGACATTGTAGCTTAATGTAAATGAAAGAAATAAGTTAGGTCAAACCACTTTATGTAATCGAATTGTTCAATCGGAATACAGGCCTAGTGCGCTCATAAAAGTTGCTCAAATAGGAATACAGGCAATGCAACTGACTATAATCAAATAAATAAATAAGAATACAGGCAATAAATTAAATTTATGCTTTAAGGACCACCGCGGAAATTTGGTGGAGTTACTAGACTGATATTTATTTGTGAAAAAAATCCACATGAACCAATTTTATCGCTATTTTGACGGAGCTATTTTGTCTTGGGCTATTTTGTCGTTGGGCTAATCTGACGGGGCCGTTTTGACGGGGCTATTTTGTCGCCGGGCTGTTATGACGGGGTGCTACAATGACACGATTTTACGTCAGCAATTGTTCATGAAAGTCTTTCAGAAACTTTTTTGGGTAAAACCTGCGAGTGATTTGGAGTAAACGTAAAAAATGTAATACAAAAAGGTTTTATTTTAGAGAATATTTCTTTCATTAAGAATTAAACAAGTACGTTAATAAACTACCTACCACGAGACTAGCTAGAGTCAGATAGAGATTTAGCCAGAGTTAAAGATAGCTAGATTCAGAGTTTTGTCTAGGCTAGATTTAGACTTAACTGTTAGCTTTTGAAACTGTAACTAGTCCTTTTGTGTGGCTAACACTTGTAAGCTAAGTTATTGTTGACTAGCTTATGTTGCAGTCATTCTGATTTTGTCAGTAACTAGTATAGTTTTAGACCAGAGGTACGTTGCAAAAATGTTGAGACACATATGTTAAACACAGCCCATTGAAAGGAGTTTTCATTTGGGTCTACAGATCAGCCTAGAAAGTGTCATAGGTACACATTGTAATGTATACTACAGTCATAGGCGGGACCAAGAGTGGTCAATGAATGCCATGACTGAGATGTTAGGTAACCCTTGGAGCTTTCCTAGCAAGGAAATCCGAGACCCCTAATAATTCACCATTTTGGTGAAAATATTCGTATCTCCCCTAAATCCGCTCACTGTTTCCAGTGTGTGACACCCACGAAAATGTTCTAGGTCATCGTTCTGGAACACCTCTAATCTATTTATGTACTCTTTTACGTTCTTTAAGTCATTGTAGGCAGTTACGGACGGATATTTTCTCCAAAATATATACTCGATTAAAAATCAGCAAGTTCAACAACCGCTTGGGCAAGAGTAGGCAATAATTTTCTAAATTTTAAATGAATCTTTACTCCCAAGACAAATCGTTTGAATTTATAATAATAAAATTATAAAATTTATTAAAATTAATTAATATTGTGATATATTAATATTTATTAAAATTAATTAATATTGTGAATCTTTTTCAAGCAAGAGAAAGTTCTGTTATTTGTATCAACACAACATCGAATAATTATTTCAAAATTTAAATTCACAAATATGACTCGCAGTGAAAGGTCTGATAAACTTTTGAGAATTGCATATATTACTAATCTCAACTACGATACAACTGAGAAAGAGTTGGAAAGCAGTTTTGGTAACATTGTACCGATCAAGGAAGTTTATATTTGCTATAAACCTGATGGAACCAGCACGGGAACTGGAGAAATTGTCTTACACCGCATAGAAGATGCTACGATTCTAAGGACCAGAATTAATAACACATTATTTAAGGGAAGGATTATTAGAGTGAAACGTGATATTTTACGGAAAGATAATAGTGCTCCATTTTGCAGCTTTCTGGTAGATAATTTGCCCCTTGATGTTACATCAAGAGAACTTAAAGAACATTTCCGTCATCCCTTCACAGTCAAAAAAGCAAGTGTTTTGTATGACGATGATGGAAGTAGCACAGGAAGGGGGATTGTAGAATTTTATGGACATTTTCGTAAAATTGGAGATATTTATAAATGCAATCAGTGCAAAATTAAGGGCGAAAAAATGACATTCTTAACATTATATTCACTGGGATATGTAAATCACAGCTATATGGAAGTTAACAAATATTTGCAAGTTTACATTATCAACCTGCATTATGATGTCAAAGCGGAAGACTTGGAAGCTTATTTTGGAAAATGGTTCGAGGTGGCAGAAGCCATCGTATATCACCAGGAAGATGGAACCAGTACTGGGACAGGTGCAATCACGTTTTACAAATTCGAATCAATTCCTAAGATTCTCAGTTTTGTTGGGAAAGCCTTTGAGGATCGAATTAGTTCGGTATGGTTCCCTTGCGATCCTGAGTATGACTATTTAGGTAAAGATGTAGAAAGAAATTTTGATACCAATGAAGAATATGCAGATTTTGATGAAAAGGTTCGCAGCACTTCTCAAACGAAAGTTGTGGGAAAACAAAGAAGGAAGTACAGTGACTCAGAAGATGAGGGATGTCCTAGCAGAATGGACGAAATCATATTATTGAAGCAATTCAACAAAGGGGGATCAAAAAAAAGGCTCTTGAAATTAAAGCATTACAACAGTTTTGCCAATCAACATTTCAAACAGAAAAGCTACTTTGTTGCTCTGAGATTGGGAATCCCTGAATGTGAATTTCATTGTGCCATTTATGTCACAAACTTGCACTACGATGTCAAGGAAGAAGAGTTGAGAACTTTTTTCTCTGCGGAAGTACCTGTCATGAGGACCTTCGTAATTGCCAATTCTGGAACCGGAATGGTGGTATTCAAGAGTAGAAGAGACAGACTCTCGTGCTTGTTTCTGCTTGAAAATAAGAAGTTGAGGGGTAGAATATTAGATATGAAATGTGTCACTGGGCTGACAAAGAGATGCTGGGATTATATTTGATATTTTATCAGACTAAATTATTGTTTGTAGACCATGTAGATCTAATATCTCTAATGGCTATGTTTAAATATTTAAAAAGTCATTAATAAATATGAAAAAGACTAATTTCGGATTTTTAATTTTTCATCATCACATAAGTCTCTGTTTAATTTCGAATATAAATAACTATGTATCTTCTGCTTTTGTGTATAAGAAATAAAAGCTTGTAAAAGGTGGAAACTCATAACAAAGATTCTGTTGACAAGAGATTTGTCGATCATGATAAATTTAATTAAAAGATGAGTTACAATGACTGGTGAGCCGTCATAACAGTCCAGCGACAAAATAGCCCGGGACAAAACAGCCCGTCAATATAGTCAGATGACAAAATAGCCCAGGACGAAAAAATCACGTAAAAACAGCCCCATCAATATATAAAAATTTTTTTTTTGAGTTTAATACATTAACCGATAACTGATTCCAAATTTAATTGAATACTTTTATGACCGTTATGAGTTTAATTGGTATCAGGGAATTTCATTAAGTGGAAGTTTTTCGTCTAAAATATTATTAGGATTCTGCTACTTCCTCACTTTATATGGACTTTTCAAGTTGGTATTTAATATAAATTATCGATTGACAAGCAACATGTGAATCTGCGCAAAGAGAATTTACCAGACACTCATTAAGTCACGAAGGTTCCTTTGGTCGTCTAATTTCTTTTGATCCTTCCCCGAGTTGCAATGAAGGGTTTGAATTGTAATTTAATCTATGTTATCGATTGACGTACAACATATTCGAGCCACACAAAGTGAATCACCTATCGGACTCACCATATCATCACGTCTTGTGAACATGTAACAAATCCACAATGAACCAATTTTATCGCTATTTTGACGGAGCTATTTTGTCTTGGGCTATTTTGTCGTTGGGCTAATCTGACGGGGCCGTTTTGACGGGGCTATTTTGTCGCCGGGCTGTTATGACGGGGTGCTACAATGACACGATTTTACGTCAGCAATTGTTCATGAAAGTCTTTCAGAAACTTTTTTGGGTAAAACCTGCGAGTGATTTGGAGTAAACGTAAAAAATGTAATACAAAAAGGTTTTATTTTAGAGAATATTTCTTTCATTAAGAATTAAACAAGAACGATCGCGCTGGAAGCTGCAGATCAACCTTACCTTTGTGTTTGATAAGTAATTAGTATATAATTTGTGTCAATTAATTTGAACACAACTGTGTGATGTGAGAGCGAGAAAGGTCGAAGGTTGCGGCTTGCTATTAATTTCGTTTATTCGTGTTTTTTGGATAAAACTCGATAAAATTAGTATTTTTTGACTCGTTGTCGTTTTTAGCTTTTTGGCAGTGCTTAATTTTTTACTTCTAGTGGTTTTTTGCGTTGCTTTCGTTTGTTCCATTGTGGTACTGGCGATACGACACTCCTGTAATTTATTGTATCTATTATGTAACAATGTTGTTCTACAACTAGAGGCTGTTCACCTTGGAGACCTGCTGCGGTTATCGGTACGGCTCGGCACGAAATTAACATCGCCTAGCCAGGATTTTCAAGGGCCGACGCGAGTGCACCGGACACCGCGGGAAGCGCGGTGCTTTACGGTAGCTGAAGACCCTATCGCCGGACAAGCCGATTCCAGGGTTTGGGCTCCTTACGAAGAAAAGAGAACTCTTCCCGGGACCCGCGCCGACGTCTCCTGGTTCGTTTGCGTTACCGCGAAAAAATGTCGCGAAAGAATGCAAAATGCGAGGAGTTCGACCAGGCTGCAATTGATAATTTGGCTGACAACATCAGGGCAAAGATTCTGAAGTCTATAAGAGAGATGATCAGAGAGGAGATGCCTGGACTGATTAAATCTGCTGCCAAAGAAGAGCTGAAATTAATTTTAAAGGCGAACGAACTTAGCGAGGAAAAAGATTGCCTCAAGACAAAGATAGGCATAATCTGAGAGCTGATAATAATTATATATAACAATATAAATATTATATAATATTTATTATTATTATTATTATTATTAACGATTAATTAATAATTGTTATTTCTAGTATTTATTATAATTATAATATTTATATAATTATTATTATTATATGTAATTATTATTATAATATATAATATAACAATATACATTAATAATAATTATTATCATCATCATTACCATCATCATTATCATCATTATCATTATCATCATCATTATCATTATCATTATCATCATCATCATTATCATCATCATTATCATTATCATCATTATCATCACTATCATTATCATTATCACTATAATATATCATTATCATCATTATCATTATCATCATCATCATTATCATTATCATTATCATCATCATCATCATCATTATCATCATCATTACCATTATCATCATTATTATCACTATCATTATTATTATCATTATCACTATCACTATCACTATCACTATCACTATCACTATCATTATCATTATCACTATCACTATCACTATCACTATCACTATCATTA
Source organism: Whitmania pigra (assembly GCA_021613335.1). NCBI lineage: Eukaryota > Metazoa > Annelida > Clitellata > Hirudinida > Haemopidae > Whitmania > Whitmania pigra. The sequence continues at coordinate 2,006,484 of JAJTWR010000308.1, forward strand.
TCATTATCATTATCATCATCATTATCATCATTATCATTATCATTATCATCATTATCACCGTTATCATTATCATTATCATCATCATCATCATTATCATTATCATCATTATCACCATTATCATTATCATTATCATCATCATCATCATCATTATCATTATCATTATCATCATCATTATCATCATCATCATCATCATTATCATTATCATCATTATCATTATCATCATCATCATCATTATCATTCTATCACTATCACTATCACTATCATTATCATTAATTATAATTATAATTAATATATTATTATTAATATTATTATTATTTATTATATTATTAATTATTATAATTATTAATAATGAGAAGTAGATGGCAAAAGTTGGTCTGGTCCTGAAGCAAATACTGAATTAAAATACCTTGAATTTGATCAGATAATTGATAATGGTTTCTATTACCGTGATGTTGTATTGAGTCAGACATTTCAGAATGTGCTAAAAATGTAATTTTTCTGAATTCTTTAAATTCAAAGTATTAGAAACATTTTAAAAATATTGTGTGAGCTGTTTCACCTTTTTAATGTTTTCAACTTTTTCATCCAAGGACGGGCTCAATTTGGAAAATCAATATCCATTAAATTATTTTTGGAGCACATGTTACGGATATTCGATATTATATTAATAATAATTATTATAATAATTAATTATATATAATAATAATATTATTATATAATATTATATTATTATCATAATTATCATTATTATCATCATCATCATTATTATTATTATCATTATCATCATTATTATTATCATCATTATCATTATCATTAGTATTATCATTATTATTATTATTATTATTATTTTATTATTATTATTATTATCATCATTATCATCATCATTATTTATTATATAATATAATATTTATTAATATAATAATTATATTTAACTGGTTTGAAACTTTGAGACAGGAGATGGTCAAACTCATTAATAAATTATTAAAGATACAAAATAAGACTGCAGATAGAAGATAGTTAAACTTATAATAATAATAATCTGTTCTATCTTTAATTCTTTATTAAATATAATTGGTAGTATTGATTTAAACAGTTTCAAAAATTTTTCGACTGCGTCGGTCTTTCGTCCCTTTTCTAAACTTGAGCCCCAAAGCATTTTTCGCTGGTTGTGCCACTGGAGCCTGTGATTTGATTTTTTAGTTTAGTTCGTCATTTGATTAACAATTTAATTCCTTCTGCTCTTTAAAGATGATTCCCGCCATTGGTGATTTGCAATTGTAAACATTTTAAGTTTAATTTTAATCAAATTATTATGTAATGACCTGAATTGTTCATTTTTAGTTTTAAGGAGTTTGTACCTGAGCGAGTTGCGGTTGTTTTGAATTGAGTTTTTCGGAAGATATATTAATTTTTATTATTTTATTATTTATTAATATAATATATAATTATTAACGATTAATTAATAATTGTTATTATTAATAATAATAAAGAGTTTATTTAAAAATAAATTTTTTAATTTCTTCGTACTTAAGAATAGATAATATTTTTAACTTATAGCAAGGCAAGTTGCACATTTTGAAAAGATATTACTACAACAGCTCAAATGAAACTTGAAATAAAAAAATATTTTAAACTCAATCAATTAAAGCAAGCCAAGTCGTCAACATAAACCTTAAATTTAAATCAATTTGTTGGCTTTCCCATAAAGCTCAGAGACACCCGAGCATCCAACAAAGTAAAATTTACCCCAATTGCTCACTGAGTCCCAAAACAGAACTTTTTTTTTTTTTTTTCCTTTTATTATTGAAACACAAAACAAGACAAGTTGGAAATACCGAAAGGAAAAAAAGGAACGACATAAGGGAAACAAACTCCCGCTAACTGACGTCCTATTGTCATTGATGAATATAGTTGCTTTTCAATGTTCTAGAAATGTAATCAATAATAAAGTAATTTTGAGTAATAAACATGGTTATTTAGAGTTAATAATAAAGTGTTTTAATGCCTTCTTAAAAGTGTAAAGATTAGAAAGGTTGGTGATACTACATGGAACGGTAGAGTAAATCTTTGGTCCCATGCAAACAATACTGCGAGAACCAGTGACAGATTTAGCAAAAGCTGATCTATAATTGTTTGACGATCGAACAGAGTATGTATGTAAAGAGGAAATTTTTGAAAACAAACCATCGAAAAGACGAGGCAACATGTGGTGATCTACTTTGTACATAAGAATGGCCAAATGGAAATTATTTATTTGATGAATTTTAAGTATGTTTAAATTTACAAATGCAAGATCGGTATGAGAGTTATATGGCAAACAAAGAGCAACACGTAAAAATTTTTTCTGAAGATTAAGTAAAGGTTTTAAGTTGAGTAGTTACAAGCCCAAATTAAGTTGCAATAGTTTAAGTATGGATAGATAAGTGAATAATACAATGTAATTACTGTTTTTATGTTTATATAAATTATGCCAATATTTTTAGAAATCTTTGCCGTTATATAGTGAATATGTTGCTTGAATGAGAGATGTTGGTCTATAATGACTCCAAGAAATTTACAAGATTCAACACGAGATATAACAGAATTATTAATATAAATGTTACAATCCTCCATGGGGAATTTCTTCCTTGCTTTATGGAAAAACATATATACGGTTTTTTTAGTGTTGAGAGATAAGAGGTTTGCCCTGAACCATTCTGCCAGCTTTTCAAGCTCAGTATTCATGGTAGAGTAGAGATCAGCTATATTATTTCCAGACAGAAAAACATTAGTGTCGTCTGCGAACAGTAAGTACTCAAGACGATCAGAGGAGTTGCACAGGTCATTGATATAAATCAGAAACAAAAGTGGTCCCAAGATTGAACCCTGTGGAACACCCAGGTTAACAGCTGCCAACGACGATGTTATATTTGCGTATGAAACCATCTGACTCCGATTTTTTAAATAACTTTCGAACCAAGAAAAACATTTGCCTCGAATGCCATAATGATGAAGTTTTTTCAAGAGAATATCATGATTTACTGTTTCAAAAGCCTTAGCAAGATCCAGAAATACTCCAATAGTATATTGATCCTGGTCAAATCTGTGAGAGAGTTTCGTTTGGAGTAGTGCGATTGGCATGTATGTTGAATGGTTTTGCCGAAAGCCGAATTGATTATTTTTTATAATGGAATGTTTTTCCAGGAAAGAAATTGTTCTATTATATATAGCTTTCTCGAAATATTTGGAGAAATACGGAAGGACAGATATGGGCCGATAATTAGCGATGTTGTCCTTGGAGTCTGATTTATGCAATGGAATAACTTTGGCAATTTTTAAGTCGTCGGGGAAGATACCGGAGGAGAACGAACAATTGACAAGTGCAGCAATGATATGGGCAATCTTAGGTACTGACACCCCCGCAAGAGCTGGATTGATCTGATCATAGCCCGAGCTTTGGGATTGCTTAAGAGTTTTTGAAATTTGAATAATTTCGTCAGGAGTAGAGTCTTCCAAATACATTGATTGAGAAACAGGATCCCCGAGATACTGCTTGTAAAAATATTGCCTGGTGTTATTTTTTGGGCAAGCTTTGACCCAATAGTAGAAAAGTATTTGTTGAATGACTTCGCAATTTCGCTGGGTGAGGCTAGTGGCTGACCATCACAATCGTAAAAAACACATAGAGGCAGTTGATACCTTTCTCGATTCAATAGAATTTTTAACAAGTCTCACGTTTTTTTTAATATTTTTTGAGTATTCAGTGAATTTTTCTGAGTAGTAACGTCTGATGGTTTCATCCTTGACTCTTTTAAATTTATTCCTGTATTCAATGAATTTTGATTTATTTTCAGCTGAGGGATCTTTCAAAAACCTTCTGTAGAAATTGTTCTTTTTATTGCATGATTTTAAGAGTCCCGGAGTCATCCAAGGTTTTTTGAAGCGATAAAGTTTTGTACAATGAGGAGCAACTGGGAAACATCTGTTGTAGACTTCAGAGTATACATTAATAAAGGATTGGTATGCTTTAGAAACCTCCGTAGTCTTGCAATAACCTAGAACCTCAGACCAATCCATTTCCTCAATCTCTTTATTAAATCTAGCAACGCTTTCCTCCGTATGCATTCTAATGGGCGAAGACAGTAATCTGCTATAATTAAGAACACCAGCACTGAACGAGAAGTAGATGGGAAGATGATCCGAAATGTCGTCTACAATAATTTTTGAAAAACTGTACCGACGCGGAATCCCTTGTTATGTCCAAATTGAAGTCTCCCAACAATACGCAATCTCCATTTTTCCTGATCTTATCTAGCATGACCTTGAGTTTCTCATTAAATAGTTGCAACTTGCTTTTAGGAGGTCGATATATCACACCGAGTGTTAACGTAGTGTTGCACAACTTTAAATTTACAAACATGTTTTCGAAGGTCGCAGCAGTGAAATGACAATTTATTGAAGAAAACATAATATCCTGATGAATGAAAATTCCAACTCCTCCACCCCTCCTTTCAGATCGACTTGTTGCCTTAAACGAATAACCAGGGATACAAATGGAGTCATAATTGCCATCATTCAACCAAGTTTCAGTAACCGCAATTATTTTGGCTGTTATCCTATTATTCAGCATAATGATGTCGTGTATTTTGTTTGGTAAGCTTCTACAATTTATGTGGAGAAATGAGATGTTATTTGGAAGTTTTGGAAGCATAGCAAAATCTTCAGGTGTTATGTATGAATGTGAGAATTCCTTATTCACAAAGTTATAATCTGGATCAATATCTTCTAATTGAAAAACGGAATCTTCTTTATCAAAATAAAAATCCGAAACAGAAGCCATCTTCGTAGGGTAAACATAAATTTCTTGACTTAGCTCAGTTTCTCCAGCCCATCCAGATCGTGTATCCGAACGGGCCTCGAAGATTCAGTTTTTTTGAGATGCACCAAGCCGTTCCATGTCCAGACTGCTGCAATTTTTTTCTCCCTAAGCAGTTTCCTCCCCTTTGCGAATATCTCAGAGTTTCTCTTTGTGAGATGTTCGTTGATGAAGATTTGTGAGCTGCCGCGTGTTTCACGTAGTGCTTTTTTTGCTGCATACACCTTATCTCGGACTCCTTTACCCGAGAATGTCACAACGACAGGACGGGGACCCTTACCGGCAGATATTCTATAACAATTGACTATGTCATTGCTTGTGACTTCCAGTTTCATACGTGACCTGCAACAGTCTATTACAGCACGGGTTGTGTCCTGTCTAGGCGACCTGTGTACCCCTCCAGCCTCCTCAGAAGTCGATGCTGCCTCAGCGTATGATGTTTCAGGTAACCCATGTATCACGAGGTTATTTGATCTGGATTGCATTTCCAGATTGTCAACCCTAATTTTTAGGCTTCGGTTTTCTTCAACTATTTTGTTGAAACCTTCTGTCATAGACCTCAATTCATTTCTGACAGCCTCGGAAACCAGATTTACAACTTCCTGTTTAATGATTTCCCTCATCATTCTTTATATACTGGGCATTAATTTTGCTTTCACTTTTTCAGCAAACTCATCGCTTTCCATAGCAGACTCCTCGCTTTTCACAGGTTTGCGGGACATTTTGTGAGATTAGGATTGGTTCGTTTTCAGTATTGGGTCCAAGTTCAAAATCGAACCAAGCAACACAATCTAGAAATAAACTCACCAATATATACAGCAAAAGAAGACAAATCCAACCGTATATTTTGTTTATCGAGTTTAGTATTATAAACTGCGTTATTTTAAGACAAGGCGCGAGAGTATTGAGAGATGTCCCAATCAAAAGCCAGAACTTCGATGGTGATTTCATGAAACGGCTATGCTCAGATTTTCGCTTATAAAGGTCCGAGCTTTACTCCAATTAGGATTTGCTTATCAAAAAATCAACTCAAATTTCAGGCTTAAAAGGACATTTTATTACATGTCCACATATTTAAGCATTCAGCACGTATTGTGCTGTGATCATCTTTCCTTAAAGCTTTTCATTTATGTATTCTGGACTTCAACGTTTTGAAGTACAAATCATGTAATGGGTTTACTCATTCAATTTATTGGAAATTAATTACGACTGGAGGAGTTTAAAGTTTTTTAACAAGTGGTCATTATTGGGATCAAGTTTCATTGCAATCTTGTAATGATGTTCAGCTTTATCTAGCTTGTGCCAACGGTGATAAAGTACACCTGAAATATCAAATATCTGCACTACAACTATGTCATAGAAATAACGTTTGCATAAATTTAACTATTACAACAGTTGTTACTACAAAATTAATAACTACCCAAGTTTGAATGATAATTTGCTGTACGTTCCTGGTATTTTATTGCAAGAAGGAAATTTTTTTCACTCTCTTCATATCTGCCCATTTTACCAAGAGCATTTGCATAATTAAAGTAAAGTGAAGATTCTGTGGGATTGTGTTCCAAGGCAATTCGTGCAATTATGTCTATGTCCTGAAATAATCCTGAAAAGAGAATGAGTCAAAATGAATTATTTTATTTATAGATGCCTACTTGTTACAACGCAAAATAGTGACAAATGGAACATAAACCAAGATTATCAAGGAGAATGAGCATGTTAGTCCAAGCAGCAACATGGTGGACATTCTGCAGTGTTGCATTCCTCCAAGCTAACAGAGCACTGGCATGATCACCTTGTTCCAAGTACTGTTAGAAACAGGAGCCAACATTCATAAATAAATTATATCAGGCTTAAATAAACTAAAAAATTCAATTTATCCTCATTCCAAGCAGGGTAAACTCTACCAAGTTACCAAGGTTGTAATGACAATCAGGATACTTTGCTCTGTGACTAAGGGCCGTTCTATAAGATATTTCAGCCATTTTAAATTTTTTCAGTGATCCTTGAGCTATTCCTAAATTCATCCATGCTGCAGCAAAATCTGGCCTTAGTGAGAAATATATTTATAGAAAATTAGAAAATGTAGCATGTGAGATTAACTGGATTGAAGCAACTAATTATTTATCATGGCTTTCTTAATGTAGTTTCTAAATAAGTCTGAGAATCAATTACTTCACAGTTTAATGAAACTTAATCGTTCAAGTTTAATAAAACTTATTTAATTCGTAAATAAAGCTCTAAGGTTGAGTTGGTAATTATCTCAAATGTCTTATTTGAAATAAATGTCAAAAAAAGTTGAGTTTCTTTTGTTTTTGAAGTTGATTTTAACATGATAAACCCAGCAATTATCAATCAGCTTAAGGACAGTGAAACTCTTTTAAATAAACAATAATCACTGAATAGTGGATAATAATAGAGATACACCATTTATGTGCTTATACCTTACTGACAATGCCTTCCAGAGATACTCTTCAGCTAATGTAAAATTTCCTTGTTCCTTATAGAGGTTTCCCAAATTGTTTAGAGCTTGATCATAACTGGGGGCCAGCCTATGCACCATCATAGTAATGAAATTCGTTAAATATGAGAACATAATACAAATCCATTAAAAGCAATAATGCTCACTTTATGGCCATATGGTATCTTTTAAATGCCATAGAAAGAAACCCTTTGTCAGCTGCAATCTTGGCTATATTGTAATGAACCTAGAAAAATGGAATATATAAAACAGTTAATGTGGATAACAGAAACTAAAATCCCTGACTGAGTGAACAATATGAAAGCTATTTGTAACTATAACAGCACACAAACTCAGGACAAGTTAACAAAAAGACTTTTTTTTGTTAACAAAATTATACTTTTCATACCTTGGCATTTTTTGGACATACTTGAGTGCCTGTGGAAAACAATGTTTCTTCATCCAGCCAATGGCTGCTCCTCTATGTTCAAAATTAAAACTATTAATCTGCATCTCTAAGGCAAATGAAGCATCATCATAAATGTACTACTTGCACTGATCTTTTAAAGTAAATCATTAGCAAGAGCAAGAACAAAATTGACACCAGTTTCTGAAATAGATTTTTAAAAAATTAATTATGATATAAGCACAAGAGTACAAACTCCTAAATCAGAATCTTACAAATGGAATGTGCAATGTAACCTTAAAGCGACATCTGAATCTATCCATCCCAGCCACCACAAGCATACAAACACCCGCACTCGACAAAAGTAGATTTCTTTCAGCAATGACAAACCCGACTTTGAAGAAGCAATTACTTGAGGGAAGGAATGGAATAATGATGATGCTAACAGAAATCATCACGAGACTTTGATAAAAGAGAAAACCAAATTCAGTTTAAAGTCAAAAAAGTTAAGAATTTGTTGAACCAATGAAACCATCTAGATTAACAATAAAATATAAAAACTTTCAATTTCACAATTATGATCTTCCCTCTTGTTGTATGACAACTTATATTTCTCCCAATAAACTAACTTCTTATCCTTTGCCTCCTTCTTCATAAAGCAGTACAACAAGACAGCAATAACTGTGCAATTTACAAAGATCACCAGCAAAAGCCTCCAGTCAGATACAGAATTAATAACAGGTATGCATCCCATTGACCAATCAAAACACAACCACCAGGGATTAATGAGAATCCAAGCATTGATAAAATACAAATAATTATAGTTTAGCACCTGTTGAAGAAAGGGAAACCACCAATCACAATTATCATACCATAGCATTGAATGAAGCAATAAAAAGCATATCAGTTATGCAAAAGACTATAATCAAATAAATAAATAAATAAATAAGCATATTAGTGAAGTTATAAAATTTGATAATCTAAATGTTTGATAATCTTGCTCTCGTTGAAATAACAGAAAATTCAAATAGAAATAAATATTGTTTAATTAAGCATCATCAATTACCCTGAAAAAAGGATTTTCCACAAAAGAATGTGGATTGTCAAACTCTTGAAAATGTGGAATTTCAGAGCCCATGACAAGCAATCGGAGTATTAAGAAGGTGACAGAAAGCACAATCAGCATTGAGAGTCTCAGAAGAACATCTCTTGATGAAGCAACTTTCTAAATGCAAAGCACTTAGCATGTTTTAGATGACAATTCCCTTAAATCACTACAAACCTTGAGTCTTTCAGTAAAAGGATAGCTGCTGAACTTATTTCCCAGAACAAGCTCATGCACAAAGCAAATGCCCTGCACAGCAATAAAGTCAGAATTATTTAAATATAATTTCAATAGAAAATGTGACACTCACAAAAACTGTTATTCCATGTTCCTTTGACAGCAATGAACAAATAGAGCAGAGAACAAAAAAACATAAATAAGTCATTTTCCAGCAAAAATTAACAGCTGACAATTATGAATTACTTTGGTTCAAATTCTTAACTAATTCAATAATTAGAAATCAGTCTTGATTAGTATTTGTATCAACGAATTTGACATAAGAAAAAAATGCCAACAGGAAAAATATTGAGCACATTAGATCAGCTCTTCCAACAATGGCTGATACCTACAAGAGTAAATTTAGCAGATAATCACGACCAACAAAATTTAGTACCGCAAAAATAATCTAATACATTCTCTGCATGAAGAGGATGCAAAGTGAATAAGAGAGCTGACATGATGGGCAGCAAACTGGTTTCATGATTTCTATTATCCATTTTATCAAAAACAAGTGTGAAAAACTTTAAGAATAAAGTGCATGCTATGCCATATAATAAAATATTCACTGCATGGTAACTGGTTGCATCCAATCTATTAAAAATCCAATAGTTGAATCTGAAACAAAATTGTCGTGTCAGTTAACTCAAATTCAAGAAATTTTGGTAAAAGCTTTTGTTCCATTCCATTTAAAATGTTACAGATGCTAACTTGAATGATAGCACAACCAGAGGTCGATAAGACTTGTGGCTAAGAGCTGAGGATATATTGCTTCCCCAAAAATCATGCACGAAAAGTGCTGATATGCTTTTTGAACTTGTAACATCCTTATTATTAATAATTGCTTCACTATCATCAAACACGAATGAACCATTGATGCTGTTCCCAAAAGTAGCCATTCCCAATACGAATATTAAAAAATATCTAAAGTACGTTTTATAATGACGGTAATCATGCCATTTGGAGCCTGCTCCATCATCCAAAAGCATCCTCCCAACCTTTTGAAATACAATTTGATGATATTTTAGTATTTATATAAAGGAAAAGGATAAAGGCACCCAACCACCTGTTTGGATGGTAAGCGGACCCCCTTACCGTGACCGGCACAAAACATGACAGCGTTGCAAAAAAGTAAACAATCTTGAGTCATAGCTATTTTTAAATTAACAAAACCCTGCCGATCTTTTAGAAAAAGCTGATAATGAGCGTTAAGAATTGCGGCAATTAAGTCAAAGGAATATCACAATTGGCTAATAATTGTCAGATCTCTCCTAAGGCAGTTCTACTCACGAATCTCCTCGCTTTTTGTTCCCCTTTGAGTCACATAAGAACGCTTTTCAACATCAAAGTCACGTTGTGCGGAGTATCAGTCAAATTAATAAATTCTGTACAAGGCTACCAAGAGGAAGCAGCAGAAGCAAATAGGCATAAGGATAGGAAATTTACCAACCAATTCTGGTTGTGTAGATCTGGGTGATGATTTATCTCCCAAAGTGGGCTAAAAATACGCTTCACCCCTAGAGTACATTTTCTCGCCCATTTCATGCATGTTAAAACACACTTCACATTTAAACAATTTCATAACAAAAATTTAATTAAAAAAAAGCCATTGTTTCATATCAAAGAAATCAAAAACCCTCAATCAATTTAAGCTGTCCATCACAATATGTACATGTATCAGTCAGGACATTACCGAAGAGGGAGCATTCATCTGCAAACAAATGAAGGCTGTAGCTTAATTGCCTCTCAAATAATTAAGCTCGAAAAGGCATACCTGGTTTTTTAACTGCACTTGATTTGCACACATTGCATGTTCTGTAAGGAAGGTTACTGCAGAGAAGTAGTGACTGGCAACATCGAGCTAATAAGACAAATCAGATGAGTTAAAATAACAATAAACTTTGCAAATTAAAAACTTTATAATAAGAAAAAGTAGAGATGGCAACCCACCAAAAACATGCTCATTAATACAAGAGCCTTTGCTATGGTCATCAAACTTGACAGCTAATAACAAAATTCAAAGCCTCAGAATTTAAAACTAAATCAAAATCAATTTACAAATTCTTAGAAATGAAAAATTAGTACATACCTTCTTGACAGATTAAACAAACTTCATTGTATTCATGTGAAAATATCTCAAGCAAAACAAAGTTAGAATTCATAGAATTGCTTGCCATAAAAGTTTTCATGAGACTCAGGGATGATTTTTCTACAATTTGTTACTTCCCAGTTAATGTTACGGTTATGTATAACAAAAATTAAACTCAATCAAGGAACAAACCTGTGTGCGACAAAGATTTAGAATTCAAGGAATACACCATTCCAAAGGTTGCTTGAATGTGATTCATTAGGATAAACATCTCTATTCTCCTAATGCAATAAATAAGCCTGTCCTGTAATATTTGAGAATAGTTTATTTGACTTATAAATCACAATTCCCACTTACAAAATTTGTAAAATTATAACCAGACTTTGAAATCTTTTTCTTCTTCTTTAAGATAGGAAACTCTGATAAAAAGGATGCACCTGAAAATTCAGTGATTTGATGAGTGTGTTATCATATCAAATGCCAGGATTTCTAAAATCATTCAGCAGACAAGCAAGCAAAAACTTTTGATGTAACCTTGAAAAAACTTATAAAAAAATCAATTCAATTAACTAAACAATTAATGCTAATGCAACTTATTCTTATCATAAAATTAAGACATAAGTTGTCTCTCTTCAAAGTACAATGCCCTTAGTATATTTTAATTTTATAGACACACAATATCTTAAAATCAAACATACCTCAAAACTTTAAGCTTTTGGAGTGAAAAGCTGTCAAGATCATCAGCCTCATCCATGTATTCAACGAGTGATTGAGGCCAACAACAACCACGTGCCAGTTCAAATTTGAGATGACATAAAGCGTCATATATTTCAGAAACTGGTCCTACAACAGGACAATGTGATATTTAAAAACCTTCCCAACTAAGAACAAATGTTGAAATTCAACCTAAATGATTTATGATCAATTGTCCAATATCATCTATAGTAGCAATTGGAATCAGATGTACCTAAAATGTCAGATTAATATAGAATACAATTTCTAATTATTTCAAAATAATCAAACCAGTGAGGGCTGTTTAACAATTCTGTTACAGTAAAACTTTGACGGATAGGTGGCTACGACTAAGTAAATGCTGTTTTTAGTTTTCCGAGCTCCATAAATGTTCCAATCTTTAACATTCCATGGTAGCATCATTTGCTCCTTTTGAAGCTTGTTTTCACCTTTAATGATTAACAAGATTAATGAGTACTTGACAGGTTCAGTTGAGATAATTTTTAGCATAGACTGTAATAAATACTTTTACAGCAATCTAATTATTGCCAATAAGCAAAATAATGGTTAATATAATTCCATAAATAGATGAATTTCTCATAATTTACTGACCAGACAGGCCAACCCTAAACATGAGGCCATCGAAAGTTGTTAAAACAAGATCCGATTTGAAAGGCACAACACCTGAAGTTGAATTTAAAATGTTAAGAAATTGAAAATCATGTAACCAATGCAAGAACAGACTGGAAATGTAAAATCTTGTGTCGACCGGCAAGATTTGTAGGGAAAAAACTTTTTTCTTTTCATCTGACAAATCAAAACTCAGCAAAACAAGATGTTGATTCTTAGGAATGACTAACATTTGTTGCTGTAAAGCACAAAATTACAAAACATAAAGACAGACTGATGATTCAGTGATGAATTTGAAGAATGATATAACAAGTACTTGTTCAACAAAGATGATGCCATTTGTAGGGATATAGTCTTTGTCATCCCAGATGTAGGTGATATCCAACCTCTTCATTGGGCTGCCTTCGTTTGACAAGAACTCGACCAGACACACCCGACCATCTCTGAAACTCATGCACAAGTGAGCTGCATGACCAATCAATACATTAAACATTTGTTTGTGAGATGGTGCAACAACATGTGGTGTTGCTAAAGTTAATCAATATGTATCAAATTGATTGTAGTGTGATTAAATATTTAATTAAAAATCTTTTAAAATGAAATAGGATATAAGTGTTCAAGATTCAGGTTTGCTGCAGCACTCTATTTTCATAAGTTTTAGTGTACACTCATCGAGATTAGTGTGCATGACTTTACACAACTTGTTTATAAAAACTTATATCCACAGTAACGTAGCACTATGTTTGACACAACAAACAGGAACTCACTTGATTTTCCACAAGAAAAGAAAACCATCTCCTCGACCACAATATCGTTGACATCAATGCCACACATGAGATCAAAGCTGTAAGAATCAAATTCCTCAGTTAATGTTTATTATTCAGGCTAAAAGCTACATTAAGGGAGCCATTATGGCCAATAATGTAAAAGAGTTAATAATATTAAGGATTATTGTGCATCAATTATTATTATTCCATTTTAAATGCTTAACACTTTCAAAGCTGACTGACCTCCCACTGCGAACATTTGTTTCCCAAATAGTGATAAAACCCAGGGAATGTGAAACGGCAAAATAAGCCGTAGATTGGCAAACTGCATCCGACGAGTTCATTAAGCTGACCGACCAGCACATACCTTAGAATGAAAATTAGATTTAAAATGATTTATTCAAATAAGACATCTTAAATGATAACTAACACAAAGCATTCAATTTTGAAGAAAAGAGAACTTCAAACATGTCTCTTCTCATTTTTTCTGAATTCAACGAGTGGAGTTGAACTTGGGAACTCTTGATGGATTCATTCCTCATGATGGCATGGAAATCAAGTGCCTATGTATTTGTTGTTCAATGAAATGTAGATGCACAAAACATAAAACTTGCCATGAAACATTTAATAAATGCAATTAAATAAAATCTGCATATAAACATCTTTTAAATATCCACAAAATCAAATAACCTCATGTGGGTCTTCAAAATTATCCAAGTATATCATAAGGGAGGATTTGCTGCTAAGTATAGCAAGCAGTGACCTGGGGTCAATGAATATTTAATATTGAATGCTATTGTAACTTGTTCAATACGTCAGTGCATCATAGTATTATTATTATTATCATTATTGATATTATTATTATTATTCTATCTCTATGGTGCCATATATATATATATATATATATATAGAGGTGCTTTGGTTCCAAGCCAATGGCTACTCAGAAGAAATAGGTCTTAAGCTGGTGTTTGAAGACCACCTTAGTTTCAGATGATGTTCTAGATGCAGGCTAAGCATACAAGAAGCATAGATGGGATGATTAATGGTAATAATTAACTGGTTGTAGTAGTCGATAGGTACAAAATGAAAGAAAGTGGTTAGATGTGATGGTTGAGATATGCTGAGTTCAGATATATGTTGCTAGAGTACAATAAGAAATTAGAGTCAAAAGCAATGCCAAGGAATTTTAGGATAATAAAAAAATATATATCAAAAGATGAAGATCAATGTGACATTAAGATGTCTCAGGTAAGTACAACCCAAACCTTTTGAGATCTTTCATGTATTGACCTTTGATAGACTTGATTCCCCTGTCAAAGAATGATTCGAATTTGCCCTCCAAACAAAAGCTTTTAAGTTCCTCTGTGAAAATTAATTTCCTTGGTTGCAATAACATTTACTTAATGGTGATTCCATAAATATCCTAGTAATAAGAAAAAAGTATGTGATGATAACCATCACTCTCCTTGTCACTCCAACAATAATTCCTTTTCAAACATGCCACCTGATGGATGTCTATGCACAACTTGTCCGTACGTTCAACAATGCACGGATTGAAATTCTGTAAATTAGAATTAAACCTATGATTAATGAAAAAACAAATAAAAAGGCATGAGACAAATAGACCACCAAAATGAATGTTGAACTTTCTGCAATTAGACCCAATTGCACTGCATCCAAGTCCAACAAAACAGATTTTTCCTTCAACTCTTGCTTGAAGCATAAAGTTCTAGCAATATTCATCTACAAAAAAATCGTTAATTTCTGGTCAACAAAAAAATTGAGTGATTAATGCCTTACATTGATTTAAATATAAATTGGAAACTGAAATGGGACAAAATTTCAATAATTAAACGAGCTGGTGCAAAAGTTTGTGAATTTCAAAAAGGCTTAGTGATTCAGCAAATAAATGGTTTAGGCAAAGTTATTAAGCAGCTCGCAATAATGTTTTAAAACTAATATTACTAGTATATAGTTATAGGAACAATTTGTTATGTGAAAGGAATTAATGTCATCGAAGATGGTGTCATCCCATTCACTGAGATAGCTTTATATAAAAGGGATGGGAAAACGTTAAAACATGGAAACAACAAAATTGTTTGACGAGCTTACATATACCTATATTTGTACATATGCATTACTCTGCTGACTTCCATATTTCTAAACTTAAAACAGTTTCGCTTCTAAACAATAACTGTCTTTTAAAAGGCCCACTTTTACACCCGAATCGCAGCTGATCCATGTATAAAAGAAGTTGGAATGTTAGCATTGATGATTAGAGCGGAGTTGAAACATATTAAGCGTTCCAAAAAATTGAGGTGATATCTTTCAATAATGAATAAGTGTAATAAATACTGGCGATAAATCAGGAAAAACACAACAGGGCAATACACTATGTAAACATAGACGCACTATAGAACTATACGTAAATACGGTTGCTTAACCATAGAAATCCTAGTTATATTCATAACCTCCAGAATTTAGGATGGCGGATCAATATAAGTATTCTTATGTATTATTTTTTATTAGATATCTAATACGCCACAGTCGATTTTTTTGATGCACTAGAGATATTAAGCCTTGGTAAAAATATTTTGATTAGGGCCAAGCGCCCGTAAATATCGTTAAGCAAATACCCTTTCAAGTGTAGAGTTGAACACAGTCCAGCGACAACAATCAGTTAAGAATAATAAATTGGTTAAAGCTTCAATGGGGTTAATATTGGTTAGAGATTTTCGCCTGATGCATAAAAACAAAAACAATGCATTAAATTTTAAATTTAATATATGTAAATGATGTCATCTGGTTTAAAAACTCACTTTTAGTCCTTGTCAAATTGAATGTAATAAAGTTATCTGTAGATTCCTAAACATCACAAAGATCTTTTATTTTTCAAAATTTATTCTAGTTTTTTTTTTATTACGATATCATAAACCACTCTTTCCAATCAGTTTTAGAAGACGTTCAAATTTTTGTGACCCCTTTTGTTGTTATTGAAACATTTACCTCATTTGGACTGTTAAAGGAATCTTTGGAACTCGTGATGGAGCCTTTAAATGGCAGGACAGAGGTCCTTGCGTAGTAGGCTCGTAGTCTTAATTAATTAATGAGTTTGGTAAAGTTATGCAAAGTCGTAATCTGCTGGTAATCAGGCTCAGCTTCTGATATGATATCTTTCTTTCACAAAGTGGTCGTTCTCATGTAAGTGCTGCCCAAGTCAGCACATTCGCAGTTCCAAGTTTTTACAAAGATTGAAGCTTTGGGGTTTCGGGTATAGCTCTAATCTTGGATCAGTCTTCTATCAACTCTTAAATTTCCGATATCTTTTAATAATCAGATGAAAACCAACCTGTTTGAACTTTCGTTCAGCAACCAACTAGCTGATTCAAAATTCAAATGCTTTTAAAAGCAAATTTGTGCTATGCAATTGTACAAAAAAAAAAAAAAAAAAAATAATAATAATAATAATAATAATAACAATAATAGTAATAAAACTCCAGAATAATGCATTAATATGTTGAAGTTTTTCAAAAAGGAGTGAAAGGTTGCTCAAGATCGATGTAGACTTTTATTTGACATTTTATTTGTTTCAGTTGCTGAGGGGAGTACATTAACATTCGTTGAATAGCGAGATTATTTGGACGGAACAGGTCTACCTGCTGCGTTTCAAAGCCAGTTGTACTGCGATGGCAAGTCAATGAACTCGACTAGCTAGGATCAGCCGAGGCACCACCATTTCCTAGAAATAAGCATTATATATCAAATATCCTCTGCTGGAGGATCTAGCAAAATTAAAAATCGGCGACTGGCATAGACTTCATAGGCAGCAGCTAGGCCGTCGCCTGCTACCTATCTCCTTGAAGGATGATGCATCAACTGTTGTGAATATTGTAATTGTACAACACATCCGTTTATTACAGATCGATATTTCATATTTCCCCTTTCTTAAGTAATTAAGTAGGGGAGAATTGTGAAATCACCAATTTTTGTAATCGTAGTAAAGTTTAATCGGAATAAAGTTGATGACGACCTTCCCAGATGTTACAATCTTGATACTTATATAATTACAAATCAATGATTTAATTAATTTGGTGATCAAACCTTTGAAGGATTTATGTTGTGGCGAAGTATTTTTAAAAATTACTTGCGATATGTGTGATGAGTTTTAACTTGATGTGGTAATGATAATGATTGTCTGAGTATTATCAGGTTACAACTATTCAATTGTTTCAGTTAAAACAAGGGGGTGAATACAAAATTGCGTTCCCGCCAAAATAACGCCGCGTCGACATTTGCCCATAAGTATGTAGTCTTCCCTAAGAACAATATTTTTCAAAATGTCGTGACTATAACAACGACAAACGTCTCTGGCACCAACGTTGTGGCTCATCGTGAGCAATATTCGCAAAGAAGGAGAATTTTAGCAGTCTGCTACGAATGACTTGATCTTGAAGGTTATTATTTACTAAAAGTGACAGCACACTTGCTCAAGAAACCGGGTCTGCATTTAAAGTATGGCTCCAAAACAATTTTATAAACAAGTACAAGGCTATTTGTGTATTTGCGAACGATTTAACTGCCTTTCTGACAAAAATTGCTAAAGATACACCTGATACGTCTGACTAAAAACCCTTTGTCAATTTGGTAACGGAAAAGCAAAAAATGAGTTTCTAAATCTGAGAGGCACCTGTGCACTTGATCACACCCTCTCGGCGGTCCTGGTCGAAGGACATAGTGTCACAGGTGACTATTCTTGTTCTCGCGCTCTTTTCATTTTCACGTTCACACCACGAATATAAAATCGGTTGTTGCACGTCGTTCTAAGATTCAGATTAAAAACAAGGCTCTGTGATTTCTGTCACGCATTCTTTGTTGATATATGCCCACTCATCATATCAGCGCTGTCATAAATTATACCGACTGGAGTTATTTTGTCAGATTTCAGTCTCTCGATGATGACTTTTTCCAGGTTTTCTGCATCTTTTGAATGTATCTGATATAACCTAGAAATTGTTCTTTGATCGTTACTTTTTAGTTTGAAAATCCACATCAATAAATCTTATGACCTGAGAAAGCTGTTCCCGACGTCCTAGATCAGGGGTTCAGTCAAGTATGATATCATAGTACTTGCATTCCTCATATTACAATTGGTTCTTTACAGTTGTTGCAAGTATTTGGATAAATTCAAAAAAATAAACTGATCCCGGATTTTCTTATGCATGTTAGGTATGTTTTGCCAAAGGTAGGTCATATTGAGCGACGAGTTTGGTCAACGCGAGAACGTTTCCAACGTTTTATCATCACCAGCATTCAAATTTTCCTCATGGCCACTTAGGGCCAAATTTGCGAAACCAGAAACTTAATACAGGTGAGTATTCTGTGCAATATATCTCGCCAAAGTTGTTTTTCTAAATGAATCTGAGCTTGAACCATGCGTCAATTCCAGCACCATCAACTATCGTTTGTTCGACTTCATTTCGTGTTTTAAAAGTTGTGCGGTGGCTAGGATTGTTTTCGTGAGATTAGTTTTTATGGCTTTTTCCACGTTGAAAATGTTTTTTTAAAACTCAAACGAAGATCATGAGTTTGAAGTCGATGATGTAAATAACAGACAACAGAAACACTAAGCAGCTTTATTGATTGGTAAATGTAACAGCCATGAACGATTTATTTCTTTTCAACTCACTAATCGGCGTTTAAACCATAATGATGTAATTGAATGTTCCCCTTATACTAATGGCAAATTATGCTGGAAAGGCAAGGATTCGAGAGTAATCATTTCATTGCGAAGAGGATGTGATATTTTTGATATTTATATAGATAGTTTTGTCATTTTGTCAAATTCTAGGTAACCGACATCGTGAAACCTCCGTACAGCAGGAACCTCATCATAATGAGTATTTGCAGTCTCTCTATGAGAAAATTCTTTTATCTCATCATTCCCGTTACTATCAACAAGTGCATCATTACGTTCAACGACGTGGTCCTGGTCTTCAGTATTTAGTATTTTCGTAGCAAATACAACATGGGTCTGAACCATGTTTTTCTCTGAATCCTCAATGTTTTCACCTTTATCGTCTGCATGCTTTTCTGATTCTGAAGATTTGAAGTTTGATTCTTCTGGTTCACTGTTTTTGGATTTTTTTTAGAAAGCTAGCAAGTAATGTATAAGAATTTTTTGTTACTATTTCTACTTGAAGTCTTTCACCAGAGATGCCAAGATGAGAGCTTCAATGATCAAGAAGCAAGTTGATATTACTTCATATTTTTATAGTACTTATAAATTATGTGTGATTTCGTTCACATGTCAAATATGCGTTATTAATAAAAATTTATGCCGCGTTCAAGCAATTTTAACCCCGATCACCACGGCTTAAATGGCTCTGAAATGTATATTACTGTATGAATATCACCGAGTAATCTGTTAATAAAAAAAAAATCAAATAAATAAATAAATAAACCGAGTATTCTGAAGTGAAAAACTAAGCCAAATTTACAAGCTTTCTGCTGTTTAATTACAATTTTAAGAATTAATTAAAAAACATTAACGCACAAAACAATAATGTCTGCCTTCAAATTTTGGCTCATTTTGTTTTTATCTTAGTTTTTGGGTGCGTTTAATTTCACTTAAGTAGGAAATGGTTAACATAATTTCATACACCGGGATTATCACATTTGAATTTGATTGGACGCTGTTGCGTATCATGCGTAAATAAATACCGACGCGCCCATAGACTCGCTATCCCGCGTCTTCAAGCTGTTTTTTTTTTTGCATAGGATGAGCTTTTCTCGATTGTATTAATAAGGATAAAGAAAATTTCTTGGTGGTGTTCATATCAACAAGTCGAGGACTTCCGAGGAGATCCGAGGCTTGACACAACACAGTTACAATTATCGTTGTAAGCCTCATTTTGTCGCCCGGGTACATAAATCCCTTCCCGCCCCTAGCTACGCTTCTGATTCCAATGGCTCCAGAGATCCACAATGGAAACGTGAGTTCATTCTGCCAAATACTTTCTAATAAATAAATTGTGATTCATAATATAATCTAATATAAGTTAAGTTTATGCATTTTATTTTAAATTATCAATTTGAAGTGATTCGCAGGAACAGCAGGATTGTCCCATGCAACTTAAAACGTTATTATAGGCCATGCTCAAATTTGTAGAGATTTGAGACAACGAACAACGTTGGGAAAAACAATACAATTGCAATCGGCTACAAAATCTGTATAAAACAAAATTGACTAATGGGTCCACAAAAGACATCCGCAGAAATTTTCCGAATTTTGACCCCTTGTCCGCTATTTTGCGGACATCCGCATTTTTTGCAAAATAAATGTTAAATTTCTTCAAATCGAGACCTTCTTACTTCGTACCAATTTATATTAATGAATAATCAATTTTATTAATTTATCTGCACAGCGAAACACCTTCAAATAACTTTGTGTCAATTTGGTTCTATCTACCAAAGATTGTGATGAAAATACTTGCCCTAATTTGAGGGATATCTTTTTTTATGCTCGTTTTATAGTTTTAACATTTTTTGTGTATATGAAAATAAAAGAATATTGAAATAATGGAAATAAAATAACTTTAATGCGGATTTCGCAAAAGCAAATACCTCCCCCCCCCCCCCGAACGCATTAGTCCGCTTTTGAAGAACCCCCTCTTCCCCCTCAATTTCGGACGTCTTTTGTGTATAAGAGCTCTTTCAAAAGAGTACGCCATTAAAAGCCCAAATCATCTGAGTTATGCAACGGACTATAATCAAATAAATAAATAAATAACCACTAAACAGCAGAAACATTCCTCTTCTGGAACGTTTTGTTTATTAATGCCAAGGGTGGATATAGAACACTTTGGCGGGGGCCACACACTGAAACCGATCGGCGTATTTAGGGGGTATAGCTACTAAAATTTTTATTTTTTTCCGATATTTGCCATGCCCCCCACTCCCTAAATCCGCCCTTGATTAATGATAATGATAAGTGCATTTGTATAGCCGTACGCGTCAGCTCCGTCCTCGGTTGCTGTGGGAAGAGGTGGGTCTTGAGGCTGGCCTTGAATTGGTTGAACGATGCAGAGGCCCTGAGGTTAGCCGGTAGAGCGTTTCATGTCTGAGGAGCAGTGTACTCGAAGGACTTTGCTTCAAACTTGCTACTCGAAATACGAACGCTGAGAAAGTTGGATGTCTCCTAAAGATCTCGAATGGGAGTGCGGGGAGAGGGCAATGGCGAGGTAGCGTGGCATTCCAGGGCTGAATGCCCGTTGCGTTGCCAGATGATTAGGACTATGCCCCCAAGCCCGCAAGGCCATCGCAAAAGAAAGTCCTGGCCACAATTAGTCATCAATAATACTTGAGGGGATCTACAAAAATTATATGTTTAAAATGAGAATATAATTAAAAGCAAACAGATGTCATATGAAAATATTTCAGACTCTGAACATGAAACGATAGATTAAATACAGACTTGACTTTGGGAAAATTATAAGTTCAGTTCCAACCCAACATTTAATAAACTTGTTAGGTTTAACAAGTTCAGTTTATTATAGGATCAATCTAATCTAATTTTCTTTGAAACTCCGGAAATTGCACTAGGATGATTTTTGAAATGTAAGTTATTTCACGCTGCGGAAATTACAAGAAAGAAACTCGTTGAAAGGCAATTAATTTGCATAATTACCAATAAAGTATCGATTGAGGTGTATTGTTTCATTTGCCTGGACGCTGAATCATATAACTAAAAATCATTACATTAGAAAGATGTACAACCTGTTGCGCAACTCTTCCAGGAAAATGATATTACAATGAACAGTTGTTCAACTAATAAAAACTATCGAGTGACGATGGTTGTGCGTTTGTGTGTGTGTTAAATTAAACCATCCAATTGCAGCGATTGGCTGGAGTAGAAGAAGCGCGTTTCTCTTTATCTCGTCCCGTTTGTGAAGTCCTCGCTGGAGGCTGGATGCACGTCTTTGTTGAAGTGATTCGGCGCCTAGCGCCTCTTTAAAGGATTACTTTGTGACAGCAATTGGATTGTTATTGAAATTTCAAGTGTATCGAACAGCAAATCGTCAGCCAGGATGGCAGATCGTTCCTTCTTTCATCTTCATTCTGATTCAAGAGCATCCAGAGCACAAATTCCTAACTGCTTCGACGTTGCTATGGTACGGAATAGCTTTCAGAGAATTCCAAACCAGTTACATTCGGTAAGAAATTACAAACATTTAGAATCTTCGGGACATACTCGACCTCAATGGCCCGCATGGAATATCCACCCTCTTTCTTGCGTTGATTCGATGTCCTACGCAAACATATATCAACCCTCTCAAAGCGGATTTTACAATGCATTTCCAAACACTCACGCTCAGTTAAAGGTATGTGAGGTTAGACTTACAAAGTTTAACAATATTTACTAATTAGGAAAATCAAATAAACTCAATGAATATTCCTTCGTAGAACTTTAGACAAGTAAACTACCCAGAACAATATCGACTGCAAAGACAGAACTTTCCTGTCCAATCCACGCATCCAACGGATGGAATTAGTCGCTTTTCCTTCCCTGGGGGACCGCATCAAAGGGCTTCGGGTACCGTGACCCCCCATCAAATTGAGACCTTCAAAGATCAGGAGGAATCCAGGAAATTGTGTAATGTTTGCAATTTGATTTTTATCCATTCCAAAGATTATGTAACTCATCTTCAAATAGAAAGCCACGACAAACTCTGTTGCGGACGTTGTAAATTAGTTTTCACAGAGACTGTGGATTATCTGGATCATATCGTAGTTTGCGGGAACAACGCGTAATCGAAAATGTATATAAGAATGAATTGTTAGTTAAACTTGTTGAAATGTTGTTTTCGGTTGTCCTAAAATGTTGTATAGAACCGGGGTTTCAAGAACTTTTGTAAGGTCGACTTAATTATGTTTGGCTTATTATTGTTTTGACTTTTGTTTTATTTGGTTTGCAATTAAAATCTATCTCTACAACGTTGTATATCAATGTTCTAAAATTGTCTTTAAATGAAGTCAGCAGTTTTAGTGGATAGAAGCTGATAAATGGAGTTGTCATGTAACAGGTGGTACCGCTACCGCCACCAATACCCAGTCTCTACTCGAAACAAGGAAGTGGAACTATCTTTTATTTAAACATTCGCATCCTTTTCTAGCTTGGACTTAATTATTAATATATTTCAGTCCGTAGTTTCACCCCGCCTCCAGGGTGATTGATCTAATTGCTCTTAAGACAATAATGATTATCTTACATCTTCTCCGCGTAGAATGGTAGAAAAACATTGATTATCTTAAACAAATTATCTAATGTATAATGGAATGTTCTCGCGCGCTATAAATCATTAATAACTAGGAGGAATCTAGGAGTTATGTTTGGTTGTCCTCAAGACCCAAACGTGACAGGAATTGACCCAGGATTGCCACTATCAGAATCAAACATACAGACGCATAGATTCTAACGCAATAGTTAGTTTTGGCTAAAAGCCAAAAGTGGGCCGGATCAATGAGTGAAATAATAATAATAATAACAATAATAATAATAATTAGGAGTGTCGTTTCATCTTTTTCTCGCTCAACCCATTCCTGACGAGATGAAAGCTTTGCTTTTCATCATCACTCTGACACTCATATTAAATATTTAAGCTAATCTATCAAACTTATTCGCAGTATTTTGATTACAAATATACAACTTAAGTACTCGCACATGTTTAATATATCGTTGAATTTCAAACTTCATCGTTAAATGGGTCAATGTCAAGGTAGTAAACTTGTAAAATCCCAAACGGACATTTTCTCAAACTTAAATTTCTCACAATGTGTGGGGCCGAGCGATGCATTAGAGACCACCCTGACAGCCGGGCTGAGTTAAGCGCATGATGGATCATCGCATTTGATTTCAATTGATCGTATCTTTCGCGTCTGTCGTGACGTTCAAATTTATGAGACACTGTGTGTTAAATAACAGGAAGCAATACTACACTTCTTGCAAATTGTTTTAGCTATGCAACCGACTTTCATCAAGTATTTTAATAAATAAATAATTACAGTTTGCGCAGACACTTGTTCAAATAGATAACGGACTCAAAAGACAGACCTTTCGAGAAAGTTTGCATTTTTATTAACTTGGATATATTAAATTACAATCAGATCGCGGCAACTTTTCTGTGTCAGCATCGTGTAAAAAATTTATTCTCTTTCAACTGGTTTCACGGACAAATTCACGAGATCAACAACTTTTAAGATCTTGCGGAAGATAATTCAAGCATTTACGAATTTTACTAACGGCCATGGATGATAGGAATCGACCGGGAGCAAATTTTAACCGAGGTTTAGCAGGGGAATGTCGTAAAACATGTATAAGAAATGTATACATTTTTTTTTTAAATGCGAGCGTCTATTCCATGTTATCATAAAATCTCTCATTTGATGGAATAAAATTATCAGGTATTACTTATACAAGAGAGGCTGGGATTTGAACTCCTAATGGGGTTGTCCCAAGACCAAATTCTTAATCACTTGTCTACCAACATCTGGTATTAATAATTCATGATAACTGATCATTTTGAACATAGTAGTCCGATACTTAGAATCTTTAAGGAATAAAGCTGCTCTCAAAATATTTAGACTTAAGAAACAGCTATGTTTCCTCATTCTTTGAAAACGTCTCACCACGAATTTAGAACTGCTTTCACTATCACTTGGACTGGCAGGTGGGCCATCCATCCAAATCATCCAGTCCAGCAATTCAAAAAGACTAAAGTTCTCTGTATACTTTGCTTAAGGTTGATAACCAAAAGATAGTTAATGAAGGAATTGTAAACTGAGGTACAAATGAGTTTTGAAATGATAAAATTACAAATAAGTGTATTCATCAATGAATTTGCATGCTAGCATTGCATTAGTTTTAAAACATTGAAGAAAAGCAGAAAATTACACTGTACCTCAAAAATTCGTTGGAAAGTTTCACATCTAAACATGCATTTTGTACCCCGGTCGATTCCTAATGGATGACACCTTTTTCCCCAATTGTTGTGGAAAAGACTAAAAACCCCGTTGATTATCTTTTCACCCACATAACTATCAAGGTAAAATTTCGTTAGCTCGCAAACTCTATCTGGGCATAGAAGGTTTTGATATGCTGCTACGTATTTTGGGTTATTAAACATAGCATTCAGATCATCAATGACTGGAACAATAAAAATACCAATCATTAATGAACCTACATCCAAGAGATGAACAAGTTTACGGAATAGCAGAATAGTATGCTGCGATTTACTGATTTTGTCTGATGAGTAACATTTTATAGATATTCTGTTTATTTTTTTGTTCTAAAAATGTCTGGATGTGTTTAGAGAAAACTGGACAATCAAGAAAAAGTATAATATCATACGGCAGCTAGAAAAAGGAAAAAAAACCGACAGACCTTTGCCGTTAGCATGACATTCCATCAAACACCATTTCAGAATGGAAAATGAAAGCCGACGTGATAAAGCAAAAAAGACGAAAAGTCTGTCTTTGATCCAACAAGAAAAAAGCTTATAGTGGCTGACAGCCACTGGCTGAGCACAAAGATGTCGACGACGCAATGCTTCAATGATTCACAAATTCGCGAGCAACAAAACTTCCCGTCAATGGGGGATTTTGTGAGCGATCCTTGTGTTTGTATCGTGCATAGACACAATTGTCTTGTACACAATCGTCTGCTTACCGTATTCTTGTACATGTGGACTCCATTTGCCAACAAGACCCAAAAATGGTTTTAGATCCACATGCATTGCCTATAATTAAAGTAGAATCTGATGTGTTCGAATCTCAGAATTTTTATGATTTTATTTCTTAAATATTTTGTTCTTCGTGCTCTATTTTACTTCATTTTTTCTCGATACTCAGAGCTTTAGGCCGTCGCTCAAGATTCCATCATTCAAAAGGACGACGTCTACTAATAACGTAAGACTCTAGGATTGCCTTGCCAATCGCGCTAAAAAATCTTTAAAAAAATTGAATATCAAACTATTTATACTTCCATTGGCCTCCAAAGTTGGCAGCGAAAGTTTTTCACGTAAGCACCCGGGAGACGATAGAAATGTAAGAGATAATAAGACGCATACCACGAACAGTTTACAACGCTTGTTGTAAAGGTTTGATTTCTCAAGCAAACAAATATCGTGACCGTAATATTTAATGCTAAAGTAGATCAACAATTTATTTAAATTTAACTTTTAATTTAGAACGTTTCAAACGAGAAAATCGTGAGAAAAAATTAATTTACGAATAACAAAAAATTGTACACAATTTTAATACATTTAATACCTGTAAGATGAAATCAAATTAGAGCACCAAAAAGCTCTCAGGCTAAACACTAAACATCGTGGCACAATCAGCTATCAGAGACAATAGAAATACAATTCCGATCGCACGTAACAGTCATGTTTAACACTCTTCCTACAAGCAAGTTAAAAAACTCCTAGGTCAGGAGAAACTAATTCAACTGGTTTCTTGAAGGGCTGTGATGAGTCTACTGAGAAGAACAGAGAGAATTTTATCAAGAGGGTCCATAAATCCTCTCTGCATCCATTTTGGAATGGTCAGTCTGGCATGCTGGAATCCAAGCTTTTGTAGTATGTAATCAACCCCAACGGGATCTATTTCCTTCCCTGCCCAGGACAGCAGCCTAACAAAGTGAAATGATTGACAACAAAATTCAAAATTTTGCACCAAAACCAAATGATCATAAAGAAACTATTTAGTCACCTGACAGTGGGTTCCAGATGCCAAGTTTTGCAGTCAAATTCTCTGACATCTTTCTTTAGTGATGAGGATGTGTTTTCGGCTGTTTTCTGTTTTTCCATCTCAGGAGATTTGGGCATCTTATCCACTGTAAACAAACATTAAATCACAGTCATAATTTATATAAATAAATTTATTATCACAATCTGACAACAATAGATTTTGAAATAAAACACAAACATTTGTCTTTTTCTTTAACATAGTTTGTGATGAGATCGTGGAGGAAGAGAACAGCCTCTGCATCCATAGCAACAAATATGTGGTCATCAAATTCGGTCACAAAACTGCATTCAACCACTGGCATTTTGTCTGAGTTTCACAAAAGCAGAACTTAAGTTATTATTATTATTAAAGTAAATGTAAAATATATGAAATTTAAACAGTAATAGAATAGTATTAGTATTAGTGTTAGTAGTAGTAATAGTATTAGTAAGAGTAAAAGTAAGAGCTTCAACCTTCTTCAACTGGTGGTTTGCCTTGTTGGAGTTGTATTGTTTTCAGGTGCATCTGGAAGGATGGAAGTATGAAGATGATTTCCGTATCGTGGGAGTATTCTGCCATTCTCCTGGGGGCATGTTTCTTTGGTAATTCTATTACTGCTGGAGTTTCTGGTGTTGCCTTTGAAGTTGTTGGGAACTTGTCGAGATCTTAGAACAATTCAACATTATCAGCCGAAATTCAATGAATATGTTTGCATATATCTCAAGTTATCTCTAAATCTTTAGATTCCTCTGATACTATGCACTGGACACAATGAAAATTGACTTAATAAATTAATTATACTATTATTATTATTATTATTATTATTATTATTATTATTATTATTATTATTATAAAATTCACCTTTGATGTCATTGGTGGCAAATGCATAGTGAAACCACTCTTGCACACTGGTGAATGGAGGAGGCATGTAATGACCTCTGGAAAGTTTGTACACCATTGCCATTCTCCTTTTCCCAGACATGTCCATGGCATTGTGTCGTAGTTGGAAGGTCAAGTTTTGTATGACCTGAGTCATCTTTTCATTTTCTGGAAAAATTATAAAAATTAATTTAAAAAGAGTTAGCTTTGAAAATTAAACAATTACAGCAACAGGATTATTATATCATTAAAAAATGATAAAAAAATCATTGATTATAAATTTAGACATTCTCAAACCCACCTTCCTTTTCAATGTCTGCAGCTTCTGTGGCAAACATGATGTATGGTTCATCCATGGTGAATAAGGCCCAGAATTTAGACCTAATCAAGTAAGGTGAAATATGATAAACAAATGAATGGCATTGGTGTTGAGATGAACAAAACAGAAGATCAGAGTAAATTACAACCTTAAATTGGTGTGAATGTTGCTCCATGCTTCTAGCCATTACAATTACTTAATTAGGTTCTAATAAAATCTTGCAGCAGCTCTAAATTATCTAATTATGGCATGAATGTCAAATAAATGAACACAATTTTATAGCTAAGTAATATTACCTGAAGTTCATGCCATGAAAGCAGGCAAGAGAAATATTTTTCCCCACAAGATTCATAGAGCCACCAACTACTGTTCCTTTATTTGACAAGAGTGCAGGGAAAACTGATAGTTTGCCACCAACCAATTTCTCAAGAACATGTTGCCAATATCTGTGGAGATTTACTTCTAATAGCCAGGAATTTGCTGAAGCTGCAAAAGAAACAATGGAGAGTTAAATCA
This sequence comes from Whitmania pigra, assembly GCA_021613335.1. Classification (NCBI taxonomy): domain Eukaryota; kingdom Metazoa; phylum Annelida; class Clitellata; order Hirudinida; family Haemopidae; genus Whitmania; species Whitmania pigra. The sequence continues at coordinate 2,035,241 of JAJTWR010000308.1, forward strand.
TGGATAACCTGATTTATTCCAGATCACATACTTTCTTCCTTGATCTTTGCTTTTGGTTTTGTTGTCACAGGACCAGCACCAAATGTCGATAAAACCCTCTTTCCTGACATCAACTGTTGACTGAAGAATTCCTCCAACTTGTGGACCATCTTGAGCAGATCAGGAGTCGTGGATCTTGATATCATGAGGTGAAGTTTGTCCCAAACCAATTTGCCGTGGATTAGCACCAACACCGACCTATACTTACAAAAATATTAAAGATCAAGTCATATTTCTTTGAAAACTTCTCGACTTATAATTAACTTGCCTAGGCATGGACGGATACTTCTGAGCCCCTGTGGGAATGGGTTGCAGTTGCCACTCATCATTGAGCTGAACCATGAGGTCACTGATTCTTCCGATAAGGATGGCAGACCCCATGTAGTCAAGTCTTGTTTCCAATGTGTGCAGAGAAGCTTGCACCTTGTGCTCAGGTTCTTTTCCAGGTACTTCTTTAACAAAGGCTGAGGAAATGCAATTCCAAGTTGTGAGAATATCATTTCCAGGGTTAAAAGTCATGTTTAGCTGGAAAACTCTAAGAGCAAAGAAACTTAAAACATACAAATCTCAATCAAGAAATCTAAATATAAACACATTATTCCTTCATAAAATATGATATTCAAATAGAAAGCAAATAATTATTTGGTAAACATTGCACAGCCACATTGTTATACATGTTAGAACTGACTTTGTGCATGAAGATTTTGTATTTCAACAAGGCCTCCAATGATGCCTCCCTTAGCTTCCAGCTTGGAGGTTTTGAGGCCAGCACACAGATTGACGTTCCTGTATCCGGCACTGTCAATCTTCAGCTTCCCTTGGCACTGAAGGCCTTTTGTAGTCCATCTAATAATGATAATGATGACAATCATATTGAGAATGATCAAATATTCAATTCAAACAGAGAATCCAAAAAGCTTGAATACAAAAAATCATGTAACTCGTACACTGTGTTTCCCATGGCATTGCTCATATTGACCATGACATCAAGCTGAGGCAGGTTGACAGTGACCAAGACAAGGGTCTCCCAAGAGGATATGGTTTTGGTGGATGGAGGAGGATAGTTCCTCATGGGATGGTGGGAGAAAGAGGTGCCCCCAATTTGCACGGTCTTGTCGGGTGGATAATCTAGGTAGAACAAAGCGGTTGAAGAAAGATCAAGCCACATACTTTATTAATAAACTTATCAACTAAGTTATATTCACTATGTCTATATTATTATGTCTATATTAACTTACTATGTTTATATTTTAATTATTAACTAAATTGTCATGTATTATATCATGAAGGATATATAAAGAAAGCACTGCAAGAAATGAATTAGAGCCTCAGATTCAAAGTACGAATTTTGCATTTTGAGGCAAGAGACAAATGATTCAGTAAACACTGAAACCTTTTTTTTTTTTAATATTAATTCTACTAGATCAGTTCTACATGTTGTGTTATTCTTTTTTATTCTTTCCATTCATTCTACAGTTTATTACTGTTAATTATTCCAGCCATTCAGGCAATGCAAATTTGCATGTCAAAAAATTGACAATCTTCACTAGTGTTATTCATCGACATTAAATTACCTAAAAATAATCTCTCCAACGATGGCATACGAGATGCAGATTGGAGTATTTTTGATTTGTAGTCATCCATGTTGTCGGTGATGGAGGATTCCGACGAGAATTGAGAAATATCATAAGTCATAAAGTCATCATCTGTATCAATTAAGTAATTTCATTCAATAACCAAACTTCATTAAACTTATTAAACATATTTAATATTCTTGAAATTAATTTGAGTCAAAGCCTAATAATTGCATCAAAGCTATCTAAACCATATAACATGCTAAGAAAGTTTAATGATTGAAATGTAAAAGCCAAACACAGCAATCAATTGAGTATATATATAATATATAAGCTTAATAAAATACATGAACAATACAATGAGGAATGAGGAGATTAAGTTTTTAAACAAATCCACATCACACACCTGAACCAGAGTCACTGTCAAAAACAGCCATTTCTTCACCAAGGAATAACCTTCTTGCCAGAGTCCTTCTGTACCATGCCTTCGGAAGGGCAAGAATTTCCAACAGACGTCTCATGTCGTATTTGAAAGAGGCGGAGCCAATGTCACAAACCACTGAACGAAAAAGAGATATTAACGAGGCTCGTTGAAATCATTTAATAACATTTCAAACACTGCTGGAATAAAAGGCATAATAACCTTGCACTACTGCAATGAAATTTGAACTCACAAGAAAACTGAACAACATTTGAAGATGTTTGTTGATGTTTCGTGTGCTCTGTCTTGGACACAGGCGGGACTCCCAGCCTACTTCGAGAAATGTTCACTTTTATGAATTCAACATTCAAACTCAAAGAATCTTTCCTGGCTTCTATCACGCTGGTTGGCTTGCTAAGAGTAACTGCATATATATATTAGGAAGTCACATTGAATCAATATGATATATAATTTGAAAATGCCTGAGATGTATTTTAAACCTTTACTCTGGATGGAACCAAGATTGACGCCCGATGTTTTTCTTTGTCCACCGCCATAAGGATGGAAGATGTATAGAGAGAAATCGTTCATGCACACTGACACGCTCAAACCGCCACCCTGCGCCACATCCAGAGCCAGCAATGTTTGTCGATCTGCAAATCATTTACTCATTTTTTAGCACGAATGCCTCAAGATTAAATGCCCAAAACATCATCGGAACCTTTTTTTGGGAACACCGATTCTGCAATATAGTTGTCGACTTTCTTTGTCGAAAAGACAATGTCGAGGGAAGGAACCCTGATAAGGCACTCGACCCTTGACACCGGCAGGCAGGTGAATCTGACCATGGATGGTTGAACTCTAATGTAAACAACCACGTCGACAGGAAAGGATGTGTAGGGTTGGATGTTCGAAGATGCAAACGAGGACCCAAAACTACCCAGGGACTGACTCATTTGAGAGTGCACAGCTAAATTTAATATTTAACGATGACAAATGAATACTTATGTCAGTCGTTGCAATGAAATACCATTGAGTTTGAATGAAGCTTTTTTCAGTGGTTCAATGGGTATTGGTTCAATGGCTTGCTCGAGGAAATCAAGAAGTGATGTGCTGATAAGCATCTCCTACAAAAAATGAAACAAACTTGCACAAAATACAAAATTAAGTATTTATCACGCTAACATTAAAAATGATTCACTTCCAATTATTATTAATTATGATATAATGTATTTAAAAAAAAATTGATGACTAATGATAAAAAATAATTAATATTAACTGATATTAAAAGTGAACTCAGTTGCAAACCTCAGGGAGTTCCTGTATTGAGAACCAGGCATACAAGTTGGCCTTTTTGATTCCAAGAACTTTCTTTGTTTTTTCTGGCTGGTTGTCATCAGCAGTTGTCAGGGTTCTCGAGTTGTAATGGAGCTTTAAAGAGTCAAGTATTGCGATTAAAAGTTAAATTAAATCAAATCTAAAATGTAAAATGTTTAACAACACCAGAAATTCTTAACCAAACAGTTTAGTGCCCTTTCAAAATTATCCTTGTTGTATGATTTTTATCATTGTTTACAAAAGCATTTGAGCCACTGAGGCAGAAGTGCAATGAACAAGAATAAATCCAATAAAGTACACCTTCACTTCAAATGGACGTTAATAAACAACCAACAACAACCTTCACTTCAACTCCTGGAATGAAGAAGACGGTGTTGTTGTTTGGGACCATCGTGATCCGATTGGCCTGCGTGATAAAATAATCAGCCTGCTTTTTGGCAGATCTTTTCTTGTCAAACAACTTTGGAGACGACTTAGTCCTTGATGTTTTAATGAGAATGTGATAAATGAATTTAGCAGAATTTTTTTAAAAAGAATTTTACCTTTTAGAAAATAAGGAGATATCATAATCTGTTGTTTGCTCAACTTTTGATTCCTTGGGATGCAGTACACACTTTCCACTGTCAATTTCAGCCCTCACATCCAATTCAAAATCAATGGCTGGCTCAACAATTTGCTTTGTTGTTTTTGGGACTTTTTCTCTCCTGCACGAACAAATGGCTCCATAAGGACTATTCACGAGAGGCTTTAATGCTTATTTTGCATTCAAACGTTTACTTACCCAGATAAATCGATATTCTTAGATTCATGACTATCCATAAAATCTTCATAGTCAAAATCTTCATCTGAGAATTCCAAAAGCTTGAAATCATCTTCAAATATCACTTCCGGCAATGGGGCCTTGCCTATCGATTGACTGGAATGAATTGTGGGAGCCTGAGGAGGCGGAGTGTTGAGTTGCTCTTCTTCGATGGGGAGGGTGAGGTTCGGCCGCGGACCGTCGAGAATGTCATCGGCGGTCTTCGAATGGAGTTGTGAGACGTCAAACGAGTGGGTTCTTAAGTGGCTTGGAGTAACTTTGAGGTTTAGCGAATGTGATTCTAGAACTCTGCGTGGCTCAACATTCTTAGATTTCATTACTTCCTTGACGTTTGTGTCTTCTTGAAGCTGTGTATTTGAGGAGCAATTACACTAGAGGCTGTTTTCATAATGAATAAGTCACAAAAAAGATAAGGATACCTTAATACCAGCCATTGATGTTGATCTCGAATGAGAGTGATCACTGAGCGTCATACTGGAATGCTTGCTTTCTGGTGCTTTCTTTGAAGTGCTATGGTATCTGAACCGTTTGATGATGTCCTGTCTGAAATCATTGAAGAGAGCAGCCTGCAAGCCTTGAAGTTTTCTCTCCTCTTCTTCAATTGTGTTCCTGCTTGCCCTCAACATCTTCAAATCTTGAACAACTTTGGCCTGATTGAATCAACATATGATTTAATGGACTGGCACTGGGAATTTGAAAAAATAAGAGCGATTACTTGTTCGTTCATTTCATTTTCAATGAGACGTGCTCTGGTCTTGGAGTCAAGGGTGAGATCGAAAACAAATTCAGGCAAGTCGTCTTGCAGGATGGCACTCTGTTTACGTGCAACTTGCTCCACCTAATTTTTTAAAGAATAATTTCTAAAATCAAAATAATTATATTTTTTTTACGTGTTACCGAGGGCTACCGACCCGAGTTGGAACATCTTGAACGTTCGTAAGAGCGGCATCGTCCAGTTGCGTTTCTCCAGCAAGCGAAGTCAACGTGTTCCACACCATGTTGAGTCTCTTACCGATGTTGGTGTCCAAGTGAATGTCTATTCCTTTCATCTGCCACAAAATGTTGAGTATCCACTTGGCATTGTTCGACTGGCTTTGGTTAGAACTAGCCCTCATGAAGGGAGGAGGGTTCTTTCTTTCATCAGTGACCGGTCTTAAATTGATCGTCCTGGAGCACATCTCGAACGTTCCGTTCGGTACGACAAGAGCATTCATGACAAACTCGTAGGACTTTTCTGGTTTCCAATCATCCCAAGAGACTTCGAAATCCTCAGCAAATCTCAAACAGAAACCTTCATGAAAATCATGTGATCAGATTCTAGAGTTGATTTCATCGAGGAAAATCAACTAAATGTAAAACCTGTGAATTTTCCTTTACAGACAAAAGAACCATAAGAACATGCTGATATCTGAGCATTCTCAAGTGTAAGGACCATAGCTCCACAAAAACCAGAATCTTCTCGGTTGACTGTAAATCCCTTCTGCAAATGCAGGATTGCATAAAAAGTAGCATCATTAATGAAGAAAGTTACATATGTAAAATAGTTAACTAATAATCATTATTAGCAATGCCCATAATAATAGGTGTTGGTCATGCATTCACCACTTCGGAACAAACCTGCGTCAATGGGTTCATGGGCAAGCAGATTCCGAGATCGTCAACGGTCATTTGGAGAAACAGAATTCCGAGCGAACCCTCCGTCAAAGGAGGAATCTTTGTCAACACTTGCTGGGTGGCCATTTGAATTTCCTTGTTGAGAGCCATCCTCTGTTCCATCCAATACTCGTAAGCATTTCTATAATTCAGCCAAACCAATATGGCTGCAAACAAGTAATTTGTTAGATAATTATCCAGCTTATCCAATCTGTACAACAATTTCTATCAACATTAACTTTCACCTTTATCAAAAGCAGATGGAAGCACAAAAATGATGGGCCTCTTGAGTGTTATGAGAAGGGCTTCCTGATCCATTGAAGCACCAGCTATGATTTCATCCTTGAAATTTTAAACAGTATCCTCTTTATTCCACCAATTTTATTACATATTGAACAAAATATGAAATTATCAAACTACTTGAAGGGCATTTCTGAGAGTGATGCTTGTGGCAAAAGATGCCAAGTGAGGAAATTCTGCTTCAGCCTCTTCAAACATGGGGTTCTTTATCAAAGTTCCCAATGCTAAATTTAGATCAACTTTAACTTGGAAAAAGACTTTTGGGACCTTTTAAAGTATTTAAAAATAAATCATTAATAATAATAATAAATAAAACATATTATTACAATTCTAATAATTTCTTTGAATTATCACAATATTCTGAAAAGCATGATTTTTCAATAAAAGCTTATTTATTTTTCAAGTCTACATTGAAATACTAACCCGAGTTTCAAACATGTTGTCATCGCGTGCTGCAGACTTCTTGGCGCTCTCCATCCTTCTGACTCTGTTGGACAATTCAAATTCTATCTTTCCCGTCTCCAACCTGACTGCATTGTTGGTTGGGGTTGTGGCCGTAATTTGCAAGCTCTAACGACATCAGAAAACAAGATGCAGTTTAGAATAAACGGTATTTTATTGTTAAAACCTACTCATAAGAAAAGAATAACGGGTGGTTGTTTGAGCATTAATTAGAAAACCAATAACAAATAGAAGACCTTGAGTCTGAACAAGAATGAATAGAGGAGGGGAGTCCTTCTTTCTGTTGGAGCCGTCAAAGTGTCCGACCAGAGAAACACCGGTTGATCGGAACCTGACACTTTCTGCACGACTTCATTAACCTCCTGTTAATTAGTCATAATAAGTGTAATTGTTAATGACAGTGAATGTAATTGTTAGTTGTACCAAATGCAATAGCTATTTCAATTAATATACCAAACCGACCTTCATAAAAACCTTCTGAACAAAGACGAGATGGTTGAGGAGATCGGTGGTGAGGACATGCTCAAAAGCTCCAACCTCAGCTGTGGCCTTCAAATAATTACCTTCCCTCAAAACCATTCCATCAGTAAAAGTGTTCTGATTGTTAGAGCTCATGTCTTCAGGTGCTTGTTGCTGAAGCAAATACTCGGCCTCCACATGGATGGGAGGAAGTGCTATGCTCGCAGATGTTGGAATATTGGAGGGCACGTTTACCTGGAATGATTCAAATGAGGCTTGAGAAGCCTGGTGGAATTTATAAATCAAATAATATAGTTGACAACGGGTGGAAAGTATGTAGTAGATTGATTGAAGTTATATTATAATTAATAACATGTAGAAAATATGTAATAGTTTGTTTGAATAATATATTTGGTAATAAGTAGAAAATATGTCATAGCCGTGCAATTTTATTAAAAGTCTAAAAAGGAATAAAAATATTTAATTCACAACAAAAGTTGAAAACTTATTTGTACACCCATCTGAGAACAAAAGTAAAGTGATGGAGTTAACATGCACCTCATGAATAATAACACTGTATTGCAAATGCAACACATGGAACATGTCAGTCTTGACAGGAACAAATGACCGAGTTTAAAAGTGACCAATGATAACGTTTAGGAAATAATAAAATAATAAAGGATTAAAGATTGCTGATAAGTTTAGCATTTCTACAGATACCTCAACAAAGCCCTGTGATTCCATGCATACAGAAACTTTAAACCAAATAAATATGTTTCTTTAGCAAATATTTTTGCATTATATTTTTTGTTGGAAGTAATTCTTAGTTGAAACAGAAATTATCTCGAAAAATGATGCATTCCACTAATAAAATAAATTTTTAATATCCATAATCCAGACCTTGTAATTATTTTTTAAACACATCGTTTAAGGTTCATATTTATAAAACAAGCTCATGAATATGCACAACGCAAAATGTCTGACACGAATAAGAAGAGCGGACAAAAGACACAAAAACTCACACACTTATTTCCAACTATTTGCTTCCACAAATAGCTTTGCACTCCCAAAGCCTGGGTGCACAGCATTCCAGGAAGAATAGCATTAATTGAAATAAAACATGAAAGCCCATTGAGGGCATTGATTGCTCTCCGAGCAACCGGCACATTGCAATTCATTGAAACAACTCACTTTTGAACTGAAACTCAGGTTGTGCTTGAGCAGGTGGATTGTGAACTTTGATTTTGTTCCTGCAACTCCAACACTTGTCACTTCTCCTATCTAATTAATAAATTAATTTTCTGTTAATGCAAGCTAACATACAAACATGTATTAAAAAGAGCAATGGTGCATTTCATAACAAGAATAACATCACAGAATGGCAATATTTTATTAAAATAATAATAATAATTAAAAGCTTCTAACCTGATACTGAGATTTGAGAGAGGGCAGCAATGAGGCTCCAATAATAAGCCCCTTGATTCTGGCTCTGAAGTGGATGACTATAGGTTTTGACCTGACCTTCTTTGGTGCCTTGGGAATGGTGGCATGATCCACGGGAGTGTCGTACGAACTTGAAGGTTCCACGAAGATGCCGGCAACGTTACCATTTGAAAACATTCCCGGCATGGCAGTGGAAGAGAAGGACTGATGAGGCACATTGGAGAAGGTCGAGTAATTGGAGCCCTGACGAGAAGAAGAAAGTGGAGTGTCGAGAGCATCCAATGACCTGGAAAAGTCAAGTAAAAACTATAACGTGCTACAACATGAGATTCGATCTGTGAAAAAATGAAATGAAGGAGACGTACTTGTTTTTGGCAGGAAGCTTAATAAACTCTTGTAGCGTGTTGGAAAGTCTTTTAGAACTGTGCACCACCATAGTGTGAAGGGCTACAGGATGCTGAGGTATGTTTATTGCGATGAGACCGCCAGAGAGGAGGCAGACGCTGTTTTCAGACGACTTTTTGAGAAACGATGAAAATATTCCATTGGATCTCGAGACCTTCACTTGCACGACAATCTGTTGTAATGAAGGCTGAAATCCTTCAAGGAGTGTAACAGTCGTTAGATCAACTGAAAGAGACACTGATGATTCTGTTGATTTTTTCTTTGCAATTCCCTTAATTTTTTCTCCGTGCGTAAAGCTGGCTTGGCAACTTTGAAGTTCAGCGTGAAGTTTCAGACCGCTGAGAACGGCCGAAATGTTAATCGCTTTTATGTGAACCGTGCCAAAGACTATAAGAGGGATCCTCTCCCTAACCACGATGTTCTGAGTGAAGAAACTCGACTGCATTGGCTTTGGCCTGAGACTTGGAAATCTCTTTTTCTTTACTTTTGAAGCTAGGGTCCTGTCATCCTCTTCAATCACTGATAATTGTGACCTAAATATAATTCAAATAATAAATTAATAATAGCAGTAATGATAATAAGATACAATTATGAATGTTCATGATATTTGAGGTCAGTCCTCTCACCTGCTGAATGTTTGCATAACATCGGGCATGCTGTTGTAGAGATTGAGAAGATGGTATAAATTCTTCCAACACTTAGGAGTCGTGGCCTTGATTTCATCGAAAATTGTCTTCTGCTGCACTGTTGGTGATGCAGAATCCATAGTTTCTATGACGACTGGTTCTCCATTGACTTTGAAGAGTTTCAAGGGGGAAGGAATTCCTTCGTCCAATGGTTCTTTGTCTTGGTATTGCCGAGTTTCAATGTTTAGCTCTAATTCGTTCAATTCATCGACTGTGAGGGGGCTGTTTGTTGGCACATTTATGATGTTTGGTCGTTTGGCAAACGTTGCTCCTTTTGATGCTGTTGGTTTGTCGCTCGTTGGCGTCTGCTCTTGAAATTTCAATTTTTGATCTGGAACTACACCAGAAGTCACTTCAATTGGAGCTTTTAAAGAGGGCAAAGTCTTATCCAGGTCGGATTTTGTTTGAGCCACGTCCTCCACCATGGTGACAAATTGGTGAACCAATCGAAGTAGAGACATGTTGACATGTTGTGTCACTGACTGACTAGTCACACTGAAATTAATCTTGGTAGTAGCAGGCTTAGCTTCAATTTGTTCAATGGTGTCTTTAAATAATTGCACCGTTTTTAAATAAACGGGCTCGCGATCTGCGTCGGCATCGGCCGGATCGATGAATCTTGCCTTCCTGTTTCCAGTGATGGTTTCCACATCCAACATGTCCTTCATAGACAAAGTCACCGAGAAATGTTTGCAAAGAAACGCAGGTCTTGCTCGCATAGACATCCTGACCACCGGACGTTTTTTCAGAAGCTTTGCTTTGATGGTGGATTCAGAATCGACTATTTCAACTCGGATATCCTTCAGATTAGCAAGTATGGACAATTCTCCTCCAAATTTCTTCATTATAGCAGACATCTTGACAGGTTCAAAATGGAGACCGAGAGATTTCAGCAACGGCTTGAACAGAACTTGGGCATCGACCAGTTGAAATGTTGGACTGGCCAAGACTTTGTGCATGGCAACACTTCCATCCTTGCTAGTCTCACTCTTGGCCGTGTTCTCTCTGCTCACTCCGTGAACATCTCTCTTTTTGTAAACGTCGGTCGAAGCCGTCTGCTCTTTATTCAGAGGAGCATTCATGCTGTGATTGATCAGATATTCTTGCTGCTTGTTCATCCACTTTTGAAGATCCTCTCTATGTTGGACTTTTGATTTGGAAGCAGGTAAATATAGAATGCTTGATGGATGTTCAAAGTCAGCAGAACTACTGAGAAGAGGTACAACATGGTCACTGCTGTATCCCGAATTCAGAGTTAAGTTGCTAACATCATTTTCCACCACTTTCTTCAATGGACTGGTAGGTTCTTCATAATTCATTAAAACACATAGAAAGGTTAAACAATTTTATGAATATCAATTAAAAACAATCAACTAGAATTCAAACCCACCCAGAAACATGGGCTTCTGTGAGTAAAGTTGGTAACTGGTATCGCAGTCATGTTGTTGGGAATGATGCTGGAATCTGCTCTCTGAATCCTCTGAAGATCTGACTCTCATCACCGACCCACCTTCTGCCTTGAGGAGGGAAGTACTTTCATCAATGATGTCCATGTTGTCCAAGTTCAACTCAACCTCCTCAGCTTGGCAAGCGTGTCTGCTCGTGTTTGCAGCTCCTTCGTTCTCTTCATTTTGGAAGACAGGAACAGCAAATGTAACCGTGACCTTCTTCTTTGCCTATTTAATAATTACAATGTGCGCAATATGTTGTTAAAATTATTTCTCAATAATTCAATGCAAAAACATTAACCTTGAAACTATTTTCATCAAACATGGGAAGATATAGAACATTTTTCCATTGCCTTGTCAAAACCAAAAGGCCGTTTCTTATCGTGAGAGACTGCGGTATCGTATCTTCGGCAAGACTCGCTTCGATGGCGTCCGCTCCGACTTGGTGAATGTACTTACGCATGACAGTCAGCAATTGGCAGGAAGGATCATCCTGCAAAAACTTTGATTCCCAGGTTGTCTTGTTGTATTTGCTCTGGAATTCAAAATTCTTTGTCAAAAAATAATTATTATTTATTTATTTATAAGCGCCGTTTCATTTACATGTGATCTTTTATAATGCAATGCTTAGCAAAAGATGCGGAACAATGTTAATAGCAATAAAAAACGAATATGCAAATATGTATGTGTAAATGCTACAATTAAAAATACCTTAATAAGAACCCAAGCACTCTAATTTTAATTCATCAGAACATCAGCAAATCTATTCCATTAAACCTCCAAAATTAAGTCCAGCACATGAAATTAAATGCAATGCATGAGTATCAGACCTTAGGCATGAGATGAATGCCTTGAACCTCAAGGGCGTCGGTCATGAGGCAAGCCATCACAGAGCACATTCTCCTGTTGAACTTGTCGTACATGTTCTTGGCACCAGTAGTTACCTTGTGGCAGGAGTTGATCCAGGCATTGATGGAAGGAGTAGCAGTGGAGAGAAGATTCCAGTCATGCCTACTTGATGTAATTAGATGCAATTAGACTTACGTGAACACTTACATCTTAATTTACAAATTAATTATTATTGTTATACTTGATATAATTATTGTTATTCTTGATATAATAAAATGTAAGTGAACATTTACATCTGAACTGCATACTTGACATAATTAAATATTGAACATTAATCATGTGTAGTTTTTAAATTGTTAGCCCACAGAGTTATTACAAGTTATTTTAAATTAATTTAACTCAAATAAGGCACATACAAACTGACAAATAATTCAGAACATTTCTCCTTCAAATTTAATAAATTTCATCATAAATTTTATTACAAATGAATGTATGTGTAAATTGTTTGCATTTGATAACATAACACTGTGCAAAATAACATAAAATGTTCAATAATAATATGTAACAGAACATAAAAGGTTAAATAATAACACATAACAGAACATAAAAGGTTAAATAATAATAATACATAACAGAATGTAAAAGGTTAAACAATAAGAGCTTACTTATTCGATAGAAATTTCATTTCCTTTGATGAAGCAGGAGGAGCAGCAAAATTGAACCAAAGTGTTTTGATTTCAAGACTGAAGCTGGAAGCATCTCCTTTCAATGTTTCCTTAACTTCATTGTCTTTGGCTGGTTCGTCTGTTTCGTGTCGACCGTCGAGAGCGGTGGAATCGGTTTTGTCCTCTGCGGGACCCGTTGAAACGTTGCTCTTCATCGAGTCTGCATGCCTCACCGAGGCCCGACCTTCGACCTTGGCAGCCTCGACTTTCTGCTTAATGCTGGATGTTTCCACTTTTTCTCTGTAACTTTTAGCAAAAGTTCGTGAAGTGCAAAAACACGACGCGTTCTTCGCAGCACCGGTCTGCATCATGGGATCGTCCGGTTGCAATTCTGGACTGGACAAAGTGTGCCCTTCCACTGGGGCATCGACAATGCACTCTTCTCCTTCCGGAGTGTTTTGCTTCGTTTCCTTTTGTACGTACCCGAATCTACCGCCCGCATTGAACGATATGTTCTCAAAACCACATTCAAACATAAGCAATCCTATTATGGTCTCGATTGGACTATCAGAAAGTTCATGATCATTTTTCTTTGACGCATCATGGCTCTTTGAATGATGGTAGTTCTTTTCTGCAGAGAAATTAAGTAATATATCACCAAAATTTATTACTGCAAAAGGGCTCAATCATTTTATTGTTTAATTAAAAAATTAATAATAGTATAATAGTAATAATAGTTATTTACAACAAAATTAACAGCAATAGTATAATTATTCTTAATAATACATAATAAAAAGATGAAATTTCTTACCTCTGTAGATATTCCACGAATATGGTGATGAGTTCGGGTCATAAGGATTGGATTCAGTTGCTTTGTTGTCATTAAACGAAAAGAAAACTTTTGACGAGGAGGATGGAATGGCAGTGAGGGAGAGGGGGTCGGGCGTGTTCGACAAACTTCTCGATCGACGGAGTTGGAAGTGCACCCTCGACATGTTCACCCTCGTTATGAAGCTTTTCTTTTTAACCTCAGAAAATGATTTGCACTTTATGATGGAACTGTTCGATTGTCCCAGCATCTTCTGCAACCTCGCGTTGTCCTGATTTTTCTTTTTGCCGACTCCTAACTTGTTTCCGAGGTTACTGATTAACAGCGAATGCATGTCCTGAGAATCTGCTGGCCTGTTGAAATTCCAATGAAATCCACGTTTCATAACAAAAAAGCTTCAATGTTTAATGCTTTGCAGGATTTTGTTCATTTTGAAAATGCATGAAGAATGATGTCAAGCATCAAACAATGAAAATAAATAACCAACTGGGATTTTTTGTTCTTCGGAGTGACTGAATTGGACATGAGAAGAGTAGATGTCGACTTAATTTCGGCCCTGCTCAGCATCTCTAACCTGATCGAATCGATGCACATGATGAAAAGAGACACAGATGTCGGTTCCTGAATCTTTTCAACATTGTGAGTGTATGGTTCAACGATGCAAGCCTGCAACATGCTGATGTTGACCTACAAACACCATACTAACAATAAACTGAATAAGAAAATATAGAAAAACCATGGAAACAATCTAAACCTGTGGAAGGTCAATGAGTACGTGGAATTTTTCAGATTCCAATTTATCGATGGTGGTGGAAGTGCTCGAAGGATCCGACCATATGGAAAAGCAGGAAGGAGAGGTGGTCTTATCTCCCTGCTCGTTGACACTGTTAAGACATTTTATGTTCAGCATGTCGACGATCGATGACGGGTGCATCTGACTCAAGATTGGAGTGCTTGCTTCTATGTAGCTGGGAGCAAAATTTCATCTTATTGAAACAGACATGTTCCATTAATAATAATAATTGCAAACTAATAATGATTAGTAATAATAAAATGCATTAATAATAAAAATGAAATAATAATTTTGTAATTTAATATTAATATTTATTATGTTTTGATGTCATCGTAATTCTTCTACGGTAATGTTTTTGAATGCTTACTTATTTAGCGAGTCGAGCATCAGAGGTGAGAACATTGCATTGATGGACTCATTGAATTTGACAACCACAATCCAGTCATTCACCTGAAACTCACTCTTTTCTGCTCCAACACCAGCTGGATTACATTGTATGACAAATGATTTCAAAAAATGTTATTCATTAATAAAACTTTTGTATATTATTCAAATTTCATAAATTTCCATTCAAATCAAACAGTTTTGCATACCTGGATCATGTGGCGATGGCTCATCACTGAACGGCCTGACAAAATGGCCGGAAGGACGCGCTGATGTTTTCACTTCATCGGAATTCTCATCGTCCGATTTATTGGCCACGGTTTTATATAATTTTGTAGTGCAGTCAAATCCCTTGCTGTAGTAGACAAAGTGAGGAACCATATTCTCCAACGACTCGTCATCTCTCATCTGAGACAAGCCCTGCATCCTAAGGCCTCTGCTTATGCTTGAAACTGGAGCTAGGGCCACCCAGTTGAGGCATTGCATTTGGCTCAAGTAACATTTGTAGCACTCCATAGTCAGAGATTTTTTTTTCGGTTGTACTTTAGCAGAAGTACTCTTTATCTCCAACGAAGTGGGAGGTGCTTTGCGTGGATGAGCTTGCAGTTTGTCTCCAGCAACCTGGGGAAGGTCTCTGCTCGGCCGATCGACCGCACGAGAAGGTTGACGGGTGA
Organism: Whitmania pigra; assembly: GCA_021613335.1. NCBI lineage: Eukaryota > Metazoa > Annelida > Clitellata > Hirudinida > Haemopidae > Whitmania > Whitmania pigra. Next base: position 2,050,483 of record JAJTWR010000308.1, read on the forward strand.
GGGACGATGTTTCGTCCCACTTGACCTTCAGTGGGGCATGTATCTGATCAAGTACTGGATCAGGAGACAGTGAGACTGCTGAGACAAAAGAATCCAAACTTGCACTTTCTTTCTCATCTAAAGACTGGGGTGCAACTTCATAAATACTGCCCTTGCTTGATTCTAACTTCTGATCAATTATGTAATAAAGTGTGACTAGACCTTTAATTAATTGGCTAAAAAAATAACTAATAAACTCACCTCTTCTATGGATAAGGATCCATATTCAAAATTTGATATTCCATCTACCTTCATCTGGGACAATTCTTTCTCAGACTGCCATTTCTGAGTGGAGGGAGTCTCGATGAGGCTAAGGCGCCTCAGTGGTTGTGCTTTGTCGACGTCTTGCGTCGAAACTTTTGTGGTCGTCTTGATCTTTTGTTCAATTGGAAAGTCAACTGATTGAAACTCCTCGTTGTTGCTGGCACGAGAGAGATTTATTCTTGAACTTTCGCTGCACAATAATAAGGTTTTAAAATGATATTTTTGTAATATTCTGTTTCTATCAAAATTCAATAAGAACCAAATGTTGCACAAAAATTCATGATGGAGCAGCACAAAAATCATGGCTTAGAATGTAACAGAATAAGCCAATATAAAAAACATTTCACACCTTCATGCATCCAGACATTTATAGTGATAAACAACAACATAAAAGTTATATAATTAAAAATGTCATAAGTATGCATAAATTAAATTTAACACCCTCTTCTGTGTACCTGGTGGTTCCCTGTTGCAATGAACCCACTGAATCAGTCAAAACATCAGCTTTCAATGGTTTTATGTTCACTTGTGCCACATTGCTTCCACTGGAAAGGAGTCCAGTTTTAGAACTAACGGAATCGCGACTCGTTCGAGATCTTATCGATTTATCCAAAGTCACCATGCTCCCCGTAGGGCCGGACTTGACTGCCTCGGAATGTGTAGCAGTTTGAGACGTTTCAGGAATTTCATGATCTGCCTGAATTATATGAGAAGTGTTCTTGAAAATCTCATTGAAGTATTTGGATGCCTCGAGAACTGGCTGGTAAAAAATAAGTTGTTGATTCCTTAAAATGCTCTGACCAAAACCGAAAGCTTCTTCTTGCTTGTCGGATTTGCAAATGTGGGTGAGAGCAACGTTGAGACTGTTCGAAAAATCATCTGGCGACGGGTCAAAGAAGGTGGGGCCGTTCCTATTGTTTCCAAAGAATTTACATCCACCGACACAACCACATTTGTCTGCATTCCAAAGAAAGTTCAACCTCTGAAATTTGTGATCGTGGTATCTGAGAAACTCTTGTTGAGCATATAAATGTTGGATGCTACTCAGAGTTTTGCTGAGGTCGATATTGAGCGGACCGAAGTTGAAGCCGCCCGATTCGATCCAGAGACGAGCCGTTGCTTCATCTTTCGCCGATGATTTCATGGCTGCGTTCGACAAGGCATAATGCTTGAGACTCACTGTTGGCAGCAGAATTGTTATGCCCATCATGGTATTTTTATTGAATAGGTTGCAGTTCGACAATCTCACCGGATGAATCTAAAAATTCAAGTATATTTATGAACCTAAAAATAACGATAAGATTCAAAATATAATTAAAATCTTCCAGCAAAACATCAAACCTGGAGACAGAGGGCAGTGCCAGATTCGACGAGGTAGAAATCCACGCAGTCAATGGACAGCCTTAGAAACTCATATTTGAGATCTGAAACTGTTGGGCAAGGTTGCAACATGCCACCACCAGATTTCGTGCATAAATTCTGAGGTACCATGTGCTGACACATCGGATAAACATTTGGACAGACGAGTTCATTCTCCTTGTCTTCGAACATGCACACGAAGGTTTGCAGGAATTCGACAACACTTTGCAACTAAGCAAAACAAATGAAGAAAATGATTTCATGAAAAATAACGGACAAAAGAGCTTACTTGAACTGAAGTCATTCTTCCCACAAGATCGCCGACTGTAATCTCAATGAGCCAGGCATATTCCAATGTTTCAGAAGATATCGGGAGTCCATGATGAGAAAACATGGCATTGCCTCTGATTTGGAGAGCAGACAAAGTTAAATGCCCATTTTCTAAGTGACTTTGATGGTTTGGTCTCTAGAAACAAATACAAAGTACAAGAACTTTACATAATCATTTCAAATTTAAAACAATTAAAAGTTATTATTATTAAACAGCTCAAACCGCATCAGTAAGAATATTTGTAAGACAAACCTTCACCATGTCTCTGCAGACCAGAAGAATTGGAGAAAAGAAAACTTGAAGTTTGGTTTCATGGAATCTCTTGTCCATTTCAAATACCATCCTTTCCATGTAAATGCTCGGACATGGTTCACCTTCTTTGGAACAATTCTGAAATTTAAACAAAAATTTAATTTAAACATAAAAGGAAAATCAGAATTATGTTATCATGTTAACATAATTATTATTATCATTATCATTATTATTATTCTGTTATGAAACAAACGACAACCTTAACGAGGTGGCCTTGAACATCATGCAAGGTCAAGTGGAAATGCAAACTAAACGGACGATATATCCGAGGGTCGATCGGACCTGAAGGAGTTGAAATTTCCGTCGTGGCAGTAGGCTGAGCAGTCTCAATGTTCTTTTCAAAATCTGAGAATTTCTGATAATCTCCAAAATAATTCTCCTGGGAAATAAATTTAAGTTGATAAATTAATTCTAAAATAACATATTAAAACAACTCTAAATCTGTGGCAGACATCGTATATTTTATATATTTATATATATTTATAAATATATAATATTATACAACACAAATTTGTGTTGGTGGCCGTTCGCGACCCTCATTTTGTTGAAATAAGCAACATCACCTTCAGATGTAAGAAGTTCCTCACGAGAGAACCGTACAGGTAAGCGACCGAGGGTCCCACCTCGATCTCGAGAGAAATAATATCTGGCTCCATGTTGCTGAGATTGACGTCTCCGTCATCCTCCGAAAACAGCTTGGTCGATGGCGAACCTTTCCCCTTCTTTTTCTGTGGCAGTTGTGACCTGAGCGGCCTCAGCGGAATTAACTTGAATGGAACGAGTACAGCTTCCTCGGCATCGATCTCTTCTGGCGTCAAGAACGGTGATTCTTTGGTCAACGGAGGAATGGGATGGTAGGTGTAAACCAAACTCACTGCCACAATTGGTGAGGATACAACTTCAACCCATCCGTCTCTATTGGAAGACATTTTATTTCAATGTATTAAAACATCTTGTTGTAATGTAAATATCTCATCATGCAATTTTAGCATCTTGAAACTATTCTAAATGTTGCTTACATTTTTTTACAAACTCTCGACCATTTTTTTTCATTCTTCACTTTTCCTTGTTCTTCGATTCCACCATCTCTGCTTAGAATGTTCAAATTTTCTGACAGACCGATGAGCAATTGCCGGTTGGTGTTTGTTTCAGGGAGATACAAAAGGGCTTCAGCTGATTCTCCCTTTAAGAAAAAGGAATTTCAAATGTTCATTTCAAGATGATTTTTGTGATATGTGAAATACTTCAATATTACCCTGATAAACAATTTGACGTCGACTGTATTCGGCATAAAGTCTGTAAAAGGAACTGTCAGAGACATATCGAACATATCTCCTAAGATTGCAATGTGACCTTAAATAAGAAAACAAAGACATGAAAATTGTGCAAGTAATGAATTTACTGAAGAGCATTACTATTCTCTGCTGAAGTTCCAAAGCAATCAATCCAATTCCATTGGTTAGTGAGAGTTATGATTTCAAACTCCTTAAGGATCAGATTGACTTTGACCGTGTAAGGAATAAAGGAGTATATATCTGGTCGAGCCTTGCTAGACCAGTCCTCTGATAACTCTACAATTTAGTTAATTTCAGAATTTAAGTTATTAAGTTTCAATTTAGTTACTTTAAGAAGGTACTTAAATAACAAATTTATAATAAAAAATTGCAGTTGTTACTGAAAAAATACTAATTATTCTGCAATGAAAATGAAAATATGAATGAAAGGCAAATAAAAAGCATATATCAGCTGAGTTTTGCAAGCGTTTTGGACCCTTCACAATATTGAGCTAATACGCAAATAACCATAACATTTAAAAACTATTGTGGACTTTGAAAATAAATAATAATGACAATTTTCAATGTGATCCTGTTACTAATAACTGCATACCTGAGAAAAATGTTTTATGGTTGTATATGAGGTATCCAGTTGCCTTGCAAGCAGTGAAGTCATATGTCAATTCTTGAAGGTCATTCCAATTTGACATGTACTTGGCTGATACTGAAAACTGTAATTAATTAATTAATAAAAAGTAAAACATTACATTAGTCAGTATCACAAGCCATTGCCTAAAATTTCAAAGCACTAATTGTGTTTACATTGCAAAGGCATTTGATGATGATCAAGTAGAAAGTTTATTCATATTAGCAAAACTCCTTAAACACCCTGCAGCACATCAATTCACACTTGCCAACCTGAAGTGTTTCACACTCGACGAGTGATCGAAATTTGAGACTGGTGCTCGAATCAACATGGAGCAGTTGACCTGTCATTGTGAAGGTGTAACCTGCCTCTTCCAGGAACATGGGGATAGTGAACTCCAAATAAGAACCCTGCTTGCAATTCATGTGGATGGCCTGAGTCTCCTAGCAATAAAATTATTAACTTATCACCATTATTAATGCTGTTGTCAAAATTAAGTAGCAATATGAATTGATGTTGTAAAACATAACTACTATTATGTAAGTGTTAACATAATTAGAAATCAATTAAGTTTTCCATAAACATGAGGTTGTTAAAAATCACTATTGATCATAATTAAATCAGAACTTCTCCATACCTTTTGTTTGGTGAACAGAAGATCAATTGTGATGTCATTCTGCATGCTCATCTTGAAATCAAAGTTCTTGACAATCCTCAACTGACCAGGATTTGGAAGAGTCTCGGGTTTCATTGGTTGGAAGTCGGGAGGAAAGAAGAACTTCCACAAGAATTCCCTGAAAGTGAAATTATTAAGACAAAATTAAATATTAATAAATATTGTGAAAAAAGAGATTAATTAACTAATTTCTAATAAGCTAAAACATGAAAAACCAGATGAAATGGCAGCTCCAAAAGGCTTCCAAACCAACCTTTGCCTTTCACACCAAGGTCCGTAGCTGAAGTCCGTGTTTTTGCCACACTTCACGTCCATACCCCAACAGGGCCAGGTACGTATCGAAACGATATCACCGTTTGCCAAGTACACACTTTCTGGTTCGTACGGCACCAGTCCTAATGCAATATGATGTTAGGAAGGTTTGCTCAACTGATTGTACATAATGTATAATAATATAAGAGTTTCTAAATGATATAGAGTAATAGTAATAATAATAATAATAATATATTGACATGCAAAAAATACTTTGTGAGAAGTCTCAAAAAAGTAATATATACTATAATATAATATAATATAATATTATGCACCTGGTTCATCCTGATAATAATAGAACTCCACATCATTACTCTGCACCACTGCAAACCCCTCACCCATGCAACGAGGTGGCCTAAAAGTGATAATTTTTTTTAATTATTGATAACAGTAATTCTGATGACCTAATTACAAATTATTTATAAATAATGACTAAAACAATGATGTCAGAACTTACTCATCAGCCTTCCCTGAATACTTTGGACTGGGCACAAGCATGACCTTAAAGTTATCTGTCTTGCACTTAACAACATGCATGAACAAGTCAAAAGGAGTTGATGCTGGTTTTGTGGTGTAGACCAAATGCATCTCTCGAGCACTTAGGACCAAACTCTGAGGCATGAGGTAGTTGCCAAAAATTATTCTGCTCTGAGAAACGTTTAGAAAGATTTGGAAATATTCAAAATTTGCTTTCATATCTTCAAATATTTAGATGCATTACTATTAATAAAAATAGAAGAAAATAATACACAAAGAATATATTAATAAAATAGATGTAATATTTATCTTTGATATATGGCTTACAAAATAGCTACTAATAGTGACAAAATAAACAAGTACAACTACAGTGATAGAATCAGTGTTTGCTAAGGCTTAAATATATATATATTTCATTGAGACTAAATTTAGCTACATAATTGATTGTTTGAAGGGAAAAGGCAGAGAATAAGACTTTACTGCATTGATGTCAATCTTTATGACGGGAATCAAATCCCTCCACTGCCACTTAGCTTTGTTTAATTCCACTTTGGATCTTTAAAGTGAGAACAACAGTTCAAGATTTATGTTAAAGCAGGATTGTAATCATAGAATTTAACATTGCAACCAACACTTTGGGAGATAATTTTGATGGAGTGGCACTTTTAGAGGGTGGAATTATATTTTCATCAAGACCAAACACTTTCTCAAGTTTGGAGAAATTAGAAGAGTAATTGTAAATGTGAAACTCAAAATTTTCAAAATATGTTGTTAATCTCGTATATGAATGAGACAAATCTGAAAGCAAAGTAAATCTAATAGCAGGAGATTAATGACATCATTTAAAGCAATTACATCATGAGCTAAAAATGTCAAGATAATCTGTGAAATAGAACAAAAACATTTTTTAAAAGGATCATAAAATCTGAAATTTGTTTAAACTTGCTCTACCCTCATGATATTCTTTCTTTGTCAGAGGTTGCCACCATCTAAATATTAGATAGCCAAATTTTATGCGTACTGAATAATCCTCTGTAATCCAATGTACATCCCTGAACATGATTTTTCCTGACAATACTGATATGCTAAACGAACCTACAATAAATATTGCATGCGATGTGAAGCCTCACAACTTGCACACTCAACTTACTATTATTGAAAGTTGTTACTGAAATCTAGCTTACCAAATTGTATGTGTCCATATTTCTGAAATTTGTTCAGACACAAAGTTAAAATGAGACCACATACTCTTGAGTTGTAATAGGTGAGATATACAATCCAGATTATACTGGCCAAGATAGATATCAGAAGCCAATAATAAGTCGACTGAGCCCTAGATAATTCGCTGTTTACTTTATACAAAATATCCGTCATGTTAGTCATTATTGCAGTGTTTTGGTCATACGGTCTGAGCTGTAACCTCTCACAACAAATATTTTTTTTATAAAAACAATGATAATTAGATCCGATAATTTCATTTCGCACAGTCACAAATCAATAAAATATTTAATAAATAATTTAAAAGTTAATTTCATGTCTTGTAACTTCAGTAAGCTCGGTATTGTTCAATAATCATAGAGTTTATTTGTGAAATATGATGAACATCATTAATAACATTAATTATTAATTAATTAACCATTAATTAATTCGTAATTTAATATTTATATGTTTAATCTCATTCAGGAACGATGCATGCCCACTTCTAGAATAATAGCTTGGCAGAAATCTGGTCAGCTTGGCATACGATTGTAATTGTAAGTGCACTTTATTTAGATAGCACTATATATCAGAGAAATGTCTGCAAAATTTGCAAATTCTTTCTATCAGAACATATGGTATCCAGAAATATCGGACGTCATCGTGCATCTTAAAAATCTTAAGTAAGACATTTGAAAAGGTTACTTATTAGAAAATGTTTCAACATTCAAGCACTTCAAGCAACTATTTTCAATATTTAGGTGTATTTAAACGTTTAGAACAATTCTTTTCATCGAATTAAAATGTCATGCTTTCTCGACTACAAGATTATAAGCAGGTTCTGTGCCGGATTAAGCCGGTGGGTGGCACTGGGCCCCCTTTCCAATTCCCTTTATTGCACACGCCACAAGCATCACATACTACTAACCTAATATATAAATACTCAGAACACAAGTTGTACTTGCAAAATTTATTTACACTTTTAATAATTTAATTTTCCATGAAAAATAAAAATTCTAGTTCGAACATAGCAACCGTATCCCATAGCTCTTCTCGAGACCCAACTTATATAGACCGGACTTTATTATTATTTAACAAGTCATAGCAAAGTCTCAGCGAATCAGAATTCGTGAATACATGGCAGTCCAGGTTTGTACCATGCCTACAAGAAAATTAGTCAAATTTATATAGTTCTTAAACTAATAATGATAATCTCTGCTATAATGGAATAACAACGATGATTAACCTAAACGTAATGCATCCATCTGATTAGCTAATATTGGAGTAATGTCTGGTTGTCTTCAGCTCAACCAGGACAATAGTCTTGCAAACACAGGCCTTTCTCACACCGCGAGACCTGTTTGAGAAAGTTTTTTCATAGAGAAAGAAGAGTTCTTTGCCAAAAGGAAGAGATTGAAGTACATTTTGTGGAAGCTTCAGGAAACGATAACATCGATGTGCTTTTCAACTTTTGAGCTTCATACAGAGATACCACCTTGGGGATTCTGCCCCTAATATTGTGATTGTGCTGCGTATCTTCCTAACCCAGGCTGTTAGTGTTGCTAGCTGTGAGCCCGCTTCCTCCAAACTTAAATTAATAAAAAAACTACCTTCGATGAGCTATATCTCTCCATAGAGAAGGAACTTGCCGATGGACTGAATTTTGAAACTGTTATAAAAATTTTTGTGGAAAGAAAAGCGCAGAAAATTTGTTTATAAATTTTTAATTTGATTGCAGTTCCATGAAAATAAGTATAGCTTTCGACATTCTGAAGGTTAAAGGATTATTAACGGTCAAGGGGTTGCGGCAAATCTTATGACCGCCCCGGGAGAGAAAAACAGTTGATACGCCACTGTGTTGAGTTTTATGAGAATTATATGTAACAGTTATACACATTTAAAAAATCATAAAATATCTTTGGTTATGAACTTTAGGTTTGTAGTTGGGGACGCGGACCGGTCTATGGATCAAATGGTACCGTGCTGCCCAAAGAACAATAAATTAATACACCATAAAAGACACAAGAATTGGTAAGAAATGGATGAACCATTTGCCAACACACCATGCGAATGTATCATGTCTGTGCAAGAAGATCAACTGCTGGAGATTGCCAATAACGGAGCCTTAAAACTACGTTTGAGCAACAACTCAGTCGGTGTTCTGAATTAAAGTCATGACGTCCTATCTGTGTGAAGCGGATATAAATTGGACATAAACACACTTCGGGTGTCATTGTTTCCTGTTACCCTCAGATGGAACCATCTCGTTGCAAAGAAACAAACTCAGGGTTCTCATTTATTTAGAGTTCCAGTGAGTTATAATAAAATGTTAAATCACTTTATATTCATTTTTGGAGTAAATGTATTTTATTTTTAAGGCATGTTTAAATACAATTAAATTAAAATTATTAAATCAAAACATTCTAAAATATATCCCAACTCCCAATCCTCAAACGTTGACCGATCCGCTGCGATAAAAAGGTTGGGGACCGCTGTATACTCGATGCGAATCTCGCTGGAATGGCGAACGTTTATTCAGGATTCATCTGACGTTCTCCGAATCTCTTTAAAAATGCCCGGAAAATTAATTATCACAGCTGCCGGGGGAGCTCATGCTAGACAATAATCAGCTGGAAACCTTAGTGAACCTTAAAATGTTTCTTTCCAGGTAAGCTTCGGCTAAAGAATCTCTCGCTCGTCGGAAATCACTGAGTGCTTTTGCTTAACTGTTAGCTGTTAACCAAAAACAACCTAAATTGTTATTGTTTAATGACTTAATTAATGACTTAATATTAGCCATATGGTAATGTTACTTTTATTATTTTTCATAGCACTCACCTGTTCAATTGACTGTGTGTGATTAAAACAAAGCAACTGCCAACTAATTGTTTGCATTCTAAATTGACCAATCAATTCAAATTCTAAAGGCATAAGTTGGTTATTGGCAAAGTAAGTGAGAGCTAACCCAAATTCAAGTTGAAGATACGTTTTTAACCTTTCGAAACAATTTTCATTGATAGGTTTTGTGGCTGATGGGATAGCTGAAATGAATAAAATTATTGTCTGCCTAATGCCGAGAATTCACAAAATTTGAGATTGTCAGTCCAACATCTTTATCCACCGTCGCTCATACTCCGATTATAATCCACGAGTCGATGGAAAAGCGTTTACAACATCCTTAGCTGGACAATGCTTCAGGATTTTTTAGCGTAATGGATGGCACCAACTTAGAGGCCTATGCAATGTCAATGTATCTTGGATTAAAGCGCTCTTGAAGTCCTTTAATTATATTATCAAGAAATGATATGAAAACGGTTTGTCGATAAAAAGCAATGGGATCATTGGTTGATATGTTGCTCCTCATGGTTGCCTGCCATGAAGATATCTCAACCAATCCATAGGATACGCTTATGAATATTAATCAGCCATGGTTGGTGCTGGTTAGGGTTTGGAAAAACGCGGGCCGGCTCTTTTGTCAGCGGATTGCCAATTTTCTCATTTATTGCTGTTTTTTAAGCATTAACCCAAAAATAATTAATTACAATTACAATTAAAGCAATGAACCGTTGACGAGAAAATCCGTCGTTTTTTATTTATTTATTTATTTGATTATAGTCCGTTGCATAACTGCTCCGTCGTTTTTTCAAGCGATGGCCCATATATGGCCAGGTTACCTATAATTGAGAAAAGCCACACCAGTGGCATAATCGTAACTTGTAACTCCATTTATGTAGCACCATATGCATAACGTCAGAGGTAGTCCAAATCATCCTAGTTATGCAACGGACTTTAATCAAATAAAACGTCGGAGGCACTTCTTGTAACAAGTCTAAATCATCTTAGTTATGCAAAGGACTATAATCAAATAAATAAATAAATAAAGCTTCTTGTAACCATTGTACGCCCGCATGGCCTAACGGTTAAGGCTGCGCCTCTCACGATGGCGGCGCGGATTCAAACCCCGCTGCAGGAGCACCGTCCTAATCATCTGGCTATGCAACGGACGTTAACAAAACATTATTTATTTGATTATAGTCAGTTGCATAACTCAGATGATTTGGACTTGAATAAAACATTACTTTTTTAACCATTTATATAACGCTCGTTACCAAGGGTGAGTGTCTGCTGACGGAAACAAGTGGGTCTTGGCCTTTCCCGCCCCTAAAATGCTACTGAGCATATTAAGCCATCAGTTATATCAGATTGGTAGCAGAATATCAAAATAAAGTAAAGATCGCGAATTTGAAAATTACGTTGTATGCTAACACCTGCATGTGTTGTGGCCAAGTTCGCAAAACTATGCTTCCATCCACTATTAAAGCAGTTTACTGTCGAACGCAATATGAGGTATCTTGTGCTCTTGATTTCAGTAAATGATCAAATTCATCCTCGTCTCATTAAAGAAATTATTGTTTCGGGGTTCATTCCAAGGTAACAAACGAAATTTACAATTCTGATTTACACCGGTTTATGTTTTAGCGTCGACATGTTCTGTCTTCCAAAGCTGTCAAATGAAGAATGTGGATAATTAATATTGTTAAGATGCAGAACATAGCTTCATTAATATTGTTGTAAACTTAGATTTTTGGAAATTAATTAAGTTTATATTGCTAATATAATTAAATTTATACTTAATTATATTTGGCATCTTTTCCGGGCACGTGGGATCTATTTTTGCTACAGAAAAGATTCTCGATAATCACCTGACAAACAACGAGAATCAAGACAACTTAGAAGCCCAAATAACCATTTGCATCCTTAAGTACCTCAATTCCTTAAACGCTTAACTTCTATTATTCAGTTCCGTTAACTGAATACCTGCTCTAATAAACTTATTAGTTAACTTACTTATTTGCGGACCCCCGGGTTATTTCATTGGTGTCAGGAGTGGGATCCCAAAAAGTAAGTCATGAGCAAGGTCTTAGAGGATTTAACTTTTGCTGGAATGAGACGTGAGCTTAAGTTGAGGCAAATGGATTCGAAAGGCTCCAGGGAAGAATTGCAGGATCGCCTGCTGTCGTGGATAGTAGACCAGGGTGAGGATCCAGAAGCTTATATATTTGTTGATCCGGTTGTGAACAATCTAAACAGCATTATGGAAAAGATGGATAAAAGGATGAAAAGTTTTCAAGAAAAAAATGGAAGGCTTTCAAAAAAAAGATAGAAGAAAAGACGGAAAAAGTAACTGAGGTTTCCTCCAACAAGGCCTCTACTAGCTACCAACCGGAGGAGACTCCATCAAGCACCAAAAACATCATGCCAGCTGAAGCATCAGCAGTGTACCCGATTGCCACACTGGTTTCGGTTGAGAAGGAGACCGAGGAAATTGTAGATGGAAGAACTTTGGGACACGAAGTGTTTCTTCCGTGGAGTGAGGAATCGGGGAAGGAGCTGAGGGAAGAGCTGGGTGGGGAGAACGGTGCTGAGGAGACCTTTGCTGAGGTGAGTGAGGGCAGTTTGGTAGTTGACGGGGACAGTCCAATAGTAGAGCTTCCCATGAAGATGGGCACTGTAGAGAATAAGGACAACGGTGAGCTGAGGGAGAGTTTCGCAAACTCCAGAGAGGTCGCGCCAGTGTCCGATGAGCCAGTTCCGTGCACGATTGCCTCGTTGGTATCGGTTGTGGAGAGAACCGAGGAAATAATTGAAGGGGGGACTTTGGGAGAGACCAGAGTGGAGCCTCCTCGAGTTGAGAAATCAGTGGAGGAACTGGACCCGGAAAACAGTGGCGATCGATTTGAGCTGGGAGTTTCCGAATTCGATTCAGCTGTGGATATCGTGGAGGTTGGATCTGCGGATGTCATTGTAACTGAGAGGGGAGATGTTGACGGTGAGGTACTCGGCGGTCGTGAGTACGTGGTTGATAAGGTTGGATCAATGTCCGAGGAGTTCATTTGTGGAGTTCTCAGCCAGGGCGGGCTTTCTGGCCTTCGGAGGTCGTCGGAGATTCGAGGCGAGCATTTAGTGCTGTTGGTTGTTTTGCTGATCTTTTTCAGTAAGCGTTTTAGTAGAGATACCAGAGGAGGACGGGCTCGCATTGAAACAATGGTGATACATGGGCACCATGTAGGAGATTGTGTCCCGAGAGTAAAAATGAAGCTGGCACACATTCGCCGACTGGCGAAGTACCACGGGGAGCAGCAGTCTGTTCGGGACGAACAGATTTAAGGAGGGTGTAATGTTGTAAACTTAGATTTTTGGAAATTAATTAAGTTTATATTGCTAATATAATTAAATTTATACTTAATTATATTTGGCATCTTTTCCGGGCACGTGGGATCTATTTTTGCTACAGAAAAGATTCTCGATAATCACCTGACAAACAACGAGAATCAAGACAACTTAGAAGCCCAAATAACCATTTGCATCCTTAAGTACCTCAATTCCTTAAACGCTTAACTTCTATTATTCAGTTCCGTTAACTGAATACCTGCTCTAATAAACTTATTAGTTAACTTACTTATTTGCGGACCCCCGGGTTATTTACATTTGCCAACTGCTTAGATAATATTTGAAACAATTACTTTTGACAGTTGACTTATATTACATTAAAATGGTTTAGCATTACCTGGACACATTGTGAAAAGCTCTTGAGCAAATCATCGAGGCCATTGCAGCCAAATCAGAACTCTTGCACTGCCTGCAAAAATACTGCTGGTAGAAAGTTGGGAACTTGGAGACCTCAATGCAACACTTTGGAGTGTTCTTAAGGAGTTCGAAGACTTCACGATTTAGATGATTCAGCTGTTCACTCAAAATAGTGCTACCATAACCAGAGGAATTTGCTGTCAAACAGAGTTTTGTTGAGTTAAGTGGCTGTTGACATTCTCAACCAACTTATTTCTCGTCTTAAAACTTATTTTAATGTTAATAAAACTTAAACAATATAAAGTGTAAAATAGTTCTCAATTAATATATTTATATCAACATAATGATTTAAACAGCTCAGTAGAAGTTAAAAATAATCTACAAACAACCTCCTGGCAAAGGTGTCGAATGGTTTTCGGACCACTGGAGTCTTTTCATACCGAACGGCAGAGTCACAATTTCCACTCCAGGAACACACGAGACAAGATGCTCCAGAGACACCCCATCCTCATCCAATACCAACTTGAGAGATGAGAATTCTCGGGCGTAACAGGCTGGGAAACTACAAATACAGGAAGATAGAATATTAAACACTGCAACAGTTCATTTAAATGCATAAACAACGATTGTTAACAAAAAACAAAAATTTGCAATTTCTACCTCCCAAGTGGAAGTCCCCCTTCATGACTTTGGAGCAACTTGTGGACGTGAGTGGAAAAGCCTCTTAGCAAAAGTTTCACCTTTGGATTCTTGTCGAGATCAAAACCTTCCCACAAACTGGCTTCAACATGTTTTGCACAGAAATTCTGGCAGGCAAATACATCTCCCAGGCTCTAAAAGCAGTGAACCAAACTCATTAACATTAATAACATTAATAATAATAATAATGATAACAATGATGATATTAATGTCTGCATTTTATCAGAAGGATACATGAAGCACACAATTCCACCAAATATTTTTGAGTACAAGTGAAGGAAACCTCAGCAGCCTCTTGTGAAGAAAGCAAAACCAGTTTTCCTAATCCTTCCTGTTCAACTACTTCAATGCAGTCACTCAAATCTTGGAGATCTAAGATTGTCAGCGTTTTGTGATGTCTGAATTCAAAAATTATTCACAATGATAATGATGAGAATGTGCAAGTTAATGCATCAATGCATATATTTTGTTACCTCTTCTCAAACAGTTCAAAGAACTGAATTAATGGAAGTTTGTGCCCAGGTGTTGATTTCAATATGTTTATTATGTTTGACCTGGAAATGTTACTTAGTATTTGATAACACCTCACAATATTAAAATTCGTAACAGGCTCCCTGTTTTGAGTCGACTACCTCAAGACTTCGAATTCCGATGAATTGTTGAAGCGACCGACGAGAGTCACTTGGATGCGCTTGTAGCCGATCTTCTTTTTGTGGAACTGAGAAATAACATATTCTGCGTCCTCCATGTTTGCCACTTTCACTGTGGCAATGCTAGTATTGTTGGCTTGCATTTGAACTGTTAGTGATCTCATCTGAACACAAGCAATTTAAAAGAAAAGCATTAGAATTAGAAAAGAATTAGTTTGAGCATGTAACAGTGCCATGTCATAATATATAACAGCACCCTCATCTTAGGTAAAGCTATATATTTAAAACAGAACCATGAATGTAATAGAACTTAGTGTAAAAAGTATTAAGCAACAATTTTACAAACCTGAACATTATGGAACTCCGAGGTTAATATCTTCTTCCATTCATTTTTGCTGATATTGTAATCTAGATTAGAAATGATCAAATCGTGCCGGCCCTTTTGGGGTTCATGTTGGACTTTGTCAAGCAGCTTTTCTGAAAATGCGCTGTGGTTCCTTGAAGATTTCTTGCCAATGTTTCCATTTTCAACAAGCGAAGCTTCTGCTTTTGATGTGAACAAGAACTGTGGTCTCAGATTGCTGTTAAGACCTCCATTTTGGTGGCATGGAATGGTAGGTCTGCGTGCACCTGGGGTCCTTCTGAATCCTGCTTCATAATAACCTTTTGGTGTCGAATATCTTTGAGAAGCACCCGATCGACCCCATGAAAGTACGTCGTCTTTGTCAGCAAAAAGCCTCCTGTTGACGATAGTGTTTATGTCATTCTGTTTTCCTGGAGAAGTATTGAGGCTGCTCTCCAATATGTTACTGAGATCTTCTTTCAGGCTGTTTCTGACAAGTCGATTATCATTGCAAGAAGATACATTATCAGTGCCTGGGACTCTGAAATGGTCAGCTTTTGCATTATAGCCTGAGTACCTAAAAGATTGATCCAAATGGAGTTTGCTTTCGGAAGACTGAGACGAAGATGTGGTGCTTTTGTCCACGCATCGCCTGTCGGAAGACTTCCAACTTTTGCTGCTTCCGTCTGTAGCAATGAATTGCATAACTTAATACAAATTCTTGAATTAAAAAGATTTGTCACAAAATGCTGACAACACAAAAAAAGCACAACATTCAATACCTCTGGTAACTTGAATATCATCATTCAGTGATGGGCAAAATAAATCGCGATTGCGATTTAAATCGTGATTTAGGCAAGGTTGCGATTCGATTTGAACATTGTTGGATTCGATTTTGGCCTCAGTGATTTTGATTCGATTAGATTTTTTTTTGATTCGATTTGCTTTTTCAAATCAAATCATTGAAATAAAGATGGTTGTATATTTTTAATTTTGTAAAAATGGTTATAAATTTAAGAATTCTATATCTTTGGCGTGCTCCCCGTTAAATAAACATTGTTGTAGGTCACATGTTTTTGTGCGCCCGCATGGCCTAACGGTTAAGGCTGCGCCTCTCACGATGTCAGCACGGGGTTCAAACCCCGCTGCGGGAGCACCGTCCTAATCATCTAGCTATGGGTTGCAGAGCATTGACATTGGATATTTTGTTACTGACAATGCCAGAAACATGCTCAAAGCATTCACAATATTTTCCGAGGAAGCTGCCAGGTTTGCCTTTGATCAAAAGGAAAATAAAAGATTATCTGTATGTACTGATTATCAGATACCAATTTTTATCAGACACCTCTTTTTGGTTTCAATAAATAAATATAAAAAAATAATAATAAAACTAAAAATGTTGGCTGTTAATTTCATTGTGTTTTGTGAAGATAGGGCAGCAGTAAATTTTAGAAGATTTGATTTGATTTGGGATTTGATTCTATTTGGAATTTTTTGATTCTATTTGAGATTTAGTTGTTGAGATTTAAATCATTTTACAAATGATTTGAGATTTGACCATTGAGATTCGATTTGATTTGTGCCCATCACTGTCATCATTACATAAACCATTCTCATCACAAACATTTGTATCATCAACTCTTCCATCTAAAGTCACTTCACAAGAGTCATTAACTGCTCCATTTGGGGTTTCACAGTCAGCTTTAGACTTAACACCCAAAGAATGCTTTGAGACGCTGCAATTGGTGGGTATTATTCTGTGTAGCAAAACTCCATTTGGTATGGAGATGTCAATTTTCTTTCCCCAAATTACTTGGTTAGAATATCTAGCTTTAGCCCTGAATGACAAAGAAACAACTCACCTTTTAGGTAGGCCTTCATAATTAACAGTTTCCAGAATAAATATTCAAAGGAAAGATATTTCCAACTGTTCAGAGTGCAACTGGTTAACTTAACACCAACTTAACGTGAACTCAGCACAGGTGCAAAGGAGACAATCCCCTATTTCATAGAACCATTGCCTCGATGCTATGCATTATAGTTAGGAAATATCAATGCTGAATTCTCACCTTAAAGCAGCTTCAAAATTTGGAAATGTAACAATGGCCATATTCTCTGAAATTGAGAGAATTCGTCCTTTTGTTGTTGAAAATAATCTCTCCAGCACACTTTTGAGTTTAAGTGTAGAATTATTGAAAAATGGCAAGTTCCTAACAAACAATATGTTCTGAAATACCAAGCAATAATTATAACACAACAACTTAAAATAATATAACTAGTATTTTTCCTCACCTCATTTTGTTCTCTATTTAGACTTGTCAAAACATCAACTGATGTAAAAAACCCATCAAAATAAAAATTCTCATTTGGAATGCAAAGTAATGAATGTGAAGTCAGCCTTCCATGGATTAATATTGTTCTATAATTATGTTTGTATCTGAGATCAGAAAGCTCAGGAGAAAAATTGATGTCACCTTAAATTAAATAATAAATCTTGCTAACACTTTAAATGCACGCTTTTTGGATATTTCTGGTATCACATAATTCAAATTTAAACTGTTTATTGACTTTAATATGCTGAACAAAATGTCAACTGACTTGTAATCAAAATGATTGTTGCAGGTGATGGATATATGTTGGCAAATCTTCTTATAAGTAGTCTTAGTTTGTCATCAGCTGCATTTTTGCATGTGTTGCATACGTGAACCGTCGTAACCTAAAATAATATTAATATTACAAATAAAAAATCCAACAACATATTGTTGCAGTTGTAGTGACGGTTTTGTTTACATTCTCCGAGTTTTTACAAACATTTCCAACCGAGAAAAGGGATCACTAAATTAAGTGTAACTTCTTGCAATTTTTTTAACAATTTAAAATATTTTACTATAACTATATAAATATATTTTAATAATAATTTGTTTTACATTTTAATTTCTAATAATCATGATCTTCCTGATTGGCCAACCAATGCTTTTAATGGTCACTTCTAGAAGTGTTTGTTTTTCTAAGTTGAGCGTCGAATTTAGTTTATTTGTTTCTTGGTCGATAGCTAACTAGTCGAAGAAAGATGGAGGTAACATTAGCGCACAACTTCGCTGTCATGAATTTGAGAACCATTGAGTTAAATACTTGCTTTCCAGCTTGGTGATGGTTCTGGGGAATATATAGAAAGTGGTTATAAGCCTGCTTCTCAATGGGATAGGTTTGAGGCTATATATTTTAAACTGGCACTGCTTTTTTAGATTTAGCCTTCAATGTATTTAAAATTAAAACATAAAATACAATATATTTGTTTGAGGTTGAATTATTTCATTTATATTGACGCCAGTGTTGTTGCACAAATTTTGGAAGTTTTGTGCAAATGGAGATTGTCCAATGACCTATGCTCCAAGTCACCATCTTGGAATAAATCTTCTGCAAGGATGAAACTTGGTAAATATAAAATCATCTTGACTCGATACTGGATATCTGGAATCTCTGGGAAAGGAGAAAGCAGTGATGTTGATCAAGGTGGTTTTGGAACTTTTCTTAGGTTTTTTAATTGGTTTATATTTACAGCAGGAAATTTTTTTATATAAATTAATTACTGGATGCTAATAAAACTACAGAGTTGTAAAAATGCTTTTTAAATGACTACAGCAGGAGATACAAAGGAAACAGTTGAAATACCTAAAGCATGTAAGAACAAGTCAGACATGTTTCCATGGGATGATGATCACAATCTTCATAGTTGGTCTGGCCTTGAGGATTTCATTGTCATGGAATGTAGGCAACGATCTTTTATGCCTTTGAGAATAGAGCTGTTGGCCAAAACCCTCTTACAGGTTGCCCATACCATTGGCTGGTAAGTTGGAAGCAGTTTAATTAGCTTATTTTTAACTCAATTTAATTGATAGTTGATTTTTATTGATTTTATTTGCATATTACTACTAATATCGGCTTTGTTATATTGCGTTTCAGCCAAATTCCCTTGTTTGTGCAGGTTCGAGGAGGATATGCAGCAGTGCATGATTCAGTGGAAATTTCTGAAGAGGAGATGGCAAAATTGGTTATTGCATTACTAGTACAGTTATTAATATTGGCATCCCTGTTTTGAGAAATTAAAGTTTTTTAATTTTTTATGGCAGCTATTTCTTATCAGATTAAGTTTATGATCATATTTAGATTTTTTTATTTGTACAATTTTTTTATATGTACAATTACCATGTTTTTTTATTTAAAGGAGAAAATAGAGAATTTAGGGGTCGCTATGATCTCTAAGAAGCAGACACATGTGTTTGTCATCAGTGAAGATGTCTCGCAATGTATGTTATTTATTTTTAGTCCTATGAGATTAACCATAGGCGCACAAGCATTAACGGCTGTTTAATGAAAATTAGAGATGTTCTGAACATTAAATATTCCATGTCGGTTTTGAATGAGAAATGATATAATTTTTAATTTTATTATATTTTTTATTTACACAATTGTTAATTTTAGTATTATGTGAAGATACAACTGACCCAACCTTACATTGTTGGATAAATGATTTTAGGTGAGTAGAAATTTAAGCGACTTATTGATCCATTCACCACAATTCGATTTATTCATGCATCTGCCCATGCACTGGCTTGGTTATTCACCATATTATATTTTGCCAAAATGTATTTGAAATTTGGTGAGTTGTCTGAGAAGGTACGTTATAAATGTGAAGAATAGTGAAAGTCGTTGTGCGTCACGTTTGCAACCCACTTTGCACCAATACAAGTGCCTCTGGACGATGGCACTATATAACTGATATTATATATATATATATAAACTATGGCCATGGTCTAAGGTATTTATTTGTCCATTGTAGTATATTTAATCTTGATGCCTCTTGGTTGGATCTGCAGGAAGTTGAATTCAATAAATATAGTATCCACGAAACATATCCCCTTGTGTAAGTTGTTCAGATTTATTAATGTTGAAAAGGATTAATTTATAAATTCATCATTAATTACTAATTTGTTTAATTTTAAATAAAAGGGATTTGGATCCTCTCAGTGCTAACAAATGGACAGTTCGAGTCATTTGTTTAAGTACAAATGTAGTTCCACTGGGTTTGGAATTTATTTTATTACTTTTAATAATTAAATTGATGTTCACTTTGCTCTATTTAAATTATCATTTAATTGTAAAGAGGACATCATCATTAATGGCATACTAATGTTAATATATTGATATCACCATAACTTCTGTAATCATATTAATAAGGATACTGTCTGAAGAGATTCCTAGATCTGTGCTCTTTAACACAAACTGAGTCGTTGTTATTGAATCCTCAAGTCTCTTCAATGCTGCAATATAGAAGAATATATAAAAGAGAAGGTTGGTTATATGTTGATTGATATTTTAAAAATAACAGCTATTCTGCATTTGTTTATTTTTGATCCACTATTATTTTACTTACTGAGTTTAATTTTGACAATTAAGAATGTTAACCATTATTTATTGCTATTATTCAATTGCATTTCATTCTAATTAAATTTCACATATATGTAATTCAGTAAATCATTTAAAATGAAACATATCAGAGGCCAATGCATCCTTGGCCATGCAAGGTTTGATGGAGCCCAAGGTCAGGAAGGTCACCTCAAAACTCATGCTTAATGCCAAAGAATCGCACATTCCTGTTAAATCCCTCAATTCCATTCTTGATGTAGGTTCCAAACTTCATGAAACAAATAGCCAATTATAATTTAATCATTAAATGGTTTTGGGCAAAATCTGCCACATGGGATGAAATTCACAATTCATTTCATTATTATAAATATCATGTTAGTTTAAAGCTATGACTCATCTAGGATATGACATGATACATTCTGAAATTCAAACTTTAGGGTTATGTTGATACTGACAAAGCTTACCAGGGGTATTAATTTGGTAGCATCACACTATTCAGTGCTTAAATACATAGCCTATAATTATATAATGATATAAAATTTAGTAAGGACATGGATCCCTACTGATACTGAAGAAAGTTTAGTGATACACATGTTTGTGTCGAGGTGACCTTTTGTCAAGGATGTTATTTCTATAATATTGGTATTAAGTAAGGATTTCAGATTACCTTTTTGACATTTTTCAATGTTATTTTCAGTTATTATTTTCTGATGTAAAGTTACAAAAGGATCAACACTCAAATGGAGGTAACCACAGTACAACAACCACGGTTGAAGATGAAGTTCATGCGAAGCTCTTCTTTTCATACAAAGTAATACAACACAATAGTATCCTATTAATTCATTGTGGCTTCATTTGCAAATGTAATTAATGCAACTGCAATGCAAATTTAGGAACTTCCACAATACTTCAAGTCAGCTCAGCTCTCTAGTCTCATAGGTCGATTGGCAGTGTGCATGTGCATTGTCAACAAGTACCACGGAGGTATGGGAGCTGTAAATCAGCTGTGGGCGGAGTTTGTTCTTGAGATGAAATATTGCTTGGAAAACAATTGTGAAATTAAAGGGTATTTATTCAATATTTTTGAACACTTTGATCAATTTTGAGTGCTTAATTTTGAAGCTTAATACTTTTTTTTTTATGAAATCATTAAATGTCTTTAATTTTTATTTATTCCTAGCTTTCTAAATCTATTCATTATTTGGTCAATCAATGAAATACCTAATAATGTGTGAATGATAATTAAATTGTACTTCATTTATATAATGCCATATGCATAGCATCAGAGGCGCTTCTTTGTAACGGTTTATATAGGGGTGCTTGTGGCAGTGCGGGCTGGGTTTAGGACTCGACACATTGCTACTATTGCCATTACTGCCGTATGCAGGCACCCATTTGGTCAAATAAATTAAATAACAAAATTATAATTGGCTATTTGTTGAAGTTTGGAACCTAAAGGACTAAACATGGATTATCCAGAGCTGCTAAAAAACCTACAGGTAAAACATTTGGTGACATTAATGTCTTATCGGCTATTATCTAAATCACCATGGCAACATTGCAACCATTGTCATTGTCATTGCAGGTGTTAAATAGTTGCATTGAGAAAAGGAAAGCCAGGGATGCATCATCACCAATTACTGAACCAAGTGAGTTGCTTGGTTAACACAGATGTTGTGATGATGCATGTCTATGAATTAATTTCAAAGCACTGAAACACAATAACATTTGTATTTGGGTGCATTTGCAAGCAGTGACTCCAGATCGGTAACAGTTGTAAATAAATCAACTGGAAATATTTAATTTTATAAATTTTGAAGTTTAAAATATAAATTATCCTATTTTTATTTATTTTTATTCTGATTATAAAAATGACTTTCAGCCAATGTCGAGAGATTTATGAAAACTTTAAAGATTAAAGAAGTCAATGATGTTTCTGATATCAACAAATCAGAAGCCAGGTAAGACCAGATATTGGTGTTTTTTGTATTATGCGAAAGATTATTATTATATTATCTAATACATTACAACTATTTATGCAACGTCTTAGCAAATGCAGATTGGCTGAATGGGATGTATTCATGCATTCAGAGCTAGATAGCAACAGTTGTACTGTGTTGTGTTTTTAGACAAATAGCACATATACTACAAAGTGCCTTTGTATCCTTTTTTAGATATGCCTTAAGGCATTCTAAAAGATATAAAAAGTTTGGTTTGTAAAAGAATCATAGAAATACTCAATTCACTTGAATTTTTTGCAAAAAGTGAAGGTCAACATTTATTATTTGAAAGGAGTAATTTCAAGGACAAATATTTTTAAGTATTTGTTAATCATAACTTGAACATAAGTTGATGTAGTGTGCTAATGCATGATCATAAGGAATTATTTTAACTGTCTAGATAATTGATGGAGTAACTTGTTTAATGTTCTAGTATGGATATATCAAGACATGGTTCCCTCATTACAGTTCCAATGCTGATTGATCGCTTGTCATATGCAAAAGCCTTCATAGCTGCGAACCCAGGATACAGGATTGAGGACTTTATAAGATGGTGCATCTCTGAGATGATCACAGATAAGGTGATATATAATATGTATTACATTTAGGGATACTAGCATACAGGTTGTCTAAATATGTTGCATAAATAGATATATTCCTGCCTTCACATTTGATACATAATGGAAATAACAGCAAATTAGGGTTGTGACTTTGTAAATAATTATATTGATAAACATAATCACCAGGACTATCCTAACCAATGGATCAGGATATCAGAAGATGTATCTGTGGTTTTTCATAAAAATGCTCAGACACAAAGCTTCCCTGATGGTGATGATGCTGCAGAGGTGATGTTTTATTGTGCATACATTAGTGTTGATGTCAGAATTTCTGCAGATGTTAACTTATTTCAATGGCTGTAGTGGTTGTCTGAAACATTCATTTGTGGAGGTGGAGTGATTAATTGATGATGGTAAATATCTTAAATGCAGGTTCTCCATTGGCTAGCTTCATTGAAGCCCTCTGATCTGGTGATTGGACTCATGCCAGTGCTGATCAACTCAGTTATTGCTGCCCTTTGGAATAGATGTATGTTTATCAGGCACATGTTGATGTTATTTTTGCTTCAAAACAAATTCAAAAAACTAAGCTTAATTATAACTAATTTATGTTATTTAGATTATGTTTAAAATGCAATATTAGAAGAAGCAAATCTGTAATGTTAATGATACTTTTTCAATCATCAGCTG
Source organism: Whitmania pigra (assembly GCA_021613335.1). Lineage (NCBI taxonomy): Eukaryota > Metazoa > Annelida > Clitellata > Hirudinida > Haemopidae > Whitmania > Whitmania pigra. The sequence continues at coordinate 2,074,327 of JAJTWR010000308.1, forward strand.
AGTCTAAGCTTGATTTCCTCCAAAAACACCTCAATCAAATCAAGGTACCGCAATGCAATTCCTCGAATCGGCTTAAGGAATTTGAGGTTAAAATTGTTTGAGTTGTTTTTAATTGATGGAAAATCAAAAACTATGTGAATGGATGTTTTGTTGATTGAAATTGTTTTGAAATGACCCTCATGTTTACAATTTTATTAAGAATAACCTAGTTATCTTTGTTTCATGTTATTAACAGGATGTCATTGAGCATCTGACATTAATTGCGGAAAAAATGACAAAGACTCATTTCCTTTTGAAGAAGTTCAGACATTTTGACCCCTCCATTTCAGTCAGTGACCATGAGCTTGAGCATTTTGTCTCTGAACTTGTTGAATTTTCAAAGGCTTCAATTCCAACCTCGGGCTCTAAACTTCCTTCACATACGAACCTTGGAAAGATTATTTACAAATGTCTTACTAGCCCTGAGGTTATATACTAATGATGACATTAATAAAATATTTGTCCTGGTAATGTGATTTCCATTAAGAAAAATACTGACCACCAAATAATTTTAGAACATTGTCACATAATGAGCCATCCTATATATACATACAGCTTTTTACTTTTTACAGCAAATAGATGATGACAAGGAAGCAAACTCTGATGGTGAAGCTGCTCAGGTCAAAGTGGTAGAACCAGATAAAAGAGTGCACATCTTCAAAATCAATTTATCAGACCTTCCACATTTTGCAACCAATGATTCTAGATTATATTTCTATTCTGATAAATTTGATATAAAACTTGATGCAATGTTCAACAAATAAACTGCTTTATGATTTATATACAGTATGTCACAAAATTATTAGTGATGTTTAAGAATTAAGTAAAGTTGGAAAATTAATATAAACGTTTCAATATTTTTTGTGAGTTCCCCAAATACTTTTAGTCAGATAATCTTCCAAACAATTTGCCCAAGATTGACTGATTGTGATCTTGATCATTGTTACAAACATTGTTAAGCTAGTCTCAAGGTATATACATATTACTCAAGTCACAAACTGTATTCGCGGCAATAGCCTATAAGTAAAAACATGTAATAAAGGTGGTTGCGGGGCATGGCCGCTGCATTGGCACATTATGTTCGGGCCGAGTAGAAACCAACAGGGTTACTTTTTGGGGCCGAGATACAATAAATATATTTAGATATGAAACTTTCTAGCGTATTAACATTTTCTGCTTTTCTTCAGCTTTTTAAACTATTAGTAATTTCATCATTACAAGTTTCATTTGTACATGTAAACTTGTGTTTACTTTTCTTTTATTTTTGGTTATCAACCTTAATCAAAGACTCAAGAAATTCTTGGCTTTAGATAGATAGGGTTTGCTGAAAAAAAGCTGAAAGGGCATCCCTTTGTCTGAGGAGGCAGAGATAGAACAAGTATAAGAAGAAACTTGTAGGTGTCTAGGATGATCCTTTCCTTCTGGAAGGTGTGTCCTAACGAGCTGCTAGCAGAGTGGAGTGTGTGAATGGCCAACTTTCCTGTCTAAGTGATTATGAAAGCAGTTCTAAATGCAATTCATGGTGAGACGTTTGCCGAGACAAGTTAGGCGGAAGTCATTCCAGTCTGCATTATTCGTTAACTATGCAGCGTTTACTGATCAAATGATTATCAAAATAGTTAGTCAAAATTAGTTCGCCTAACGCATCTGAAGAAAGTATGTTGTTCCACAATTTTAAAGACTAACAAGGCAAAAAAAGGCTTTGGAAAGTAGAAATCTTAATGAACATTTTGATGCACATTTCATCAATCGACAATTCGTGGAATCAATTCGAATAAGAAGACTTTCGAACGAATTCCACAAAATCTTAATAACTTCAAAAATTTGAAAATTTTCCTACAGTTGATATATAACCATTTTTGAAAAGCCTTTGAAACAGTTTCCAAATATTATAATTTGAAATTTCGCATTAGAAATTAAATTAGAGTGTCTGCTAACTTCAACTGCGTTAGAGACTAGGGTTTTACCATTATATAAGTGTAGTGTCTGCTGGCGGAAGACAAGTGTAACCACGACATCTCGTTGAAATGTGCATCAAAATGTTCATTAAGATTCCTACTTTCGAAATATGTATGACTTGCTAGCCTTTTAAATTGTGGAACAATATGTGTTTTAAATATCTCTAGACACGTTTGTAATAAAGATGTAGTAAAGAGTAAGTTCTTAAAGTAACTTCCTTGCTTTGGAATGCTTCCCGTCCTTTGAAGTATTTGATTTGGTAACATAATCATTGACCCATGTCTTAAAATTATTATGCGTGAAAGGTAAGCCCAACGTAAATACTATAAATTTTGTGTTTGTTGTTTATTTGTTCAGTAATAAAATATTCATAACCTTAAAAAATTACAAGTGATTTTAGATGAAATTTGCGTCTGTATGGATAAGACACTAGATAAAGAAATTTGAATCCTAGACAGACATGTGCAAATTAATTATTCCTAAAATATTTGAAAAAAATTTTGTAGAAAGTAAAACAGAAGGACGATTGTTGTCTACCCGCACCGCTCTTAAACGAAATAAACATTTAGTGATAGATTTTCGTTGCTCCAAATTGAAGATATGGGTAAGTTCTATCAGTAAATAAGTCACCGTTAATAATTCTATCACGAAATAATTCTTCGTTACTATAAAATGCTCACTTATGTATTTTACCGCAACTTTCAAATTCCAGAGAATCAACCCGAGATCGAAATCGCCATAAACGGGCAGCTCACTCAAATCGTGAGCAAAATAGAGGACGGCATCATTCCAAAAAACAAAGCCTCCATGGTCATTAGGTCAGTTGATATCTAGTTGACATTATATTTCATAATTACCGTTAATTACTGTTCAGTGAGTTTGTTATAGCAACGGAATTATCGATTGATTGCAGTCGCTTTTGCCTTGTTTATAAGCTAATTTTTTTATGCAGGGGAAGATTTGGCACAAGGCCAGTTGCTGTGAGAATGATCAATGAAACCAACCGACAAAGATATGACAGGGAGGCCCAAGCATTGGAGCGTACCAAATACTGCAAAAGCGTGACCACCTACATCCATCACGTAAGCATTTAAAAGTCAATTCAAATAAATGTGACACTAAAAGTGATATCATGAAATGTTTCAGGCAAAGGTCAAGAAATTTTATCTGTTTATCATGCCTTTGTATGAGTTCGATCTGCACAGTTTTCTCGGTTCAAGAGGGAATCTTCCCCTCATGCTTCAGCACTCGATAGTGTTTGATATCGCCAGAGGACTCATAGAATTGCACAGCAGAGGAATAGGTTAATATTCTTTATTGAGTTTCATCACAGATTTGTATGAACCCATCATTATTATTGCAGTGTTTTGTGACTTATGACCCTCAAAGATATTTCTTATGAATGACTGTGGAAGGGCCAGAATAATGATGTCCAATTTAAGGAAGTGCAAAATAGGAAGTGTCATGAAAGCTCCACTGATCAGTTCCATATGGGCATCCCCTGAAGTTGTGGCATCTAATTCATGGCATGTAAGAATGCTTCAAAACATTTATTTTATTAATAATTATTAATAATTAGATAATTATTATAATTATTATATTGTTGTTAAAATGGCTAACATACTGCTCCAAACTTCTAGACCAGTGAAAGCAGTGACAGTTACAGCCTAGCCCTTATTGCGGGCTACATTTGGATCGACGCAACAGAACGAGAACATTACCTAAAACGTCCGGCGGGGTTTGGTATAGCGACTAACATGCTGAATAAACAAAGATTTCTGGGTAAATAAAAGTTTACAATTTTAAAATCCATTTGTTGATTGAAATTTGTTGATGCAGAACACCATCTTCTAGTAGATATGATGAGTGACCCGATCACAAGAATTTCAGTGGTTCAAGCTTCAAGGTGGGAAAAGGGGAGGCATAAAATATATCCAAGTGAGTTATTTTGTATGAAAAGTATGATGATAAATTATTAACACATTTTGCATTCAGATGCTTTACGACAAGATCCAGGAAGAAAAGTTGTCAAAGGTAGAAACTAACGACAACAAGACTGGACTGAAAGCAGCTGTTTCTTCATTGGTATTAGATATATTGATTTTGTATTATATATATTGATTTGAACAAAATTGCTAAAATTAGAAAATTTAAAATTAAAATCTTCTTATAAATTATTTAATTTTTTCATTAGCAATTCAGCTCATGGAAGAAGAAAACAGATGAAGCTCTACTCCAAAGCATGGAGAATCCTCCAAACATGAAAGCAGTGTCGTACAAAGAAACAGCAGAAGACTTAATAAAGTTCCTGAGGCACTTAGTAAATATGTTTAAAATTTAAAATGTCAATTGATATATGCATATATATATGTTTTATAACAATTTTTCAGATCGTTCATTTCCATTCCAAGAGCCACTGTCCTTATCAGGAACAAAGAGGAAATGAGCAAATGGATCTTTACCAATTACTGGGATTTTTTTGTTCGCATATTTAAAGTCTCCATCAAATTCATGGAGGATTTTTTCCGACCCTGAACAAACCGTGTGATTGGAAATCGTTATACTTTAATAAATTTAAATTATGGATTTCTCTGTTATCAATTTATTGCTGCAGTTTTAATGCCTTAGAGGCCTCAAATATGTCACAATTAAAAAATGGGCTCATGGCCTTGCTTGGGAACCTAACCTTTCGACTCTTGTGATTCTTGCCTGTTCTGCGGCCTTGACCTTGCTCAAGGCTAAGAAGCTTATTAACTGGCTTAAGCAGGATGATGAGCAGAGGCGTTAATAAATTTTTAGTCTCCATTTTTAAATTAATGGGAATTTTATTTTTAAAAAAAGTCAATGAATTATGACGAGACCTCACAAATTTTTAGGCTCCTCCCAACATTTTCACACTCAGAACTCATTGAGTGCAAATCATTCACAAGTTCTCTTGAAATGCCCGATGATTGTACGCATTGCATTGTAACAATTAATCATTATCATCATTAATTGTTAGGACGATGTTCACCATCGTTTGTGGGCGACGATTCTTTTTCAGTCTTGGAATCCGCTAAAAAAGCTATTCCGTAAAAAAGTAATTGGACGGTGATGTTTGTCAAAGTTTTGACCTAAGCTCAATTGATTCTGTAGTCGATATTCTGAATATAGATGGAACAACATGATCAACAAGTCCACGAATTAACTATGGTCGGAGGAATTAAACCATATTTATTCTGTACAAGTTTTTACAGCTGTATCAGAGTTAAATTGAGTCTTTGTATAATTGATCTTTTTAAAAATAACATTGAGGACATACGCACTTTACATAACAAAACCCAAAACTTAGTTTCCTTAGAACACTTTCAAGTTGCATTGAAAAAGTTGTAAGTCGACGTTATAAGTTGTGATTATTTAAAAATTTAAAATTTTCTTTGCAGAAAATAATAATACGTTACAAATAATTGTTCCTATCAAAACTTTTAAAGTTGTAGTATTAATTTAAAATTTAACTTTTTATTAGCTAGTTTTCGAATAGAGAAATTACAGTTACGGTTAAAATTAAAAAATAAATTGATTTAAAAGACAAATATAAAACCTTTGAAATTTTTTTTTGATTTAATTTTTCATGCATTCAGAACATCACAAAAACTTATAACAAAACTTACATACTGAATTTTTTACTTTACATTACGAATTCGCTAATCATCTCATAAATTTTTTGTTAACCAGTAATTAGTTTCAAAATTATATGAATGAAATATAGTTGTAAAGTATATTTTTAGAAACATAGTTTGGTATCACCGTAGTTTTTGAAGTCATGTCAAAAGTCCTTGCGGCGGATTTATGCGAATTATATAGCCACGTACAACATAATTTAATAAGGAGCCCGAGATGCATTAAAGTATTGCAACCACAAGCCAAAAACTTCACATAATTTCACATGGTCCCTGTCCATGCTGGAATCCCTGGCAAAGAAAAGGCTGATGCATTAGCAAAAGCCACCACCGCAAGGGAGTAAATAGACAGTTGGATCCCAGCATCAAGAATGTCAAAAGGTCCATGGCCCGCAACATCATCCAACAGTGGCAAGCCAGATGGGACGACCCCTCGCGAAGCCAACACTACAAGACCTTAGAGAAACTCGTGTCGAATAAGAGCAAGTTCCAATGTGTCTCAAGGAGGTTCTTATCTCTGGGTTGGATAATGTGCTCTGAATCAACACCTATTTCTCTTAAAATATCACCCGGATAGAAAGTTTAAGGTGAGCCCTCAGGAAGATGAAAATGCGTGGCATTTTCTCGTGAAGAAAAATCAGACTCAATACAAATCTATCTGAGATGATTTCCATGCTTAGCAATCCAGCGAGTATGGACATCATCTACAGATGAATTTGCAAAAAGCGGAGCCAATTACTTTAGTGATGCTTAGTTAAACCTTATTTAATTCCTATTATTATACTAATACGTATCATTACTTTTACATAACACTAACTATGAAGTCCAAATCATTTTAGTTATGCAACGGGCTTTAATCAAATAAATAATTAAATAAATAAATTTAATGAGGAATATCAACAAGTAGCTCTTTTGGCCAATGGATGTTGATAACATATATTATTGAAATAATAATGCTATAATTAAACTATATTTAAATTTTACATTCTTTAGAAAATTGTTATTATGATGATATTATCATATTTCAATATTTCGAAACTTAATCATCTTTGTATACCATAGTGTAATAGATTAGATTTTACTGTTTGGATTTGGATATCGCTCAAATTGACATGAGGCCGCTCACGGACGAAGAAACAAAGATCTTGTTTGAAAAATTGTCTAAATAGTGCGTGCATTAAATGATTACTACTTAAGCATTTTTTTGCAATGTCTTAAAGCAGATATATTTGCTTGTTAATTGTTCTGAAATTTTAACGTTTGCTTTATATACCAGTCGTGTTATCTGATACAAAAATTATTAAGGATAAGTTAGTTATTAAACGTCGCTCAAAGATCCAAATTAATGAGTTGATTTAATGTTTGGTACAAATAGATTTTCATATTGTTTTCTAAATATATGTGAGCATATGCGTCTGCAAAACATGGAGCATTTTTAATATTTACAGATAATTAGTAAAAACCACGTGTTTTCATCAAACAAACTTCTACAATAATTAAGTTAAAGCTTAGAATGAAACTATATCTGCAAAGTATATAGCTATATTTAATTTAATGAGGAACATCATATTTCAGTATAGGAGACAATTTAGAAGCATTGATCAACAGGTCTGATGGGACATACTGCTTCAGACTGGCAAGGGAGAGGGTTTACTATGTCAGGTTTGTAAAATGTTTTTTTGGGTGTTATCAAAGGTTCTCATAAACTCACCTTTTCTATAATCTTAGGATTATAATTGACGATCTTGGAATTCTAAAATTGATTGTTAACCATTTTGTAACAAAACTTTTGATTTTGCAATTACTGTATTTTAAATGCCATAGGTTAGTTATTTTCTTAATACTTCAGCGATTTCATAATGAAGAAGGCTGCACATTTCCCAAGAGAAAACTTGATCTCCTTTGGAACATGTTTTGGAAAGTTTACAAAGACTAGAAAGTTTCGTCTTCACATAACAGCTTTGGACTTCCTGGCACCCTATGCTCAGGTATAACATTGGTCTATCCATGTTTTATTGTTGGTGACTCAGTATTAATTAAGCTAAAATTTCTGATTACAAATGTTTTACTTGCTTCAATGTGAAATTTGAATTTGCGTGAAATCAATTTAATCATCTTGGATTGTTTACTTAGCACAAGATTTGGGTAAAACCGGCATATGAGCATAGATTCTTGTCAGGAGAGCACATTCTGAAATCATGGTTGGGTCGCATTACAGAAAACACTCCCCAATATCAGGGCGTCATTGTATATTCAATGAATGACCTTCCTTTGGTATGTTTCTAAACGCTTTTCATCACACTTTGAGTAGGTTTTTAATGTGAAAATTTGTTCATTCTAGGGTTTTGGAGTCAGTGCAAAATCAACAACTGAATGTCGTCAGGCTCCAGTAACTTCCATTGTGGTCTTCCATCAAGCAGATAATGGCGAATACTTGAGGAACGAGGAGGCTTTGCAATGATTCCCTCACGTTATTTTTGGTTCTTGTAAATTCTTGACTTCATGTAAGGCGACAAAATAAACTTTTCTGCTCAATTTTATGATTCTGAATGTAGAATGGTAACTGATTATTTGAGATTTGATCTAAGAGAGTTGAGATTTCATCTAAATGAATAAGCTTGCAGATAATATTGATGCATTTGACATATAGTGCATTGCAAAAATTTGGCCCAGTTATATTTCTTGGCAATAACTTTTTATATATAGAAATTATATTATATAAATGATATTATTATATTTATATATAGAAATTTTCATAGTTTATTTTTTCACACAATGAAACACATTATATTTACAAACTTATGAAATTTAATGAAGTCAGACATTTTGTGAAATTATTGGAAAAAACTGGAAATACCCAAAATTATGTATAGGAACAGGCAACACTAGGGAGCATAAATTTTCATATTTATTAAGATCCAATCTCTAAATTATTGTTTAAATGAAAGTCAATAATGTATCTTATCTTAGTAATTAACTCTTGAACTCTAATTTTTACTGAATCCAAGACGGCTTCAAGCTCTTTTCATCCAGTTCTTTTTGGGTCTTATTCAAAAGCATCTTTTCAGTACCCACAGTTTTCAATGGGGTTCAAGTCTGTGAGCAAGCTGGCTTCAAAATGTTCAAAATCCTCTCCTAGAGAAAATCTTTTTTCAGTCCTGATGTTTGTAGCGAGGCATTATCATGCTGAAAAATGACTGAATCATATCCAAATTTATCTTACAGCAGGAAGAGATACTGGTCCAGTTTTTCAACATATTAAGTTCTGCTTCCCCTCCATGAAGATGAGTTCAGATCAACCATGGTAGGAAATGGCAGTCCGGAGCCATCACTGAACCAATTCTGAAATTTTAAAAAAATGTCTTTAGGGCCCTCTGACATTGTGCCAATAATATTTGTAGCTATCTGGATCATCCCAATTTAATTATCTTTTCATCTTGTGAGTTTCCGTTAGAAGTGGCTCATGCTGACACTTAACAAACTTCAGAAAACTACTCTTCTGAAGACACCTGAATATGGTCCATTGACTAACCACCAAATTTAACTTTTTAATTTTTTTTTAAAGTCTTTTGTTGAGCTGAAACCCTTGGAAGCTCCAAGTAGAACAACTTTTCTCTCAAGTTCTTCCTGGACTAGTTTTTGATCCATAACTTTCAGGATCATTCCAGTAATGTCTGATAACCCTTCTAGTTCGATTAACCTTTCTAGAAATCTCTGAAATTGACAAATTTAAGTCATTGAAGGCCTTTATTTGGTTTTTTTTTTCAATTTTTCCAGAACCCAATATAATATCGTCAACTAACACTACTTATATTACATGAGTGAGTTTTGGAAATATGTAATTATTTTGTAATAGCCAGCTTTTGTGATTACTGTATTAAACAATTATTTGTTGGTTAGAAAGAGACACCATACCCAATGAAATCCTAATAATATTCAAATTTTACCCCTAAATTTTTATATTAATTAAATACGACCTTGTGAATTAGGATAATTAAAGGATGTTTGGGTCAAAAATCAGCAGTAATTTAATAGATAACTGTGCACATTGAGTGATTGTTGAAGCTGGGCCAAGTTTATGCAACGCACTAAATGTGATAATGTGGTCAAGATTTCAAATTATATGCAACTCTGGACTACTTACAAAGGGTTTTAATTTTTGACACACCTAAAGACGCGTAATTTCGTAAAGTTGTTACGTGGGCCAAAATAACGAAACGTATTTACTCCAGCATTTGCGAGACCGCATTGTGATTGCGTTAACAAACTAAAGCCGAATTTAGGGGGAGGGGGAGCAGCGGAGCCATCCCCGCCATTTGGAAAATATAAGAATAAATATATTATAAAATAAACATTTAAAAAATGTATTTTTGATTATAGGAAATATAGGAAAACTTCAGCCAAAGAGATAGGTCAGGTTTTGCACGATACATAGATGCCAAAAATTCGTAGAAACAATATGTACTCGTCAAATTGAAAGTATGGGGCCTAACACCCTAATACAGAAATATCAGAAAATAATTTTAAGCCGCTTCTTCCTCGAAAATCTTAATTCTATTGAGTTGGGCGCTGCCTATAGGCGACTCCTTTAAGGATAATGTGCTGCCGCTGCATACTGGCATTATTGATTGATAAACTGATCCAAGCTGTGATGAAGAGGCTGACAATGTATTGGTAATTTGATATAATGTGCGAAAGACAGGCTTTCAAGCAAATGATAATTAGATTGGTTTAGTTTACCAACTTGAGTATTGAAGCATTTATTTAAAATATTTCTAACAATTTTATTTAAAATATTGACAATGTTTATTTTGAACAGATTTAGGAAATGAACCGTTACTTTAATTTATTGCTTGACACGTTTTAAAACGAATCAAAACAAATATCGTATCACTGAATTTGGTTTTACCAGTTACGAAGTTTTTTGTTTGAAGTTTTGGAGATGATATCAGGAGACGATGAAATTGGCTGTGATTTAGATGGAGATAATGTATTGGTATTTTCACATGATGTGCAAAATGCCATAAATCAGGTCTTTAATTGCAAACAGTATTGTGAAGCCACAGTCTTGATATCTGTAAATACCATTTTAGGTGATTCCAAGCAACGACAGTTTAGATAAATTGGATTTTGATGTCATTGATTATATAAATAATTTATTCCCCACCGAACAGTCTTTGACTTCAATAGATGATGTAATTGACAAGATAAAGTACAAAATAAAGTGAGTTCTGTGGTAGCAAGTTTGTTATAATCGATTTAATTCATGAAGTAATAATTTTTATTAAAAGAAATCTAGATGATGAAATTGGTTTGGTTGTGCGGGGACAGTCCAATGTTGCAGAGGAAGGGAAGCAAGCTTTAGAACTTGCACAGCAAACTATTTTGCAGTTATTTGCACAAATTAAGGATATCAAAGAGAAAGCTGACAGATCTGAAACTATGGTGTGTTTTTTTATTGGTGGGAATTTGCTTTAACACAATTATACTATAAATTTTAACATGAAAAGGTAAAAGAAATTACCAGGGACATAAAGCAGCTTGATCATGCAAAAAGAAATTTAACAACATCTATAACAACACTAAATCATCTCCATATGCTTGTGGGAGGTGTGGATTCCATAGAGTATGTCACATTTTCTTAGCACATGTAAATTAGAATAAATCATCTAGTATTTCACCATGTTTCTACAGCAATGAACATTAATTTTCATAAGTAAATATAATTTTAATCCATTCTTTTAGGGCATTGACCAAAAAGCGACAGTACAGTGAAATTGCTAACTTGTTGGAAGGAGTAAGTAACGTACTGGATCAATTCAGCAACTACAAAAACATTCCTCAGATATGTCAACTTGCTGAGAGGTTAGCATTTAAGGTTTTTGGATGAATTTACTTGAAATTTGGATAACATTTATGTGAATTTATATGTAATTACAAGGCCATTATGATTATAATTGATTTGTGATGTTAGGGTTTCTTCTATAAAATCCGAATTGGCTCTCCAAATCAAAGGAGACTTCGAGGAGGCATTTCAAGGTCCAAACTCCAAGGTCAGTGTAACTCATTATTTCAATTAAAAGTTTTATATTGCAAGTTTTGTTGCTTTCATGATAAAATGTAGTTGAACAGTTTTGAGATTGTTGCTTATTTATGAGGAAGATATTTAAAATTGAATAATTTAAAAAAAAAATAAATTGAAATGTATAAATAATCTAGTATTTCCCAAATGTGTCTAAAGCAATGAACATTAATTTTCATAATTAAATATAGTTTTAAGCTATTTTTTTTATAGTAAAAACTGATGATTGTCATAGTAAGTGAATATTATTATTTAATTCTTAAAAATTGCAGTATGGTCAAATGAACCAGTCACTTCTGGCTGAGGCCTGTTTTGTAGTGAATGTGCTCGATCCAAAAGTGAAGAAGGAAATTTTGGGATGGTTTGTGAGGCACCAATTGGCCGAATATTTGGTTCTGTTTGGAGAAGACCAAGAGGTTATTAAATTATTTAGATTCCCTTAACTTGTCGAGTTAAAACTATTTCTATCGGTGCACGAGAACTAATACGTTTACTGCTGAAAAAGGTGGCATGGTTGGACAAAATCGACCATCGTTACGCCTGGATCAAGAAGACCCTCATGGACTTCGAGGAAAAGTTCGGGAGAATGTTTCCACCCTCGTGGGAAGTTTCAGAGAGGATTTGTGTTGAGTTTTGCCACATTACAAGGTTAGTTTTTAGTTAAGTGATATTAAGATTACACATTGTAGTGATTAATCAATGCACTATATTTGATGTTAATTGATGTTAATTAGGAAGGAACTCTCAAAGCTCATGGCGAGAAGAACCTCGAGTATCGATGTCAAACTGCTGCTCTTTGCCATCCAAAGGACTATGAATTTTGAATCTCTTTGTGTCAAAAGGTTCTCAGGAAGAACAGTGACTGAGTTGTTGTTGGTGGGTTATGATGATAATGATAGGTTGTGACTTTAATCCATTATCTGATATTTTTAAGTGTTACATTGTAGACGTTTTGTTCATTTTACATGTTTTGTTTAGCATTAATTTTGCAGAAAAGTATAATAGATGAAAATAACTTGAATTAATAATCATTTCTGTTTATAGGATGCTCATTCGTCAAATGACCAATCTACTCTTAAACCATTCATAGTAGAATCTACAAATCCTTTTGAGGAAAATAAAAACAAACATATGGATGTTGCTCAGAGTGATAAGCATGTGAGATTTTTGTGATGAACTTGAAAGTTGAATTTGATTGGCTGAAATTAAATCGCAATGATTTATCACCAGAAATTAAATCGCATTGATTTATCACCAGAAATCAGATCATTCCCCATTTGTCGGGATAATTTCGAGATGTTTTGAGCCTCATCTCAACATTTACATTGAATCACAAGATAGGTTGGATTTTCTTAAGAACATCAGAAGAAATGGAATAATCGCCTCTTTAAACATCCTCGTCTTTCTTTAAAGAAACCTGTCCGACATGATAGAGAGGTTTGCCGAAGACGCCGCCAGGTGGAAGTCGAGCGGTGCCGAAAACATCTTCAAAGGCGACAGCAATATTTTGCCGAGCTGTGCGGACTTGTTCGTGTACTACAAGAAGTGCATGATTCAGTGTTTTCAACTCTCCTCCGGTCAGTCGATGATTCTCCTCACGAAGACATTCCAGAAGTATCTCAGGGAATATGCCAACAGAATACTCATCAACAACTTGCCAAAGTAAGTGGCACTTGTTAAAAAATATTTGTTTAGTTATGTACTTTTGCAACATTTGCTATTTCCTTCAATCAGGCTTATGAAACAAGAAAGCATTGGTGGCTCACTGGCCAGATTTTCAAAGCAGGAACCAACTATTGCATCAGCCAGCAGTCTCATACAAAGTATTCTTAAGGTTTGTTGGCAAAACAATTTTACTTTCAGTCATGATTTATTATCATTAACTTAATGACAAATATTAACTACCTGAATGTTATCCATAATGCTTTAGTCTTTTATGCTTAATGTCAATTCTATTACATTTTATTTCTGAGACGTGCTTAGAGTTTTTGTAATTCTAGTCTAGTTTTGATGTTTTAGTAATCTTACAATTTAGTAATTAAGTTTATGAAAGGCAAAAGGTCATCATATTCACAGGAAGGAGATTTGATCAAATTCTCAGAAGAGGAACAGGGAAGAGTGTGCAGCATCCTTTGCACCGCAGAATATTGTCTCGAGACGACTCAACAGTTAGAGGATAAATTGAAAGAGAAAGTCGATTCTGACCTCATTGATAAAATCGACCTCCATACTGAACAAGACTTGTTCCACAGGTTCTTAGATTTATAATTGCATCCACCATTTATGTTGCGGTACTTATTTGGAACATTCTGAAATTTTAATATTTATGCACAGTGTCATTGCAAGCTCGATCCAATTGCTCGTTCAGGATTTGGAAGGTGCTTGCGAGCCTGCCCTTTCAGCCATGTCTAAAGTAATTATTTATAAATTCGTTGCATCATGACTGACCATTTACTTGGTAACATTGTGTTTAGCTTCCATGGCAAAACATGGAATCAGTCGGAGACCAAAGCAGCTACGTGAATGCTATTGTTAATCATTTGAAAAGCAATTTGGTGGTCATTGGTCAGAACCTTGTCACCTCCAGGAAATACTTCACTCAGTTCTGCATCAAATTTGCTACGTTAGTGCAACTTACAGGTCACTAAGGGTGATGACATTAACCAATTAGCTTACTTAGATCTACTCTTGAATTGAACTGCTTGGATAAAGAACATTTCATGAATGTTTTCTTCTAGATCTTTCATTCAGAAGTTTGTCAGTACATTGTTCAAATGCAAACCGATAAGCACGGTCGGTGCCGAGCAGGTATTTTGCTGTAGCTTGATGGTGTTGCATTCCTTGGAATTCAACATCCACTCATTCTTCTTCATTTAGCTGCTCCTTGACACCCATTCCCTCAAAACGATCCTTCAAGAGCTTCCTTCTCGAGGTCTTAAAGACGATAGACAGGCTCCAGTCAGGTGCAGACCAGTATTTTGTAGCAATCACTTAAAATTTCTAATAATTTACATCTTCCAAAACATTTTATGTCTTTATTTTTAATGTCTTTATCTTTTAGTTACACAAGGATTGTCATCAAAGGCATGACTAGAGCTGAAATGATACTCAAAGTGAGTTCTTTTCTTAGTTATTGTCATTGAACATCATGACATAGAAAATGTTCTTTTGTTGATAGGTTGTGATGTCACCTCACGAACCTTTGTCCTCTTTCGTTGACAACTACGTAAAATTGCTCCCTGAGAGTGATGTCAGTGAGTTGCAGAAGATTCTGGACATGAAGGTTCTCAATGGTTTTGCTCTTTACAAATGCTCTTTAACTGAAATATCTCAAATTTCTTAATGAAACTCTCAGGGCTTGCGAAGAATCGACCAGAACACTGTCATAGACATTTACAAGGCAAAGATTCCGCAGTCCAACTCGACTCAGACGAACTCTTCGGACAAATTGTCTCGATCCCTGCCCGAGGTCGAGCAAGAGTCGAGCAGAATAAAGAAACTCGAAAAATTGATTAAAAAACGTCTCTAATTGTAAAATCATGCTTGAGATTCATAAAACCAAGTGGATTTAAATTTGCAGGTAGAATGAACTTCAAACTGCTGTCACATATTTATGATTGCAACAAATCTGATTATAACAAAGATGATATAAATGAATATACAATAAAATACCAAGTCTTTGGAATGCATAATACTATTACGAGGTTTGATTCGAGGATGGTATTCACTTCAACGATGACTGAATTTCCTGCAGGTTTCTCAACAACTCTGCATATTGTTGTTTCGTTGAAGTTTTTGGGCCTTTGGCCGGTTTTTTGACTCCGATCTTGCAGTCGCCCGATCGACACTTGTGCACGGAAGTGGTCGTCACACGTGCTTCTTCCTGGTTCGACTCCTGTTAATAGACTGACTATCAACAAAATGGCCCCAATACCACAATGTTGTGTTAATTTATCATGCATGAGTGGAATGTTTCTGTGGTCTGACACATCTAATATATTAAGAATAAATATTAGGTTAAAGCATTAACTAAATCATAACTAATTATTGTGCTCGTGATGTTTCTAGGGTTTGCATCAACCATTCCTTGAAGCTCTGAATTGAGAAACAACGATGTGGTTTACCATGTCTTGATAGAGTGAAATTCGTCTCATTTGATCTTTTTTTAGCTGCATTTGTTGCTCCAACTGCCTCAGGGGTTCCTTGAGTCTACCACCGTCTCCACGTTCAACCAAGCTGCTCAGCTTCTCACGTTTTCTAAAATTAAAGAGCAAAGTTCAGTCCACATTTTCGTTTCTTTGAGCATTTCAAATTTTGAGGCACTCGATCAATAAAAATACTTGTAATCTTCAATTAGTGATGATAAGGTCACAAGCAATATGATGATAGGCTTATATAGGCTATATATATATATATGTATATATAGGCTTACACTCGCAGATGCTGGTACTCGTCGTAAAGCTGAGATTTTAATTCCTCCAAGCTGTCTTTGCATTTGGATTGAAAAGATTGCAGGGACGTGGAACTTCCACAAGCTCTCACCTGCTTACATTGACAACTTCTTCGAGAACTTGAAGCTTTACACAGTTTTAGGTTGTGTGCCTTCATAAGAGACAAAACCTCCTGAATATTTGCTGATAGAGAGTGACTCTTTCCTGTTGACTGAAGCCATTTTTTGTCTTTAGGATTTGAAATAAAAAGGTAGGCATTTTGACCAAATAAACGTGCAGAAGTGACGATTAAACGATTAACGAAGGTTAAAAATATTAAAATGATGAAACAAGTCACTTGTTATAAAACCAACCTTGCCACTGATGAAAGGCATTTCAGCCATATTCAGCTTGTATTGTCTGCCTGAAGATGGTGTTTCATTGGGGGTTTGACAAGCTGCGGTGGTTGAAGATACCCGGGAAACATTCTTTCCTTCTTTAATTTTCTTCCACTTTTTATGAGAACATGATTTTGAACTGCCATAAAAGTGGCCCTAAAAATAGAACATGGCATAGATTAATCTCATAGTTTAAGTTAGAAGCATTGTCCAGGGAATAGCTTATGAACAACAATAGCAAATTTATATGATACCACAAGCAGGAAAATACCATCAACCTCTAGTGAATTTTGAGCTGAATCGCCACCAACGGTATCATGAAATTCAGATTCACCATCAAACTCCAAAACATCATCTTTCATTTTTCTGACTTTTGGTAGTGGAGTGTTACTACATTCATTGAGACATTGTCTTATGCTGGCTAATTCATCCTCTAATGTCCTACATCTTTCCTTTGAATCTTGCAATTCATTTTGTAAATCTGTATTTAAATAGAAATACTAAATACTAGTGATAATCAAGAAAATATTAAGACTAATTTGTTACCATAAAGGTCAGACATATTGACTTGATCTTTCTTCCTAGATGAATACTTATTATTGTAAGCAATATGAAGATTTTTAAGAGCCTCGACAATTGCTGGAAAATAAATTGATTCAGTCATTGACTATCAGGTATATCAGTGACTTTACAAAAGAGCACCTTTTTTATTGCTCTCAGGAAATGAAAACACTTTTCTTGGAGAGGGTTCATCATCCACATCAAGTTTTATTCCAGAATATTTGGTCATTTTAGATATCTATTAAAATAAGAAGTCAACACCTTTTCTTCAAATTGAGACTTTAATCACTAAATAATCTTTGTACCAATGAGAAATTGTGCCATTCATATAAATGCTGATAAAGCAAAGCTTACTGTCTGCTAATGCAATAAAAACCTGTTTGCTTTAAAATTAAGGAATTTTAAATATTATGTTAATGTTAAAAAACCAGCATGTAGCGACATATGCTTGCATTTTTCTTGGCATGCACTGATTTGAACGCTTAATACCCATCGGAAATTATAACAAAAATTCCCATTTCACACAAAAACTAATTCTAAAATGTTCCTACTAACAATTGAAGACTCAGAAGTAAATGAGAATATTAATATTTAACCGCGCCCATTTAAATGCTGGTAAACATAAACAAGTATAGTAATCATTCATGTTAATGCTAATAATATGTAGTTCAATTATATAAAACACATGTTTACTAAAATACTTGTTTGACTTAATAAAAAAATTTTATCAGGTTCATTGGAAACTAAATATGGTCGGCTTTCCAAATTCATTCCAAGGCAAGAATGAAATTAATAAATGATTAATTTGTAATTATATCATTTATAAGTTAGGCTTAATTGAACTTATTTAGTAAAGAATATCCGTTTCCTTGCAATACCATTAAAGCATTTCCCAGATTTTCAGATTAGTGGTCTTGAACATCTGTTTGGACATATTACATCACTGCCATAGAATTCCGAATTATCATTATCATTCAAATATGAAAGCATGAAGTCATATTTGCAGCAGATCGTGAGCGGTTTGTTAACATAACGGACATTTTTGGAAACGATCTACACAAGTTGATCAGTTGACAAACTATTTTACTATAATTTACCCATTATCGTGAAATACTAGCTTTTAGTGATCTATAAAAATATTTAATTTATTTTTTATGATACTGGGAGTTTTTGAAAACATTCGAATTGATTTATTTTATTGGACTTATTCAAAACCCACGATTAACGAGTTGACACTACATCGTCAGTGTTCAAAAGGCACCTAAAAAATGTCAGACCCTATTTATGGAAGACCTGCAATAGAAGCTACAATTTAGATTAGGTACACAATAAAAGAATAAATAATGAAACAAACAGAGTACAAGTACAAAAGCAGACATGAGGTTTAAACATTAAGGATACGATAACCTAGGAGTGGGGTCGGTGTTAGAAACACGCTAGAGAGGGGTACTAGAGTCGAACCCGGTTATGTCGCCGGCCTAGGGGGTTGCCAAAAACATCGAGATAACCGAAAATCAATATGGCGACTGTATATTAACATATGCTTGCAATTTTTTTATGTACATAATGTGCGTTAACAAGTGAGAGTACACATGCACGTGTTTTACGATTTTTTTACATAACAGCAATTGATATTTGATATTGATTACAAAATATGCACTTCCATGTTTGTTAACAAAATGCAAGTGTGAACCAACTAACAGTAGAGATTTACCAAATCGCAATAAGAACCACCGCCGATTCTCGATACAAATCTTTATAATTATTTTTTCCAGCATTGCAAAAACAAAGATCGCTCACAAAATCCCTCATTGACGGGAAGTTTTGTTGCTCGCGAATCTGTAAACCATTTTTGATCACTGCTTTTGATCGACACCTTTGTGCTCAGCCATTCTAAGCTTTTAACTTTTTGGGTCAAAAACAGACTTCTCGTACAGGGCCAAGGATCATTTTGTGAGGTCACCCATATGCTTAAGCAACCATAAATAGAAAGTTCTCTACAGCAAAATACTTAAGCTTTTTCCAGAAGGGCAAACCGTCGCACAATTTGAAAGATTAATTTTTTCTGGCCAAAGTCGGGAGGGTTAGGCAGGGACACACCGAAGCCAAATACAGTGGGGGCAAAGGGCAGTTTTTCCAACTCCAAAAATTTTTTAGTTAATATCTTGTCGATATTTATTGTTTGCTAACAGGAACTATTATGACTAGCTCAAAACTTTGATAAAATTTGAGGGGGCTATTTTGTCACCGGGCTATTTTGTCGCCAGGTTGTTTTGTCCTGGGCTATTTTGTCGCCTGGCCATTTTGTCGGGGCTATTTTGACGGGGCCATTTTGACGGGATTTTTCCGTCCTGGGCTATTTTGACGCCGGGCTGTTTCGACGGGGCTGTTTTGTCGGGGCGATTTTGTCAGGGCTGTTTTGTCTTGAGCTATTTTGACGCCGGGCTATTTTGACGGGGCTGTTTTGTCGGGGCTATTTTTATTTAGCCGATCTTTTGAGTGCTTATGCATCCGGATCAGTGATGGGCTTTAACTACTTAAAAAGTATTTTTAATTACTTTTTAAATAAGTAGTTAGTAACTACTCCTTAACTACTTGCATAGTACTTAACTACTTTTTTTAACTACTTTTCCGTTGACATTTGATAAAATTAATTTTCTGGACAATTGAATAAGACATAATTATTAGCATATTTATTTAAACTAGCGTAACATTTTCAACTAAATTTTATTTTCCAAATTAATCAAAAACAGAAGAAACTATGCTTATAAAGTGATGTACCAAATTGTGAAATTGGAAAAAAATTGTTTTTCTTCATTTTATTTTAAAATTTTTTGTAAAGTAGTTAACTATTTGTAGTTAATAACTACTTTAAAAGTAGTTAACCACTATTTTTTAACTACTTTTTTAAGAGTAGTTATTAACTACTTCCTAACTACTTTAAAGTAGTTATTAACTAGTAGTTAACTACTTATAGTTAGTAACTACCCATCACTGATCCGGATGTGAAGGCACTTTTTAATCGATCCACCATTTGTATAGCGCCCCTACCCGAGGGCGATCCCTGGCAGTGCAGGCTGGGTTGCAAACGTGACACATAGCAAGTGTTGTTATTACCGCCACATGCGGGAATGCTACCCATTCGGCCAATAACCGACAAAAAATTAAACAAAATCCCCTCGACAACGAAATATCCAATGAATGGCAAATAAATTTAAAACCGAGGGAGATGATTATCTGCTTACATTATGTTATTTAAAATATTTGTTGTAACTTTAAATCCTAAACCTTATAGCAATTATGTGCAATATGCATTTGAATTTTGAATCCTAATTTTTCCAACTTATTTCAGTTTGTTCCAGGGGGCGTCATTGGGTTTAGGCAATAGGATGCATGAGGCCTTTGCCTCTTCTACCCACCAAATGGTGTCCCTGAAGCGAATATTTGACATTTCATAGGAAAGTTTCTGATTCTAGGCTATATGCCTAGCCTAGATCTATATAAATTTAGTCGACTAAGGAATTGTTTTAAATGTTGAAACATGGAGTTTGGAGTGGCTCTTAAATGGACGTAAGTACGAGTAAGAACGCATTATGTTTTAAAAGCAAACATCAACCTTTGACCTTATTAATTAAAATAACTTGGAATCTTAAAACTGGCTTTTTCGAGAGTTTCTGCATCAATGTTGTCAAGAAATGCGGTCTGTTCTTTAGAATGAGTTATGTTATTCAATACCTTAGGCTTATGAATGCAACCTTAAAATACCTGTTCATAAATTAATACAATTTAAATTGTTATTATTAATTTAATAGTAACTTTTAAAATTTCATCAGAAACGTATTGGGCAACACGAGAATGATCTTTTCAATTTATCAATTCTTTTCTCAACTTTCTCCGGAATCTGAAATTGTGAAATCAACGTGGATGATATCGCAGCCAAACTTTTAGCTCGAATGTTATCATATATTTCGAAAGACGAAACGACCTTCAAATTGCTTCAATGTTATCGATCATCATTATAATAACAATAATAATATTAATAACAACACCAATAGTAATAAATTATTAACCGTAAAACACATCGTGTTCTCTATTAGCAGAGGACCGGAGCTTTATAGTTAAGCAACTAGTGCCAGCTGTAGCGAATAATGGCTTGCTTATATTTAGCAGAGGCAACCAACTTAAGGAAAGAAGCCGCGAGACTGGGCGAAGCTGATTTTCAGCATCAATTTGGCTTGTCTGGGCGCTTGCGTGTTGGCGACAGTGACTATACGCCCTCCTATTTGGCCTGCTCTCGACAAGCCTGTCTGCACTCGCAAATTTAGAAAACCAGAATGCTTAATTAATTTATATTGAATGTATGTTTAAAAATTATTTTCTTTTATTTACACAATTATTTATTCTAAAAGATTTCAAATTATTTGTCGTGGAGTCGTATTTCCTTTTTCCAGGAGCGTGTTAAGAGCTTGTTATGTTGATGAAAAAAGTCTGATTGGAATACTCAAAAAGGATTTTAACGAGGATTATTTATAAAATAAATTTTTGCTTGCCCAGAGGAAACAACTGCGAGAAAGATAGAAAGCATTCTGGTTAGTTCTTCGGCGTCATGTCACCAAAGCCGTCACAATGGTTAGTGACGTACGTCGTGCTGGTAGTGGCGTTTGTTGGGTGCCAAGTCATCGGCTCTGATGTCCTAAAACATCTTCCATCTGGTTAGTGAAGTTTATCTTTTCAGAACGCAATAAGGATTTTGATCGAATATTCATTATATAACTGCTCGACTAGTCATGAATGGTGGCAAACATATTAGTTAAAATAAAAAATTTAAAACCTGCAATCATTAAAGAAATGATGAACATTCATAAACATTATTGAACACGAAACTAATTGTTTCAACAATTCTGTCGTCGAATGCATGTTGAATACAGATTATCGATTAATCGTTAGTCAGTTAATCAATAACAGTTAATTATGTAACTTGGAAAGGCTCCATTGACCTGCTGGGGTCCGTAAACATCACAGCCGATAAGAGTGGAATAGAAATGGTGGATGGAATCTGCAGGTCTCCATACGGTGCTGTCATCGACACCCAGCCTCTGACTGCTTACAAGATCACTAGGAACACCACCCTTAGTGCAAAGTCGGAAGATGTCTTTTCTGGTAAGGCATATTCAAATAATTGTTTTCTGACCATTTTATGACAAAATTCGATATAGCTCTTTCGCGATATAATAACAGTTTAATATTCAAGCTAGGAATGTTAAAACATGTGACTGAAATCATATGTAGCCGCAAACTTTGTTTTCGCTAGTTAGCTGGTTCAACAAAACACAGCCTAAAAATTTCTGGTTTCGAATATTGAAATTTTCTCTATAATCAATTTTCTGCTTAGAGAATTTTCCCCGAGACTTTTCCATCATCACAACGTTCAAGTCAACTAAGGGCGGAAAAGGATACTTGTTTGCAGTCTACGACGAGAAATTGGAAAAGCCCGTCTTTGGATTTGAAATTTCAAACTTTTCATCCGTCTTGCTCTACAGGAACAAAGATGGCTATCCAAGCTACAGGAAATCCCCAAAGTTTGAGGTCAACATGGTTGACGGGAGGTATAACAAACATCACGACAATCTGGATAAAAAGATAAGGTTTTTAAACTTTCATTCCTTTCGACAGGTGGCATCAAGTCGGAATAAGTGTTAAGGATGATGTGGTGACTCTGATATACGATTGTAAGATTATTTACACTGTTCCCATCAACCGATCAAATGCTGATCTCGATCTAAAAGGAAGAGTTTTTCTCTTCAATCACCCTAAATCTGGAGATGCCTTCGAGGTTTGCACAACATACAACTTCTAGACTTTAATTAATTCTACCGATCAAATTTGAAATACGAATGATTTACGGCAAATTATTGTAAATTATTCAGGGTGACGTGCAACATTTGGTCCTCATACCCGATGAAGAAGCAGCATACGACATCTGCCAAATGGTTCCTGAATGTCACGGAGAGTCTGATAACTACCAGGTAATTAACTATCTGAGCATTTATTTTTTTTATCAACACATACGCGCAATGACGGATTTATCCAGAGACCCCGATGCGGTCTGGTTGATGCAGGCCCCTGTGCAGCTGACCCTGCCTAAATCCGACACTGCATGCGCTTGATTATGTAATCGATTATTCTAACAAAATCCCATTGAAATTTGAAAGGCAGTTGATCCATTCTACGGAGAATCAAGAAGATCAATAAGACCAGGAGTTCCTGGTCATTCCGGAGCACCAGGAGACAAAGTTCATAAAACTTTTTTAATTATTTAAAGAACTTAGGTTTCTCATAAAATACAAATATTGCAATATTTTACTAACTTGTTCTAAAGTGTTTAAAAAATATTTGAGATACTTATCTAAGTAACTGCATGATTGAAGACTCTGTTATTACTCATATGGTAATTATTACTCTCTAAATGTCATGTCGATGTTCTTTTATAAAACATAGCGACATATAGCAAAGCGTCTAACCTTTTCGAATCCAATCTCCATTTTGGATATTAATAAGCAAGCAAACAACCAAGAATTCAAACATTGAACGCATTTTCAGGGAATTCCTGGCAGGGATGGAAGTGATGGATTGCAAGGTTTGCCAGGACCTCCAGGCAACGTGTTTGTGATCTCGGTAAATAATAGGAAATTAATTTATTATTTGCTTGAACTGATTTGATTAATTTAATCATTTTCATAACTAAGCCAGATAATTTGGAATATAAATTACATTTAATCCACGGTGTCTTCAACTTTAACCATCTTCTTTGCAGCTTGACTTTGCATCCGATGCCAAGAGTCCCCATGGACAGTTGGAATCCATGAGAGCCATTCTAAACCAGCATATGGTGTATATACATGCTTATGATGTTTCATTTTTGAATCAATTAACTGCGTCATTCAGTTCATTGTTCGGCGTTATGTTAAGTAAAATAGAAGAACTATTTTGAAGTTACTATTTGTCTTCAGATGGCTATGAAAGGAATCTCTGGTCCTCAAGGTTTCACTGGAGAAACTGGACACGATGTAAGACATTTCTTCACTTAAAAAAATTGATTTGCAGATATGAAGTTATTTCATTCGTCGATTGCAGGGTTACCGAGGTTCACCAGGTCCAAAAGGAGAGCAGGGGGATCCCGGACCAATAGTATTATTTGATTTCATTACCTTTTGTAATCTATTTAAAATTTCTTATGAAAACTTAAGCATAATAAAAAACAGTATTTAATTAAGCTTTTTGAAATGTTCTCAGGGAAGAATTGGACCGAGAGGAATCCCAGGACCACCAGGAAACATTGGAAGAAGGGTACATTTTATTTTTGAACATTTTAATTTTTAATTATAACATATTTTAAAATCTATAATACTTTAACAATCATTTGAAAAAGCCGTATAGATAAGGGCAATTCAGATTTTAAAAATCTAATCAACGTACAATGCGTCTCAACAACATGTCGATCCTGTTTCAAGAGTTTGAAATTAATTCATCGTCACTGGAAGAACATTTTTAAGAACTTACACTTACATTTTAAAAAGATAAATTTCAAATTAAGCATAGCTTATTTGGAACACTCGTTGAAATAGATATATTTGTTAAACACATTTTTTGACCAATTTTTTATAACATTAAATAACATGATAATCATTCGGATCTTAATTCAACTCAGGGTCGATCAGGTCTAGATGGAGAAAGAGGACCACCGGGATTACCTGGTCTTAAAGTCGGTTCTGCTTATTTCAACCAGTGTTGCAGCAATCAACCATTTAACACAACATTTGAACCAATTAACAATTTTGTTTCAAATTCCAGGGAAGCCATGGATTTGCAGGAGTGCCAGGACCAGCTGGAGACAAAGGAGACAAAGTAAAAATTTAGTTATACGAAGTTCTTAGTAAATTAGAAAATTTTGAAGTTTTAAAAATGAGATCTGACTGCCTTGGAATGACCGGAGACAAAATAAAGGCAGAGAATAGCAGGGTTGATGAATAATAATTAAACTTTCAGGGAGAACCCGGAGAATCAGGACCACAAGGATTCCAGGGACCAGAAGGGGAACAGGTGCTTAAATGTTTTCACGGCTTGTTAGAATGCAAGGAGGTCTAATGTCAAATGTTTGCTTTAGGGAGACCCTGGTCCTCCTGGACCTCCCGGATTGGAAGGTGAGCCTGTAAGTAAACCACGTTTATTAAATTCATTAAATAGATTATCAAAACGAGTTATTTTATAATCATTCACTTTCTCATAATGTGGCTTTGCAGGGTCCCAGAGGCTTCGATGGACCCAGAGGTCAAGTTGGACCTGTTGGACCACGTGTTAGGAATTTGTGGTTTTGTTAAACATTTATTTCCGACAGCAATGAAAGCTTTCGATAGGAAACGTGATAGTGTTATAAATGATCTTAATCCGTCATAATAACAATTAATTTATGAGGCTATATAAAATGCATCAGAGGCACTTATTTAAAATTGATTAGGAAGATGTTTTTAATTAAACTTTCTTCATTTCAATTCGTAGGGTCTTCCTGGAAACGAGGGTTCTCCAGGACCAAAGGGTTTGTTGGTGAGAAAGACGAAATGTTGTTAATTTAATGAAAAGTAGAAATTTTTCCTCCTAATTAAATATTTTAATAAAAATTCTCAGGGTCCCGTTGGTGAATACGGAAGACCAGGTCTTTCTGGATTCCCAGGCCAACCAGTACGTGCAATGGAACATGGACTCATTTAATTTTTTTTCTGTAGCTCATATAAGTCACGGAATATTTGAAGATAAAATAGAAGCCTATTATTTAATTTTATTATTTTATTACCATCAAATAAAAAGTTAGGAAGTTTATTAGCAAGACATTGAAATAGAAACAATTGGTTTGTGTCAAGTTGTTTTGCTAATAATTTATGATTTCGGTGAAATCTTTTTACCTAAGGGACCACCGGGAGCACCAGGACCAATTGGTCCACCTGGTCTGACAGGTACATCCGGCAAAAATGGATTGACTGGTCTTCCAGGTGCAGAAGGACCGCTGGTGATTAATGGTTCTTTTCTCAATGTTGGTATTACTTTGAGAGTTAAATGGATTCTTGTTTTTTAGGGTCCCCAAGGCAGACCGGGATCACAGGGAGAAAAAGGAGATCCAGTGAGCCAAATTCTTGAAATCTGTTATTTCATGTTTAATATAAACAGTCCATGTTTAGTGTTTTACATGAATTACATGCCATAATTAAAATAACTTTACTCGTTTAGTTTAATTTATTACAAAGTATTGGAGTATTTGTCTTTAATGATTGATGAATGTTAACATTTAATTAATTCAAATAAATAATCAAACTAATTATTTTCTTTAATTAAATTAATTTCTTTTATGTAGGGAACTCAAGGGGCTCCAGGTGAAGTTGGTTTGGCAGGAGCTCAAGGCTTGAAGGTTGCTTGTGAACTTCGTTTGGCTTTGGAAAAGCTTTGGCAAATATAGCATCTAAATAGCATCATAAATATAACATCTGGTTATAGGGAGAAGCTGGTGTCAGAGGATTAGTCGGAGAGCAGGGAGACAGGGTTAGTGAAATTATTATTGCAGTTTTAGAACATTAAGTCTGCCATTTTATGCCAGTATTGCTGACAGAAATAAAGCATTACTGACAGCAACTTTATCAAATGAACCAAAATTGCGGTAGTCCTATATTTTGAATGGATTTAAATTCTATTCAAGGGTCTTCACGGTCCTGATGGACTTAAAGGAGAGGTGGGACCTCCTGGAGACAAAGGTGAGAAGGGTGATGCAGGACCTCGTGGTGAAGAAGGACCACTAGGGTTAAAGGTAAGTAAAATACGTTGTGTTTGATGGCTGGTCAGAATTATCTTCATTCTTTTCGTGATCAGGGTGAGGTCGGTCCAAGAGGAGAAGTCGGTCCTCCAGGTCCAAGAGGAGAGAAGGTAGAAATCATGTGAAACATAGAATACTATTAGTTGGAATTAATCGAATAATTACGATTACGGAAATTATCATATTTAGGGACATCCAGGCGGCGTCGGATTTCCAGGTTTTCCAGGTCTGCAAGGAGACAAGGTAAGGATGTTTTAGAGATTATAATGTTGAGTTACGTCACGATGTTGTGCTTTTTTGTTAGGGAGCCAGAGGAGCACCAGGAAAGCCCGGTAAAGAGGGTGCTAAAGGACTAGCCGTGAGCTTACAATTTCGAATTTCCGTGTTTTAAGTCATCGTGATTTGTAGCTTGTAGTAGCAAGCAGTAATTTAATGTTTGGATTGCAAATAGATTTCATGTTTTTTTTATTTCAAAGGGCTCTCAAGGTTCTACTGGAGAACGAGGAGCTGTCGGCCTTAGGGTAATAAATTCAACATTTGTGGCTTTAGATTAATGTCTTCATGAATTTACAACTGGCAAATGATGGAATAGGGTCCCGATGGACCTGGCGGTAGGTCAGGACCACTTGGTCCACCAGGTCCAAAAGGGGAGGCAGGTGCTGTTGGACCTCTTGGTCCAAGGGGAGAAAGTGGTCTGCCCGGAATCCCTGGACCAACCGGATATATGGGAGCTCCTGGATTGCCAGTAAGTTATTTTATTATATGGGCAATGTTTAATCGGTTTAAAAATGGTAATAGTGAGCTTCAATTTGTTAGGGAAATGTTGGAAAAGATGGTTTGCCAGGATTCCCAGGTGAAAGAGGAGAGTTGGTAAGAAGTTAAATCAGTATTTTTTTAAAGCAAGGTCCTCTAACCGTAATAAATTGCAGGGTCTTCCAGGTGCTGCTGGACAACCTGGAGCAGTTGGGCAACCCGGAAATCCCGTTAGTATAAGACCGTAACGGGTGATACAGAAATTGTAACTAAATATTAAAATGATTTGCTACCACCACCATACGCTATCAAAAATTAGAATGACTAAGAATTCCACACATCTTCATTCCATCTACTGTTATGATTCAATTATCAGGGACCTGCGGGACCTCAAGGAATTGCTGGAGAGAGGGGTGGACCTGGAGTAGCTGTGAGTGAATAGTGACTTGTCATGTAATTTTAAAATAAGTGGATCAAATATTATAGGTAAACTTTAGTTTCAAATTTAAAATCTGTCTGATTTCACTCCTTAAAATTCTATTAAATATCATAAAGGGACCAACTGGAGAAAGAGGACCACCTGGAGAACAAGGAAAAGAGGGTCCACCTGTGAGGAGATTATGAATTGCTACCAATAATAATAATTCTATTAAGGCTATGATTCTAATTTGTTTATATTTTTTTTATTGTAAATACAAAAAGCTTTTTCATTTGAAATCATTTTTCTGAACATGAAAGCAAAACATTAGTATAAAGCTTCTGTAACAAATTACCTTGAAATTGTAAAATTAAACGATATCATCATTCTACTTCTACGTCTCTAACAATTAGGGACCACCAGGAAATCAAGGGGCATCAGGACCTTTGGGTCCCACAGGACCAAGAGGATTCCCAGGTGAAATCGGTCTTCCAGGATCACCTGTGAGTACGCCATTAAAATCTTGAATGACGACGTGAACTTCTTCAATGTTTCTCTCTATCTTAGGGTTCTGATGGTCCAAGAGGAGACCCCGGTTCGATGGGAGCACCTGGATTGCCTGTTCGTTTTGAAAATTAATTAATTAACATAATTAAACATTATTTTACGAAATATTTCCCATTTTGCAAAGGGACCAAAAGGTGGTACAGGTGTTCCAGGAGTCATTGGGGCTGCAGGTCCCCCTGTAAGTTAACGTGGTGAATATATTCATGAATTATTATGAATTTTCAAATCATATTACTTTGCTATGATAGCTTTTCAATTAATGTTCCGGTACTGAATTAATAGCCTAAATATCATTAAGTTAAACTCTATGATGTAAACATTGATTAATATGCACAAATTTAAAACAAACTCAGGGTCGTCCTGGTGCAGCTGGTCCTGCTGGAGTTCCTGGACCTAAAGGAAGCCAGGCTAGAAATCTTAGGATTGCTTTTCCGCGTTTTACATGCTTATGCAATTTAGTTTCTTATCCAAATTCTGAGCTCTTACTGAAGCATCTTTCATTTAATCATAAATCCGATTAAGCTTTTAATTCATTTAAATTTTGTATCTTTACTTAATTTTAAGTTAATTAAATATGATTGGTAAGATGGGTAACGTTATTTCATAAATTAGATAAAGATAGAAAAGGTATCACTTAGTTCGAAAGAATCTCAAATTTTGAGTCTTGATTTCAGGTGTGGTCAAACTTGAGTATATTAATTATTTTATCCTTCCAGGGACCAGTTGGGCCAAATGGAGCTGAAGGAGAACGTGGAGACAGAGGATTACCTGTAAGGAAGGTGTTTATTTCATCATGCAGGTGTAAAGTCGCTTATTATTATAATATCTTTCCAAGGGTGATCCCGGACTCGTCGGAGCTGTTGGATTAAACGGTGATGATGGAGAGAAGGTAGAGATACGAATAAATTAATTATCTCCACGAATGTATTTTCAAGGTTTTCACGATGTTTTTAAAGGGAGATGTTGGACTTCAAGGAGAAAAGGGTAGCAAGGGAGACATTGGAGAAGTGGTGAGCAGTTTCACTCTTCAATTTTTCATGCTATATTAGTTTAAAATATTTTTCTTAATAATTTGTTTTTTTGGAGTATTTTATTACCACATTAACTAAAACTTGATTTAATCGCATTAGGGTCCAGCCGGTGCAAACGGAAATGCCGGTGCCCCCGGTCAAATTGGCAGTATGGTTAGCAAAATATTGGTAATGTCGCTTAGCTACAGTCCTTTTAAATTGTACATCTCAAATTACAGGGTCCTACCGGCGAACCTGGAGAAAGAGGCTTCCAAGGTCCACCTGGTGGTCAGGTTTGTTTTCAAGGAGGATTTTATTGTTTGCAAGCAAATAATTAATTCGCTGAAAAATCATTAACTTTGTTTTCAATCTTTAAAAGGGAGCTGAAGGGCCAAGAGGCATGCCAGGGCCGATTGGAGGTCCAGGAAAACCAGGTCTGCCCGGAACTTACGGAGTTAAAGGAGAATTCGGAGATACAGGACTTAAAGTAAGTTGTTTTATTACATTTATTTATTTATTATATTATTATATATTATATTATTATATATTACATTATATTATATTTATTTATTATAGTATAATTATTGCACATAATATAGTGATGTAAAATCTTTTTACAGGGTCCTCTGGGTCCCGCTGGGCCGCCAGGTCTTCCAGGAGAGCCCGGAACTGCGGTAGTTAATTATAATTAGTTAATTTAATAATTATATTAAATTTGATATTACTTTATTATTAAACATTAATAATGCTTTCAATTTTATAAATCTACTTTAAAGTCCTGTTTCATCTAGGGAGGTCCTGGATTGCCCGGAGCCCTAGGGTCAGAGGGTCGTCAAGGATTGAAGGGGGAGATGGGTCTCGATGGACCTCCAGGACCACCTGGCAAAGCTGGATCTTCTGCAAGTCCAATTATTAATAAAAATCTAATAATAAATTAGAACAGCTCTTAAATTGTTGAATAAATCATTTAAAGGGATCTCCAGGAGCTCTTGGAGCAAAGGGTTCAACTGGAAATCCAGGGTTGCCAGGACATGCTGGTCAACCCGGAAAAGTAGGAGCACCTGGTCCAAAGGGTTATGCTGTTAGTAAATTGTACATTTTTTTTAGAGTTATTATATTGAAGTTAATTAATTTAATTGTGAAATTTACAAATCAGGGATCCATTGGTTTTCCTGGAAATCCCGGTGCTCCAGGCACAGCTGGCGCTAAGGCGAGTTTAAAAAAAAAACATTATCACGGTTATCTTGATAGTGAAAATATTTATAAACAGGGAGCACAAGGACCTCGTGGCAAAGAAGGAAAGTCGGGTGATCTTGGAAAACAAGTTTGAAGCTTTTAATTATCAAAACTCTCGTGAATTGACTTTAAATACTTTATTGATTTTGATTTTTTCAGGGTCCACAAGGTTCTCAAGGTGAACTTGGTCCCGTTGGACCTCCTGGTAAAATGGTGAGTTGAAATTATTTCTTTCTTGTTTCGAAGCTTGCTCATTTGTTTCCTGGTCAAATTAAAAGGGCAAACTAGGACCACCAGGACCTCACGGAGAACCTGGTCCAGCAGGAATCAAGGGCGACAGAGGATCCGAAGGATCGTCTGGTGAACGGGGACCTTATGGACAAAACGTTAGATGCTTGAGGTTTTTTTAGTTACTGATTCAATATCGGTTCGATAGGCATTAGCTAATGTCTACGAATGTTTTTTGATCCTTAAATATATATATTTTTTATTTGTTTATTTACTGTAAAAAATGTTTTATAAAAGTCGTTAAAACAATAATTCGACACGATACAGATTCAAAGTTGCTCTCGTGCTATTTTTCTTCGAGCGTGGATTCAATTTGATCGTAAACATCAACCTTGTAAAATTTACATCGATAATCTTATCTTATATTTGAACAAACATAAAATATGATATTGAAGTATTTTGCATTCTAACAATATAAATAATGATTATCATTAAACTTTAAACTCTATTCCATTGTTATTTGATGAAATAATGTATTTAAATTTATTTATTAAGCAATTGCTCTGATTTTTTACAATTCCGTTTAAGTGCAGCCACTTATTTACTATCTTCCAATGTTAAATGTTTATATTTATAATTTTAGGCTCATACTGACAATAGTCATTCAAACATATTTAAGAAAATTTCAATTGTCTTAGGGTGTGCCAGGTAAATCAGGACCCAGAGGAGCCCGTGGACTCCCAGGCCCACCGGTAAGTTCTTTGGGATACGAAAGGAGCTGAATATTCAGTAATACAGTAATAAGTACAATAATATTTTTTAATCTAGGGTGAGGTTGGACCATCTGGACCTCCCGGTCCTAATGGAAAAAGAGGACCTGCTGTGAGCTATCAATAAACATTTTAAATATTCTTATATCAATAATATTTATTATTTGTTATTTCCAATAACAAGTAATTTTGAAATGGATAAAACACATTAAAGATGTTCACAATTAGTGTGATTGAGAAGAAATTGTATTTTTATTGGAAGTGATTTATTTTAAGACTGAAATATTCACAGATTTGTGTGGTTTAATTTTCTAAAATATTTCCGGATATTATAAATTAGTTAAAATTTACGAATTATTTTTGTAGGGTCCGGCTGGACCTGCAGGCCCTAAGGGAGAAACTGGTGCCTCAAATGAAAAGGTAATGAATGGAATATTGTGCGTGTTAAATGAGCAAATCAATTATTTTTTGTATATTTAGGGAAACAGAGGAGAAGCTGGTCAGTTAGGTGCCGTGGGTGAACAGGGACCCAAGGGTGAAAGAGGACCACAAGGTCCGGTTGGACCTCCTGGAGAGCGTGGTTACACTGTTGGTTGCCGTATTAACTGAGGCATCATATGAAACAAAAATCTATCGTGTTTTCGTATTTAGGGACCTGAAGGACCACGAGGAAATCCTGGGCCAGATGGTGCTGCGGGAGTCCCGGTAAGAAGTTCCGTTCTAAGCAGACACGTGCACCCTGTGTAAAAGTCATATATCCCATAAGCTAACATTTTCAAATTTTGTACAATTTTTAGGGTACTGAAGGTAATCGTGGACTGAAGGGTTTCAAAGGTCAGCCTGGTTCTCCTGGAGTTCAAGGACCACCAGTACATTATTAAGATGTTTTAATTTATATTTAACATTAATGTATATTATATTAATATTAATGTACTTTTAATCAACATTTACATTTATATGTAAACAGGGGCCACCTGGTCTTCCTGGTGCTTCGCATGAAGACAAAGCAAGGAAGAAGAGATCCATTCAATCGGAAAGTGATACTCAATCCGATGAGGATAAATTCTTTGGATGGATTCAGAAATTCGTTCAGGAAAACAAACATGAAAAGGTCGTAGAAAAAATATTTGGAGAACTGGATGCTCTGAAAAAAGAAGTTTCATCCGTTTTGGCACCTATTGGGAGCAAAGAATCACCTGCTCAAACTTGTAAAGACATTCACTTAGAATTCCCATCACTTTCGAGTGGTTAGAATATTGTTTTTTGAATATACCTTCATTTTGGTCTCCATGGTCAAAAATTCTTGCAGGCTGGTATTGGATCGATCCCAACCTGGGAGTATCA
This sequence comes from Whitmania pigra, assembly GCA_021613335.1. Classification (NCBI taxonomy): domain Eukaryota; kingdom Metazoa; phylum Annelida; class Clitellata; order Hirudinida; family Haemopidae; genus Whitmania; species Whitmania pigra. The sequence goes on from JAJTWR010000308.1 coordinate 2,107,637, forward strand.
ACCGATGCTGTAAAGGTTTGGTGCAACATGACCGCTGACGATATCCAAACATGTGTACATCCTTCACCTAAAACAAGTTTTGTAAGTGACTCCATATTCCATTTTGAGAATTAATTTGTAAAAAAAAATTTGTATTTATAATAAAAACGTGCGCAATGTTATACCACCCCAATACCAATAGCTTGTCTTTTAGTCAACCGGCAACTACTTGCTACAGGTTCCATCTCAAAACTGGCCAAAAAAAGACAACAAAAACGCCAGATTCAGCCAGTTGAGTCAAGGGTTCAAGGTTTGTTCAATTCGATGTTACAATTTATTTCGTGACATTAACATCAAGGTGCTCACATTATTTGCATTGGTGATGTTATAAATATTGACAAATGAAATGCTGTTTCGAATTTGAAAATGAATCCAATTATAGATCACATACCTCGAAAACGAAGCTCAATTCCAATTTCTGAGATTGTTGCACACAAGAGCAACTCAAAGCTTCTCTTACTTGTGTCGCAACTCTGTAGCCTGGTACAACTCAGAGAGCAAAAATCTCGCAGATGCCATCTCGTTCTTTGGGTCTGACGATTCAGAAATCAAAACCGAGAAATTCCGGCAAGAGGTCGTCGTTGTAGACCAATGTCAAGTGAGTTGATATGACAATAAAAATCCATATGAAAATCATTTTCAAACTTTTGAACTTCTTTCCAGTCTGGTCGTTCAACCGGGATGACCGTGTTTAACGTGAAGAGTCGCAAACTCGAACAGGCACCAATTGTCGACTTCAAGCCGAAAGATTACGGAAGAAACGACCAACAGTTTGGTTTTGAAGTTGGACCAGTTTGCTTCAGTTGATGCAGCGTTTCTTGTGATGTTTCATAAACAGAAAAATCATTTCTCTGAGTCATTGAAAGTTTTTTTTTTAGCAAATTTGAGTGTGGAATAGACAGAATTTGATTTAAATATTTAATTATAAGGTTTAATTAAATGTTTCACAATCTCGTTAAAACTAACTTACTTCTGGCCAGTTACGTAATTCGTCAATGCCTTCCAAATATTGTTGCATTTACTTCCAAATTATATTAAATTTTCCTGACAAAATATTGCCCACAATTACGTGTGTTGAATAAACTAAAGAGAAAGTGAAATGTCACCGATGTAAGAGAATGTTCAATATAATGTACAGTCTTACAGCTTCCTACATCTATTTAAACTGCTTTCAACTTCTATGTCAGCAATATTTAGGTATTTTTTAGTGTGTTTGAAGATAAATTTCAAATAGAAATTAATCGTACCGACAAATAAGTTCGGACGAAATATAAAATTACTAATGAAATATTGCTCTTGCGTCATTCATGTTTAACTAAGTATGTACCTTCCTCTACGGCATTAACTAGGAATGAGAAAAACAAAGGTTGCTTATTATATAATGGGGCATTAATGTCTTCACTGGTTTTCGACGCAATTATTATTATTATTATTATTATTATTGTTATATTATTGTTATTGTTATGTTATTGTTATTATTATTATTATTATATTATTATTATTAGTATTATTATTAGTTATTATAATTATTATTAGATTATTATTTATTATTATTATTATTAATTATTATTAGTATTAGTATTATTAGTATTATTATTATTATTATTATTAATGATTATTAATTAGTATTATTATTATTATTATTATTAATTATGATTATTAATTATTATTATTATTATGATTTATTAGTTATTAGTATTATTATTATTATTATTATTATTATTAGGATTATTATTATTATTATTATTATTATTATTATTATTATTATTATAGATATATTATTTTATTATTTTATCGTATATTATTATTATTATTATTATTATTATTATTATTATTATTATTATTATTATTATTATTATTATTATTATGATTATTATTATTATTATTATTAATTATTATTATTATTATTATTATTTATTATATTATTATTATTATTATTATTATTATTATTATTATTATTATTATTATTATTATTAATTATTATTATTATTATTAGTATTATTATTTATTATTATTATTATTATGATTATTATTATTATTATTATTATTATTATTATTAGTATTATTATTTATTATATTATTATTATTATTATTATTATTATATTATTATTATTATTATTATTATTATTATTATTATTATTATTATTATTAGTATATTATTATTATTATTATTATTATTATATTATTATTATTATTATATTATATTATTATTATTATTATTAGTATTATTATTATTATTATTATTATTAGTATTATTATTATTATATTATTATTATTATTATTATTATTATTATTATTATTATTATTATTATTATTATTATTATTATTATATTATTATTATTATTATTATGATTATTATTATTATTATTATTATTATTATTATTATTATTATTATTATTATTATTATTATATTATTATTATTATTATTATTATTATTATTATTATTAGTATTATTATTTTAGTATTATTCTTATTATTATTCTTCTTATTATTATGATTCTTATTATTATTCTTCTTATTATTCTTCTTCTTTTCTTCTTCTTATTATTAGTATTATTCTTCTTATTATATTATTATTATTAGTCATTCTTCTTCTTCTTATTCTTCTTCTTCATTCTTCTTCTTATTCTTCTTCGTATTCTTCTTCTTATTATCTTATTCTTCTTATTCTTATTTTATTATTCGTCTTCTTACTTCTTATTCTTTTCTTCTTATATATTCTTATTCTTTCTTCTTCTATTCTTATTCTATTCTTCTTCTTCTTCTTCTTCTTCTCTTATTCTCTTCTTCTTCTTACTTCTTCTTCTTCTTCTTCTTATTATTCTTCTTCTTCTTCGTCTTATTCTTATTCTTCTTCTTCTTCTTCTTCTCTATCTTCTTCTTCTTCTATTATTCTTCTTCTTCTTCTTATTATTATTCTTCTTCTTATCTTCTTATTCTTCTTCTTCTTATTATCTTCTTCTTCTTATTGCTATTATTATTCTTCTTATTCTTATTATTCTATTATTATTATTCTTCTTATTCTTAGTATTATTATTATTAGTATTCTTTATTATTCTTATTATTATTATTCTTATTATTATTCTTATTATTCTTATTAGTATTCTTATTATTATTCATTATTATTATTATTATATTATTCTTCTTATTCTTCTTATTATTCTTCTTATTCTTATTCTTATCATTATCATTATATATATTATAAAACTCCAAAAACTTGTTACATCGTTATTATCAAGGGCGCCAAGAGGCAAATTCCCACGAAGGAAATGTTAAAACTTTGTCTTATTTTTCCATTACCAAATTGACATAACGTAGGGGCCCGTGCTACCCTGTCTAGGGGTCAGTAATTTCTGATATAATTTCTGGTTATTACACATTATATATATATATGATTAAGTTATACAAATGAATAAGTTTAAATAACAACACAGAACATTTAGAGTTTTTTCTGCTGATTGACTGCAAGAATTGCTGATCTGAATAAATTGCAATCAATGGTTTTTGGCGGTCGTCATCGCAACATTTCAAATTGTTTGCAAAACAAAATTAAGGTTTGTATTGCCGATGTTATGTGTGAAAGTAGCGACGAAGAATCTTGCATCAGCACTTCAGATTACTTTTTATCTGCTGTAAGGAAGTTATGTTTGAACGATTTCCCATACGGATTTGGAAAATGGGTAAAACACAAAAATGTCTGATTTTGAATTAAGGTTAATGAATGTTTCATTTGTGTCTTCAAGAGGTTATCTTCCATGGACTTCAGTGTTGATGTCCGTCAAGCAATCCACAGTAGGATAATTCATTTTATGGGTTTAAATAAATTAAGGAATTAAATGAATTTAAATCGTCAGAAACAATGAAATTTTACGAAGAGGTGGATGACTTGGTTGATTTGGTTAAGGACGAACATTCTCCATGGAAATGTTCCAATCAATGGAGCGATGATATTTGCTCCTTGAAAGAAATAGCAGTCAGACATCCTGAAGTTCTTTGGAAAAAAGATTTTATTTGGAAACATTTCAGAAGTTTAAAATTCGTGGATAAAAACGTTATTATTCGGATTGTTTAGGACTTAACTAAATCTCAAAATAACTTACTGATGTTTTATTTTAGATTTCTGAAGTTGATGCCGATGTAGCAAAGTTGATAAATTTGAGGAGTTTAATATTAAGCGTTAACAAAATTCAGTGTTTGAATGTCAACCATTTGCCTGCATGTCTTCAAGTTTGTTGTGTGATTTTGATAAAATTGAACCGCAAAGTTTTTAAGAAAATGATTTTTTTACCGTTTTGTTTTAATCGCAGCACTTTGTACTTTTCGGCAATCAAATCTCAGTTATTGTCGAATCAGAAGCTTCTCCTCCAAATATCATTATGCATTTGGGACTTGGCCAAAATTGTTTAAACAATTTAGAAAATTGCTTTGCACCGACAGTATGGTAAGTTTACAATGATTCTCCTCCTGACTTACTGTAACCATTGTTATTGCAACCTTATTGAGGCCATGTCTCACATCCCTGGATTTATGCCTGAATAATTTGGATGATCTTCCAAGATTGTGCTGTAGACTAATGATGCTTTCTAACCTCAGAAGTCTTTTTACTTTCGGGAATCCTTTGAGCGTGAGGAAAATGTTCTTTAAGCCGCTCTCAAATCAAATTGAAAGTATTTTAAATTCCGCAGTTCGTACCCTTATACAGAGCTTACATCATCGATTCAATCAAGCAACTGACACATCTCGACGGAATCAAGATCAACGCAATGGAAAGGAAGTATGCACGTGGCTTGAAGGACAGGGATTGTAGAGGTCGATAAATGTTCCTAATTAATTAATCAAGAGTATTATTGAGTTAAGGAAGATGATTGCATAAACTGATATTAAAATAGAAGCACATTATTATTATTATCAAGATACCGAACTTCAAGAGGGAAAGATTTTGGTGCAAGTGCTGCAAATAAATGGCCTCCCGGTAATTGGCAAAGACACAATTTTATATTTAATTTTACAATATTATTTTTAATATAAAGTAACGCTAACGTTTTTCAATTTCGTATTAAATTATTACCTGTTCCTAAATTAAGACAAAAATATATTTAAAAAGTAAGGATGCTATTTTTCAGTCGCCAGAAGGAAGTGACTTCTCGGGAAGAAGATGTTTTGTGAGATATTCGTTCATTTCTCACTGCATTCCAACGCACAAAATGTCAACGTTTACTCATCCAAATGATGAAAACACTGAAGCGAATAAAACCGTTGATTTCAATGAAGATGAATTTCATGTCACAAAATCCTACGAGTGGAAAGAAAACATTGAAGTCTGTGAATCCGTAGTTGTTCGTTTCCAGAACTTATCGGAGTTGAAGAATCGCCTTTTTGGAAATCTTTTGGTCGAAGTGGTGGAAGAGAAAACTGTTGATGTAACTTTTGAGAAATAATTAAGTAATGGTCTTGATAATAATTCCTCGTGTTAAACGTTTTAGAGTTCCACCCCAAAGAGTTCGATTCCTGACGAAACTTCAAAGACAAACAAGAAAAAAACACCGCAAAAGGTACTTTCACAAGACTTTTCGTAAAATTAGGCTATTTTTTCAAAATTTCTGTTTTTTTAGAAATCAATATCAAAGAGTTCGGCAGAGTCAAAATCTACAATCGATTCGAAAGAGAAAGACATTGTATTGAAACCTCAAAGGAGTCATTTGCAAATATTTTCACTCCCCTTAAGTGGACTCCTTGGCAAATGTTCGCAATTGGATCTCAAATTAAAGAAAAAGTTGCTCTTTGAAGTGCATGAACCCCGTGCATCTTTCTCTCAAGTATGACATCAGTTTAACATTCATTGTTTCAATAGAAAACTTCAATGCCGAAAAATATTTCGTTTCTTTCATTGCCGTTGAATTCACTTTTATTTAAAACATTTTTAGTTGAAATATTCTGACTAGAGATCGTAAATATTATGTAGATTTAAATTATTTTTGTTATTTAAATAATTTTTGTCTTTAACTTTCTTTGCAATAAAAATGTACGTATTATTTGATTCCATAAAAAAAGCAACCTTCCATTGAATTGCTGTTTTCAGGCAAACAATTTGAACAAGTCCAAGGTGAACAAAAAACCTGAAAAACGTGAGAACAATTTTCACGCTAAAAGCATTTGTTTAAAAAATTATTGGACTTGCCTTGTCACATTATGAATCATAATTATACGGTCATTAACTGAACTTAACCAAAACAGAAAAAATGGAGCAGCAGGAAAAGCAGAGTGACAGTGACCAAAGGAGGGTCGTGTCAGGAGTGTTGGAATTAAACATCCAAGTGGCAGTGGTTCGTGCATACTGAAGAGATCGAAAGATTCACTGAAATCTCTGCTGGCTGTTTATTATTGTTGTTAACTGATTAATTACTTGTTATTAAAAATAAATTGAAAATTTGAGTCGAACACTCTAAACATGAATGGCGTCTGATTGTCTCTGGCAAGATTGGATGCGTCGATTATTTCCTTTTGACACGAAGTATTTTCGCTGCTGATAATGAACTGTAGGCAGGTGGAATGACGTGTGCAAATGTATCATTAAGGTTCGTAAGCCGAATTAGCGCTAATTAGGAGTCTTTCCACTGTACTACGGTAGAAGGAATGTTTGACGTGTTTGTTTAAAGGACGCCTCGTATAAAGGAACACATTGACTGCATTCTTCTCAGATTTCAAGCGAAATCGAGGGCAAAAGAATGGGCACCATTCAAATTTCTATGTCCATGCTGTTCCTTTACATCATATTTTACTGCTCCGGTGCGTCGGAAAGCCAATACGATTCTAAATTAGGTAAGTGTTTTTAGCTATTTAATTTATTTACTTTATTCAGTAGTTGACCTGTTTGTCCGTTTGTTTTGATTTAAAACATTTAATTTGAGAAACGGAACCTGCACCCGAAGATAAAGCCGTTGAGGAGTCAATGATCAGGGAATGGTTGACCAACTTGAAAGAAATTACCAACCCTCTCATCCCCAACGTACCTCGGAGGGAGGCATACCGCAGATCACAGAAGCATTACGTTCGCTTCGGAAAGAGAGTCTTGGAGGACATGGAAAAGTCGAGAGTTCCAGGCGAAGAACTGCTTGATTGGAGAAAACCATGGCATGTCTGGAGAGCACTCGAAGGTTCGCATCGCGTCCCCGTTTATTTGGATGGCACCGACGTTCCAACTTCAAAGAGAAAGGACACGGACTACATAAGGTTTGGCAGGTCAATGAAAAGACCGGAGGAGCGTGATTACGTGAGGTTCGGGAAATAAAACGAACCCAAATTTGAATTGCTTTGAAGAAAGTTATTCGGTAACAATCATTATTCGACTTTAACTATAATTAACCCAGTTATAATATTTGAAAATGTCTTCCAGAGATTTATTTACGATGAACGTAATTTTTTTGGGCAACAACCATGTAGGGAACGAAGATTTTATTTTGACGTTCGTTAAAGGAACAAACGTGTTGTTATTCTTGTCATCTCTGGATGTTTTTAAACAATTGAGTGGGCGTGGCTGGCGGCTGGCTTTGAGTTGTGATTGGTGTGGGCTGGTGTATTCCAGAACTTCCATTTATTAACAGACTTGGTTTGCCATCGTCGCTTTGTTGAAAGATGAAAGTCGTTTCTAAAAAAATCATTTCGATGTTTATTGCGTTGTTTTTGTTTTTTAACAATCACAAGGCTTATTCTTGTATTTACATGCTCGATGGGTGGGCACCATTAAGCGTCCATGAACGCGCCAAAAGTTCAGAAATTGTCCTTGGAGGTCACGTACTGAGAACTTTTAAGAGTGAAATTGCCACGTATTCTGCGCAATTCCTCGTCCTTGCCATCTTCAAGGGCAAATCTTCGCTCAGAAATTTGGATAAAAAAAATTTCCTGGATTACAAGTTGGACGATTCGTTTACAATTTGACGATGTAATAATAATTGTGATATGACCTACGTCACATACAATATGCTGAAATAGCGTAATGGATGGAATTTTTTCATTCTAAATTCTTAAAAGTAATTCGTTAAAGTTAGAGACGAGTTAGAAATAACCCACAGAGAACATTCATTGCAGAGGCAAAGGATTGCTGGCAAACATCAGCAACTTCGGAGACAAGGGACTTTGTTACTCCGATGTGAAGACGTCCAAACATTACATCCTCTTCCTGACGACATTCAGAGGAGGTTTGTCTGCCCGCTACGACGACCTGTTCGGGGCAGCAGTCCCGTGGGATCGAGAAAATGAAATGTCCGTTTATCAGGCAATAGGTTGGCTTCTTATTCTATTGGAATTTTATGCTAACGACAGTAAATTAACTGCGAAGATCGATGGTGCGCACCAATGACCACTTGATTTTTATCGACCTTCACGACTAATTAAGCATTTTCATTCAATCATGCATTTTTTAAATTATTTAAGCATTTCTCTGACTAATTACGCATTTATTTAATAAAGCATTGCTTTAATTTATTAAGCATCTTTTAAATCTCATTTCAGTTCGTTTCATGAACATAGCAGCATTGTCAACTTTTCTCTAAACTTTGTGAAACTTTAGAAATAGAAATATTTTGAACGTAATCATCAAGTCTCCACGAGTCACTTATAATGATTAATAATGATTAACCGATAATTTAGAGGTATGTGTGACTTATTAACCCAAATTAGATCGCTTATTTATTTTATAATTGGGAAATGAAAATCTTTCAACAAAGGGAACGTTGTTATTTATAAAGCCGTAACAACATATTGTTGCTTTGAATTTTATTCGAATAATTTGGCATTATTAAATAAATAAAATCAATAAATATTCACTAGCGACTTTTTCTTTAAATAATATCAACAATAATTTGAATTTATTTGTTGAACTAGTCATTACTTAAACCAATCTTTATCTTAGCCAAGCAATAAAAATTAGTAAAATAAATTGTAATAATAATTAAGTCGTTCAAATCTTTTTCACACATTTTAGGCACAATTTGGAGTGAATGGTCTCATTGTTCAAAAAGTTGTGGAGGGGGTCACGAAACGAGAAAACAGGTCACGAAAGGTCGGAACGTCAAAGAGGTCATTGTTCGTTCGTGGGTGTCATCCACTTTCTATTCTATTTCCAGGCCTGGTGCGGGATGGTGACGAGATTCAGTACAGAACATGCAACCTCTTTGAGTGTGCAGGTTCATTTTAGAGATCAATAGTCTCTCAAACAAACAAACTTCTTTCTCCAAGTTTATGATGACACCTGTTCTTCATTTGTTAAATTACAAATAATATTACGAACTTAAACATGATTTAAATTAAATAAAACTCAAACAAATCCCATAAAGAAACTACTAAATAAAACTTTAAGAAAATATTTGCCTCAACAGCCAGCATGCTTCTTCCGAATGGGAGAGAAAACATCAAGAGTTCCGTGTTCACCTCGAAATTCAATCCTCCGCAGGTGTTTTGTTTGACCTCATCGAGTCGCATGAACGGACTGAGGATGAGAATCTCGACGCCAAAAAGCATTTTTTTCATTCATTTGCAGAAGCATCGGAAATCCAGCAAATTGCTGCGACAAAGGCGCACATTTTCCTCTGACAGTCCGTCAATCTTTATTTATTCCTTAATTCGTCAAAAGTTGCCACAGACTTTTCCAGCAAAAAAAATCTCTCCTCGCGAACACAACACGACGCATCCGTTTTTTCGTGTCATTAAAACATCCTCAATTCCTTCGAGAATCTCCGTCAGTTTCACAGCATCGCACATCAAACTCTTCGTGGATTGCATCCTCAAATTTCGATTGAAAGCAGCAACCGTCGGGTTTCAATCGACAGGTTTTCCACGGGAACAACTTTTCTTCAAAGCCGTCATTCGAACAGACCTTCGTACAAGTGCTTTTTTTTTAATTTTCTGTATTTAGCTAAATCTTGTTATTATTATTATTATTATTATTATTATTATTATTAGTATTATTATTATTATTATTATTATTATTATTATTATTATTATTATTATTATTATTATTATTATTATTATTATTATTATTAATTATTATTATTATTATTATTATTATTATTATTATTATTATTATTATTATTATTATTATTATTATTTATTATTATTATTATTATTATTATTATTATTATTATTATTATTATTATTATTATTATTATTGTTATTAAATAATATATATTATATTATCTAATAATCAAATTAAATTCAATTAGATACGATTTTACAAAGTTAATACTGACATAATTGTATGTAGTTTATCTTGAAGCAATTAATAATCAGTTTCTTAATTTTATCAACTTCAATTTTCAGAGCCTCAAATAATCGTCGTAAAAGACACAAAATTTTCTCAGTGCTATGCGAAACCCAGCAACTTTATGAAGGAAATTTCCTTGTCGAGTGTTCGACAAATTAATTTATTTAAAATTCAATCATTGTTAAACACATGCTTCATTTATTAAACATGATCATTTGATTTTAGGGAATTAATGGAACGATGTTGGTTAAATCAGAAGCTACTTCGAGAGGTGAACAAACTGCCCGTTATGTTCATTTTTTGTCCGATTGATTAATTTCAACGAATTTTATGTGAAATATAAATAATTAATTATATTTTATGTAATTCAAGTACAATTATAAACATTAATATAATAAAATAATAGAATATTATTTGTAAATATAATAAAATGATGGCGTGAACTTATAATTGTGCTGGTAGCTTAATAATATATTGAGCAGAACATCATATTCCTAGATAATTTACCTAATTTACGTAAGGAACACTATTTTTGATAAAGCGAATAATGAGCGTGGAAATATTTTTAAAATTATGTTTTCCAGAAGCCCTTTGTCAATCCTGTTGTCAGGTTTGCCAACAATTCAACTGTGGGATGAAGAACTAAACAGATCCAAACTATACCATCATATACAATTTCATTACAATATATTCAAGCATCGACAAAATTGTGTCAAACTTAAACTCAAATCACTGTCGTTTGTTTCCAACATCTGAAAATTAATATGTGATAAAAGCAATAATATTATCAAATATTATTAATTAATAAACAAAGTTAATAAACGAATTAATAAATATTAATATCATTTCTTATGAAATTAACTGTTAAACGATTTATTAAGCTTTAAAAGGCTTTTTTGATTTCAGTTGTTTGAGTCTAAAACAATTTTCCTTACTTTTTGCTTTTTCAATCATATTTATTTTAAATATGGAAATGTGGAATCGTCGCTTAATCATTGTCCACATCTTCGCAATGAAATGAAAAACTGCTTTGAAATTATTCTTCCAATCGCTTGCGTTTTTATTTTTAATGAATTTCTTCTTCAAATTGATTAAAAAACACAAGTCCTTGATAGATTCTTTTGAAGATAAAATTAATGGATTTCGAGTTAAAGTTACTGCCGCCACTAAATTTATATAAACAATCAAGAATTTGAAAAATTAATTGGAGACAAACAAGTTTCGTACAATTAAATCAATGAAAAGTCGTTTTACTTTAGTTAGGCTAAATGCCTAGTTATCCAATTTTGATTTTGGGTCGATCAATTAACTAGTGTGACATCACGCAAGAAGAAGATAATTGATGAAGTAACGCAATATTTGTTACTTAATAATTACAATAGCAAATGTTTAACGATTGAAACAAATACTCTTTTTTTTTTTTACAAAGAAACATCAGCTTCAGTTGCTCGACGCCTGCACACTTGTTGTCTTTAAATTGACTTCCGAACGGTTGAGAAGCGGAAATATGGGGCAGGTGGAATCGAAGTCAACGAAAACAAATGAAGAAAAATTTTATTTTTATGGTTTGCTATTGTGTTTATAAACGTTATTTTATTTATAGAATTTTTAATTTTAGGTTCACGTTAACGCCTTTATGATTGTAGATTTGATGCCTTTTGGACTGTCTGAATACAGAAAATCATTTGAAAAGACAAATGAAGAAAATCAAAGCGCAGTTCTACGTAAGGAAGGCTTCAACATTTTATCATTTAATAAATGTTCACGTGAAGTTCATGTTCAGACGGAACACATTATTTTCTTTCGGAGATGAGTTCGATCCTCACGAAACACGTTCATTCGAACAACAATCGATCGGAAAAAGTCCTGGAATTTCACCATCCTCGGCTGCTCCTGGAGAAGTTGAACAGAGTCTTGTTTCTCGAGGAAAAGCCACAAAATCTCAACATTATTCTCAAACAGTGTGCTCAAGTTCTCAAGTACTGCGTCAGAACAGGTGATTTTCGAAATTTATTATTTATTTTAATATCTCAAAATAAATTATACTTATGACCAAAACTTAATTTGGCATAAACGAATATGGGTATGAAATATTAAACAAATAATTACATAACTGATTGTTTAAAAAAAATTGTTAGTATTTGTAAGATTATCTTAATTTATACATTATTTTAATTATTTATTTATTTGTTACATAAGTGAGCAGAGGACAGAAGCCTCTTACCTGCTCACGATGAAACAACTAACAAAAATTGAGAATTGTTATTGTTCCTTATTTATCACATGCTTATCATGTAAGTTTTTATTTATCGCACACATATCACGTATTTGCTGAACAAATCGTTGAAAAGGCAAAGAACGAGAAATTTAAATCCTTCATAAAGGCACAGGCTGCTACTTCAATAAGGAAACTCGTGACTCCGGAATATCGCTCAAACATAATGGAATAATTTTCCATATTTATTCAAACACTAAATTCTACTATTTTATTTTTAATACTCTGTCGAATAATTAAATATGGAAATATTGTTGATAATAACGTTGTTAATAATAATAATAATACTAATAATATTAATAGTAATATACAATTAAATATAAAAAAAAAAGATCATTTTCTCATTACGGGCCGAAGGAGATTGTGTTCCACCAAACACCATAGTAATATTATACATTATTATTATGATTATTATTATTATTATTATTATTATTAGGATTAGTATTATTATTATTATTATTATATTATATTATTAGGATTATTATATTATTATTTATTATTATTATTATTATTATTATTATTATTATTATTATTATTATTATTATTATTATTATTATTATTATTCTTATTATTATTATTATTATTATTATTATTATTAGCTTATTATTATTAGTATTATTATTATGAGGATATTATTATTATTATTATTATTATTATTATTATTATTATTATTATGATTATTAGGAGTATTATTAGGATTATTATTAGGATATTATTAGGATTATTATTATTATTAGGATTATTATTATTATTATTATTATTATTATTATTATTTATTATTAGTATTATTATTATTATTAGTATTATTATTATTATTATTATTATTATTATTATTATTATTATTATTATTATTATTATTATTATTATTATTATTATTATTATTATTATTATTATTATTATTATTATTATTATTATTATATTATTATTATTATTATTATTATTATTATTATTATTATTATTATTATTTATTATTATTATTATTATTATTATTATTATTATATTATTATTATTATTATTATTATTATATTATTATTATTATTATTATTATTATTATTATTATTATATATTATTATTATTATTATTATTATTATTATATTATTATTATTATTATTATTATTATTTTATTATTATTATTATTATTAATTATTATTATTATTATTTATTATTATTATTATTATTCTATTATTCATTTGATGGAAATAATTTACAAAGCAACAAAATTTGAAAACAGCCGTAGAATTAGTAGGAAGCCAGAAATATAAATACACCGAAACACACTTGAGGAATATTTCTTTAACTAGAAACAAAACAAGGAAACAGTTTGTGCAGAAGATCCATCATTATTCTCCAGATTTGGAAATTTATTATTGCTATTGTTATTATTATTGTTGCTGTTGATATTCTTATTGTTTTTGTAGTTGTTGTGATTATTGTCAATTTTGGGAGAACACAATTTTCTAAAGACACAACAAAAATGGATGCATTACAAGAATGTTTCATTCGAGACAATAAACTGATTTCTGGGAAAGCACCATGTGCAGAGAAAAATTGTTGAAACTTTTCGATGGAATTCGTGAACCAATTAATACTAGTTTTATTTCGAAAGGTGTTGGTTTTGCAAATAAAAACGCTTTAAGGAAGGGAATGCTGAATATTATTAAAGTGTGACGATTGTGACAACAATTAAGAGTCAACAAATTATGCTATAAATATGACAAATTATAATATTTAAAATTATTTTTGAATAATTCTAATGAAAATTTGTAAACTTAACAGGTCACCCACGATTTTTCAACCAAATATCTCAGGGATTGGACGTCGTAGGAATGGTTGGAGAGTGGGCGACAGCGGCTACAAACATGAGTCTGTGAGTGGAAGCATTTAAATTGTGCAAAACTATTAAAATATATTTCGATGTATTAATTAATATATAACAAATGTGCATGTAAATATTTAAATTTATGGATTTCTATATTACAGACATCTTTTTGCTTATCATTTTGAATATCGCCACATAAAATTACTTGGCATAGAATTCAGCATGCCTGATTAAATATAAAAATCATTTCACCTTAATACAGTTAACGTGATCCATTGCAATTCAATAACATTCGTAATCCACCCAATAACACAATATAAATATAAATGTAAATCAAACAGGAAAAAGTAAATTTAAAAATGAATTTAGAAATGAAATGTTTGTCGCTTTGCCTGAAGCTCTGACGCGGATGCTTGGGTGTTCAGAAGAATGGAGTCAATTGTGCTGGGGAGGATGAGGAAGTACTTGGGATGGGAAGAAGGTGACGATATTTTGACTCCAGGTTAGAATAAAATATAGATGAATTAAAATTCATATCATAAAATACTCCGTTCTATAATTCACTGTATTTTAACACTCAACATATTATAATAATCAATAACAATCAACTTAGTGTAATAAATATTAATAATAATGATGCTGTAAAAATTTAAGGAGGTACCATGTCCAACTTGTACAGCATTGCAGTGGCCAGACACAAAATGTTTCCAATGTGCAAATACGAAGGGATGTCTGGAAGTACTCCTCTTGTTCTCTTCACATCAGATCAAGTTGAATCTCTGTTTCTAGTCATTCTTCGTTCAAAATATATTTATTCATTTATTCACACATTCATTTATAATTTAATAGTTAATTTCTTCACACATTCATTTATAATTTAATAATTACTTTCTTCACACATTAAAACCATCAAATATTTTTAGTTCATTAATTTGCCTATTCTTTCGTTCATTGAAGAGCCATTTTTCTATCAAAAGAGCGGGAGTTCTGCTTGGTGTTGGAAGTGACCACGTGATTCTCGTTAATTCAGACGAGAGGTAGGAACTTGTATGAATGAATCACTCTATAAATACATGAACAGATGATTATTTTTTAAATGATTCATCGATGAATTGCGTGATGGATGTATGCATAAGTAGTAGTGAATTGTATGCAATATGAGCTTCTTGCACCACGAAGGGGTAAAATGTCCGTGACCGACCTGAAGGTCAAGATCAAAGAATCACTGAACTTGGGCATGAAACCGTTCCTCGTGGCAGCCACTAGTGGCACCACAGTCCTTGGAGCTTTTGATCCCCTCCAGGAAATAGCAGATGTGTGCGATGAATATGACCTATGGCTACATGTAGACGTAAGTCACGTGTTGCCGCCTCAACTTTGTCTCTAATAGGTTCATGCATATTAATTAATTAGGCGGCCTGGGGCGGAGGCTTACTTCTTTCACGAACTCACAGGCATCTTTTGCAGGGAATACATAGGTTACATTTTTTTATGATTTTTTATTTAGCAATTATTATTATTTATTAAAAGATTGGTTAAAAAAGACAACCTTAAAAAACAACTTTAAATTCAAAGGGCTAATTCGGTGACTTGGAATCCTCACAAATTGATGGGAGTTCCCTTGCAATGCTCGGCATTCTTCGTGAAGGAAAAAGTTGACAAATTTAAAATTTGTTAACAATAAATTAAGTAATGTTAAATTAAACAACAATATAATTAGTCATATATATTACACTAGATACTAACGTTTTTTATTAAGTTAATAAATTACAGGGACTCCTGGAAAAATGTTTCCATGTGGATGAGAGCGTAGGTGTTTTTGCCGGAGATGAATTTGTGGATCGTCGTGCATTGCAGGGCAGCAGACACAACGACGCTTTGAAATTGTGGTTGCTATGGAAATGCAAAGGGTGCAGAATATTCGAGAATCAAATAGATGAACTTATGAAACTCTCAAGGTTGAGCAACAATTATTTAATTAAATTAATTCTGAAAATTCTGAAAAAACTTGTTGGTAATTGCCTTTTATCTTTCAAAGTCATACTTTAACAATCTCACAAACCCCTAAATTCGTTCTTTAGATACATGCAGACCGAAATCAGCGCTAGACCTGGGTTCGAGTTTGTTCTTCAGGAGGTTAGATCGCGATGATTTCTTGCGTTATAAATTGATTTATAAACTTTTTTGCACTTTGAACAAATATTATGAGTGTGCCTTGCAAAGTCGTCCCGATATTCATCACATTACTAAGTGCTGATTTTTCATCGGTCCGCAGTTTCACAGGAGCAAACTGTTTTGCAATCAGATTCGGAGATATGAGAAAAGCCGATTTTATGCTGCATATTTTCTTAACTTGATGAAATTAACCGCAATTTAACGTATTTAAGCCTGAATATCTGAACATATGTTTCTGGTATGTACCACAAAAACTGAGACACCTACCATGTGGGAAAGAAAAAGACGACAAGCTCTCTGTGGTGAATAAATTAGCACTTTGGGGCAATTTTTTAAAAGCATGAACATGGGACGTCTTGCTTTTTCTGCAGGTTGCTTCCAAGGTAAAAGCAGTGATGATGGAGAAGGGTCAAACCATGGTGGGGTACCAACCTCTGGGAACCAAACCTAACTTTTTCAGGATGATCATCTCGAACCCTGCAACATCCGAAAAAGAAGTTGACTACCTCCTCGACCAAATACAGCTCTATGGAGAATTGTAGTCACCTTAGTTTTTAAACTCAAAATAGGAATTGTTTCGTAGGAATTGTTTTAGCAAAATAATCATTAGCAACTCGTGTTTTAACAATCACCATTGCCCCCTTCAGCCTTTGGACGTAATTACTTAAGTACATGAAATCGTATTTAAGCACAATTTTTGGTGGTCCTTTTCTAAACTTCATTCCTACAGCGATATGAATTGAATTAATGCAAAGAAATCCATCCCACAAATTCTAAAAACTGAATCAAAATATCAGATCAAATCACAATAAGAATTTACTGAGGTGTATACTGGATAAACTTCAGAATGACAAACAAATTCAGCAAAATCTAAAATTTAATTATATCAGTCATCAAAAAGCAAAAATTACAGTTTAGTCAAAATAATTATCAGAATATTCATATTCTTGATATGATTCAGTTGGAACATCTGGTATGAATTCTCTTGAACTCGTGAAAGTCAATTTGAATGCAATGTTGTTTTGTTCATTCTCTGTTGAAAGGTATTTTACCATAATTTTACTCATGGGAAGGGTTGTTTCTGTGTCACCCTGTAAATAAAATAGTTTGGGTCAAAACAAGAGGCATTCGTTCATTTTCAAAGTTTGTGGTCGCTATTTGTTTGAAAGTGCTTTAATTATGGGGCTACTGATTAAAATTTCGTGGAAACAATCTCCAGACGATATTTTATATAATTGTAGAAATTCTAGCAAATGCGGTTTATTGTTGACCATTAAAATAAACTCACATTTATGCAGTAATCTGTGTAGGGAGACACTTCATCGGGTCCGCCAAAGACCGTCAACAAACTCTGCCCGCCGAGACATCTCTCAGTCAACGTCATCTCACTTGGCAAAATTGAAATGTGAAGCTTCATAAAACGCTTTGCGGTTGTCTCAAGGGTCCAAATGCAGGAATACGGCTGGAAAGGAACGTTTGGATAGTTTGGACTTGTTATTACACCGGCCATGATGTGCAGATCTCCCCCGCATCCTAGATTTCATTCGGTTGCTTGCAAAAAAATTTCATTGGGTTGAAGAATTTAAAGGATAAAACCTGTGGGAGAAGAAGTATAGGTGATGTCGAAGCCCTGCTGTGCATGAGATTCGTCGGACTCGAAAACGAGTTTTGCAAAATTGTTCCTGAAGAAAATGGGGTTCGGCAGTCCTTGGCACAACTTGGCCACCTGCATCCACTCATCTTCTACTTTCTTTGAAATCTAACAAAATGGGCATTATGCACAGCTTACACTAACAAACAAGTAATATGCAAACCTAAATGTAAATAAATGTGGAGTCTCACTTGGAGAGAGTCATAGGAACAAGTTGATTGCTGCTCCAAATCGAAAACTCTGAAGAAAATGGAAAGTTTGGTACCTGGTGGTGTTGTTATTTCCATGGTGCACTTCAAGTGGTGCGTGTAAACTTCCGGAAAGAAGGGACTCGTCACTCGCCCCGAGGGAGTTGTGTAGTTTCTGTTGCATGCTGCACAAAAATTCATTTTTATTTCCTACATTCATGCAGCGATGGGCACCAACTACTTTGAATGAAGTTATAACTACCTGCCAACTACTTCATGACATGATTAGTTATAACTACTTTTTAAACTACTACTCAAGTAGTTTACTTTTCTAGCAACTTTTTAAAAACTCATATAGTGTACCATAAAATATAGAAACAAAATAATAATCAATCGAATTTGTATTAAACAAAGTTAATAGCCTAATTTAATGGCTATAAAGACAAATGAATATTGACCATATATAATGAAAATAAAGTATGATGATATTCATACTGTTGTAAACAAAGCGCTGAATAATTAAGTTTATATTACAAGGCTAATGTAATTAAAATCATATTTAATTATGTTTGGTATCTTCTCATACACGAAGTCTATTTATTATTGCTATAAAAAGCATCTCACTAATCACCTAACTTGACAAACAGCGAGAGTCCATACAGAGAAGCCCAAACATCCATTTTATCCTTAAGTACCTCAAATCCTTAAACACTTAACTTTGGTTATTCAATTCCATTAACTGAATATTTGCTGTAATAAACTTATTAGTTAATTTATTAATTTGCGGACCTCGGGTTATTTCAATATATTAAAGTTGAATTAAGAAGTTAATTCTTTTCATTCGGGTTGTCGCTCTTATTTGCTGCATTATATAACAATATTAAACAATAAGACTATTCAGTTATCGGAACTGGGATAACCTACGCAAAGTTGGCACTCTTTGTGCTCGAGATGTTAGAGTCCGGCAACATAAAAGAATCGACATAACCGATGAGAAAACGCTAAGACAAAAAGGGAATTTGGCAGTTCTACTTCTAAAACGTCGACTTAATAGGGCTGGTAATTAACCTAGTTTGTATTAAAAGTAGTTAAATAACTATTAACTACAAAAATAGTTGCAACTACATGCCACTACCCAAAATCAAAAGTAGTTATAACTACTGCGTAACTACTGAAAATATAGTTATAACTACTGAAATAGTTGTGTAATAATAACAATAATACTAATACTGTTACAGTTGTAACTACTGAATATGTTGTTGTAACTGCTGTAGTTAAACTGCCCATCACTGGATTCATGTTGAAATTGGAAGCATTAGTTTGAAATTTAAAAGAAAATGTAAAGAAGTCTTACATGCTTCCTTGAAGTTCAAACTGAATCCTTTGTGTCTATGTCGAGAGTTTTCCTTCGTGACAAAAGTCACCAAAACTTTGTTCTGGGATCCGATGAAAGGAGGAGGCAGTTGATCGCCACATACCACCAGAGGTTCGTGAACAATTTTCTGAAATTGTAGCAACATTTACTGTTGATTACTCTAATTGCAGATTGCCATTAGTGTTGATTACTTTAATTGTTGGTTACCTTACAGATTTTAACATGAAACTTTACCTGTTGGCTGTTTACAAATTTGATTTCTTCAATCTTCAAGTAGTCTTCCTGACAATGAGTGCTTGGATAAAGATCAAGAGAGGTGATATCCACCTCGATGTAGGTGTGCTGTGGTGATTGGATGATCCACCTGCAAATGATGTTGGTGTCGTAGTTGGATGGATGACCGGGAGAGGTGATCGTCCTCTGGGTGGAGTTGGTTGAAAGTTCCCCTCCGCACGTTTCTAATTCAAAGTGAAATTAATTAAATTCAAATGAAATAAATGGCAAAAAACCGAAAACTAACGGTCGATAAGATTGTATGTTACTTTGAACCCCCTCGCCTCCGTCTCTCCATCGCTCACAAACTCCAACAAAAATGCCGGGAATGGTGACACGTATCTGAAGGATCCTCTGCTTGTGCACTGCTTCAGGACCTCTTCATCATTTTCCAGAAAGCCAGCTTTAACCTTGGTATAAACCAACATGAACATCAATCAATTATGTCACAATTTTCACCTCTGGTTTGCACCAAAATCAGTTGAAGTAATTCCCACCCACCTCAACGTAATCTTCACAAGCCAAGTTATCCTCCGGTAGTGTGACGTATTCAAAGTTCAGTTCGTAGAGTTTGTTTGGCGGGGCATCGAATATCCACTTGCAGTCGAGGTTGGCCTCGTAATTTCCGTCGTTGTTCACGTCGAGGCTGACAATGCTTCCCGAAGGACTTGAAACCACCCCTCCACAGCCTTACAAATCATTCAAATCAACATTTCAAAATTAATTTCTTTGCACGTGATTGCTCTTGTTGAATGAAAAATGAGATATCCCTCGTGAAATATTATGAACTGTTATTTAAATTAACATGAAGTTGAAATACAATTAAAATTGTTTGCAAATGAAACATTCAACTGCTTCTACTTTGATTAGATTTATGCACAGAAAAAACACCGTTCTTATTATTTTGGTTATCATGTTCATACTGTTAATATCGTCAACATCATCAGGGCCCTGCCACAAATTTTCACGATTATAATACAACAAATATTATGCACCCCTTATTAGTGTATAAAAATATATATAGAATCAAAATCTAATGAGTTTCCATAGCAGCCATCAGTTTAGAAATGTTGAAAGTTTCTCACTGTAAACAGCCATATATTCAATTTCAAAGGAGCCCATGGCATTGACTATGCTATCGTAGACGACTTGAACTTTCGAGGTGCTGCTGTATAGTGGCTGAGGCGTTTCGAAGCCACAAAACTTTCCGAGCAATCTTGAAGTTCCGTTCGGTTGAAACTCGGTGAAGGAGAGATAAGTTTGCTGGCATGAATAAGACATCTGGAGGAAGTGGAATCTGCAGCATTTTAATTAATTTTTAATTAACGTGCAAATTTTAACATTTTTACAAATAATACACATTGCAAAATATAATAATAATTGTAATCAAGTGATAGAACTAAAAACAAACATGGTTTTAAAACTTGAATTGAAGAAACTACTTTGTGTCAATGGATTGAAATAAATAAAATTAAAGATAGAGTATAAATTTTCAGTAATTTATATAAACTATTTTATAATTTGTTACAGAATGTCACGACCCATATACATAGACGAGTGCAGAGGTTGTTAATTAATTCACAGTGATTAATGTTTCTATGCAGCATAAATACTACATTATTTCGTTGCAATTTCTATCATTATAAAGCCAAGTCGCAGCAGAACAACCACTTTGGGGTCAGAATTTAAGTTGTTTAAGGCACAATTTATTCAGCAGTGGTGTATGTAAATAAATAAATAAATAAATAAATAGTTTAAATAAAAATCGATTAATTACTTGATTTTAATTATTTTAGTTGCAGGTGCACTTATCGTCCACGAGCAGTTCAGCGGGAAGTGAACCAAAACACCAGTCAGCGGACTGATTATTCTGCCATAATCATCTGTTAGCTGCCTGTTGCAGTCTGATAAAATAAAGTCATTTGATTAATTTAATAACTAATGAATATGTAAAAGCTAAAACGATCCAACCTATGGTGCTGTACTGCAACTTCCAGGCGTCTGTACTGTCTTCATCATCGGAAACAAATTTTATGGAAGTGGTTCCAGGAATAACGATGTTCACGTTGAACATGCTGTAACACAATTTCTTCGATTCAGAATCCTGTTCAAGGGATGAAACCTCCAAGTAATCTTTGCAAGCACCCTCTGTAATTCACATTTTAAACCATCAGTGGATTAATTTTGTTCTCAGCATGCAATTATCATGACATAATATAAACAACAACAACAACAACAATGCAAAATAATGTGTTTGTAAGCAAGGGAAAAAAAAGAGATAGTTAGTTATTTCATAACGAACAGCAATATTATTGCCTGCATTGTATGGCAGACGAAATGCTTCCAAATACAACACAGTGTAAAGGTAGGGCTCGGTGATGATGAAGTAGGTGCAGCTCAGATCGTTATCATAATGGCCGGGGTAACCAGGTGGATAAATCTCACCAGAGCTATCAATTTGGCCTGTGAAGTTCCACCCACAATCTGAAATTAAATTTATAAGCAAATCTCAAATCTCAAGCCAAATAGGTTGAATAAATAATTTCTAATGATAATAATAATTTATAAATAGTTATAATAATAATTTAAATAGCAAATGATAATAATAGTTAGTGGATTATAAATATATAATAATATCAATAATAATAGTAATGATAATGATAATTAAAGCGACAACAAAAGCAACAATAATAATGATGATGATGATACATCATGTATGTAGTTATGAAATCATTAATCATGTAAATAGCAATGTAAGGCTGCAAAATAGTGAATTAGCTAAAAATGGGACTAAAGACGTAAAATTAACATTGAAATGAAAAGTTGATGCTTTGTGAATATTATTAATATATATTTTCAATTTAAGCATTTAATGGCGTCAACGCTTTAATGTAACATTTAGCACAAATTTATATTAATTTATAATCCACTAATTATATTAAATAATTAGAATAATAAATAATAATTAAATTCTTAAATGGAGCTTAATTACTTTTTTTGAAAATAGTTTGTTGTTTTCTAAGTTGAACTTACATGAGACGTAGTTGAGTGAGAATCCTTTTATTGAGACATTTTGCCAATTCTGGTACCTGATATCAACTTCGTTCGAGGGTATGACGATGTCCTCGGGTCTCCTTTCCCCACAAAGTCTTCTTACTATGCTCGGAGATGGATTTTCTTTGATCTAAATTTAAGCATTGAAGTCAATAGAGCTTTAAAGTGTCACATATGATAATTGCCTACAAGGTGTTTGTGTTGAAAAATAGAAATATGATGAATAATAATAATGCATTAACAACAATAATATACTGAGCAATAATTAAGAATTGACAACAATAATGAGATGAGTTATGATAATATATTAACAACAATAATATAATGATTAACAATAATGCATTAATAACAATGATATTCTTAGAGTGTTCATCCTAAATTCACCTCTAAATAACTTCCAATGCATCTGTCAGTCAATTGAAACGGCTCGGAGAATGTCAGAATGATGTAGAAGTTTTCCCTGGTCTTCAGTTTCCAGAAGCAGCTCTGAGAACTGTTAGAGTTGTTTGGCCATGAAGGTGAGGAAATGGAACCTTCAGGTGCTTGAAGTATGCCACCACAACCTTTGAATCAGTTGAACAATTTGTGCGTGGAGTAAAACAATTTTAGATGAATGAATGAGTGAATAGCATATTCACGAGACGAATAAATAAATTGCGTATTTTCCAGATGATTGAGTGAAGTGTCAGATGATCGGAAAAAAAACTTTTGGATAAGGGGAACTCACCAGATGTCATGAAAGTTATGGTTATTTTAAAAGTCAGCCTGTTGGTATCACCCTGCTTTGAAAAAAATCTGATTCTGGCCTTGTTGCTCTGAGTTCTAACAAGTTTTCTTGCCATGGACTCACAAACCCTCATGATCTGCGGAGAGGAAAAACGGTCCCCGTTCAACATTTCCAAGAAGGCATCGTCACAAGAATTTCCTGACTTAGCTTGAGTTTCTGTTGCGAGCTGCAAATACGATAATAACTTAAACAATGTCGCTAAGTTGAGGTATATTTGTTTATTTTATAATAAAAATACTCCACAATTAGAAGTTATACAGTTTTACAGCTGAGTTATTAGATTATTTTAGCAAGATTGATAACCTCAATATGACATAAATGAATTTCATTAGCTTTAAATGTGTTTTAAATAAATTCAAACAATCACAAACACATTCATACTTCACTCATCAAACACGTCAGGTTTTGTCTGCAAATTACATTTGTTAAGGATTTCATGACAAAACTTATTTCATCATTTATTCATTTTTATTTATTTCACTACAAGTTAAAAAATTGCTTATAAAAACGTAAATGAAACGTTTAAAGCAATAATAATATTGAAACCTTGACGATACTTCCTTCTGGCCCCACAACCATCCAAACGCAATCCGTGTCCGACGTGAGAAGAATGGAAAATTCTGGATTTCCAATTGTGCTCGAGGTTGTTACGTACCCACCACAGGCTGGAAATAAATAGTTTCAAACGTAATAAAAAAACAATCCCAATTGAACTCAGAGTTGTTTTAAATACAATCTAGTTAATATCCAGCTGTATGTTCATTCTTGGATTTAAATTACATTTGCAGACTAAAATAATGTAAACTAATTAGATTTCATTGCTTCAATCAACATCTATTTCATATATTGTGAGATATGATATTTAAGATACAAAAGTACACAAAGTCAAAGGCAAATATATATAAATATTTGTTTAAATTTTCAAACATGCAAGTAATCCACCTGTGAATTTATATTTGAGAGAAATGGTTTGACCCAAATCATACTGAGAAGTCCATCTGACAAGCATTCCACTTGAGGAAGTGGCAACTCCAAATTTTGGAACTTTATCAAAATCACAATATTTGCCCATGCGTGGATCTTCATAAACAAGACCTGAATTTTAGTAAAAATAAGAAAAAACATTGAATTTATTAAATCCGCTCCACAAAAACAAACAAATATTATTAAAATACATGACCTTCTCGGATTTCAATAAAGTTTTGGTTGCATTGTCCTACTCTGTTGAGATTCAGTAGGTCAACGATCAAAGTTATGGTGGAGTTTTCCCTGTTTGGATCGCGAATGATCCACGTGCAATCCTTTGTATTAGGTCGGTAATCCTGCTGCACCCAAGACGTGAAAATTATGGTCTGATTGACAATGTCGTGCATGCTGGAGCAGGCTGGTAATCACAAGTATGCGTCATTTCTATAGCAAAAAATAAATGCATTACAATATTTCTTTACTGTAACTGTCTTGAGTCGAATATTCTATCTTGAAGCCCCTGCCATTGTTGTATTCATCACTGACTAGTTGTATTTCCATCGTATGTGAAGGCAAATAAATTTCAGAAATGTAGGAACTCCTGCACAATCTGTGAGAAACTGGAGAGTCTGGGTATGCTGCAGCTTTGATCTTAGAAAGTTAATTTAACCATAAACAATTTATTAAGATTACATATTATATTAATTTAACCATAAACAATTTATTAAGATTACATATTATATTAATTTAACCATAAACAATTTATTAAGATTACATATTATATTAATTTAACCATAAACAATTTATTAAGATTACATATTATATTAATTTAACCATAAACAATTTATTAAGATTACATATTATATTAATTTAACCATAAACAATTTATTAAGATTACATATTATATTAATTTAACCATAAACAATTTATTAAGATTACATATTATATTAATTTAACCATAAACAATTTATTAAGATTACATATTATATTATTAACATGGATAAGGCATAAACCTAACCCGTCAAGTCAATATAAATTATCAAAATTAAAAATCTAAACTTCACATCCACATAAAGCTGAAAGAAAATTACCAGAAGGTAATCATCCGAGCAAAGGTAGCTGTAATCAAAACCAAGATCAATATCTTCTAAAGATAACTTGATTCCCATGCTCTCCTGGACCTTAATTAACCACGTACATCTCCTTTTCCTTGCAAATGGTTGAGGATAACCAGGGGAGGTAATAATTCCACCGGGTCCCATTTCAAGACCCCCACAGCCTGCAAAAATCAAAATATTTCATTTAAAAGTGATGTTTCGGGAAGTACTTACTCAATATCAACTTAATTCATTGACCAAGTTCTAAGCCTAAATGTTTAGAATCTTGATGTTTATAGTGGACTGCATGCGCAAATAAAATGCCAACCTTCGTAAATAGAAAAGAAATTCATCTTGAATCCGGAGGATTGGTTGAATGCATTCGAGCGAAACTCAATAACGGCTTCATTTGCCGAAGTTTCCCTGGCTGGAAACAAGCGATTTCCACAAGCAGTTAGAATAACATCTCCTTCAAAAAATATTAGCAGGTCATTAACATTAAATAAATCATCAGTTGGTTGTTCAATTTGAATGAACCGGTGGTGTTGAAGTCTCGAATGATGACACTGTCGTTGCAGTCGTCAATCTGTATGTTCTCGAATACAAAGGTCAAGTAATGGTTCTCGGGGGCAATGATGGTCCACAGGCATGAAATGTTTGCGGGGTAAGATCGAGGGTAGTTCGGGGAAGTGAGGAAACCCTGAGCTGCCGAGATCGTTCCACCACAAGGAGCTGGAACGAAGGAACATATTTCATTATTTTTAACATGATATATTTCAAAGTAATTTGTAATAAAATTTAAAGAGTATCAATAATAAATTTTTTAAAATAAAAAAATGATTTTAATTCTGTTTGAATCTATTGATTAATAAACATACCAATGCTGAAATGTGCTCCAAAGCCGTATCCAGTTTGTGATGAGTCACTCCTGAATCGAATCCAAAGAAAGTTTCCTGAAGACACAATGTCATCAGGTTTCTGACTGCCACACAATCTTCCAATGAGAGGAGAATTTTCTGATGAACCATCTCTCACTTCAACGTGGTCATATTCGCACCTGGTTTGCATAAATGTTTATTAATAATAATAATAATAATAATAATCATAATCATAATAATAAATATTTAATAATTAAATGTAAGGAACAATATAATGATCAATAACGTGACTCACTGGATGTGGCGTTCTATGTCAAAGAGCGGATCGAAGGACAATTTGATCCTCGACTCTGCAGGTGCGAAGACGTTCCAAATGCAGTCGGCACTGGAAATGTACCTGCTCGGGTAGTGAGGCGAAGATACGTGTCCCGTCGATACCTCTCCTCTGAGATCAATCTCACCGCCACAACTCAACTGCATCACATGATATTCAATACTGAATCCAGCATCTGTGTGTTCATCAGAATTTGAGACGAACAACAGAGTTATCGAATTGGAAGTGGATCGATAGACGGACGGAGGAGCGTGACCGCAGAACCTCGAAGAAGAAGAAATCTCGTCTGGCCCGTCGAATATCTTCAAATATTAAAACAACTTTTTATAACCTTCGACTTATTTTGTCCAATTAAATATTACATTTTCTGCATTTTAACTTTTATGTTCATAACATTCAAG
Organism: Whitmania pigra; assembly: GCA_021613335.1. Classification (NCBI taxonomy): domain Eukaryota; kingdom Metazoa; phylum Annelida; class Clitellata; order Hirudinida; family Haemopidae; genus Whitmania; species Whitmania pigra. Next base: position 2,135,207 of record JAJTWR010000308.1, read on the forward strand.
TCATTTATAACTTGCTGATAACATAAAATAAATTCTGAAATATGCCTCCAAATAATCTTCTGTGCAATGAGGCATGGTGCCAGCGATAGCCATGGAATTGAAGGTCAGCTCGATGACGTTTCCAGGTTGAACGGTGATGTACGAAGTGCAGTTCTCGTTGCTCGAGTAATGCTCAGGATATCCGGGGGACGTCACAATACCACTTGCAGTAGATAAGATTCTGTCGCATGCTGTCAAGTGATGTGAAAAACAATAAATCAGCGAATCATGAATAACCTGGCGATCTTTGCGAGTTGTTAATATACCAACTTGTCATCACATTCATGGAGAATCCCAAAGAATTGGTGTCTCCATCAGTGGAGAATTTGACTCTTGCAACATCACTGTGTGCTACAACTATTGATCTCGAAGGGATCAAGTGATGGCCACAGAACCTTCCAATTCTTTCCTCATTCTCGCCTGAGCAATCGATTCATTGATTGCATCTTAAACATCTTGACATCTTTAAAACTGTTAAAATTCCTCACCTGAGTAGATCTCCAGAACGTCGTACGAGCAGGAAGGATGAGATTCAATGGAAATGGAAACTATCTGGAATTTGATGAACTTTCCGGAAAGTGAACGCAACATCCAGATACAATTGAGATTCGGAGGATATCTTTGGGGAAAGTTCGGCGATTCGATGGTCTGAGTGGAATTTCCGACGACGATGTACCCGCCGCACGAGGGACTCGGAGTTTGGCCTAAGAAACCAGTTACGGAATTAGTTTAATCAATTGTTCATTTTTTGCATTTGTCAGCTCATAAAATTATTCCATCACACCATCAAAATATCTACAATGTGGTTAAAAACCACATTAAACAAAGCCAACTTAACCTGGTGAGAGAGTGGCAGAGGGTGAGAGGGAGGTGTAGATGCCTTCTCCAGGAAGAGCATCAAAAGCCTCCCACGACAAAAGGAAGCCTGATCGAGAGATGGAATGATCGGAAGCAAATTTTAAGGTGAAATGATTCGAAGTTGTTGCAATTGGAGACGGAAGAATGCTGCCACAAAACTTTCCAATTTCACGACTCTCCGTCGATCCTCCGTCAAACACCTATTATAATATTATATTACATTAGTTATATTTTATTGCATTGCATTAATTAAATTTTATTATATTAATTACGTTATGTTACCTATATTATTCTAAGATACATCAGCTTTGATTTAATTTGATTCTCGAAGCGCTTTTTATTAAATTTACTTAATTCCTTGAAAAATAAAATAATAATCTAATAATATGGAAAAATTTCAAAACAGCTTACTTTCAGATAATCGTAAGAGCAACTAGGAAAACTTTGTTCCAAATCCATATATTCGAATGTTATCCTGATCCTTTTGTTCTGAGACGAAGTGACGATCCAGGTGTGGTCGGACGCGGCCGGATAAGGTCTCGGGTAAAGAGGAGAGGCGATCCGCCCGGAATCCCCGATCAAGTTGCCTCCGTACACTTTTAAAAACAACAATTGCTTATGTAAAAATAAGACTAATAAGATGTCTAAATTGAAATGGTTTCAAACCTGCACTATAATGTGCTGAAAATCCTAAACCACTCATGTTGTGGTTGCTACGAAAGGTGATCAAAAGGTTGTTGTCAGCCGTGGCTGAGTGTGGAAGTTCAGTGCCGCACATTTTCCTGCTTGTTGCCCTTACATCCTTCAGGGTGATGTAATCATTCTCACAATCAGCACTGCTCTCAATATCCATGATCCTGTGTGGAATGCATTTGTAGATCTTTACATGTAAATGAAGATTTTTGTGAACTCTACGTGTAATATTGCTTGCATTGATGAATAAATTGTAAAAATAAACATTAATAACAATAACCAAGGTTATCAATTTAAGCATAAACAGGATAAAGAAATGAACGTCTAGATAAAACTGACTCAAAGTGCAGTTGTATTTTATTTCCGGGGGATGTGCTGATATTCCAGATGCACTCGATCTCGTCAGGATAGTTCTCCGGATAATTAGGACTGTTGATAGTTCCGTGCTGAGACATAAATTCTCCTCCGCAGGCTATATAATACAATTGTGGAATAAAATCATTCATTACTTGATGCAATACAAACACATGTTCAGTTCAATAATGTAGCGCCATATGCATAGCATCAGAAACGATCATTTATATAGCGCTCATTCGCAAGGGCGCTGGTGACAATACAGGTTGAGTTTCGAACACGACACATTACGACTGTTGTCAAAAAGTCAAACGCATGAACGCAATAATCATCGACATCGATGTAACAATACAATAACAATGCATAGCTAACAAGTTTACTTGTGAATTGAAAATAAAAGTAAATGTTCTCAAACGTGACTAACACGAGGATGACTCGGAATACATGAGATAGAATCCGCCTCTGTGTTGAGCCTGAGATGAAGTCCCGGAGATGAACATCATGGTGACCGATGATCCGTGGGTGGTGATGGGTGCAGGGGATCGATTTCCACACAACTTCACAATGGAGGGCGCATCCGGGTCAGACCCATCGAGGATCTCCAAATAATCTCGTGTGCAATTGTCGTTCGGGTCTCCGATCTCCAGGTGAGTCACGTGGATGGTTATTTTCCTCTCTGGGAAGAAATATTTCTAGGATGTTAAATATTCTGTGCTTCATTATTAAATATGATATACAAATTCATTTGTATTTTGATGCATTTTAAAATTGCAAAGACACAAATTCAGAGTCTGCTTGAGCGATAACTACATAAAGAGACAACGTAATCATGACAATTAACAGTTTTATGTTTTAATGTATTAAATTGCTGTTAAATGAGTCAGTCTTGTAACATCCGTTTATAATCATTTCAAACAGTGCCTACCCAGACTGGATGCCATGATGGTCCAAGTGCAGTTTTCTGATGGTTTGTAATTATTCGGCCACCCAGGAGAAGCAACCCAGCCATCCTCGCCCGTGTTTCGAAATCCACCACAAACTGCCAAAAATAAAATTTCCGTAAAACTCGAAAGATGTAAAATCACTGAGCATCTTAATAGATGAAGTACTGAAGCATTCATGCATGAAGATAAGATAAAATAGTTCATTCAGTACAAGTCATCGGTAAACCTGTGGAATAGGAAGCTTTGAATCCTCTTTTAGCAACACTTTCATCCGTTCTCATCCTGACAACGAGAACGTTGTCGTTCGAATAAAACTTCCGCCCTATAATCCCATCTCCGCATATTCGAAAAATCTCCGAATTGTTCAAGTCCATGTTCATGTATCCCTGCGAGTTTAAATGCAATTAGAAATCAATTAAACTAAACGTTAAGACCGTATCTAAAATTCAAATGATTAATAATTCAATTATCAGAGGATTGATAGAAGAACTGCAAATTAATGAACAACTAACTGCAACGTAGTCGTATTGACATTCCTCCCCCTGTTCGACATCGAAGTCTTCGAATTCCAGCAGAACCCTGGAGCCTTGTTGCACGGTTATGATCCAAATGCAGTCGGTGTCGTGGTCATGTTCTCCGGGGTAATTCTGAGATGTTATCAATCCCTTTACTGCTGTGAAGTTTCCTCCGCAACCTACAAAATGTATTAAAACAAAAAATAACAAATGGCAAAGATTTTGAGTCAAAGCACAATGGCACCGTTGGGCAAGGAAATCCAAGAGGCAAAGAATCCTCTGCCGTTGTGGGACGAATCCGTCAGAAATCTCAACACCATGAAGTTTCCTGTGCTGCTCAAAACTTGGCTTCCCACGTGCACGTGACACAGTTTAGTCAACATGGGTGATGTCAGGTCGTAGCCTCCGTAGACCTTGTTGTTGTTAATTTGTTAATTATGCGATATATGTATTAGTTGCATTAATAATCAGGTTCTGGTAATAAAGTAATAAGCAATAAATGTGTAACCTCCAGAGAATCATATTCACAAGAATGGTGTTCTTCAATGTCAAGGTCGTGAATTGTCAGCTGCACTCTTGTTTGAGGAGGTGTATTGATGAACCATAGGCATTCCTTAGAATTGTGATATGGTTGTGGATAATTTGGAGATGTCACATTACCACTTTCTTTCTCCAAATGACCACTGCATCCTGAAACCAACATCGCCGTGTGAAGCACATCGCTCAAGGCAACAACAAGACAGAAGCATCTTACCGACGACTTGGTAATCTAATCGGAAACCCGAAGGCGAGTTCGAGAGAGAATTCGAAGAAACGAAACGAACTGTCATCGATGTTCCCGTCGAATTGAAGTCACGCAACATCGAACTGTTGCCGCAAAGCTTCTCTGTCTCGCGTCCGTAATTGATCTAATAACCATAAATAATAAGATTCGAGTGAGTTCAGTATTTCACAGCTGGTATGAAATCAAACTACCTCGACGTAATCTTGACATCCTTGATCCTTCAGGTCAAAATAAGCAAGCTTTGCCATTATAAAATTACCACGAGGGGCTTCGATAGTCCAGGTGCAGTTGAGGTTAGGTGGATAAGATTCTGGGAAATTCAAGCTCTCGATGGAGCCTTCCAGTTTCCTAATCACATTGTTGCAGTCTGGAATAAACCAACAAAACGATCATTTAAATGTCCATTTCACATTTATTACTTCAATTGATTCTGACTTGTGAAGTAAATGGCATGAAAGCCCCGTCCCATATCTCTCATCGTTCTGAGTCTGATGAGCATTGTATTTTCTTTCGACTCCAGATAATCGGCTATCGACGCACAGTGTCTCTTCATGTCGTGATCGTGTTCGTGAAGTTTGACCTAATCAATTAAAAAAAAATCAAGTATTATTCATTAATATAGGGTAAGCTTTTACATGGTCTTTAAATTTGCCACTTATTTCCAGCTACCTCGACGTAATTTGTCCTGCAGTCGGCAAAATCATAGTCGACAAAATGAAGTTTAACTGTGCTGCCTTTAGATACTGAAATTTTCCATAAACATTCGCTGAGTCTGTAGGGAGCCCCAGGATAATTTGGAGACATAAATGAGCCAGAACTTGATGTCAATTCACCACCGCATCCTGTAAATAACAAATTGTAACCAATCATATACCAGTGGTCATCTATTAAATCCATTAATTTAATTGGACAAACAATCTTGATTGACTCTATCAAACATTAAATCTTGCTCAATATTATTAAGCATTAAAGCAAATATAGTTAACATCAAAAAGTAAATATGGACAATGTTTTAATGAGAGGTGTCTACCGGAAATCATTCCATTGTAAGTGATCTTGAATCCTGAGGCAGGTGTGTTACTATCCGAGAACATTTTGAGGAACATTTTGTTTGTGAAAGATCTAAACACTTGAGGGATCTCGTTGCCACAATATTTTCCAATCAACGGTGATGTTGAAAGACCACCGTTTCTACAAACATTATGAAATATAATTCACATAATTCAAGGGTATATATATAAATAATCAAGAGTCATTTATTATATAATAATTAATAATAATAATAATAATAATAATAATAATAATAATAATAATAATAATAATAATAATAATAATAATAATAATAATAATAATAGTAATAATAATAATAATAATAATAATAATAATAATAATATATTCAAAATAAAACCAAAATGGGTTGCGATGAACCCAAGTCCTAAATTAACAAAACTGTTGATTGTTAACGGAAAATCACGTGCTGAGCCACAAAATGAATCGAGCAACATACCTCACTTCAAGAAAGTCGTACATGCATTGCCTGGATGCTTCCATTTCAAAGTTTGTAACGTTGAGAAGAATCAACTTCCCGTAAGGCACGCTGATCACCCATTCGCATACCTTGTTGTTCGGGTAAAGTCCGGGGTAGTTGGGACTGACAATGACGCCGGTCGAACTTCTCAACTCGCCCCCACAGACTTAAAAACCAAAAGCCATATTGAAAGTATTACTTGGAATGCAATTTAATATAAATAAGTAACCTGAGCTGGCATTGAATGATACGTAAGTGGCTGAAAACCCTTCGTGAGAGAAGCTGTTATCAGTCACAAAACTGATGACCAAAGTGTTGCCTGGAGAAGTTATGACGGGAGGAAGAGTGTGTCCACAGAATCTGGCAGACAATGGTCGACAATTTAAAAAACTTGTCATTTGTTGATTTTATTCATATAAGGATATGTGATGCCACGTAGCGTTAAAAAAACATTATTAAGCTAATTAATAGACTATAGAGGCTTCAATCAATTTTAAAGATCTTCTTCAATGACGACATTTATTTATAAAATTTTTTTTTGTAAGACGTAAGAGAATAATAACAACATGTTATTTGTTACTCAATCCATAGTCACTTTTAAATTACTTGCTTTAACCTCTTCATTGTATAAAACATTTTAGACTAATTTCACTTTTAAAATCTTTAAATTGTAAACTATTATACATGACAAATTAATCCGAGACACACCTCCCCAATGAGTTATTTCTGTCAGCATCTTCAAACAATTCCACGTAATCGTGGAAGCATTCTCTTTGGAACTCGAGATGAAAAGTGATGAAACTTAGTCTGATGATTGAATTTTCAGCAACTGTGATCACCCAAGTGCAATTTGTGGATGGCGGATACAGTTGCGGATGGCGTGGAGAATTTACACTTCCAGATGGCGACCTTAAAACTCCACCACAAGCATCTGTAGGATACAATTAAAATATTAACTGAAAAACAGGCTTTGAGATTAATTTAGAAAGTAGAAAAATAAAGGTATGCAGATTGGCTGAATGGGTTGCAGCGGTCTTTACAAGCGATGTTCGCAGCCCACCCTGCACTGTCAGGGACAGATGTTTAAAATGGTTCATTTTCAATTAGAAACGTTCTGTGGGAGACATAATGTGCAAAATGATGATTTAATGGAAACCTTCATCAACATCCCCTGTTCCTCTGTTGATGGTGAGGTACCTTGCCTTGAACCCATGGTTTTGAATTGATCCATCAGAAACAAAGATGATCAGCAAGGAGGAATGACTCGACATCACAGGATTTGGAATTCCTGTTCCACAATATCTTCCAATCAGCGGTGCACCATTGTGGGGGCCATCCCTGACCTATTCAAGAAAGATATGAAATGCAGATTTTTGAGCTATTCATGAACCTTCAACTAAAGGAATTCACCTCAATGTAATCATAAAGGCAATGAGTCTCATTGACTGCTTCTTCGATGGTGAAGTTCACAAATTGAAGGACTATTGTGGTGCCCTGAGGTTGCCTCACGAGGTAGGTACACGTTTTATCAGAAGGATAAGGCTCCGGAAAGTATGGAGAGTGGAACTCGCCGGTGGGGTCAGTGTATATTCCACCGCACACTGTTCGCAAAACATTTTTCATTAAAAATAATGATATGACGAAATTGTGACCCAGATAAGAAGATATAAAAATGTAATTGAATGCATTAAGCAAATAAATTTATGCCTGTCGTCCAGTTAGCATGGAATCCTCTGCCAACAACGCTCTCGTCAGTTTTAAAAGCAATGTACAAATTATTGGTCGTAGAAAAGTAGACGTTCGGTCTGATTCCGCCGCAGTATCTTCCGACGAACATGCCAGTTTCATCGATGCCTTCTCTTACCTGAAATCAATGAACAACCGTTTCAGAAATAAAAGTAACAAAATACTTGAATTGGCAACAATTGCTACTTTGATTAATGCTGGTAACACCAGATGGCGGCTGGTTATTGTAATTGTTAACTAATAGAATAACGAATTGTTTGTTATTAGAAATTATTTAAAAAAGCTTAGAATTTCACATAAATTTCTAACCTCCAAGTAGTCGTACAAGCAATTGCTGTTATCTTCAATATCTATGTGACTGATGTTGAGAGTGATTTTTTCACTTTCGGCGACTGTTATAACCCACACGCAGTGTACGTGATGAGTGTACATTGCGGGGTAATTTGGAGACATAATTTCGCCATGGTCGCTTGTTAATTTTCCACCACACTGAACAACTATAAAAAATATTTAATTTTTATTTCTGGGCTTTATGATAAAATTCCTAGACTTTATTTTATAATAGTAAACATCATCAAACCTCTCTTCTGAAAGAAAGAAATTTGGAATCCTTTATGTGGGTTTTTGTCATCAGAGTAAAAGTTTATGAGAGCCACGTTAGCTGTTGTCTCAACGGGAGGTGGAACAACTGATGAACAAAAATTCCCCACCAGAGGACTGTGGAATTCCCAGCCATCTCTTATCTGATGTTCGTTATTTGCAAGATATTTTATTACCATAAAATAAATGAATAATCAATAAAATAGTCTGTATTAGGACATAACAAAGAAATTATCCAATATACATAATTGTAATTTGTTTACTTAGGTAAGGTGCATAGACTTACTTTTTATTTGTAACAAATATAAAAACAAAATGATTTTCAAAAACTTTAAACCTCAAGGTAATCCCCATCGCAATTCCCAACATCAATCTGGCCAAGTGCAAACAAAAAGTAGTTGCCCGGTTCAGCCCTGAAGTACCAAACGCAGTTCCTACTGAAGGGATAATTTCCTGGATAACCAGGGCTTTTGATCACTCCATGGTTTTCTTGAATCAATCCACCACATTCTGATCCAATGGAAAATAACACTGAAGTCATGCAAGAGCGAATGTTCATAAAAGTTCGAACGACTACCAGGCGTATGAGAACTCCACGTCACGCTGAACCCCTCGTCCGTTTCCGAACGATCGGAATGGAACATGATTGCCACCTGGTGAGAAGTGGTGTTCAGCGTTCTGCCTACCAACTCGTTACCGCAGTATCGTCCGATGACATGGTCGTCCGACCTGTCGCCGTCGTATAATTGCAAAAAGTCGTAGCCACATTCATCGTGTCTTTCCAAGCGAAATCTTTCAAAATGGAGACTCAAGATCTGATAAAATGTAATTACGTTTAATTATTTCATTGAATTATTTAGTCGTAAAAAATTTCAAGAAGGCCACATATTTACTTTATCAGGGGTTGTCTTGACAAACCAGAAACAAGTTACTCCGTTTGGATAACCGAGGGAACCACCCAATGGAAATGTAATCCTTCCAGTGTGATCTTCAAAAGTACCTCCACATTCTGTTTGAATAATTTGCTTGTTTTTTTTTTATATGTTAATTGGTTCTGTGATTTTCTAAACAACATTATAAGACCAATGAAAGATAGAATGCAGTTAGAATAACAAAAGAATTAGATAACAGTTAATTTTAAAGTTCTATTTAAAAAGCAATAACAAATCAAAGTCGATGATTTTCCAGAAACCGTTCTACTCACCTTGCCTTAACTCCTCACAGTAAACCCCCATGTACTCAGCAGGACACTCGCACGCGTACAAACCACCTGGCAGGTCAGAACAAGTGGCACCATTTTGGCAAGGGTTGCTTGCACATGCACTGATGGGCACATTGCAGGTTAGACCTGTCCATCCACCAAAGCAGTGGCATATGTAGCTTCTGTCCAGATTCTGTCAACATTCAGTTCACTAATAATCATATCAGGTGGCTCTTTTAACAAATAATTAAATTAATAACATATCGTAATAGTGCAAAATTTTCAGTGTTATTTGAATTATTCCACTTTTTAATTATTTATGTTTTCTTAAACTTTGCCTTCAGTGCAAAAAATTCCATTATTTCTTTTTTATCTTTCTCTGGTTAATTTGAAAAACTAATTCAACAACCAGAAATCTCACTGATAAATTAAATTTAATATTTTTTAATAAGTATGTAAAGTTTCTCAAAAAAAAAAAAATTACTTGGCAGGTCCCATGTATACAGGGATTGTTGGTGCATGGTGTTTGCACAGGACCCACTTGATGAGTACATCCATTAGCACCTTCTCCATTGCCAACGTAGCCTTCACGGCAGATACACCTTCGTTGAAGTATTCCGATTCCTGTCCAATAAAATAGAATCCAGTTCCGATGAACGTTACGCAACAAGCGAGGCAACCATTTCTGCTTGGGATATGGGTTAACACAGGGTAATATCATAAAGGGTAATAATTAACGCCAGCTTACCAGGAGTTTCCACACACATTGCCAGCGGATGACATCCCCCATTGTCGATATTACATAATCCAGCGAAAACACATATTACTCCGTTTCCTTGGTAACCTGTCAAAAGCAGGATGTGTGATTTAATAAACTTTCCCAAGTTTCTCTACGTCAGTGCTTCCTGATCGCACCTATAGGACATGGCCCGCATGTTCTAGATCCAGGAGTGTTGATGCATTCCACCCATGGACTCTTGGAACATCCCCCGTTGTCCACGAGACATTCATTTACGTCCGAGCACGTGAAGCCATTGCCCGAAAATCCTGTTTTGTTTAATCCCACATGTAAATTACTCGAATATTTGTCGTGACTGCTCACATCTCTACGCAGACGATTTTCACACAATATCTATAATGAAAATATACGGCGGAGGACTGTGAAGCAGTTGAACATTAATAATAAACAGTCAGAATAATTTACTAAATAAAATGTTAATTGGTAATTTAGATAACAATAAAATTAATTTGTATCTAATAATCAATCGACTAGAATGGGATTTAATCATCGGCGATTAAGTACGGTTTCATTCACCACTAGCATCAACAATCTTGTGCTCGTCGAAGCCGAATTAATATGTGAGCCTGTTTTAGCTGTTTTACAAGTTAATTGTCAATAAGCGGTGCCTCCATTCCTTTCTCATGCGTCTCCAACTTCAGTATTTAGAAAACATTTTGCAAACTAGAATCTTGTTAACCGACCAATTGGGCATGGTCCACAAACGAATGATCCAGGGGTGTTGCTGCAAGTCACCAAAGGATTTGAAGAACAAGGGAATCTGCCGATAGTGCATTCATCTACATCCACGTCGCACATTGGACGAACTCCGTCTGTCTTCCAGCCAGGATCACAGTGGCATTTATACTTGGCCTGGTAATTTGAAAATGAGTGATGAACCAATAATATCCTTAAATTGTGGTAACGGTGTTGATTCAAGAGAAAATAAAACGAAGTGGAAAATATCTCTTCGCTAAGAAAGATCGATTGATTTTGTAACGTACATTTCACAACCAAATCGTTGGGACAATTCACTAGAAAGATGCTTCTAAATAAATATACAGTGATGTCTAGAATATTAAAGAATAAAAACTTTTAAACTTTAAAAGTTTACCTGTCCAGATTGAGTTCGGGGAAGATTTTGACAGGTTCCATGACCACAGAGAGCTTCGTTGGAGGAACTGAGGCAATCGTCAATAGTTTCAGTGCATCTGCTTCCAAACCGGTTTTCAGGGCACATGCATCTAGCATTAATAAAAATCAAATACATCCGAAGTTTCGAGCAGCCCAGTAGTGAATTCTTGTTCGTACCTAAAACCTCCGTGAGTATTGACGCAAGTTGCTCCGTTCTGACAACCAAGATCAGTCCCTGCAAGTGTAGCACACTCGTTGACATCTTCGCTGCATCTCGGACCCTGTTTATAAAACGTGTTTAACGGACTTCACATCAGCTGCTCAAAACTAAGAAAACCAAGCTATTTATCGTACGGTCCATGCTTCGGGGCATTTGCAAACGAATGAATTGTAAAGATCTATGCAGGTTCCTCCATTGGCACACGGATTGCTGTTGCATTCATTTGCTGAAAGTGCCTGGGAGTAAAAAAGAGGCATTTAAAATGTTCTAAGGTCTCCTGTTATTATCAATCGAATGCTTACTGCTACAATATCTTCTATTCGTCGTTCCAGATTTTCAACCTATAATTTGAACTTATTTGAGCTTATTTAATACGAATAAAAACAAAAGAGAAACAAGAATATTATCTTGATATTAATTAACATTTATGACAAAATTATATTGCCACGAAATTAAAGCTCATTATTGTGTTCGTCATTTTTATCGTTTCATCAACGTCCTCATCTTTAACGTTATCCAAAAGCTTACTTTTCGTGTGAGCCTTCGATTCCCAGTGTTAGCGGTGGAAAGTGTTGTTACCTTGAGTAATAAATATGTTAAATTTATCGATTATTTTCTTCTTATCATTTGAAATATTATTTCTTAAAGGTCAAATATTATTTATTATTAATTTTACTGTTAATATTAGTTCTAGCGTTATTGCTGTTTCGACCAAATTAAATATGCATAATCAACTGCAGCATGTAATTGATGTCCACGTTTAAATGAATTACTTTAAAATTAATTGTCACATTAAATTATGTTTAACTTTCTTCTCGCCATAATTTTACGCTTTAAAGTCGACCTTTCTTTGTAGTTCCTCGATTTGAGCTTGATTTTCATCAACTCTTCTAGACAAAGTAGTCGAAGGCATCTTCCAAAAGACAAAATAATTAATAACAAATAAATAAACTATTTAATTACTGACAGAAAACAAGCATTATAGTTTTAATTACCTTACAAAGTAAAACAAATGTATTATTCAGAGAAAAAATATAAAAAAATATCTAATTCTTCATTGGTTAAAAATAATGAATTGATAAAGCACTGTAGTAAAAATATTCCATAAATAAAAGAAAATATAATAATTAGTATTACTATAAATATCACTTTACCGTCGATTACATAAAATAAATTATAAACTGACAGCAAATGTTCCAGAAATGATTTGCTGAAGTTGATCGTGATGTTGTTTAATCTGAAAATATTTTTAATAATTTTTATATTTAAAAAAAACTTACAATGGAAAGTTCTCAAAAGCAAATGTAAAGAACTGTCACCATGGAGATTAGTGCTTGGAAACTTTCGCCATTAAAATTGATGCTTCCACCGTCGGAGGACTTGAAGGAGATGTTGTAGCTGGATCCTGTTTGGAAGATGAGATTCCCATTTAAGCTCACTATTCGGGGTCTGAGAAAAGATAATTAATTCATTAATTCACAAGTAATGAACCATGAAACAGTTTGATGTAATTCTCGGGTATTTTAACCTTTCGACAAATTATTATATGCTCGTAAAAATATCATTAAAAGTAATTTAAATAATGAAAATAATTAAGAAAATCATTCAACTCACTGGTCAGGATGAAAGTTTTCTGTCGAATCTATCCAGCTTATCATCAACAAATACCAGACCACAATAAACTTGCCCTCTATTAGTTTGAGAATCATCGTAAGAATGATAGTTGTAAGAATATATTAAATTAGATATTCCATGAATAGGAATTGAGTGAAAATGTTCAAGTTTATCGAACAGTCTCTGAAGAGCGGGTGACGCCTACTTGAAGTGTTTATTTCAAAGTTTAGCTTCGGCATCGATTGGAACCAGTTCTGGACTTTCAATGTTGCACTTTGATTTCATTGGATGCCAACCACCCACGATGATTAAACACTGCTTCAGTAACTTGTCTTTATTTTTCCTGTTACTTAACTAAATGCTTTGTCACTTAGACTTATTTGTAAACTATTATTATTACTATTCGATAACCAGTGTCATTGAAATCGTTTTAGTACTATCTGATCTCTTATTTATTTCTATCGACAAACTCCCAACAATAACCAGAGACATTTTTTCGTTACATTAAAACATCTGCGATGACCTCGAGAGTGTATTCATGAAAGAATTATGCATTATATTCAATTAAAAATAAATTAAAAATCATTGTTGAAGTGTATCGAACATCTTCAATTCTTTACTGTTTGAGTCGACAACCTCGCGACTCCAATCTGATGAAATTGATTAACTGTTTACAACATTTTCTTATACAGTTTGTTGACTTGTACGTATTTCAATTTTCAACAGTTTTATTTGTTATTATTAAGTAAATAATTAAACATTAAAACCGCGACAGACTAACCATATCATTTAAGTCCTGTTGATATTTTTTAATAATAATCATTTATTATTATAATTCATTGCAATCACGGACTATATGGTTATGACTCTTCTAACAATGAAAGCCCATATATGCATTGCTTGAATAATTGCTGGTAAAACAAGAAATTCATAATTATTTATTTTTCTGTTGTAAAAATTTCACCCACCAACCGCCAATCTTCCTCGGGTGACAGAATTCAAGCCAGCACGTCTTAGATATCTTAACATCTAAAAAATTACTTACCTTCAAAATCCATTTTTTTTCTCGAATGTATTTAAGTTTTTAAGTGCGTTTTGCGTTAAATGCAGTAATTTGAATAAAAGTTTACTTTATTTCATAAATACCTTTCAAAAAGTAGACAAACGGTGTATTAAGAAATAAGAGTGCCTGAACAAAGAATCACTTTTTCGCTAAAAAAATCTTCAGAGAATGTTCAGATATATTAAGAATTCTCGAGAAAGTTTCTGCAAATTGCCTAAAGAGGTGTTAATTGTTGGTTGATACTTGGCGTGAGTAAGAAATAAGATTGAAACAAATGTGTGAAGATATCTCGAAATTGTGGAAAAAAATCGAATTTTCCAATTCAATTCAACCAAAGAAAGAAAAATGTCACCGATACTAATAATAACTTTTTTTATAATAGCATTTTTTTGTTTTTGAAGAAGCCAACAGCAAAAGAATCTTTCTCAAATTTATTTGGCATAACCAAGCTTGATGGAGTATGACTCTGTGCCGAGCATTATTCGCAACTGCAGGTATTATTCTTTTACACTGCAGTACCATTCAGAATGATCATGTTTCTTTGAATACTCCTTGGGAAAGGGCCGGATTGCTCCAGGAGTGGACAACATAGTAGTATGATTCAGTTCATGTACGAAGTAATCTAAGCCCATCCAGTCACTCGCCTTATTAAATATTTTGTTATGTTAGCATCACCACTCTTTCGAGTCTCAACAATTTAATGGCTTTTTTTAAGTTGTTTTAACAATGTCACATCATTCCATTTTACTTTGCGGACGCCTGATCAAAAACGTCGGGCAGCGCCAGCGGTTTCAGAGCCGAAGATTGCCGCGCCGAAGCTCGGGACTTACATGCGAAGTAACCGCTCAGCCAAGCCGACCACAGCGCGAGGTGATTGTAGAATTGATATCATGTTGCTGTGGAAATTTTCAAGAAATTTCGTAAGCATTTAAAGGAAATAAAGCAAATAACAGGTGATTATAGAATAAATTATAACAAAGTATCATTATTTCATAAGTGACACACGCTAAAATACTTCTTTATTTTCATACCATCCAAAAATACGCAATATACGCCTCTAAGGCGTCGAAAGCAAAATAAATTTCCTCACGCCGACTTTGTGGACCATAAATTTCCCTGGAGAATAAAAGTTTATCTTTGACAAAACTTGGATGATCGCTCCGCCGACGGCATATACAGCCTTAAGACGATCGAACCGGGTTTTCTCCCACGATTGTGAAAGCGCGACGACTTTCTTAAAATATAGCCGTTGTTTTGCCTCGTGTCGCTCATAAAAAATTGGATTTCTGTGATATGAAAGTTAGCAAGAATACACATTCTTTCTTATTTTAAAAAGTAGTTAAGAAATAGTTACTAACTACTTTTTTATAAAGCCCATGAAAAAACCCATCTCTCTAATCAACCCACCAGAACATTTTTTTTCATGTTACACAAATTATTGTCTACAACAGGCAAGGAGCATGGTTTTAATCATTTATTAATAAAAGTAATATGTTATAAGAATATTAAAAAAATCTTTAGAAAATAAAAATTATAGTTTCGTTTTTAAATTAATAAAATACACTCATATCAGCTTCTTCTAGACCATTATTATAAATCTCAAAGCTCCGGATTGCTGGCGATTCCATTTCCCGCAGAACCATTGGTCTCTCTTGTTTAGTAAGAGCTCATGCACCCTTCTGCCTATACCCTGACTGGTAACACTTGGTCAGTGATTTTATACATTGAATTCTTAACCCAACTCACAACCTCATGCAAGTTAGGTTTCACATAGTTTCTGATCCATATTTGTACTTCTCAACTCTTCCTTCGTCCACCTGTTAACTGAGGTCATCATTAAATGAGGTCATACTTTCCTTGCTATTTCTCGCGGATCTTTCTGAAATAAAACTTATTTTTTGTACAGAAAAATGTAAGATTCTTGTCCAGTGAGTTTTCCATGATTCCTTTCTTGTATTCGATAGAGTAACTTTTTTTGCAATCATTTTGTCGAAATAAGGTAATGTCGAAATAACTAGTAACGGTAAATTTGTAAATAAAACATACGACGCACTGAATTAAGCTAACAATGAATTAAGAAGATTCTTAAATACAACTCGATGCAGTTATGTTCTAATTGGTTTAAAGTCTGTTTAAAGTATCTGCTTATATTTTACATGCAAATACTTACGACAATTATAATTTTCATTATCGGTACTTTATTATCTTATTATTTCACTAAAATTTTACTGATATTATATTAATATCTTATAACGCAGCATATTATTGAGTTGCCACATACCCATGGTCCGACCATAAATGCCGACTGACGATCTTAACTAGTGCTTATTTTCGGGTAAATACGGTATATGACTAGGACGCTAAATTGTGGAACAACAGTGTTTATGTGGAATTCCTTCCAGTATTGAATCGTAAAGCTGAGTGGCTACATTTGGCGAAGGATCTTTGCAATTAAATTTCCCGCTATTTTTCTAATGGAATCTCCATTTCAAGCTTTTTCTTAACCCACATTTTCCTACTCGTTGAAGCCATTATTCTGCCATGAACAAGTACACAAAGACAACAAAATTTAAGAAATATTTTTGGTTCAAAGCAGCTTCTCTGCCTTCTTGGCCATCTTTTCTAGATGAATAGTGTTTGATGTCATTTTTATTTCATGAGCTACTGTACAACATACTTTCTTTTTGATATTTCTCTTGTTTTCTTTTAATTTAACGTGATCTCGGGCAATGATTCTCATTGACTGCTTCTTCAATGGTGAAGTTCTGTTGAAGGACTATGATAGTGCCTTGAAGTAGGAACATGTTTTGTCCGATGTATATGGTTTGGAAAAGTAGAGAATGGAACTCACTGGTGGCATTGGTATGCTGTTGGCAAAACATTTTCCATTAAAAATAATGTAATAATGAAAATGTGACCTAAGTAGCATGATATAGAAATGTAATTGGCATGCAGGTTGGCCAAACAGGTTACATGCCTTCATATGGCGGTAATAGCAACCGTCTTAATGTGTCATGTTCGAAACCCAGCCTGCACTGCCACAAACGCCCTTGGGAAGGAGTGCTATATAAATGGTTTCGAGAAGCGCTTCTATGCATGTGATGCTATATAAGTTAACTACAATACAATAATTGAATGCCTTAAGCAAACAAATTCATGTCTGTTGTCCAGTTAACATGGAATCCTCTGCCAACAATGCTTTTGTCCGATTTAAAAGCAACATGCAAATTATTGGTCATGGAATAGCAGATGTTTGATGTGATTTCACCACCGCAGCTGCTGACAAATATTCTAGTATCATAGATACCTTCTCTTACCTGAAATCAATGAATAACTGTTTCAGAAATAAAAGTAACAAAACAATTTCTATCTTGATTAATGCTGGTAACACAAGCTGATAACATAATTTTTAACTAATAGAATAACATTCTTTTTATAGCAATAAATGGTAATAGATAGTAACAGATAACAATAGATAGTAATAGGTATCTGAAAAGATATTATAATTTTAAATAAATTTCTATCCTCTAAGTAGCAAAAGCAGCTGATTCAATAACCTGTAACCTGTCGTATAACAAGTTGCAACAAGTCGTAGGCTCCTCCTTGTGTATTTCCAAATGAATGCTCATTTAAAGTGCTCGCAGCAGATAGAATTTCTTTGAAATTTTTTTCCCGATTCTAGTATGTTGGGCCGACTTACTAACATCGAACTATAAAGGTAGATAGATCTATTAACGAAAGTTGAATAGCGAGATTATTTGGGCGGAGCAAATAACTTAACTACAATTGCTATAGCAATTTCAAAGATTGACTTGTAATAACATAACATAACATGACATTTTATATATATAGTGGTGATAAACCACTCAATACCGACCCAACACGCCAAAGTAACAAGGACCAACTGAGGATTCTCCATTTCACAAAAAATAGCTTTACATCAATATCCTTCGCTGGAAGATCTAGCAAAACTAAAATTGATGAATATCTAATGAAATAGCTATCAGCTAGGCTAGAGCCCCGTTTGATATCGTCAGCTATCGAAGTATGAGCTGAACTGACCTATAAACTATTATCGGTGCATGCTGATTGGCTGGCAGTTTGGTTACAAATAAACATTCAAAGACATGACTTTTGATTGGATAAACTGCTTCATGAGGCCTTTGAGATTGCACTCCTTGCAGTGCTTTTTTTTTAAATTTAAACATCTACAATGAACTTAAGAGTGGATTCGTGAAAGAATTATACATTGCATTCAATTAAAATTAAATTGACAATTTTTAAAATTGTAACATTTAAATACTGACGAGTACTGAAATTACAGCAATCATTATAATTAAGATAACAATTATTTGTAGTGATTAAGAATACCTGGATCTGGGTAATAACAACTTTTTTTATTTCTAATAACCAAATTTACTGAAGTATATCGGAAATGTATGTACCGCGTCCGCACCGATGAACCAGAAAACTAGATAATTTCCTTATCTAGTCTAATCCATAAGGAAACCACCCTCGCGCTATATATATTCCTATATAATTTACAACTGTGCCCTTTTAAATTAATAAGTCCTAATCATCTAGCTAGGCAACGGACGCTAATAAAACATTATTTTTTAAATTAATAGTTAAACCTTATAGTTGGTTGTTAAAGTGAAGCGAACAACTTCAATCCTTTATTGTTTGATAACCTGACATCTCCACTCTACCGTTCTTAATTACATCTCAGACAGTAAAAGATTATCACGAGCAAATCCGTTCAATCTGAAACCCGATACAGTCGATACATAAGAGCCAAAGAACATCCAATTTGCTACGCTTCAGACAAAAGAACGTTTCCTCATCTTATCAAATTGAGGAGGGAGCGAATCAGCTGTTAGGAGCATCAAATAGATAGCTATGATGTGATTGAGTTAGTGAAGCGACATTTCTTGTTTTGCACTGAAATACTTCCGATGAAAAAGCTTTTCCATTAAAAAAGTAACTGGAAGTTGATATTTTTAGAAAAAGCTTAGGTTACAGTTATTCAGTCCCACATTTTTAATATATATCTTTGAGAATTTACCAAACATAGGCTTAATCGTTTTTGTAGCGCCTATTCTGAAGCTAGGTTGCACAATACGATCAACGCTTCCTAAAAACACTATTCAGACAATAGTCGCAGGAATTAAAGCATATTTCTAAGATTCGATTGAAGTCGTTAAAACCCCATGAGAATTACATTGAATTTTTATATACATTTATAATTTATAATAAAATAACAAAATAACATCAAGCAAATTAGCGCTTTGCATAACAAAAGTGCTCGTCTGGATTAATATTTCATTATTTTTTCCGTGAGATTTAGTTATTTTGGTTTTATGGACTTTTAATTTTTTGGATTGGCTGTTTTTGTCCTTTGACAGTGCGACGCCATGTATTTCACGTGTATTTTATTAACGTCTATTTCATAACTGAATTATTAGGACGGACTTTACAGGTTTGTTTTAGGGTCTTTTTGTCCCGAATTTTGGTGAAAGGCGGAGTCTTGAGAAGGAGAGAATTTCATTGGTTGGTGTGGAGGTTCATAACAGCTAAGGCCATTTAAGGTCATCAGATGTTATAATAGGTTAGCGTTATATTGGAAGAATTGCCAGTGCGTTAAAGAAGACATGCCGCAAAATTATGAAATTATGATTGACAAACTTCATTCCAAGCAGAACTCAGGAGGTTACTAAACCTTAATTAATTAATTTAAGATTAATTTGTATTTCATATATTTATATTAAACAATTAAATATTCTAACAATTAATAAGTAAAGTTTTATGCTAACACCTTGTTATCACGTTTCATGAGCTTAGAGAGAAAAGAAAAGTTTAAGACGGAGTTGTGCAAATATATGCAGTATTACGGAAACTGTCAGTTCGGTGGAAAGTGCATGTTTGCACACTCATCTTCTGAGCTGAGAAAGAAGCAAGTGCCTCCAAATTACAAGACAATCGAGTGCATTAACTACCACCGGCGGGGACTCTGCACCTACGGAAGCAGGTGCCTATTTCGACATTAAACCTGAAAAAACCTTATTAACTGTTAAATCAATGTGATGTTTTAAATGGGGTAAAATATTTTTCTATCTTTGTTAACTAAAAATAAGTGCCTTTAAGCTTTACGCCGTTTTGTTTTCTTGCTATTTTATAAGTCAAGTCAGCTTTTATGATCTTTCCTGAATAACTGGTATTTTGTATCATAATTGAAGATCATTTTAGTGTTTTTCACTTTAATCACATTTATTTTCTTCATTACTTGTTTAGTCGGGATTAAGCCATTTGCATGTTTATTATCAAATAGTAAGATGACACTTTCTGTGTATCTTATTTTGTATCTTATTTGAAGATAATTTTAGTGTTTTAATCACATTTATTTTTTCATTATTTGTTTAATTAGGATTAAGCCATTTGCATGTTTATTATCAAATATTAAGCTCACACTTTCTGTATTTTGAACTTTCATTGATTTGCTTATGTTCTTCGCTCAGAAAAATAAACTATTTAAAAAGGAAATGACGTAAGAACAGATTTGCCTTATTTTAAACCTTTTTATAAAATAATTCTAGGCATTTGAATAAACTGAATTTGCCATCCTAATATTTTTCATTATATTAATAGTAAATATAGTATAATTATAATTTATAATTATTTTTTGAGAACAGATGTTTTATCCATGTCATCGGGAAGACATCTTAAAATTAGTCATTTGATTAAACCATGACCTTACGTTTTCACGTTGACGTCTTGACTAATGACACGAAAATGGCCTGGTGGGAAGGTCACGTATGAAATTAATGATATCAATATATTCGAAACGCGACACTAATATTCATTCGTTAATGAGTTGTACATTTGAGCCCTAATAAACAAATGATGTTGCAGCAACTTTGAATTACATTTGAAAGAGATTGTGCTACTAAAAAAATTCACTCTAAATGTGTGCCGAAAGATTTTAAAAATAAAAATTTCTTGAAGCTGCAGCTGATTGTTTGTAACAAATCGTGTTACGAAGTAAGAAAGTAACATTTTTTCATACGAACTGAAAAACCGGTTGAACATGGAATTCATTTTTAACTTAAAAAAATGTTTGTTTCTCCGTGAATCTGGCAAATAACTTCTGTTATCGAGAACCACGATTTTGCACTCTGATTAGATTTTGCAGTTTATTAAAGAAATTGTTATGCATCACGGACGGGTCCTGCGTTAAGAAACAACCAAGAAACGGTGCCTGGATTCAATATGGAGGAAGATTATAACGATCTAATATGAAAAGCATCCATCCTTCCAATGGAACATTTGTTCATTTATCCAATTTAAAATCCATAATAAATTACAATATGCTAATTAATTGCGATGCCACCAGCCACCCCTGTTGTGTTTTCTGTCTAAGAAATTGCTCGGCAATGTTATCCAGAACCATCGGATGTTAGGGGTGTCCTTGAAAGATGTCTTCCTAAATGACATTTTAATCTAAGTATTCTGGTGTTTGAAATATTGAAATGTTCTACCACACATAGATTCGAAAATATGTCTTTAACTTAAATAAATCTTCACATACCAGATGTCCCAGTTCATCGATTCAAATTAATTGAATAAACTGAATTGGCATTCATTTCAAATGATTCCCTCGATTGATCTCATCACTCGGTAACGTCAGGAACTTATCATTTGATGATCATCATCATCATCTCAAAAACTCACCTCACATTTTTGTCATCACGGTTTTTTGAAACGAACTAAAAACAAGTAAATGTACAGGCTTTGAGAATACAGCCGAGATACATAAGACTGAGCACTTCAAAAGAAATAATCTCAAAGGAATTGCTTCCTATCGAGGGGATATCATAACGAGTTAATGAGACATTATCTAGGCGAACTAAATAGGGTAGTGTAGCGATACAAGCAGCATAACGTTATTGAAAAACTAAAGCAATAAGGAAAAGTTTTATGAAATTAAAAAAAAAATTGAATCTAATAAATAAAACACAAACTTATCAGATGTAATCGAAATTTATCAAATCATCCTAGGCATGGAAATCCAAAATATGAATTTGATTGAAGCATTTTGAAGCAGTCCGGACCAAGAGATTTATGTTTGATAGCGCATAAAAATGTGAAACCATCTCTACAGTGCATGGAAGTTGCAAAAGATGTACTTGGAATGATAAGAACACATAACAAGTGTAGTAAGTGGGGATAAAGACTCAATTCTGAAACTGTGTAAAGGTTTTTTATGCCACATTTAGAGCATTGCGTCAAAGTTTGGAATCCATATTTAAAAAAGAGTTTTGAGAATTTTGAATGGTGTTCAAAGAAGGACAACCAAGATGATAAAAGGATTACGATAGTTATGAGGGATGATTAAAAAGGTGTCGGTTGACTAAAAAGATGAGAAGCAGAGGGGGACTCAACGCAGCTTTCCAGAGAGAAGAACGACTTTTGCCTCAACAGTTTTTAGAAGCCATCGTAAATACTTCTGCTAGATTAAAAGTTATACAGGGTGGTATACCCGAGAGTGAAATATGTTACATTTTGGATGATTTTAAGTTATACAGGATGGCTTAAAATTAGGTAAGGATTTGTCTAATGTTCCTGTAACATTACTTTTAACATTATTAAGCCAATGTCTCCATGGTAAGCTATTCCGTATTTGTTCACTTTTGAAATTCGAATATAAAAAGAAATACATTAGAAGACTCACCTGGACCTTATTTTAATAAAAATTTAAATTTTCTAAACCTACACTTCGCCCTAAAATTAATACTACGTGGTGTTTCGATTCTCGAAAAATATCTTATGTCACAAACCCAACCTGCAATCGATTGTTGGCACAGAACGTAAATGGAATGTCCTTCATCCTGGCATCTTTCAAGGTTAACGTCCTTGCACGTCATCCATGCGTAATGGTTGTCAAATAACCCCATTATAATTTAGATGTTAATTTAATAAGGATTACGATTAACTGAATATTGCAATAGTTAAGGACTTTTTTGTGAGTAGGTCTGTGATTTCAAAGTTGTGGACAGAAGCAGGAAATGTTATGGAAGTTATCACTCATGTATTATTCTATAATTTATCGTTCATGCATTATTAAAAGCACACAAACAAGAATGACAGACGTTTTCTAAGTGTCAACACTAGGTTTTTGATAAAATATTCTATGTTAACAAATCCAGAGCAAAATAATGTAAATAAAACAATGGATAATATGATTAAATATTGCTGTAACATCAACAATTGTTTGTAATACAAACAAGTTTTAATGGCTGCTTTCATTTTTCACGAAGAAAGTTCATCTTAAAATGGTTTAAGTGAGGACCACTTGCAACAAACTTTAGTAAATTGAATATACAAAATTCAATAATAAAAACAGCTTGAGCTCTGAAAGACAATCGTGAAATTTTCGCCTGTTTATCGATGTTCGTAAAATCAATCCCTTGGTTGGATGATCTTCTACTGAGATTCCAATGTCTAACCGCTGCACTGCGACACGGCATAGTATTTCGGAGGTACCACAGGCCACTTGTTGCCGAAGTGCAAATTACGGATACAACCGGAAAATCGATGCTTTACGATCTAAAAGTTGATCAAAAACAAAGTCGTTATGCTGTTTCTCACAAAAATACTTACCGTGTTTATCCCGATAAAAGGAACATAACGGATGATGGCTAAGTACAAACACATATAACAAGCGCGTAAACATATTCATCCTTCTAAGTCTTAGAAAAATTAATGTTTAATTATAATTAATCATCTTAGAATCTAAGAGGTCAATTTTATTTATTTATTTAACAATTCACAACAATTTGATATATCAAACTATATCTGACGATTTAAAACAATTGTTTGATGCGTTAAACTATATTTGACAATTTCAAAGATTACCACCTTGTCAGGTTCATGTTCGTCTTCTGCAATGCCTTTGAAGCCCTGTAGGAAAGCAGTATCCTTTCAGTAATTTAAAATTTTAAGTAATTTTTTCGATTTAGCTTTTCCAAAAACTTTTGATGAATTAACTGGTCTTGATCAATTTCTTATTTTACAAGTTTTGAGATAACAATGATTTTATTTTTGATGAAAACATCTTCGAAAACATTAGAATTTCAAAAATCAAATCAAAATTACATTTTCTTTTTGATTCCGTTTGAAATGAAAAAATTCAAGTAAAAAAAACTTATTAAATGTTCGATTGCCCAACTGAATTCTCTCAGCCACGAAAAATAACCTCACCAATTTCATTTTATTGGCGAAGTCGCTCAATTTGGAAGTCCTTGAAAGGTTTAAATGTTTGGTCGCTTAATGTGATTCGTCTAATTGAGAGCAAACAATTGAAGCAGCTTCCAATGGTTATTCAGTTAATGGTAATTTATTTTTTAATTTTAATTTTAAATCATTAGAATGTGTTAAAATTAGAATTTTCAAGAAATAAATAAAATACTTAAAGATATTATATATAATTTTAAGTTTTAATTTTAGGCACTGTAATTGTTAATTAGAGTTAGATGATTTGTATTTTATGAAAATGTTCAAGGATCATTAAGAAAATTCGCGATCATCTTAGACTTTTTTCTGCACTTTTATAATTGAATAATTTATCTATCAATGTGATACCAACGTGATATCAATGTGATATCAAAAGAGATGTTGCTGCCTCATTCAATGCCAGAACAAACATGACTAGAACATAGAAACAAGAACATATAACTTGTGCGACTAAAATGTGACATTTCTATGACATCTCCAACGACGAAGTAAGAAGCCCAAGTTAGAAGATTGTCTTCCTGCATGAGACGGCAAAAATAGCAGTCGTTATGTGTTCGCAACCCTTATAGCCGTGGAACGCTCTTGGGAAGGTGGCGCTATGCAAATGTTTTGCAGTGCATTCACATTCATTTTTGGGAACCTAGGACTAAATATTAGCAAAGCAGATACAAATATTATAACATTATAATGTATTATAATATATTAGTATAACATGTTATATTTGTAATTTGCATTATTTGTATATTGTTATCAGTATTTAATTTGTAATTTATTATTCATTGTTTTAATGTTATTATTTAATTTTTATTTTCTATGATTATAACCTTTATTTTTTTTACTTTAATTTGAGTTTACTAATGTTTTTTTTTTACTTTATTATCGTTTATATTTATTTTATTCTTTCACGGCAGTAAAGGACAAAAGAATGCAAGTCTTTTTTGTTCAAATGTTCCTTCCCGGTCCCAATGTGAAGCTCGTAATCGCTTTTGTCTGAAAAAAATACTTCGGAAACACTTGTGTTTGAGTAACATTTTTGACAACGTAGACTTAATTCAGTATAATTCAGTATTCAGTCTTAATTATTAAGGTATTGCTAATGTATTATAACAAATAATACAAAACAATAATGGGGATAATTTTGTTGCAATGAGTAGAATTTTGAAAAATTTTTCTTTAAAAATAAAATATTTTAAGAGCATTTAAGCGTGTCGTTGCTGTTTGAGTCGCCTCACAATTTTCGAAACAAGACGCAATAAACTTTGTTTTTTTTGTTTTAAAAAGTTGTCGAATTACTGCTTAAAGAGCAGCAAAGAAGGAATGCCTTTAAAATTCAATGGGTTTCGATTAACAAGCATTTTAAAGTTATTCAAATAAGTTATTATTTATTAATTAATGTTATTATTATTGTTATTATTATTATTATTATTATTATTATTATTATTATTATTATTATTATTATTATCATCATCATCATCATCATCATCATCATCATCATCATCATCATCATCATCATCATCATCATCATCATCATCATCATCATCATCATCATCATCATCATCATCATCATCATCATCATCATCATCATCATCATCATCATCATCATCATCATCATCATCATCATCATCATCATCATCATCATCATCATCATCATCATCATCATCATCATCATCATCATCATCATCATCATCATCATCATCATCATCATCATCATCATCATCATCATCATCATCATTATTATTATTATTATTATTATTATTATTATTATTATTATTATTATTATTATTATTATTTAGAGATTACAAATATTTTCAGACTAGCATTTCACAAGCATAGCAGTATAAAGTAATTCGAAAATAGTCTGAAATTGTTTACCGTTGTCCCGTAGACTTTCCTGCTGAGTCCCCCAAAGACGAGTGAATTGAAACTGCCGCAGGGTCCCATGTAGTGGGTCCTGTAGCTCACGTCCTCAACCCCATCCACGTACAAAGTGCCCCCCTCGGCTGTGTGGTTGTAGATCATCTGAGGAATATTTTCACCTTGCCAGTCCATCTGATGTTTTTTCAATTTCAAAGACCATTGGCAATTTAGTTTGTGTCGTCATTTAGGACTTGCAAATTACTACTCATCTCTGATGATTGTTGCGTTGTACAAATGGGCTTCCCTCCATTCAGGAGATGGTGGTTATTAGTATTAATTGCAAATAAACGCATTATATATTTAATAATCTTCATAAATATTTGTCATTAAAGGAGAAACATTCAGACGCTCCTTCATTGAAATTCAACAAACAGGTGAATGGTTAAATGTCCTTGTGCTGGTCACATCCTCGGGTTGAGACGAAATTGTAAATTATTACTCAATTATTTATTACTTTTTTATATTATTAGTCACAATTGTAATTTGTCACAATAATAATAATAATAATAATAATAATAATAATAATAATAATAATAATAATAATAATAATATAATAATAATAATAATAATAATAATAATAATAATAATAATAATAATAATAATAATAATAATAATAATAATAATATAATATAATAATAATAAATAATAGTTATTAATTAATTTATTTATTTATACAAATTTTTTATACAAATAATATTATTATTATTAATATGATATTATTGTTATTATTATTATAGTAATAATAATATTTATTATAGTAATAAATAAAAGTAATAAATAAAAGTAATAAAAAAAGTGATATTATTGAATATATGATATTGAAAATATGATATTATTGTTATTATTATTATTACTATAATAAATATTATTATTACTATAATAATAATAACAATAATAAATATTATTATTACTATAATAATAATAACAATAATATCATAATAATTATTAATTAATTAATTTATTTATTACAATAATATAATAATAATATTTATAAATAAATAATAATTATTAATTAATTTATTTATTACAATAATATAATAATAATATTTAATTATTATTTGTTTATTATTATTATTGTTATTATTATTATTATTATTAATACTACAAATATTTTATAATAATAATATAATAATAATAGCATTATTATTTATTTATTATTATTATTATATTATTGTAAGGTAATTTCAAAATGTGTTTCTCCTTCGGCTCTTAATTGAACATCTGTGAAAGTTCTTGAGTCACGCGATGATCTTCTGAGAAAAAAAGTGAAAAATAGAAATGTTTCAAAATGTTTCTTCTTCAATTCCTTTCGAACATCTTCAGGATTTCTTTCTGCTGAACCTGCACTTGTTGCTTGTTTACCTGCAATTCTCCGCTTACTGTGTCAGGAATAATATATATATTAATTATAATATCCTTATATAATGTCCTTAAGTATATAAATGTATGTATTTGATAATATTGTAATACATGGTGCAATAATGTAATATATGGTATATGATAATATATGGTGTAATTGTAGTTAAAATAATAATTATTATTATAACATTTGTTGATGTTATAATTAACTATTTTAAATTAATGATTTTTTTTTTGTTATTTTGGTGAACCATCAATCTTAATAGCGCGCTTGGAAAGCTTCAATCCATCAAAATTTTACATTAAATCGCTCTTTGCTATTTGCCTTTTGAGCAAACATATTTTTAAACAAAATAAATATTTATAATATATATATATATAATATAATTATATATAAATATTTATTAATAAGTTTAAAATAGTGCTTAAATGAGGTCCATTTGAATTTATGTTTAAATAATAAAACACTTAAAACTCAGGTAGAGAATTGATACAATTTAGTGATATTTTATAATATATGGATTTTTAACATTTATTGATATTTTACAATTTATTCATATTTTTATCAATTATTGATATTTAAGAATTTGTTTTTCAGAAGTCAAATGTTTATCAAGGAAACGAATTTTGTTTTCTAACCAACAATTTTTTAAATCTTCAATACTTCTTATTAATTGAATACAATAACTTTGAATCAGTTATTTCTTAATGTTGAGGAAACATAAAACGCTAAAAAATAAATAGCAGAGATTTAAAAGATTATTATTAAGTAATCTTAAGTATTTTAAGTAACATTGCATAACTGCGCTCGAATTTTCACTCATGTCTTCGTATGCAGTAATAATTCAAGTTCAATTAACATCTGATAAATGCATTTAAAATCTTTCAAGTTTAACTTGCAAAGCAAGAAGTTTCAAGGGGAGCTGGAAGCGAACTTACGACGAAAATTCTTAATTTTATTGATTTTATTGGTAATTTTAAACTTTAAAAAACGGTTGAGCTAAAAACTAATCTTTATTCTTTAACAGTCAAAATAATATGCGTTTAAATCATAATCTTGGGTGTGATTGGTTTCCATTTACAGCTCATTAAAATGGAAACTTCTTTCAAAATGAATTCTCAAATTCTCATTCCTGGTTTCACAAGTTCGGTGATAGATGGAGCGGAAGAAACAAAAGAATGAAAAACGCTGATTACGTAATAATGACATGCAAGCACAAACGTATTTGCAGGAGGGTGACTTGCTTATAAAGAAAGCCAATTGAAGTGAAAGGGGAGGACAAGTGATGAAGACGGGAGAAAATAAATCCTTGTTTTCGAGCAACAAGCTGGAACAGGAACAGCTCCAGCAGAATTCCCCCTCCTCAGCTGCTGCTCGGAAGCAATGATGTTGCAGGATGTTGCGTGGGAGGACGATGTTGGGGACGACGCCACACGTGATTAGCAGGGCACCAATCACGATGAAGCTTTTGATAACATGCATCCCGCTCATCATCGCATGTCCCTGATCCTGTGGACGAGTCTTGGCATCGCTTTTATTTCATCAACAATCTTCCTTCGGCACAATCCTCCAATTCTTGCAGGAAGCTATTATTAGACTAAAGGTATTTCCCAGGTCATTTTGGCCTAAAATTGGGAAGATATTTATAGCCGTTCGAAGTGCTTTTGTTTATCTCAGGCGATACATCACAGAAGCATTTCAACAGGAATTTCACAATTATTTATGAACAACATTTTCCGAAATATTAAAAAAAACATTGTTTAGTAATTATTAAAAATAATTTGATTTTATATTTTTATATTATAGTCGTGTCAACAACAATGAAAACGTCGTGTCAAGAAATTATTTTACATTCTACCTTATTCAGAATTTAAAAAAAAAACAACTTTTTTTAATTCTAAAAATTTAAAATTAAATTTGAAAAGAATAAATAATTCTTGGATTCCATGGCAGCCGTGAATGCCATGTGAAAGTGAAATGTGCTCCTCGCAACACAATCCACTCGCCAAGAGACTTTTAAATATCCTTTCTCAAATTATTTCAAATATCCTTTCTCAAATTATTTCAAATATCCTTTCTCAAATTATTTCAAATATCCTTTCTGAAATTATTCCAAATATCCTTTCTCAAATTATTTCAAATATCCTTTCTCAAATTATTTCAAATATCCTTTCTCAAATTATTTCAAATATTGACAAACTAATCGAAACATTTTTTTTTTTATAAATTATGACATTAAAAATCCATTATTATTTTAGAACAAGCGATAGCTAATTTCAAAAATTATGGTCATCAATACCATCTTAATACAGAAATAAATTACAACTGAGATATTCTTGTAATAAATTTATCGTAAAGAATTATAAAATTAAATCTGTAATTTAGGATAACCAAATATTGTTAGTAAACAACGAACCTTTAATAACTTATTAACAATAAAATAGTAATGATAATATTATTATTACTAATAATAAGAGTTTTATTATATCATTAAATATGTATTATAGAAATATAATATGTGCACGTAAATATAATTAAAATAATAAAACAATTTTAATAATGTATTAATTCTTCATAATGCATCCAGGAACAAACTATCTTTTAAGCGAATGCTTTATCATTTACATGCAAGTTGAACAAAAATTGTAACGATAAGTATCATAATTTATAATTAAATAGAACATAAGAAAATATAATATATTAAACAATTTTAAATAAATAATTTATAATATGTAATATATTAAACAATTTTAAATAAATTTTTTTTTGTCCATTGAAACATTCGAAGTTTTATTATTAAACTTGTTTTGAAACCAAACCATAAAGAAATTATTCAAGAATTTCAATGGACTTTTAAGCTTTTTGAAAACGAAATGTGAAAAACTGACGTTTGAAAAATGAAGTTCATACAGTTTTATTATTGACTTACATGATTTTTAATAAAATGTTGTTTTCTAAATCAAAATTTCTATGGTAGTTAATTTTCAAAAACACTATTTATTTATATTATAAATTATAAATTTTAGTATTATATTTTTATTATCTTCATTAATCGTTTTATAAGGTTAATTTAAATCGATGAGATAATTCGTCACCAAGACCACCGTTGCATTAAATAAACTTTTATCAGCCAATTAGTGCATTTAAAAATTCTCTTTCTCAGAATAGCAAGCTACCACGTCAACATCCTATTAATAACCACAACAATTGAAAGTCAAATAACAATAACTAATATATGAGCATGCAATACATTTTGTATAATATCATTATTATTATTATTTTATTGTTGTATTATTGAAAACATTTATTTGAAATTCCAAGAACCAATTTAACCCAATTATTAAACTATTTTAATTATTAACATAATTCGTATATTTAAATATATATATATTGTCTATTTTCATTTTAAAATGTAAAATTTAATTACTCTAAGGGCAAAATTAAATTAGAAAATGGAGGAAATTAATAAATACGAGAAATTTTGAGAAATATGAACAAAAATACTGAAAATTTACATTGAAATCCGATGTTAGAGTTATCATTTGCTTATAATTTTATATTATAATACAATAACAATACAATATTTGTTGCAATCAATTATTAAGTAATTAATAAATCCGTTCATTCATTCAAAATTGTATTAATAAATTGTATTAATCAATTCCGCATGAAAAAAACTTTATTTTATATGATTATAATTTATTAGTTAAATAACAAGTAATTGTTTAAGTTTCTGGGCGTCCTCAATTCGATTGGATCAGTGCACATGAAGTTCTAAAAATGATTAAACCCTATTTCTGCTTCAATGTCCTCAGCAGCATGGAATGAATGCTTTATGGCTGCTTTTAATCTGACGAAATGAACTGGAAATACTCCAAAGCAGGAACATTCATTCCTCGGAGTCAGAGCAAGATTGAAGGAATGAAGAGACTCAATAAGCCTAATTGGAGCACGATTCTTAAGGTGCCTTTGCTGATTTGCTCTTTATTCAGAATCTTCGTCGGATTTCTGAGCGCCATTCAAAGTTGTTCCTTCGAGAGAGGGGATTGGAAATCTTGTTGCTGTACGTGAGAGATAACACGACGCACTAACCTTGTGCCATTTTCCATCGTCCACCAGCAATTCAGAGTGGCTTTCGAATGCCTTGCCGTAAGCACATCGCCTTGCGAAGATGACAAATCCTCTCCGAAGATAAGCACTGGCCAGGTCGGCCCTGTCAAAGTTTCCCGCCAGAAAGATCAGTCCGTGAGACGAGCTGGTTCTGAACTCCAGACTGACGCTGTCCCTGTGGGTGGAATTCATCCGCGTTGTCATGGCAACCGCTTTGAGTTAACAAATGACGCGGCTACTGCACGTTAAACTTGCGCACAGGGCATGTTGAGTTCATCGGATAAGTTCGGCCTTATCATCGAATTTAGAAGATTGATGGATCGAATTATTTTAGCATCCTACGTCATAGAGAATACAAACGATGGTTCAAACAATTTACGACTGATTTCGCTTATTTAAGCATTTATTTAAAACAATGAAAATTTCAAATTCGTATAATTCTTTTTTTTTGTTTGCGCAAGAATTTGTTTCACGAAAACAAATGTCTCTATTTTACTGGAAATAAAAATTTGGTAATTCCCACAAAATTTCTTCGTGTAATTCTTATAACTATAAATCATAAAATTATGTAACTGAATAATCTTGCAAGTGATACAATTATATGTGTAAACAAGTAACCATACATTCACTAATTCTCATAAATTATGATAAAAACATAAACCAAAAAATCATTAAAAAAAACAATGCTTTATTTGAAGCAAAAAGTTTCTAAACTGTTCAAATCAAGCGCAATAATTTCAGAATTATTGTTTTAAAAATGTTCATTATTTGTGTTGTTAATTTTGAAAATTACCCAGGATTCATTCGATATCCAAATGGGAAGGGAATGTATTCTGCTCTGCTCCCCGATATTTTGTTGATTTTCACTCCCACTTTCTCTCTTATATCGATAGCTGGATCCTTAAATTTATTACATTCAATTAAATACATTTGTCTTTGTATACAACAAAAAATAAAAATTTAAATAAGCATTTATCCTAATTAATATAATATCCAATATTATTCATCCTACTTAATATAATATCTAATATTATTCATCCTAATTAATATAATATCCAATATATAATGGAAAATATTTTTAAAACGTAGCATAGTGGAAATAATAATGGAAAATGTTTAAAAATTCGTCTTCAAACGAATGAACTGCAAATGTTCGCCTCACCAGCCACTTGCAGTTGAATGACGAGTGAGTCCTGGCTTTGGTGAGGAGGAGGAGGAAGAGGATTGTCATGCAACGCCAGAGAACGTAGAGTCCTGCTTTGATGTCTTCCATCCCATGCAGGAGTTAATTCCGCTCATAGACACCGAGCAGGAGTGGAAAGGATTTTATAGGATGGCATCCTATAGCACCCTATAGCATCCAACAACAGCTCGCATGTCATACGGGCGCACATGGCAGCCAATTACTGAATTTAAATGCGCCTAATGAATCGTTGCCACGACAACAACAACAACAACAACATCGTCCTTCCACAACCTTCATCAACCTCTAAGCTGCTCCATTCGATGATGATCACGTCTTACCAGCCTACGGCCCATGAGTGCCCATGTGAGTAAATCTGTGAGTGCTTACCAGTAGTCGTCTGAGAGTAACTCCAGCGAGGATGGGAATTCAAGTTTGAAAGCATTCATTTGAATATTTGGATAATTGCCCTTTTCAGCGATATATCCTAATAGTTATTCGAATAAATGCAATGCGATGACGATGACGATGACGATGATGATGACGACGACGACGATAACGATGACGATGACGATGATGATGATGATGATGATGATGATGATGATGATGATGAAGATGATGATGATGATGATGATGATGATGATGATGATGATGATGATGATGATGATGATGATGATGAAGATGATGATTATGATGATGATGATGATGATGATGATGATGATGATGATGATGATGATGATGATGATGATGATGATGATGATGATGATGATGATGATGATGATGATGATGATGATGATGATGATGATGATGATGATGATGATGATGATGATGATGATGATGTGATGATGATGATGATGATGATGATGTGATGATGATGATGATGATGATGATGATGATGATGATGATGATGATGATGATGATGATGATGATGATGATGATGATGATGATGATGATGATGATGATGATGATGATGATGATGATGATGATGATGATGATGATGATGATGATGATGATGATGATGATGATGATGATGATGATGATGATGATGATGATGATGATGATGATGATGATGATGATGATGCTGATGATGATGATGATGATGATTGATGATGATGATGATGATGATGATGATGATGATGATGATGATGATGATGATGATGATGATGATGATGATGATGATGATGATGATGATTGATGATGATGATGTGATGATGATGATGATGATGATGATGATGAGATGATGATGATGATGATGATGATGTGATGATGATGATGATGATGATGATGATGATGATGATGATGCTGATGATGATGATGATGACGATGACGATGACGACGGTGGTTGGAAGGGATTAGAAGCAATTTTTTCTGTTGAAGTTCGAAATTATGAAAAAATGATCGTCAGTAAAAACCACTTATAATAAATTTTTGAGATTTCCAATTATACATGTTTTATGGTAAATCTTGAAGATGAATTCATTTTATTTAATATTTAATTCCAAATTTCAGACACTTTTCTCCAAGCAATGGTCTTTTGTTAGCATGGCTGGAGCTAGCACCAAGAAAGAAAAATTAACGACTCTCTCAAGCGTTCAGCCATTTCATCATTATAACCATCACCATTTCTTTTTATCGCCTGCATAAATGGCAGGAATTTCGCTCGCAATTTCTGTTTTAGTTCCAATCCTTGGGCATTTTCAATTAAAATGTGATCCTTTGTAAGGAAATATGATGCATTGTGTTGTGCTTTCCAAAAATAAATTCTTGGCAGATTTGAGTTTGTTTCAAAATTGATAGCAATACTGATGAATATAACTATGTGTCCGGGTATTACCGCTAAAGTGGTAAGACAAAATAACATGACAAAATGATAACAATTTCGTGATTGGTTTGGATTGAATTTGAAGTGAATTTATGTTTGCAACTGAAGTGAATATGTTTTGTTTGCAAGGGAAGCGAGTGTGTTTATTCTTCAATTTGATGACAACTCTTAACTACGGTTTGAAAAACAATGTCGCTTTTGTTGATTCATTTTTCATCGGACGTCTTTACTTAAAATTGCTAAATCCAGGTGTGCCCATTAATCACAGATATTATCTTCATAATTTCATTGTTATTATTTTTTTAAATTATTATTATTGTTGTTGTTGTTGTTGTTGTTGTTGATTACTTTAACTTTATTTTAGGTATATAGAGTAAGAATTTAAAATGATGTTATGCTTAGAATCCAAGGGAGTACATAAGATGTCATGTCTC
This sequence comes from Whitmania pigra, assembly GCA_021613335.1. Lineage (NCBI taxonomy): Eukaryota > Metazoa > Annelida > Clitellata > Hirudinida > Haemopidae > Whitmania > Whitmania pigra. Next base: position 2,170,394 of record JAJTWR010000308.1, read on the forward strand.
AAAGAAAGTTTAAAGCAAGCCAATTTAACACTTCAAAAGAGCCAAAGGAAGACATTATGAAAGCATTGATATTTTTGAATTTTCCATAAAAATAAAAAAAATATCTTCAGCGAGAGGAGGAAATCAACTTTTTTAAAAGAACTTTTTAAATCAAGCGATTATTAAAAATTATTTCGAACAATTTCTGAGTTGAAACAACAACAATAAAAAAAAATAAATTAAATAATAATAATACTAACACAATTTATCATCTCTTTTTTCGGACGTTGTCCTTAAATATTGATAATATTTCATAAAGATACTAATTTGAAATCGTAATTGTATTATCTAAATATAACGTTTTTAAATAGATAAAAGTAAATGAAAAGTAATTTGATAATTATTGGATGTATAAATGGATAATAATTGGATTTGCAATTAAGTGATAACTCGGTTAATTAAACAAGCAAATCAATGCACCTGGAAGTTATTATTTCAAGAGTTTGTTCAGCTTCTACCCCTTCTAGGGTCGATAAAATGTCGTCATGGCCAATAAGATGCCATTATTTTCAAATGAAAAAGTTCCTTCGAGACAATACTTGTCGCCAGATTCCATATGTTCCGATTTCGCTTTATTTGTCCGTCATACACAGAGAATTCAGTAACAATATCGTGATTAAGTATGAAAACTTGGATTCCTTTCATCAAACAAAATATTCATTAAGAGTAGCATCTTTTTCTTCGAAACCTCTTCCAAAAAAAGCTACAAAGAAGCTATCATAAATAAATCTAAAAAAATGATAGCCAATTATTAAATCGCCTTGTGTTAAAAATTAAAACAAAAAATGAAAATTCGCAAATAAAAATGTTGGCTTGTCAATATTTACAAATAGACGTCCCAAATAGTAGATAGGTAAATAATTAATTTCTTATTATTTTATATTATCTCATCTTAATGTTCGTATTCACAATATGTAGAAACCATTTCTCTATTCCATACTTTCTATTCAAAGATTTTTATTCATATTCATAATTGTTAGGTAGCATGTTTTTAATCGAACACATTTTGCAAAATTATGTCGCAAATTTTAAGGAAAATTATTTTTAACTACTATCATCACTAGTTGCTTCTTTTTTGCTTCGTCCTTTCCATTCTGGAGTGCAAAAGTCGTAATACTTGAACACAAATATTAAGCGTCATTTTTCAAGAAATTTTTTGGTTAGAATGTTTAACTTTTAATAACATTTCTCAAATCATTAGAATCTGGTCCTGAGTAATTTCATCAATAGTTATGTTATGTTGGTTCAGTTTATAAAGCCTCACTTCCGTAACATGTTTCGGGAGCTTAATCATGAGATCTTATCCAATCTGATATCAGAACAAAGTAAGTTGCAAACTCAGCTCTGTAGGAAGGTACAGAAGCCTTGCGAGTCCCAAATTATATTGATCGGAAAATCAAATAAAACAAAATAATATAAGCAGAATTCAGAACCTAACGGTACATTTAATATTACTAAGCATTTTATTCATTTGGCTTAGTAAGTGGGACAATATCATATAACGAGGCAAAATTATTTTGCTGAAAGCTTAGTCCCCCCAGCCATATCGCCCCATTTTTCCCTCTTTCTGAGTTTTCCTAAATTCGATGTGGCAGATAGAAATTGCATTTGCCTCATGGGAACCCGATTATCATGTTTAGTATCAGAAATATTTTTTTGTTTAAACTTGAAAATAAATATTTAATTTACCTAGATTTTACTTTGAACGTTTAAGGAAGCAATTCCCTCAGGGATGTCTCGTGATTATATCAGTCGAGGAACTAGCATTTTATGAGATGTCATAATATTCACAAAAACCAGGCCAAAAGAAATTATTTAGGAATGGAGGTTGCAGCACATCTCTTACATTTCACACCATCTTTAATGAACAAATTAATCCCTTATTGTGAAAACGACCGTGTTAAGTTTTTAATTCTGTTTTCGGTTTTCCAGATGGAAACAGGTGCAAGCTATCAAATTTGAAAAGATATAAAGTAAAATTAAACGCATGTTTTCATTTGTTTTAAGATTTGATGGACCATCGCCTAGAAATCTAGTGAAGCCATTATTCACACGGGAAATTGCCTATTCTAAAAAATAACAAAATATCAAAAGTAATTTCAGGTATTTTTTTGTTGTTATTTTCTTTAGTTTTGTCAGTTTGTTAGTTATGAACTTTGAATCTCGTTCTTATCTTAGAACACCGATAAATCTCATCGAACGTCGGAGTCTCAGAATTGTTCAGTCAAAGAAATTGGCAGAGGTCGACTCAGTATTTTTTTTATATTTTTATACATAAATTTAAAATAATTTTCATTCGACGTTTCATTCGACAGGTTAATGTTGTGCATAAATATCTTCGTCGCAACCTGCTGCCTGCTTATAAAAGATTAAAAGATCGTGAAATTAAAGTTCCTTTCTAGTAGGGCGAAGCTTAACATATCAATTTATTAATTTGTTTGACCTTGAGAAGTATCTCTACTCCAGTACATTCATTATGGCTCTGAGGAGTTTGACTGCTAACTACATCATTTCCTGCAAGTTTCTGGGACCCCTAAACTCTCTAAAGAAAATGAGTCAATCCAGATGTTTTTCAGGGTTAGTAAATTTAAAATTATTCCAATTTAAGACATTTTCGATATTAATTCCACGCTTGTTTACAGTTTAAGATATTACGCACGGAGATTATCTTGTGCCACATGAATACTATTGTATTTTCAAAACTCATTTCTAATTTTATTAGTGTCTTAGTTTACACTAAGGAATCGATAATTGATGTTGCTCTCTTTCTCATAAGTTTAAACTGGAGCAATGTGGAAATGGGACCCCCTGATGCCATTTTGGGAGTTACTGAAGCCTTCAAAAGAGACACTAATCCCAAAAAGATAAATCTAGGAGTTGGCGCTTATCGTGGAGATGATGGGAAGCCTTTTGTCTTGCCATCAGTGAAGAAGGTTTTAAAAATAACTTTAAAAATTACAAAATACTTTTTATAAGTAAACTGTGAATTTTAGACAATTGATAATATTTGTCAAGTGTTTATTTTGTTCCTTATTTTATTCAGGCAGAAAATATTTTGACAGAAAGTAACTTAGATCATGAATATTTGCCAATAGGAGGTTTGCCTGACTTTGCAAAACTAGTTGCACAGTTGGCTTTTGGGGAAGACAGCCCTGTTGTGAAGAACAAACTGGTATGTTTTTAAAATATTTTTCTGCAGAGGTCTTTCCATAAAAATTGCTGAATTATGAAACGAATATGCCATAATTTTATATCATATCAGAACTGCACAGTCCAAAGCATATCAGGAACAGGTTCTTTGAGGGTTGGAGCAGCTTTCCTGGTTGGTGGTTGCTGAATATTATTTTTTCAAGGTTTTAGAAGAAAGTCATTCTAAAATGAATAATCTAATCATAACAGGCCAAGTGGCATCAGCCTAGCAAGACAGTCTACTTGCCTAGTCCTACCTGGGGTAACCACATCCCTATTATGAAGTAATGGCTAATTATTGTTATTAATATTTTTCTTGACTAGAATTAATGGTCGATGTTGCCATTGCAGGCACAGCGGTCTGGAGATCAGCACTTACAGATATTACGATGCAAAGAACATCACCTTCGACATCAAGGGAGCTTTGGAGGATATCAGCGTACGTTTCGTTTCAACAATTTTATAAACAGTAATTTATTGGTAAATAATCTTTTAATTAACCCTCGCATCTCACCACAGAAAATCCCAGAGGGCTCAGTTATTCTGTTGCACGCCTGTGCTCATAATCCTACTGGAGTTGACCCGAAGGTCAGTGTAACGCATAATTATTAGTAATTATTAATTAGCATCATAATTGATCTGGTTAACAGCTCCTGCTTGCATTTAAATGATCTAAGATAAAAGCCTTCAGGAGGATGTTAATTGATTATGCATGCTTTTGATTCTTTTGACTCATGGATTCTGCTTTAATTTTAAATTTAATTTTTGTAGCAATTACAAATAAGTCATACTCTGAGCAATTGTTCCATTTTTTTTATATCTATGATCTTGTGGATTCATGTTCTTATAATGGCTAATTAAATATGAAAATTCTAGCCAGAACAGTGGAAGGAATTGAGTGCCCTCATAAAAGAAAAGAAACTCCTTCCATATTTCGACATGGCTTACCAGGGATTTGCAAGCGGAGACACTGCCAGGGATGCCTATGCAGTGAGGCTGTTTGTCGAAGATGGCCATCCAACCATGCTACTTTCACAGTCTTTTGCCAAGAACATGGGACTTTATGGTGGGTTTAACATCTTTGCAGATGCGGATGTGGATCTGCTGGATTTATTTGTAAACCATTGATCAGCTTAAGCAACATCTAACGATCCGTGTATTTAATTATTCCACCTTATCCAGGAGAGAGAGTCGGTGCTTTTACCGTCGTGTGTACCTCGGAAGAGGAAAGAGATCGCGTCATGTCGCAGGTGAAAATCCTCATCAGACCCATGTATTCCAATCCTCCCCTCCACGGTTCACGCATCGTCGCCACCATCCTTTCGAACCCCGAATTGAAGCAGATGTGGTGAGTAATTAAGCTTTTTATGACTTAAAGCGAAGCAGTGTTCTGAATCGTGGATGTGTTTCTTTTCGAGGCTTGCCGATGTCAAGCTGATGGCTGACAGAATAATCTCAATGAGGACAAAGCTGGAAGATAACTTGAAACAGGAAGGTTCCAAGTTGAACTGGAAGCACATTGTTGACCAGATTGGAATGTTCTGTTTCACAGGACTCAAGCCAGAGCAGGTAATTGATAGTTAATACTTTTTAACTTTGAATATCTGTTGAGATGATGTCTGATCGTAGGTATGGTGTTAAACATTATGGATAATAGAGGCTGCTTGGCAAACAGGAATTTAAATGGCATCAAATTATTTTTCAAATTGCAAATTCCATTATTAAAGTAACAATGCCCTCAAGGTAGTTAGCTTCTAATCATTGTGAGAATGTTAGTCTAATTACATTCTTTTCAACAACGGGCATTGTGGTTGTCCACCTTGCTCTAACTAGGCCTTAGTGAACACCAGGTGTGTCTTTGTCATCAATATGTTGTGTGCCTGTATCATCGATATGTTGTCTACCTGCGTCAGCATTAAATGAGCAAAATCCCATTAAATCTCCAACACAAATCCAAAATGGAAATTATTGATATTCTTGTTTCTCAACCTCAGTTATAAGAAGCCCATTTTTTATGATGTGATTAAGAACTAGACATTCAACTAATTCTAAGACACCTGCAGTAGTAAATTTGCAAACCATTCATGTTCGTGTAGAACCTCTAATTTAAGTGGACTCTTTTATTGCAGGTCGATAGGCTCGTGAAGGAGTTTTCAGTCTACTTGACCAGAGATGGAAGGATTTCCGTTGCCGGAATTACCTCGGCAAACGTCGGATATCTTGCCCATGCCATCCATGAAGTCTCCAAGTAAAAGTTTGCTGGCTTTTGGAACTCCAACTGCCGCAACTTTTCGTATAACCAGAGCTGGACATTTTATTTCTTTTTGATGTTTTGTCCAATCTTGATAGAGAATTTAATTGTTGACAAGCCAAGCTGTATTAGTTATTGGCCCAATATTTTTTGAATCTTCACGAGTCCTAGCTGCCAGTTTTTTGCAACGCTCTTACAATTTTAAAAGACTTTTGCCAATTGTTTTAACTTCTAATATATTTGTTATCCAGTGGAAAGTGCAACAATCATGAGAAATTATCTGGCTTATGTCACATCGATCACACATCTTTCAAATAATAAAATATGCATCTTTAAAAGCAGGGTGATGTTTTTGGAAATATTATAACAACTTCAGATGAACATAATATATATTCTTGAAGACATTATGACAATTTCAGATGAACATAATACAATATTTAAAGCATTAATTATATGTAAAGATCTGAGAATAATAAATGCCTTTGCAAAAATATTTGTTTTTGAATCATTCCTTGGACTTGAGTTTTAATGTTATAATTTGTTCCAGCTGCGACACAGAATTTGCCACGTCCTCCATCATGAGCACCAAAGAACTCATGGTGTCTTTCCATCTCTTCATGTCACCTCCAATCTCAAGTTCATTTGTAAAGTGCTGGAATGCATTGACATCTGGGTTTCTGTTGGAAAGAATTCAATTGAATTTAAACCCTCAAATTAATTGCCTATTAATTAATTGGGAATCACAATTTGATAATCAGTGGGACAGGTTCCTTGTTAGGAGAGCTATAATCTAACTATACTATGATTGCAAATTTAATGAGATTATTACAATTGCGTGTTTACCGCAATTGTTGCAATTACCTCTCCTGCTGGAGTTGAGCCTCAAACTGAGATGTCACTGATTCCAAGGAGTGCATTTTGAAGTAGAGAAAGACATTGAACAAGCACAACATGATGGCACTAATAGAAAAAGAAATAAGTATTTTCATAAAATATTTGAATTATTTTACATTCGCTTAAACTTTGTAAAATAATGAGTGCAATAATGCTCACAAAGCTGTCACAAGATGAACTGCCCGAGTGAAAGTCAGGTTATAGAACCATTTCTGATCGTGTTTCTTCCTCACATTGTCAACGAATTGTCTCATGATGACTGCAGTAACAAATGACAAGAAAATTAATTGCTTGAAAGATGTCTGTGATTTAGAGAAAAGCACTGACCTGAGCTTTTACTGATGGTTGCAGGGGCAGGTTCATCTGGAGAGTTGCTGCACTGATTCCCATCAGAAGATGCCTTCTCTGGGTTGCTGAAGGGTTTGTCAATGAGTTTCCTTCTCAGTGGCTTCTTCCTTGCGGGGATGTTGTTGTCCTTGTTCAATTCGGGAAAACTGTCCATTTGGTTGGCCTCTCGCCTCAACAAGTGACCTTCAAAACAAAGTTTGAAATACACCAAATGCTTGATTGCAAATAAGTTTTAACTTTTACTATGGTTTCAAATAAAAGACTTTATCTTAATAGAGGGTCAACTCAGTCAACTCACCCATGACGTTAAAAGTTTCCAATATTCCAGCTGTAGCATTTTTATCGATGAAAGCTGAAATTAAATGAGCATTAAATTGGGAACTAGATTCCATAAGAATTAAGTTAAAAATTAATAATAATAAAACTAAATCAATTACATTTGATGAGACCCCAAACTTTCTTTCTGTATTTGATCTGACTGGTGATGCGAAGTCTGCAACTACTTTCCGATATTTTGCTGATGCAATATCTGTTTGAGGGTGGAAGCAATAATCGCTACTTGTAAAGAAAATATGCGAATTCAAGTGCTGTTATTTCAACCACCTGTTGACGATGTAGAAATCTTCTCCGTATGGTAGGCCGTTGTTGACACATTCTGTGTCCACCAAGTAAAATTCTCCAGGAGTACTATCGGCATGAAGTACCTTTCAGTGAAGGTTAAATGATTGAGTAATAAAATATCAAAACATAATAAATAATAATTTGCACCTAACTTAGCATTAAAAGCTGCTGCATTACATAAATGAGAGATAGATGCAAATGCTTACAAGGAAGAAGATCAATCTTATAATTATCTTGGTTTAAAGCAAGCTGAATAAAAATAACAATGCTAAAAATAATTTACAGCTTTAAAATAAAACTACCTGTTTTTCTGTTGTGAGTGAGTGTTTGGGGCTGAAGGGGTAGTTGAGTGAGAGAGTGTACGCAATATTCCTCACACGTGCACCGTTTTCGTCTGCTTCAGTCGTCCATGGAGATAAAACTACGTCTGATGGTTATGCAATGAATAATTAAGCTTTACTTAATGTAATGAGTTAATTGGAAGCATAAATTAACTTGTTAAAGATTGAGGATCAAATAAATTGACAAATTGTAAACAACATAATATCAAGCTACAAAATTAAACAGCAACAAACATCATACATAAAGTGGTCAAAACACATGCTCTTCAAGAACCAAATGAAAATGATTCAAACTGGCACCAAAACAAACATAGCTCAAACCAACCTTTGGCCCCTGTTAACTCAAGCACCTTTGACCAAAAACATCGTTTGTGAAAAATATGTTTGAACAAAACATTAACATTCACAGGGTAAATATTGTCCAGAAGAACTTCAGATAATTCTTCATGCTCTCCACACTGGCAAACTAAGGCAAAGATTACAAGTCATCAGTGAAACATAATCTCAGATCAACATTCCAAGCAATTAGTAACTAAGATGACAAACTGAGGAATACTTTAAAAACGAGGAGTGCATTTTGAAGTGCAGGTGATATTCAATGAAAACTTTGAAAAGAAACGAAACGAAATGATAGCATGCCCCGGGCATCGCAGTTTGCGTTCTTTCATCTCGATCTCACCGGACGTCTTCTTGGAATTAACAAACTCTCTGTAAAGTTTTGAGTCGGAGAAGCAGAGTTGAAAGACATTATCAACAGAAAGATTGAGAGCTTCGTCGAGGACCAAAATAGGAAGATGGGTGTGGCCACAGCATTTGGAATCTTTTTTATGAGCAGCAGTGTTAATGAATGAAATGTTAGGTTAGGCATGATCCGACTTCACGTAGAAAGCAAAACTTAAATTAGAGGCAACGAAATCGATGCTCACTCATGTCGGAATCTTGTTCCGATTCTTCCGAACCGACCTCCGGAGGATCCCGATGGACCCGGGTAATCGTTCCATTTTCTCCAATCTTCTCCTCCTTTCTGCTATCTTTACTTGCATAACTCAGATCTTCGGCTTTGTGAAGTTCTCGTTCCAAATGTTCGAACGAACGAGAATGAGATTTCTTTAAAGGAAATATGGTGTTTCTTTTGGATTTCAGAATGGGTGAATGTGACTTTTGAGAAACTCCTCTTGAATCTTCAGAAAAAACTTCACTGCCATCATTGGAGTCATTATCATTTGGGCTATCAAAGGGAGGGATGCTCAAAAGGTTCAAACCGGCGGTTGCACAGCCGGAATCACTCTGTCCTCGATCTTCAAACTTTTCATTGCCTGAAAGCTGAAATTCCTGAAAAAGAAAAAAACTAAAGAGAATGCATTTAATAGTTTCAATCAAAATGGCGTCGACTCAAATCCATACTGGAGTGAGAGGTCTCACTGGAGAGTGGTGACTTAAAGAGGATAAATTTACTCTCGCCTTCCTCGCAAACGTTGGAGTCAACCTCTGAAACATGCTAAGCTTTCCACAAAACGAGCAAATAAGAAATACTCAGATGGTAGTGCCTTTTATAGGAAAATATTTATACATTCTTCTTAATTCCTACTTAATTTCCTGCAGAAAAATCACCAAATCTTACTTTATCAAATTATAAGCAGCTTAGATCAGAAATTAATTTCCTGATTCTAAATGTCTCTCTGGGTTTCAAAGCAATCTTAAAAATTGCAACAAGAACATAATCAAAGAATCAAAAGAATAAATCGTTGAGAACCATTCAAGAATTGTTGACTTTAACGAAGATGTTGGGATTAAATATTTCATTTCATCGTGAATATCGTGTCTTTCGATAACAACTTTTTACATCTCCTATTAGATATGCAAAAAATATTAGCAATTGTATTTTTTTAATTTAGTTGCATCCTATATATATATATATATATAACAATATATATATATATCGTGTATATATCATATATAACAACCATATCGTTGCACCAACACAAAGAGTAATTTGTAACGAGATAGTTAACAATTTCTGTAAAAATTAAATGGTTTTTGGCAGCACTAAATCAATTTCAGAGACGTAAGACCTTCACCTGAAGGATAACTTTGAGCTGACAATTATTCCATAAGATCTTAACAATTAAAACATTCTTAAAATCATATTATTTGTCAAGATTTCTAATCATAAAATTCATTGGCAGAGTGAATGTTCAATGTTCATTCACTGTCAAGACATCAAGTTGATTACATCACCCGAGTGAAATGCATTTAATTATAGAGATGACATTCTGATATTACTGGGCCCACGAATAAACAACGCCACAAATTTAAGAAGAACATTTACCTGAATAAAATCATAAGAGAGATGTTGGTGCAGCAGTTTCAATTGAATTTGAATTTTCTTGAGGAATCGCTTTTGATTCTGTGGACTCATAACTCTGGAACCATCTCCTAAGTTCAGATCTCGATAATAATATCGCATCCAGAGGTTCATCTCGGGCACGGACATTTCCTACAAACATAAATTCGTTGATTCTTTGCCACTCATAGAAAATCAAAAAACTCCTACATTATGTTCAATTGCACATTGCCAGAGTCTGTGCATTAAGAGAAAAGTTTTATCTCTTGATCCAAATGAAGTTAAAAAGATCTGGCCGTTATTGCTTTCTATGAGGATAGCATTTGGAAAAAACTTTGCTGTTTTACTCCTTTTCATTGTCAAGACATCATTCCATTTAACAACTTGCTATTCAAAATACAGAAATATTGTCATTTTAATTTAAACATTCATTCTCAAAAATTAAACTAAACACGTTTGTTATCTTAAAAAGTTTATATATTTAAATAAATTGCTTACTATTGTATCTTTCATAAAAACCTGAGCATGAAAGTAGAATCCAGTTAGACATACATATAGCCTTCCCTGGTACAAAATATCTTTTTGTAAGGCACAAGTACAATCTAAAAATTTCACCAGAAGTTCAATATCTTAAACAGAAGCACTAAAGCATTGCATTGGGCAAAATACCATAGATTAACTTTTCTGAATCTGGAACATTACCAAAGGTTTTAGCCAAATCTTCACATTTTGCTTTATATTTAGACCAAGAAATCTACAACAAAAAATATAAGCAATTTCATCACATGCAGCAGGAATTTTAAATCAAATTAAAAAATAAATCTAACATTTTGAAGTTTACTTTCCAAAAAATTTCTCCGTTTTATTTTTAATGTTTTTAATTTGCTGACTTTCTTGTTATTCTCAATCTCTGATTGTGAATTCATTTGCCTTGATTGGTTATCAGAAACTTCATTAAGCTGTCAACAAAAAATAACATTTTAGGAAGTCTCCAAAGTTTCATACTTTAAAAGTGGCAATTTCATTCACATATTATTTTGATAGCATATAAATCTTGGTTTTCTATACTGGTAATAATCAATAAAATAATATTATTTTCGCTTCAGGTAAATCTTACGCGAATAGTTAAGAATCACTGCTACAGACCTATTACAAACATAACATTTCTATGGAGTTCAAAACATAGGTAAAATGATATATATTTATAAGAATAAAATAACTTTAATAGTATTAAAATTCTAGTTATTAAAAAGTAATAAACAAAACTTTGCATCTTCAATTTAAATTGTTTAATATTTCGCTTCACTAATGTCATGATGAATTTAAATGAATTTATATGTCAATTATGTTGGTATATAAAATACTCTATAAAATTTATCAACGCATTAACATCAAAGTGTCAAAGGTTATAATAAGCTAGGAAGCCTTTGAAAGGTTTTGGGACATATTGAGCCTTACTATGAAATCTAAAAGCATGTCTACGGACTTTCTATGTAAGCTTCAAACGTAATATCATATAATAGAAAAGAAACCACTTTAAATTTTAATAACATATTTTAAGCTATTTTGTTCAAAGTTCAAAAGTCCACTCATAAATGATCCACTATGATTTGTGTTTAAAAAATAAAACAAAATAAACAAATTCGGGAGGTGTTCTGGGCGTCAACAACTTGCCGAGGCAAGTCACTTTACATCTCCCTCCATCGCTATGTTGCCGAAGAATTGACTCCGGCAGTGCTTGCGTGGTGATTGATTGGGCGGACAAAAATTACGGTGGTTGATACTGTTTCGCTTTAGCAAGAGGGGCAAAATTTCTAATTTAAATAAAGGTTTGCTGAGAGAGTCTTACAAAAATCTTTATAAACGTTTATTTTGTGGTTTGATTCAAGAACTCCAGAGTTCAGGAAACTAGTAACTAGATTGATGTAGATTAAGTGGAGCATCAACTTAAATATTCAGATATTTCAAATACCGTATTTGACTGACCACTTTCAAATCTTGGATGCATTTCATCTGGCCTCCACGATTTATTCAAGATTCACAAGATTGCCAAGCTCTCTGAGAAGTGAACAATTATAACTTCTACGAAATTTACCTTCGAAGGTTTATGTTTTTAAGGCTAATATTTTCAAATAAGAGACAATTTGCTTCCCAAAGATTAGGAACTCCACCGTTATGTTCTCATCGGTGAAAGTTTTTCTTACAACATGTTCTGCGAGTTGAACTGCAAAGTGATTTTTCTGAAATAAAAACTGACATCCAACGGTATGAACCTGAAGGTATGGATTATTTGTCAGTCGATAAAGGTTTACAGATTTTACAATATGAATACGGAAATAATTTAATATATGCATAAATAAATTTAAATATGAATCTGGAAACATATTGAAATGAAGGAGCAGACTTTAGCTCAGAAAATGAAAAGGAAATGTTGCAATTGACTTTCTAATACTTATTATTTATATAATAATATATTATTATTCTTTGTATTATTAAATATATATTATTTATATAATAATAATTATATTTAAAAAATATTTAATTCTTCATTTTATGTTCTTATTAATTACTTGAGATGAAAGTTGAAGTGAGATTTAAAATCGAAAGATTTCTCAAGTCTATTAACAGCTGTTGGACGTTAAAATATTTTAAAGAAAAATTTTTAAAACGTCGAAATTTTTTACTCGTTTTTAAATTAAAAGTCACTTTGCAACTGTATGTATAATTTGAAAAATTTTGCTAAGCGTTTATAGGAACGTTCCTTGTTTTTCACTGAATTATGACGTCAACGAATGAGATTACATAATCTACAACTAAGCCTCTGATTGGACGGTAAACTGAGGAGGGTATAAAGTCAAGCGAAGTCGTAAGCGATTGATTTTATTCGTTAAGTTCTACGTACCACTAGGCATTTATGGACTTAAGAAGGCTGGAGGAGGAGGAGAATGAGTCGCGCAAATCGAGAAGGAGTTGCGTTAAAAAGAAGAAACTTCCTATCTGTAAACCTAAGAAGAAAAAGCTTTCTTGTAAACCGAAGAAAAAAAAGAAGGCCTGCAAACCCAAGAAGAAGAAGAAGGCCTGCAAACCGAAGAGGAAAAAGAAAAAGGCTTGCAAACCGAAAAAGAAGAAGAAAAAGTCTTGCAAACCCAAGAGGAGCAGAAGCAGAAGTAACCTTTGCAAACCGAAGAAGAAGAAATGCTGATGTTTATTAGCTTAGTAGAATTTTTATCACATCCCGTTAACAACCAACTTTTTTAATCAAAAGTGGCGCATCTAACCATTTTACTTGATCAATAAAATATCAAAAACACCAAAACGCTTTCATTTGATGTCCTCCACGTTGTTGCTGATGCATAAATGCATAAAATTATGCATAAAAAATAAAAAATTGTTAAAGAGGGAATACTGTGAGTTACAGTTGCAAATGGTATTGATGTATGATGTACACATACCTTTTATAAACATGGATTATGATGATGTCGGCTGGTTGTCTCCAGAATGACATTTGACAAAATATAGAAACCATTAAAAGGTTACAACAACATATTGTTTTCATAGTTACGCAGATTATATAAACAGCATCAAATTGTTACCTAAACATCTCAACATTATAAAAATCAAGGAGATGAAAAATCTAGTGAGTCGGGGCAGATTTTCATTAAAAAGGAACTTATTTTAAACAAATGACGTCATGATGAATTTTGTGTTCAAAAATGTTGAAGTGAAGATGTTTAGCATTTCCAGGCAAAGTGTTGAATGCATTTTGAAGTGAATTAGTCGTGGTCTCTGAATCCTGCCTCATTGTGTCTCCTCCATTCTTCTCGGCTTCCTTAGCAACCCGTTAACAGGAAAAACGGCATTAGCGAAGCCCATCCAACTAATTGGGCTTTGCGACGTATTCAGGAAATGAAGGCACAGCTGAATCTCGTGTGCGAAATAAAAAATAATTAAAGTAAAATTTTCAAGAATACCTTCGAAAACATTAATAACAAATTTTTAATAAAATTTAATTTATGGCTAACATATGAACAAAATAAGTAAATATGAAATTAATGTAAGATTACCTGTAACGAAACACATAAACAACACCACCTGAATGTTCAGATCCACTTTGCCACATACGAGGACAACAACAACTCAATTGCACCTCGTACTTCCGCTTTCAAGAAGCCTAATGGACATTGAAGGTTCATAAAGGAACAAGACGACGCTGATAGTGATGACGACGACGATGATTTTGATGATGATAACGATGATGGAGATGATGATGATGATGATGATGATGATGATGATGATGATGATGATGATGGTGATGATGATGATGATGATGATGATGATGATGATGATGATGATGATGATGACGATGATGATGACGATGACGATGACGATGACGATGACGATGACGATGACGATGACGATGATGATGATGACGACGACGACGACGATGATGATGATGATGATGGAATTGACGATGATGATGATGATGATGGAATTGATGATGATACTGATTACGATGGTGACGATGGTGATGGCACGTTGGAGATACTTGGTGGACGTTTAATTGTCAGAAGAGGGCGTACTTAATCTCATGTGAAACGTTTGAAGAGAATAACTCGCCAGGGAGATGCTGAGATGGTGAGAGGAGGTCGTTGAATGCGGTTGTGCACCGAATCCCCGAGGGAGCCATGGTGGGCAGGTGACGTATGGGTGGCGGATTAATGGGGGTGTGGTCGTTGGCGCGTGAATTGATGATGATAATGATGATGATTAAGACGACGATGATAAAACTATCATAGTTATTGCGATGGCAGTGCTGCTTATCTATCTCGATATGAATAGGGTACTTAAGCCTTTCTGCTATGAAGATGATTCACCTTGCGACGAAGGTTTTTGAAAAAATTCAGATATAACGCTAATACAAATGAATAATAATAATAATACAAATACTAATAACAAAATAACAATTATTATTATTAATAAGTTAATAACACATGAATAATAATACTGAAAATGAGGGAATGGTTCTGAGGGAACACGTGTAAGACATGATATATCATTAGGAGGGAAGCAAACGCGGACGTGACACCATTGACTCACTAATTTCCTCCCAACCAACCCCCTCCCTTGGGAACATCTATCCATCTATCCATTCCTGTATCCATTCATGCATTCATTCATCTATTCATTTATCCATCCATTCATGCATTCATTCATTCATCCATTCATTCATTCATCTATTCATCCATCCATCCATCCATCCATCCATCCATCCATCCATCCATCCATCCATCCATCCATCCATCCATCCATCCATCCATTCATTCATTCATTAATTCATTCATTCATTCATTCATTAATTCATTCATTCATTAATTCATTAATTCATTCATTCATTAATTCATTCATTCATTCATTCATCATTCATTCATTCATTCATTCATTCATTCATTCATTCATTCATTCATTCATTCATTCATTCATTCATTCATTCATTCATTCATTCATTAATTCATTTATTCATTCATTCATTCATTCATTCATTCATTCATTCATTCATTTCATTCATTCATTCATTCATTCATTCATTCATTCATTCATTCATTCATTCATTCTTCATTCATTCATTCATTTCATTCATTCATTCATTCATTCATTCATTCATTCATCATTCATTCATTCATTCATTCATTCATTCATTCATTCATTTATTCATCCATTCATACGTCCATCCATCCATCCATCCATCCATCCATCCATTCATCCATCCATCCATCCATCCATCCAGTATGTACTGAAGCAATATTGAACTTAATGCATCAAGGAAGTCATGGATTGAAAGTCGGATTGAAAGTCGGATTGAAAGATGGATTGAAAGATGGATTGGAAGATGGATTGGAAGACGGATTGGAAGACGGATGGAGAGATTGGCATAAGAAGGAACACGAATTATGATTCCATTAAATTTTGACAGAAAACGTGTTCTCCGGCAAGAAGACCTTGACTGAAGGTCATTTAATTTCCAGTTGCTGGCTGGAAGTAGACACGAACGTCTGCATATTGCGTCGTTCGTCATGCCGTGAAAGAACTCCTCCTTATGAGGTCCATGGAAAATTGCCCTTCACGCTCTGATGATTTCATCTCCAACCTCTCTCTTAACCTTTGACCTTCCAGAGGTCGTATTAGGTTGAAATTACGTTAACGAACTTGAAACGTTTCATTGATTGATTGATTGATTGACAATTGAACTGACAACTGATCTGAGAAGCAGTTTAATACACGATTTAATGTGAAAACAATTTGAGGAAACATTCGAGAAAAAATATGATTTAATAATTAAATATGATTTAAATCGTTAAATATGATTTAATTGTTAACAAATCTCCTTTGGGTCTCCTATGAAGCAATAATCCAACCTGCTGCAAGCTACACAACCACAAACAACACAGACTCAGAGATGAGACAGCGGAGGCATGGATGAATTGTACATTCGTTGATTGTAATGCTGATAGAAACTCCTGTTGTGATCCAAGTAGTTGATCTCGCTCGAAGGAGCCTGACTGGGCAGGTACATGCTGATGACGTCGACCAGGTCACCTCCCTCCCTTTGACAACCTCTAGACGAGGAGATGTTTTGGGAGAAGAAGGAACCAAGTGGAGAAAGGGCATTGGTCGGTGGAGTGGCGTGTTCCTGTTTGATGTCGTCTTTCGGTGATGCGTCGTTGGCCAGCCTCGTGAAGGAGCTGTTAGGGTAAGTCTGGAAGGTGCTCGAAGGGCTTCCGTAGACCGAGGACACCGGTAAGAACGGGTTGGCGCCGTAGCCGTACTGACTCGCAAGACTAGATTGGTGGTAGGGAGATATTTGGCGGTGATGGTCCGACGAGCCGAAGAAATAACCGCTGCCCCCCAAGTAGCCGTTGAACCCGGGATAGGAGGAATCGATTCCACTCCTTTGTATCATGGGCTGACCGAGGTTGCTGGAGACGCAGCTCGAATAGAGCGACTGATGGTGATGCGGATGGTGGACCGAAGTGGATCCGAGCATGAACTTGTTGTCCTTTCTGAATGCCGGCTTGTTCTTCCTACGAGGTCTGTACTTGTAATCCGGATGCTCCTTCAGGTGGATTGCTCTCAACCTCTTCGCTTCGTCGATGAACGGGCGTTTCTCGGCGTCAGTCAGAAGCTTCCACTCTGTTCCCAGTCTCTTCGAGATCTCGGAATTGTGCATCTTTGGATTCTCTTGGGCCATCTTCCGACGCTGTCCGCGCGACCAAACCATGAAAGCATTCATTGGACGCTTGACTCTGTCGTCGTTTTTCTTGTTGGATCCCTCGTGAGGGTGGTGATGATGATGTGACGAGGAATTTTGTTGAGCCTGTTGCGGCCTCTGCTTCTGCGAGGAAGAGTGAACCGACGTTCTGCACTCACTGGGGGAGTTGTGTTGGGGAGCAGTTTGGGCCTGAGGGGGGCTGCTCGAAGAGTACTGGTTGGACTGGATGGAGGTCTGCTGGAAGGATTGAGGGCGCCTGAAAGCACCGACTCCAATTTGACTGTCCCTCGTCTGCTGGACGTTTTGCTGGGAGTGATGGTGATTATGATGATGATGGTGTGACTGGGGAAAGTGGTTCGTAGCCAGAGGAAAGATTCGATGCTTGAGGACTTCATCTGATCCTTCTTTTCTGTCCAGCACTTGTTCAACGTCCCTAGTGAAAGTCGTGTGCCACATGGTTTTATTCTCCGGTGAATCGCCAGTAGTTGCTCATTGAAGCCAGTCTTGCGATTGACATAATGCAATAATTACACTTTTCGATAAATTGAAGCCTATAAAAACACTGTTTGCTTATTTCGTATAAATAGACAGTGAAAACTCATTCACAATTCCTTCTTTGTGCTCGGTTCAGTCGAACATGAGTCTGAATGAAGGCATTGAAACTTGAATTCAATGCGTCCCCAGCATTGTGTCCGATATATATGTAAGTTGCCAGTCCAGCCATTCATTTAAAGCCCACATAATGAAGGTTGTTTATTCAAACAAATGAAATTTTTAACCAAGACATTTCCAACACAGCCATCTCCCTATTGTCATGACAACGCTCCGAGATGGCTCGGTTGTCGTCCAATCGCGGTCAGGCCTCGACACGGATCCGCCCACTAGGCATTGACGGACAGGCAGACCACGCCTATCTCCGAGAAGCATTTGAGTGACAAAATCGATAATCTTGCTGAAATTGGCCACAAATCTTGGGACGATAACTCCATTCCTTCAAGCGACCTTCACCTTGGCACGAAAAAAAGTTTCACTCCACGACTTGCTAATTATTTTTATCCTGGGTTCGCATCTCCACGTTAGTCTGGAGAAGAGATTATTTTGCCAGCAGAAGAAATCCAGCTCCCTTAATTGGTTGCCATTCTTAAGGAAATTGGTTGCAGTGGTGACAGGTGCAAAACTGTTGCCAATTCTGCGCCAACAATCGCATTCCGTGTTGAGAAATTTGAGAGAAGTCTCCAGTAGCAGGTGGAGTTTCAGCAAATCTTCGTGTGTCTTTCTCAAATGTGCCTTAAAATGTGTCCTGAAATGTGTTCTTCTCAAATGCCTTCTCCTGACGCTAATCCTCGTCACGGGGTCTCCATCTTTATTTCACGCTCTTCACTCGAATAAATTAAATTAAAATTCAACTAAAACTAAATTAAAACTACATTAAGCTAAAAAAGTTGATTCGGTGAAAATATCGAGGGCATAAAACAAGTGAATTAGAGAATCGTAAATAAACTTCATTTAAACTCTAAAATCACAAAAAACATTTGTCGTGGTTCGTCATGAAAAATCCCAAAAAGAGCATATTGTTTTTCAATCGTTTGAATTGAAAAGTTTTAAACTTCCTCTTTCAAAACAAAACATTTGCACGTTTGACGGAAGCGAAGGAAATCTTTCTGATGAACTAATAAATCAAGAAATAAATCAACTCGAACACGTGGTCAACTCGAAACTTTCTGATTGGTCGATTTTATTGATCCTCGTTCAGTTCAATCCACTAATCCATTCACAAAGTCATGCCTTTCTACCACCAAATTGCTCTTTTTGCATAACCATGCATTTTTCGCTTTACAAATAAATAAATAAATAAAAGTAATTTAAGCAAGAAATAATAAATTTTAAATTTTAAACAATTGAACAAATTATGAACAATAAGTAAATTATAATGAATAAATAAATTATAATAAACAAATAATTAAAAAATGATAAACGATAAATAATAATTAAAAATTATAGCTTTCCAGGGGAGAAATTTTGCGTGGAATAGTCGGATGAGCGTGGAACTCACATGAGCTTTGCATCGTCACTTCCTGTCAGGTGAAGACGTGCATCAATCGAACAAGACTTTCTCCATTCATGCGTGTCGCCCCTTAAAACAGACTCGTCTGGCTGCATCATCTTCTTCGTCGTCTTCCTCCTCAGTCCAGGTTAGAATAGTTACCTGTATCATGTCATCAACACCTAGACAGAGACAAGAAGCCCTGCAAGCGTAGGGACCTGATAGCGTGCATAGCAAGTGCAGGGGGTCCAAATTTGAAGCAATTTATCAAAGCTCGTAGAAAGTCTGCAACAAACGAGGAAGGTTTGGATCAATAGGAGCTATTATGCCTTGGCATCATAAATAATTTGCCATTATATCCAACCATCCTCCATAGATTTTTTTCCTCAAAGTGCGGAATGGGTGTATTCGTGGGGGCTTCATCGTCTTGTGTCATTCGCGCAGTCGTTCGTTCGTTCGTTCGTTCGTTCGTTCATTCGTTCATTCGTTCATTCGTTCATTCCTTCATTCGTTCATTCGTTCATTCCTTCATTCCTTCATTCGTTCATTCGTTCATTCGTTCATTCCTTCATTCGTTCATTCATTCATTCATTCATTCATTCATTCATTCATTCATTCATCATTCATTCATTCATTCATTCATTCATTCATTCATTCATTCATTCATTCATTCATTCATTCATTCATTCATTCATTCATTCATTCATTCATTCATTCATTCATTCATTCATTCATTCATTCATTCATTCATTCATTCATTCATTCATTCATTCATCTGCCTTTTTAATTGATAAATTAATATATTCGCTCATTCATTCGTTCATTAGATCTTTCGTTTCATCCAATCTTTCAATCACTTGATCGTTTATTTATTTATTTATTTACTCATTCATTCTTTCGTTCGTTCATTCATTCGTGACGGGTTGCAGGAAAGTTCATTCCGCTAAAGCCAAAATCGTCGTTCCAATGTGTCGCTCGACAGATCGGCAAGAGATACATTCACCTGTCCAGGTGAGCTACTATGCAGGTAGGTCATCCAGGTGAGTCGGAGGCAGGTGAAGCGTAACGTGCTCGATGCACGAACTCACGGATTCTCGTTATAAATTATTTTAAGCGACATCATTTGTGACGTTACGTCATGATGTTTGGAACAATTGACGCTCCAATGATTCTATGGAAAGTCATTGGAGCACTTAAAAACAATTTAATAAGCCATTATGTCCCAACTCCACGCTTCAAGCTCTACGGCGAAAACAACGATGATGATGATGACGATGGTGATGATGATAATTAATGGTGATGTGCAATTTCTGAATACATGTGACGTCCTCAATCAACTCGTGTTTAACGTTCGTCGACATCATCATCGTCATCGTCATCATCCTCATGACAACTTCCTCAGGTGCTCAGAACACCTGCATTAGTCGAGGTTTGTTTTGCTGTGCAAACAAAAGCTCAAATCATCGGTATCTCGGACTGGTCCTCTTCATGAAATCGATTGAAGGTCTGAACTGAACCACTGAACCCACAGCGCCCATCAACACCCAGAAACACCCAACAACCTCCAACAACATTCAACAACTCCAACCACCATCATCATCTCCGTCAGATGCCTTCCCCGTGTGGGTGGTCTTAAAACAAAACCAAATCAAAACCGATGCGGAATTGGTGCTGGAATAATCTCTCAATGGCAACAAAAGATCTCAAAATCTCGTTACCCGGATAATCCAGTTATCTCCACGTGACGTCACAGTCTCGGACCGACGAAGCGTGATGTGGATGCGCCTGAGATTCCTTCTGACGCACCTAGCAGGATGAACACTCAATTTAATTTCTCTCCATTCGAGGGAATATTTACGCCGGAATGTTAAAATATTCATCCTTTTTATTCCTTTTTCGACGAAAACAATGAATCGAGCGTTGTTTTGTTGTGGAAATTTTGATAAACGAGCGAATGTTCGTCATTTTCACTCCGCTCATTCACTCCATACTGAGGAGGAGGAAGAGGAGGAGGAGGTCAACATGCAACATCGAACGCACCTCGGAGCATTTCAACTTCTTCTTTCTCATTTTTTCGACTAAAAACCTTCGAAGCGTGGATTTCTTAATATTCCTCAATATTTCTCAATATTCCTCAATATTTCTCAATATTCCTTAATATTCTTTAATATTCTTTAATATTCCACACGACAATCGCCTGAATTGAACCACAGGGACCTTTATTCGGAAGACCATTCTCGTTTTTCATGTTGTTGTTGTTGTTGTTATTATTGTTGTCATTATTATTATTATTATTATTGTTGTTGTTGTTGTTGTTGAGCTGTGGAGAAGTTCCAGTTGTTGCGTGATGACAAAGAAATTGACAGGACTTGTCTTATTCGTGTGGTTTTGTGTCAGTAATCGTGTTGCAATAATGTCGCTGTTTATTGAGAAACTTTGCATCTTATACTTCTAATGATATATGTATCTTATATTTACAATGATACTTATATCTGATACTTCTAATGATACATGCACCTTATATTTACAGTGATACTTATATCTGATACTTCTATTGATACTCGTATTTTATATTAACAATGATAGTTGCATCTGGTATCTTATGAAACTTTTGCCAGTCAAGTTTTTACCACGAAACGTTTCCTTCTTGAAATGCATTTTTTTCATTTGAAAATATTCTGACCCGATCTAACCTTTATATTTATTTCATCAAAATTATTTATAAATTAATATAAGTAATAATAATAACAACAACAACGACACGAATGATAATACTAACAATAAGAATAGTAATAATTAGCGCATAATGAATAACTTAATTGATACCGGTGTATCTATCACGTTGCACCGGAAAATCGAGAATTCTGTGAAATTCGTGACTTTAAAGGTTGTAATTAATGAATCTCAACAATAAACAGAACGCTCCTCAGTCCTCATTAAGAGTCGGCAGATGATGTGATCTTCAGTAATCATTTCCTCTCAACTCCTTAACAAGCCCATCCCGTTTGCATGCTAAATGTTCTCATTGAAACTCATTCGTTAATTAACCGCACACCCCATCCAACCACCACAGTTTAACCACAAACACCCAATCCACCATTTCACCACCACAAACAACTTCACTTCCAATTTCACCAATTCACTAATCATCCATGAATTCTTCGTCGAATATCCACGAATATCTACAATTGGCCTATATTTCGATAATATATCGATAATATTCAGTAATTCAGATTCAATATCTCAGTAACAAATAACAAATAATCACGAATCCGTAGTCTGTCTGCTAATTCACAAATAACTAATTGTAACAATGTACAAATTATTTATCGACTGCTAATTCACAAATAACTAATTGTAACAATGTACAAATTATTTATCGACTGCTAATTAACTTCAAACTTTCATTTTATTTCCAATTCTGAACCTCTGAACGTTAACATCTGTTTAAGAATCCCGTTAATTTGATAATGAATTATCATAAATCATCATAACTTTTAATATATAATATTATCATAATCATCTTGGCTATTATTGGTGATATTTCTGAGAGTTTTATAAATATAAAAATCAATAACAATATAAATTTAAACAATTAATAATATAAATTTAAACAATTAATAATATAAATTTAAACAATTAATAATATAAATTTAAACAATTAATAATATAAATTTAAACAATTAATAATATAAATTTAAACAATTAATAATATAAATTTAAACAATTAATAATATAAATTTATACAATTATCCATGACGTCACAGCATTCCATTCAACCACGCTCGAAAGGTTTTCATAAGCATTTTGTATGTCGCTTACATTTGAGTAGTCATGCTTCTTGACTTTGTTTTGTTTAGACATTCGTGTGGCGGTGATGATGACGATGGCGATGATGCTGATGATGATAATGCCTTTGTTGATTGGAGCTCAACAATAGCTGGATAATAAATAACTGACAAATAAAACTCTATAAAAATATTTAAAAATATTTGACACAAATAACAATTTCTAATTAAAAGTACAGATAAGGATACTACCCCAATTGCTTATAATTGTAGCGTAGGAATAAAAATTTTAAAAGAATCTAATTAGCTTTGTTGCTCTTTTCATTGGCTGGCATTAAATGACGTCACTTGAAAATTTTTCTTGCTATTCCTAAATCTTTTTAATGTTACGATGATGTAATGATATTATCATCATCATAATCATCATCATTGTCATCGTCATCATCATCATTATCATCATCATCATCATCATCATCGTCATCGTCATCGATTCACTGAGGAATAATAAACAGAATAATAATGATGATGATGATGGTGCGCTTAATGACATATTGATCACAAAAAACTCGTGCAAACTTAAAATTGATATTTAAAATGTCTTTACAACAATTGTTAATCACATAAATAAAATATAAGTACATTATTAATATTTATAAATGATTATTTATTTAGGATTCAGCACTAAACGTAAGATAATAAGCACATATCCGCATGAATTCAAAAGTTCACGAGGACGAACTCAATTGGGAATTCCTGGTTTCCATTTGACAATAACTCGTTCCCATTGTCTAACATTCATCCATTCATTTATTCATTCATTCATTCATGATTCCATCATCCAAGTCTGTAGTGGGGCACTAAATCATTATTAGAAGTCGTCGTGAAATTAAAATTGTAAGATATCATAATCATAACCATCGTCATCATCATCATCATCGTCATCGTCATCATCACCATCATCGTCATCGTCATCATCATCATCCTCATCAACCATCAAAGAAAAGAATCTGTACATATGAAGTCACTTCCTTTTCACAACGGCTTATTAAACATTCTTTCAAGCTAGCTATCACTTGATGATGATGACGATGATGATGATTATGACGACGATCATCAGAATCATGATCGTGGTCGTGATGATGATTATTAATTATAGTTGTAACTTTATCGCATTATTCAGCACGACGTAAAGCTGTATTAAATTAGATTTCATTTCATTCGCCATGTTGCTTTACAATTTCTTCGTTTGAAAGGAAGGCATGTGATGTCATATTTTTATATTTTATTTCATATCTGACATCTGACGAAAACAATAAAAAGTTTTCAATTAAATAGGCTTTAATATTAAAATGATCATTTATAATATTTAAATATTTTATTTTTTAATATGAGTATTGAATGTCAATGTTGCAATTACAGTAATATTTCGTTGTTGATATAATCACAAGGCTCAACACTTTCAAATGTTGAATTACATAACTTCATCTTTATATGCAAATTTTGTTTTTAATTTCGCTTTTTCAATTTAATTGAACAATAAAATTAAGTTTATTATTTTATTGAATTATTTCTAATTAATGAACAAATCAATAAGAAAAAACAACAACTTAGCGTATATACAGCGAAGTCCCTTTGTCCTAGCACTTATTCATCGATTATGTCGATTCCTTTATTTCACCGAACCCTAAGAGGGTACAAAAGAGGGTCAAATTCGCCAATTTACATCGGTTATCTCGACCACCGTCACAAATCGCCGCCTGTTGAAATGACCAAACGACCAAATTCGCACTTTGTCTTAGCATTTTCTTATGGGTTATGTTTACTATTTTATGTCGCGAACCCAGCATTTAGTAGTCAGCATGGCATTTTGGCAAACATCATGGAAAAAGAAGGCCGAGGTGATAAAGCAAATGTATGAGAAGCCATTCGTTGATCCAGCAAGAAAAAAAAGATATCGACAATGTAGTGTTTCAATGGTTTAAAAATTCGCAATAAACCATTCCGTCAGTGGTCCTTTTGATGGAGAAGGCTGACTTCCTTGCTTCAAAGCAAAGGACGCCCTGCCTGTAAAGCAAGTCAGAGGTGGTTGGATCGAGGTACTACATTGTCTTCAAAACAACTTGTGGAGAGAGCGCTGCGGTTCAACAGGATCGAGTGGTTTCATGGCTGAAGACACAAATGTGCACGATTTTGGACGCCATTAAACTCTTAATATTTTTAATGCTGATGAAACTGAGGTGTCTTGGAAATGCTATCCAGATATTAGTGTAGAGTTTCGTGGGTAGTCACGGCGGAAAAGAGTCGAAGGACCGACTTATAGTGCTAGTTGCAGTTAATATCTCTTATACAAAATATGTCCCAAGACACTACACCTGCTGAATTTCCTCATTCAGAGAGCCTGGTCGTTGGCCACGGTCGATGATGAGTGGAAAAAGGCAGAAGGTGTCTACATTCCAAAGGAGACTCCATTGGTCTGAATCAATTCAGGCCAATATCGCTGTTGAATGTAGAAGGGAAAATATTTTTCTCTATCATGGCATCAAGACTCAAGGAGTTCGTGATGTCTAATCAGAGCGTGGACATTTCGGTCCAAAAGGGAGGCATTCCAGGTGTACTCGGTTGTATCGAGCATACTTTGATGATCTGGAAAGCTATCCAGAGAGCCAAGAGGAACCGGCTGAGACCGTCGAACTGGACCTAGCGAAAGCATAGTACGCTGAACGGGTCAGTACCACACCAGCTCCTACCAAAAATATTGGAGGCCCATCATGTGCCTCAGTCCGTTATTCACGTTCTTCAGGAATACTTTAACGGGTTCGTGATGCGGTTTTCCACCAAGACGTACACTACAAGGTGGGTCCCTCTAGAGCTTGGAATAGCTATGGGGTGACTATGGGTGCACGATTTCTCCTTCCTTATTCGTACTGGCGATGCAGATCTTACTGAAGGCAGCCGGGTCTCGTATTCCAGAGACGCACTTTGGTTAAGATGTGTACATGCCTCCAATAAAGGCATTCATGGATGACACTAACCTGATCATGAACAGGAAGAAAGATGTCCAAAATACTCTGGACAAATTGAACGACCTTCTAGGGTAGTGTCGAATGGCTTTCAAGCCTACAAAATCCAGAAGTCTTGCCTTAGTCAGGGGGAAAATTCGCGTGGCGGAGCAGCGAATCCCCACAATATCCGAAGAACCGGTGAAAAGCCTTGGAAGGGTTTTCGACAAGTCTCTCACCGACAAGAGCATGCAGGACGCCATACTCTAACAAAACATCAAGAAACTGCAGGCGATCGGGGCGGCACCGCTGCAAGGGCGGTTCAAACTGTGGTTGCCTCTTCCAAAACTGCTCTGGCCGTTAACCATCTATGAGATTGGTTTGTCAGTGGTCGAGAAACTGGATAGAAAATTTAACCGATACACCAGAAAATGGCTAGGCCTACCTCCAGCGCGGTTGCCCTCTGCAGTAGGAGCACGAGCCTTCGACTATCACTAAGGTCCATCGTGGAAGAGTACAAACTCTCCAAAATAAGAATGCAGTAGATGCTCAACAACTTCGCGGACAACAGGATCAAAGACAGATGTCGATGATCATCCAAGAGCCTAGATCACTGGAGATCTATTCAGGGCATGGATGAAAAAGCGAGACAGGAAGTACCAAAGAAGGAAGGTGGCACTAATCGTTTACAACTGTAAAAATCATCCGGATGTTCCTGGTCTCGAGGCCATTAAGATGTTGCGCATGTACATTCTCACTTATTAATGCAAAGAACTTTTAAGATCATGTTATTATATTATGCTATTTTGGTTTTCGGTTATCTCGATGCTTTTTGACAAAGCCCTAGGTCGGCAACATAACCAGGTTCCACTGTAAATAAATAAATAAATAAAGCCAATTCATGTAAATGATATTTATTGAAGGTTCACAAATTGTTTACAAATTATTCACAAATTTAAGTAGACATTTTCTTTCATTAATGATCATTTACTAATGATCATAAAGATTCATAATTATGGGATTTATTAATATTCATATGAATTGATTAATATTCAAATAAAGTAATTAATATGCATAAGATTCATTGATAATAGGTTTGTTAATAATCACAAGGAATCATTAAGTTTCATTAATATGCATGGGCATATTGTGCCTTTACACTCGTTGATGTAATAGAATTATAATTACTAACAATGATATATGTAAATGTTCAATTTAAATTTTATGGGAGCACGAAATGCTTATTGCATTGAAATTGTTGGAGAGCATCAAGGCGACGACGGCAATACGAAGTTACTTCATCCTGTTAATAATGGTGGTGGTTCTGATGACGATGACGATGACGATGACGATCACGATGATGATGATGATGATGATGATGATGATGATGATGACAATCACGATGACGATGATGATGATGATGATGATGATGATGATGATGATGATGATGATGATGATGATGATGATGATGATGATGATGATGATTGATGATGATGATGATGATGATGATGATGATGATGATGATGATGATGATGATGATGATGATGATGATGATGATGATGATGATGATGCTGATGATGATGATGATGATGATGATGATGATGATGATGATGATGATGATGATGATGATGATGATGTGAT
Organism: Whitmania pigra; assembly: GCA_021613335.1. NCBI lineage: Eukaryota > Metazoa > Annelida > Clitellata > Hirudinida > Haemopidae > Whitmania > Whitmania pigra. Next base: position 2,198,160 of record JAJTWR010000308.1, read on the forward strand.
GATGATGATGATGACGATGCTGATGACGATGACGATGATGACGATGACGATGAGGATGACGATGACGATGACGATGACGATGACGATGACGATGACGATGACGATGACGATGACGATGACGATGACGATGACGATGACGATGACGATGACGATGATGATGATGATGATGATGATGATGATGATGATGATGATGATGATGATGATGATGATGATGATGATGACGATGACGATGACGATGACGATGACGATGACGATGACGATGATGATGATGATGATGATGATGATGATGATGATGATGATGATGATGCTGATGATGATGATGATGATGATGATGATGATGATGATGATGATGATGATGATGATGATGATGATGATGATGATGATGATGATGATGATGATGATGATGATGATGATGATGATGATGATGATGATGATGATTGATGATGATGATGATGATGATGATGATGATGATGATGAATGATGATGATGATGATGATGATGATGATGATGATGATGATGATGATGATGATGATGACGATGGCGACAGTAATGGTGACGATGACAACATTAAACAAATAAATAAAACACTTAAGATTAAAATCCATCAGGTGAGAACACAACAATGCAACAGAAAGAAGCAACAGTTTCAAATTCACAAAAATATCGATTCTCTCTCAGCTCTGTCGACATCATCCCCAACCTCAACCTTCGTCGTCATCATCATCATCATCATCATCATTGCCATCGTCATCGTCATCACCAGGATTATCATCAAGGGATGTGTGCGATTAAAGACGATTTGAAAGATTTAGCGTAAGCTGATAATTTGAATTTATAATCGATTTGTAATAAAAGAAATAGATGTAAATTATTAGTAAATTTTATAATTATTAATTAAATATCATGTGATTAAAAATAACAGTGTCATTAAAATAATTTAATCAGATAATTTCATCAATTATTTAAGCATGTATTTATGCCATGAAAATATTAAGGAACATTAAATTTAAAACGATGATGATTATGGTGATGATGATGACGATGACGATGATGATAGATTACAATGATGACACTTTATGAATTGCTAAAGTTGTTGTGCTCCTGATGATAATGATGGCTTCACCTCAAACAAATGATGTTTCAAGATTATTTGAATGACAAATCTCAGCTCACTAATTTATGTAATAATTAACTAACTAAATAGTTAAAAAGTAATTATTAAATATATTTAATATATGTAATTAAATCTAATGAAACATGTATTATATAAAAGATTATATAAAGCAATATCATTGTTGTGATTAATTATTATATAATCTTATTTATTACTATCCAGCAGACAAAACTAATAATAATATTTTAATCCTAATAAAACCATTTTTGTTGTTATAATTTCAGTAATGTAAACTTATAAATAATAATAATAACATTTTTTAATTTGCTATTAAGCTTATCCATTAATTAACAATGTTATTTAAATATTAAGGACAATAAAATAATTTTTGAATCTTATTATTATTAATGATCGCCATAGTGTTCGTCATCATGATAATTATCCTTTAATAAGTTCATTAAGTTCATGTGGACTCCCAAGCACGAATCGAACCAAATGTTTTTAAATTAACGTTTTTTTAAATCAAATAATTCTGTCTCATTTAATAATTATAAATCATAAATATTTAAAATAGTAATTAATTTTATTCATGGTATTATTGATAAATAATTCAAATATTAGTAATAAGTTTAAATAATAATGATAAGTAATACAAATAACGACAATAAATTTAAATATTTATGATAAATAATTCAAAGAATGAAAACTTAAAATTAATACGAAGTACATTTATGCATATTAACTATATTAACCCAATACTAATAATAATAATATATAATAATGATATTATATATATAATGATATTATATATATATAATGATATTATATATTATAATATTTTATAATTATAATTATAAAATTATTATTAATAATTTTATTCAATTTCAATAACATTTCATTAATGATAGTCACATATTTAATGTTTGTTCATTTTTGGCTATTAAAAAGAATAAATTTCATTTTCATTCATTAATATGTTATTCGAATATAAATATTATTAAAATATATATGATATTCAAGCTTAAATATTATTCTAATATAAATACTATTTTAATATTTAAATACTTCTATTAAACATATCACCCAATTATAATATTATCTAACACCTTTTGAATAAACTTTTCAAAATTCATTAATGAATGACAGAGTTTAACAATATTGGTATTAATATTTTAAATCAATTATTTTATTAGAAATATTGATATTTATGTCGTAAATCAAATATTTTATTAGAAATATTGATATTTATATCGTAAATAAAATATTAGTGAATCGTCATAAAACGATTTAAAAACTTATAGGTAAAAGATTGAACATGTGCATAGCTGAGATGTGAAGGAAGGGGAAGAATAGGATGATTGTGATGATGACGATGATGATGATGATGACGATGATGATGACTTTGACGATGACGATGACGATGACGATGACGATGACGATGACGATGACGATGACGATGACGATGACGATGATGATGATGATGATGATGATGATGATGATGATGATGATGATGATGATGATGATGATGATGATGATGATGGATGATGATGATGATGATGATGATGATGATGATGATGATGACGATGACGATGACGATGACGATGACGATGATGATGATGATGATGATGATGATGATGATGTTGGTGATGATGGTGACGATGACGACGACGACGACGATGATGGTGATGGTGATGGTGATGTTGCTCCATGAGGCAGGTTGCTGTCCTCCGATCGATATGCTTCGCTGGCATTTTGTGGCCTACGAAAGCCACCAACTCCGCTATTAATTGGTAAACAAACCACCTTTGGTTTACATCATCATCATCATCATCATCGTCGTCGTCGTCATCACAATCATCGTCGTCACTCTATTTATTCTATTCCTCGTTGTTACCATCCTCATTGTCGTCACCTTCGTTGTCATCATAATTGTCATTTTCATCATCATTGTCAGCATCGTCATTGTCATCAACATCATCATCATTCCCATCATTATCATTGTGTTCATCGTAGTCTTCATCATCCTCATGATTTTGAGTGATAAAGAAAGCATTAAAAAATGTTAATAAGTTGATTATTGTGACAGTGGGAAAGGTTACATTCCCTCTTCTGTTATTATGAGGTGATAGGTCAACAAGTGCTCATATGACGTCATGTGGAGTCGATTAGGTGACCTTTTGACCTCCGCATTTCATTGGAAACCAACTGTATTTAAGAATTGCTTTCAAATTTTATACTTGCTTAATATTACTTACACGTGTAATAAAGATTAACAATAAGTTTCATTTCACTAATTTAATAATTATTCCCAATAACTTTCATGCATCTGATATTTGAAAATCCCATAAAAGTTGTAAACTTTTGTAAGTTTTAAATTCTGATCTTCAAATGAATGTCTCTATTATCTTCGTAAAATCATACTTTAACATTTATTTAAAATCATAAAGCAAGTGGTGATAGATGCCGGGATTTTTTTAAATCATCCGTTTTTAGTCTAATTAATCATTGCATTGTGCATTCATTTACTGATGCAGGAATTGTTCGAAAATCCAATAAATACATGCGGAATTCATTCTACAAGATGTCTATGACGTTTACAAAGGTGTCTATTGATGACGACGACGACGACGACGATGATGATGATGATGATGATGACCCGACAGCAGTATGATATATGTGATATCAACGGATAATCTGATATCTTCGCATAAAACCTGACGGTAACTTTAATATTATATTCCTAGCGCCAATTGATTTATTGGGTAGCCAATTAAATAATTGAATGATTAATTTGGTAGCCAATTAACCAACCAATTAAAAAATCAATAAATGGAATAAATGGCAGAGATTCTTAAGGTTGTCGCTGATTTGAAAATTTAACAATTTTTTTGCATTTTCGCAGAAAAAATCGATAAAAATCTCAACCCTTGTCTCCATCTGCAGAGGGCGTGTCTGAAAGTGGGGAGCGAAAGCAAACATCGCAAAACTTCGGTCCACAGTCTTTCCGATACCCTTCGTTTGGACTCACCTAGCTACGCAAGAACGAACGACGTAGCCCGCCTGCCACGCATTTGCTGGCATGTGCCCGATACGCTCGTCTATGATAATACGTTGTAGGCCGGCTGAATGATTGCCTCTGTTGAATGAGTTATACTGTAACGGTGCACATTGCACAGGAGGAGAGAACATGCGCTGGAGAGAGAGGGAACCGAAGGAGAGACGGTGAGAAGCAGGAGAGAGGGCGCTGGTTGAAAATGCATCGTTTCTCTCGGTTCGTTGTGGTCGACTGTTTTGAAGAGATTCGTAGGAACTGCTGATGTTCTTTTGAACGAGGAAGAATGGATGAACAACAACAACAACAGCAACAACAACAACAACATCGATCTATGGTGAACGTCGTTAGTTCAACCATGACTTGGGACCAATCGAATTTCAGGAGTCACTCGCTGGTGATACCGTCAGTTTCCATCACGTCATCTGTTCAACAGGATGCGGCACTTTACCACGGCAACTCGTGGAAGGAACAATTGGCCACTTCAACCATAATTTTGAGTGAACCCCTCCCCGGCAACCACCCTTTGAACTCCGACGACCAACCCCTCGACTTGACATGTGCCAGGAAGAGAAGATCCCGTTCGGATGACCCCGAATCACCTCTGGATCTTTCGCTGAAGAAACCGCGCTTCACGATTCTCCAGCCCGATCTTCAACCTATAGATTTTGCCAACAACGACGCGAGATCCTCTGCCCTGCCACCTTCCGGCAACTTCGACAATCCTATTCTCGTCGACGACGCTCCTTCCACCACGGAATCTCTCGCCAACTGGAAATTCTCAGCAAGTAAGCTCATCCAGTTTGCGCATTTGCACAACTCCGCAGTCACTCAACTAACTCCGCGTCACCTGCCACCCAATTGTTCCTCGTTGACGTCCTCCGCTCAAAACTTCCACGTAAACCTCGGAGGACTTCAGCAGCGCTCCAGCAATTTCTTCTTCCCAGAAAAACAAACGACCGAAGTAAACAGTTCCCTGATTCTTCACGGAAGTCCGCAAATTCAGCCTGAAAAGTTCTGCTCGAATCTCGAAGGAGCTCAGCAGTACTTCGTGCCAAACGTTCCTTCGAAACGCATCGACTTCAAACACGTGAGGTTCCACGAAATGGGTTCCAATCTCCGCAAGTTGTTGAAGAAAGAGGAGGCGGTCCATCAGGGCAGGTGTTCAGATGTTTTCGACGCTTGCAAATCTCAGAATTTGGTACCACTTGTTAAGAATAACAATCCGGCATTTGCCAGAAACCTGCAAATAATTGTTCCTCCAAACTACTCAAAATCCAGCCACTTCGAGTCTTCCACACCGTTTTCCGAAAGAAGTGAAATAAAAGGATTTTTGACGACGCCTCATTTGAATCGAACTTCGACTTTATCTTTTGCAGCGGGAATGGAAAACACTTTCGCCGGCGAACCCCCCTCCAACAGATCTTCCTGCAAAGTTTTGGGACATCGGAGCTCGAAAAAAATTCCCGTCGCCAACGTGCAGCCATTCATGAAAGCAGGACTTTTGGATGCCAACGAACCGATAGTCATCGATCCGTCACCACCCCCTCCAGGCTTCCAAATGGAAACTCAAGGAGACTCGAACCAGTCACAAACAAAACCTTCTCCCGAGCAAACATGTTGCTTCGTTCCTCCTCAGAAACTGTCCGACCATCAGGAATCCGAACTTCTTCAAAGCGGATCGATGTCGGATGAGTCACGTGTTGGAGGTCCGTGCACCTCGCTTTTAACGGAGATCAGGGAAGATCTTCCGTCGAAGAAAGTTCAGGCCGATCAAATTCCCGCCTCCAATTTTTGCGTGAAAGTCTCGCCCAAGGAGGGCAAGTTGAGAAGGGCTGAGAAGAAGAAGATATCGTGTGCTTCTGCCATCGAGTACATTGACGAGGACATGTCCGTTCAGGACCACCCTTCGGACTCACATCACAAACAGAAGCGCAATTGCTTTCGAAAATCACTGAAGCGTGACACAGAATCAACTCCTCCTTCTTCCACGTCGCCATCTTCGTCGTCCTCATCAACTCCGTCTGAAGAACATCAGAAGCTTTCAAAGAGAAAGCATCAACAGAAGCAACACGCGGCCGATTCTAGCAATCAGGTTCGTTCAAATCTCACATTATTTGGCAGATGAGATGCTATTTTTGAAGCGGAAAAACCCCGCTTCCATACATGGCCAGCCATATCGATTGTTTGAGTACTTTCGCTTAATATCGGTCATGGTTCGTGCTGACGTTTCTGTTTCTTACCTGTTTCTTACCTGGATGATGTTGACCAATAATTGCAGGTTCTCACTTCTTCCTACGACAAGGTATTTCAACCACCTGCATCAAAACAACCTGGTGAGTGGAATTTGTCATAATTGAATATATTTTTATTATAATTGAAATTAATTTTTATTAAATTTGAAATTAGTTTTTATTAAAATTGAAATTAATTTTTTACAAACCACTTTCTTTCACGAAAGTGAAATGTTAATCCTTTTTCGATGGGTTCTACTTGCGTTGAATGAAAATTTTGGAGGGGATGATGATTTTGATGGTAATGATTCTGATGGTAATGATGATGATAACGATAATGATTCTGATGGTAATGATGATGATAATGATTTTGATGGTAATGATTATGATAATGATTCTGATGGTAGTGATGATGATGATGATGATGGTGGTGGTGGTGATGCCGGCATTGGTGTAAAAGTTGCCGCAAGTTGTTGGCAACGTAAAGACTGTTGTTGTTGTTGTTGTTGTTGTTGTTGTTGTTGTTGTTGTTCTGATGACGTAAGCTCATTTATTTCTAACATTCATCGGACAAACTGGGTTAAGCGTGAGGTGTCTGAAGTCTTTCTCTTTCGTTGTGGCTTCAATGAACAACTTTATTTCAACCTTCTTAAATAATAATGCATTTGGAAGTCATTATTTTAAATGTTTTGAATTTTTGATTCAAATTAATTATTAATTCAAATTCTCAATATAATGTAGATTCAAAATGATCACCCAGTTTAAATAAAATCCTTGATTATTAAATAGTAATTAGGTGAATATCAAGTAATTAGATGATTACGAAATATTTCCATGGCAACTCAGCAATTTATCAACTAATGTTATTTGTGAATTAACCACTCATTGTTTGGTCGTGTTTCTTCGTAGTCACAACTGCTTAGGTCAAAGTTCACGGCACCTTTATTACTAGTCACCAGGTGAATTTCAAATGTTTCCACCTGTTCAAACTCAAACAAATCATAAACTTTTACAATTTTAATAATTTAAACATTTATTCCATGAAATTTGCAATTTAAATATTTAACTTCATTTTTTGTGTTTAATTTTTTTATTACAAAAAAAATTGTTTTATGAGTAATTATTCAAAATGCACGATGACCTTGAATGTCAAAAGTTCAGAGGAGTTCTCGAGGAACCAACGCAATATCACCTGTATTATTATCACCTGTATTATTTTCTTACCTGCATCGCCTTATCTCAAACAATTAATTTATCCCGCCCACTTTGTCGGATCCCCGTAGTTTGGCAGGCATATTATGATATTATTTTTAGGCAGTCATGATGCAAATCATCATCGTCGTCATCATCATCATCATCGTCATCGTCATCGTCATCGCCATCGCCATCGCCATCATCATCATCATCATCATCATCATCATCATCATCATCATCATCATCATCATCATCATCATCATCATCATCATCATCATCATCATCATCATCATCATCATCATCATCATCATCATCATCATCATCATCATCATCATCATCATCATCATCATCATCATCATCATCATCATCATCATCATCATCATCATCATCATCATCATCATCACCATCATCATCATCATCATCATCACCATCATCACCATCACTAACAACAACAACCGAGAAAATGAAAAGAATCTACACATAAGAAGTCATTTCATTTTCAAGACATTCGTTCAAGCAGTTATCACATGATGATGACGATGGTGATAATGATGATGATGATTATTATTATTTTTTTTTAATTAAATAATTTTTTTATTGTTGTTGGAACTGTTGCTATGGTAACGATCTCAGATGAAGGAAATGTATAATTTTATCAAAGGTTTTGTAATGTATGTTATAATTTTGTTAAAGCTTTTATAACATAATTGATGGTATTATCGGATGTTTTTTAAGGTAATTTATAATTTTTAAAGATTTTGTTAACTCGTCTATCATGACGTCATCCTGAATCATTCAGGAGCCAATGTTCAGAACAAACGTAGCTTGCCGACCATACATTCTTTTTGAAATTATTCTCTTCTTCTATCCATCGTGCATGAAATGCATGAAATGCATCAAATGCATGCCTAATTCATTTGTGAAGGCATGAGCATTCAACTAAATGTCACCATCTTTCACCATTTTAACGACAACGTGTTCCTGGAGATTGCTTTTACCCCTCCGAATGTTCAAACAACAATCTCAGCTCTTCAATGGCAGTCATAAAATCATTCTCCTGTCATCGTCGTTTTCATCATCGCCATCTCTAACATCACCACTATCGTCGTCATCACCATCATCATCATAACTCCACATCACCATTATCATCATAATCATCATCACCATCATAGCTTAACATCACCATTATTATCATCATCATCATTATTATCATCATCATCATTATTATCATCATCATCATTACTATCATAACTCACTAAATAAATCACTATTATTATCATCATAATCATCATCACCTTCATAACTCAACATCACTATTATTATCATCATAATCATAATCACCTTCATAACTCAACATCACCATCACCATCATAACTCAACATCATCATCATCGTCGTCGTCATCATCATCATGAGATGTTGCGCCTCGAGACCGAGTTTTTTTCTCCAAGAACGAAACGACAAACGAGTTTCAATTTCCAAAGAAATAAGAAAAAACTTCTGAATTGAAATTTTTATTTTGTTTTTAAAGGAATTTTTTTATTATTAATATTTATAATTTATTCCATTTAAATTGGGATTTAAACAACGACCTACCAATTAAATTTCTGAAATTTATTGGCAAAACCAGGAATTTAATTCGATCTGAAATACCTTCCTAAGACATGATGATGATGATGATGATGATGATGATGATGATGATGATGATGATGATGACGATGACGATGACGATGACGATGACGATGACGATGACCATCTCGATGACGATGACGATGACGACGACGACGATTATGATTATGGTTTTGATGATGATGATGACAACGATGATGATAATGACGAAGATAAGTCATGCCTCCATATTTCATTTGGGGATTTTGTGGATTTGGGGTTACAATTACACATTTCCTTGATCTGAGATCGTTACCATAGCAACTGCTCCAAAAACAGTAAAAAAATTATTTAAAAAACTTAATGAGTTTAATATAAATTATAAATATAAATTAAAATGTAACAATATTAATGAAACACCAAAGATGGATGGGTAGGTGGATGGATGAGATTCAAACGCATTAAACACGTCGACTGAACTTTATATCAACAACAACAACACGTGCTTTGATTCATTACGGTTGTCGTCATTCGAGTGATTGTTGTTGTACATACATACATACATACATACATACATACATACATACATACATACATACATACATACATACATACATACATACATACATACATACATACATACATACATACATACATACATACATACATACATACATACATACATACATACATACATACATACATACATACATACATACATACATACATACATACATACATACATACATACATACATACATACATACATACATACATACATACATACATACATACATACATACATACATACATACATACATACATACATACATACATACATACATACATACATACATACATACATACATACATACATACATACATACATACATACATACATACATACATACATACATACATACATACATACATACATACATACATACATACATACACATACATACATACACACACACACACACCACACACACACACACACACACACATACATACATACATACATACATACATACATACACACAGACAGACAGACAAGTGATTGGGTTGATTTGCATCCATTTAGATCGACCTACAATCACCTTTTATTGACCTGCTAATGTCAACATTTTCAGATTAAGGCCATCGGTGATGATGACGATTATCTTTTGCATTCCATCGCCACTGTTTATTATTAATTGTTGTTCGTTATTACTTAACAATTTATTAATAATTAACATTGGTCGACTCAGACTTTATCTATTTAGAAATATGATCTGTCAATTCATGAAATTTATTTAGAATTATGTTCTGCAGATTCATGAAATTTATTTAGAAATATGACAGAACATTCAATTCAAAAAATTGATGCTTTAAGAAATTAGTTTAATGTTCTTAAATTGGTTTAAACTATTTTCTTTGAAGTTTAATGCAACTGAAGGAATTTATTTCAATTCTTCAGCAGGTTTACATCGTGTTTCTGCTAACAATAATAATTATTAACGTATATGTAATTATATTAGTTTATCAATAATTGTTACAACAATAATTATATTATGTTATTAATACTTAATATATTACTTCCATTGTGTTGTAACACGTTTTTATGGTTTCATGTTGGGTGTTTGTAGATTCGTTTAAACGATGTTTATTGATTTATTTTATTTTATTTAAAATGTAAGCATATTTTAACTTTAATAATTCTTTTACTCTTCATCATGTTTTCATTCCTTGGTCATTGGTTGCAACATTTGAGAGTTGAAGTTTTCAATTCAATTCAGTTTTCAATTCAATTCAGTTTTCAATTCAATTCAGTTTTCATTTCAATTCAGTTTTCATTTCAATTCAGTTTTCAATTCAATCTCCCGCCATTCACTTGAGAATTCAAAAGTTCTTTTTGATATTTTAACAACTCCATCTATTTTAATAACCAATAATTTTTTGATGTTGATGATGATTATTAATATTGTAATTAGTATTATGACTGTGGTGACGGTCATGTAAATTATGTTAATGATAACTTCATTGCCGTAATAAACTTCAGAACGTAGATATATTATATTTCAGGAGCATCATTGATGATGATGATGATGATGATGATGATGATGATGATGATGATGACGATGATGATGATGATGATGATGATGATGACGATGACGATGACGATGACGACGACGATGATGATGATGTCATTGCATTTATAATTAAATCTTCTGCTTTTAGGCTGACTTAACAGTTTAAAAAGCATCTTTTCACGATTCCACTTCAACATTCGTCTGTTTTTATTCTCAAATCTAAGATGAAAACTTCTGCTCCTGATTGTGGCTAGGAAATAATTATTATAATTATTATAATTATAGGATGCTGCAATTGTCGGGCGTTCAATTCGTTTGTTGAACCTCGTTCAGTTCTGAACTAATAATGATTGTAGAACAAAAGTACCAGTACTATGTTAACAGTTACTATAATCATTAGTATAACCTATTAATAATGATGATGATAATAACAATATTAACAATAATAATAGTAATAATAATAATAATAATAATAATAATAATAATAATAATAATAATAATAATAATAATAATAATAATAATAATAATATAATAATAATAATAATAATAATAATAATAAATAATAATAATAATAATAATAATAATAATAATAATAATAATAATAATAATAATAATAACAAACAACTAATTACAACAACTCAGCAGAGACGTCCTCAAATCAGCAACCGCACGTCGAAGATGAGACCAGTCAACAGCATGAGTCAGCATCATTATCATCATCATCACCATCAACATCAACATTATCATCATCTAATTCAACACCATCATCATCATTATCATTACCGCCATCATCATCATCATCGTCATCATTACCCATCGAAGGAATCATAAAGGAGGATAACATTCCAGGAAAAGGTTATTTTTTGTTTTTAAATATGAAAGGAAGAAGAAATGGCGGATTTTTAACAAAAACATGTTAAAATATTTCAACAAAAACATGTTAAAATATTTCAACAAAAACATGTTAAAATATTTCAACAAAAACATGTTATTTCATTAATTGTCGCATATCATTTCATTAATTGCCACATATTATTTCATTAATTGTCACATATTGTCTCATTAATTGTCACATATTATTTCATTAATTGTCACATATTATTTCATTAATTGTCAGATATTTTTTCTCATTTTCAATCCTTTAACTGAAGAATGATCAGTAGGAACAGACCAAAAATGACCCTAAAAAGTCATTCAATTAACCCATTTAATTATTCAATCATTCAATTATTTAATTATTCACTGACTTATTTATTAACTGATAAGTTTTAATTAATCTAATTATTCACTGACTTATTTATTAACTAATAAGTTTTAATTAATCTAATTATTCACTGACTTATTTATTAACTAATAAGTTTTAATTAATCTAATTATTCACTGACTTATTTATTATCTGATCAGTTTTAATTAATCTATTATTCACTGACTTATTTATTAACTGATCAGTTTTAATTATTCTTCAATAAGCACTCAGCAAACAGATGGAAGACCTGAATCCATCCGACCAATCAGTTGCTGCAACGGAGATGCATCCAGGGGCTCAACCTTCCTGCAGCAGATTCAGAGGATCGACAGATCGTCGAGGGAGAGGAGGAAAACGAAAGAATTCAAAAAAAGACACCGAGGTGAGACATTCCCTCCATTAGTTTTTTCTTGTCAACGACGACAATCAACGATCAGTTGAACTTTTCAAGGTCGCTGCGTCATCGATGAGGTCGAGTCAACCGTCTTTTTACGGCTTCTTCACGTCGCCATTGAGATCCTCGAACAGGGGTCGCTGTAGGAAAAACCCACAAACCGCGAACACCTGCAGAACGGCGGTTCCGTCTTTGCTGATGACGTCAGTCTCATCCGTCGAAGGGAATTCCGTGATGGCGGAGAAAAACATTGCCGAGACGAGGCTTCACCAGGCGACGAGATTAGGATGCGAGGTGATGCGTTGAATGCGTTGAATGCATTGAATGCATTGAATGCGTGCAGACGTAAGCAATTGAATTCACTTCAGGAATTGGTCTGGCACTTCTTGAGCGTCGAGTCCGTCCATGCGAACGTCCAGAACAACAACGGCACGACTCCACTGCACATTTCAGCGACCTCAGGAGACGTAAGCATCTCGAGTATGCTCCTCAGTTACGGCGCCCAACCGAATGCAAAAGCGCTCGACGGAACCAGGTGAGAATGATGACGTTTGAATGAATGCTTAAAAGTGCATCTTAGGACTCGACGAGTCTTTCAGGCCCCTGCACAACGCCGTCCTAGCAAACAATTTGCACCTCGTGAGGCTTCTCCTCACCTACGGGGCTGATCCAAACCTGACGAACTTCCAGGGAAAAACAGCCATCCAGCTGAGCAGGACGAGGAAAATGAGGAATTTCTTACGAGGTCGGTTTGTGTTTCGTCGTCATGACAACGAGGAATTAACGTGTGAACTTCCCCATTTCAATGAAAAACGTTTCATGCAGAATTAACAAGGACATGCACGAATGAACTAGTGAACATTCATTAGTAATAATTCAATAGTAGCAATAATAAATTAACAGGTCGGTGAATGAGTGACTGAACGAACGAAAGAACGTATTAATGCAATAATAATTGCCCAACAGCAAATCCTCACTTCATGATTATAAAAATTGTTCTTATTATTTTATTATTATCAGAACACGCTGACATGATCAGATCGCTAATAAGCTAACGCGCTAATATACTAATGTACCAATGTACTAATGTACCAATGTACTAATGTACTAATGTACCAATGCACCAATGTACTAATGTACCAATGTACTAATGTACCAATGTACTAATGTACCAATGTACCAATGTACTAATGTACCAATGTACCAATGTACTAATGTACCAGGGCTCAGCACGAGCCTCCAAAGTAACGGCAAGCAGAAATCCATTTCGTTGAAAAAGTTAAAATAAGTTTTAAAATGAGCCAAAGACGCAGCAAATGTCCAAATGACTGAACACTCAATCAAAACTTGAAACAATTTTCGACCGATGCTTTAAGTCAAGCAGAAGCAAAATAAAGTACAGTTGCCATTGTCTTCGTCATCGTCACCATCATAACCGTCATCATCATCATCATTCACCTTGTTGAAACAAGTAATTAATTGAATGTCTGCCTTATAGAGAAGTTACAACGTAAAGAAAACTTGACTTGAGTTTGTAATTATCATAAACTGCCGCATTCGATACAAGAACATGACACGAACTCTGACACGAGTCTAAAGGCAAACAACTCAACAGAAAAGAAATTCAAAAACTTTTATCAGAAATTCATTCATTTGTTCGTGAATCGTGTGTTAACTTCTTGAATTTTAATGAGAACGTAGCCAAAGAAACCTTTTGAAAAAGAAATGAAGGATTGTGAAATAAATGAAAGTGAATGCATGAGCATGAATAAGCGAATGATTATGAGCGAGTGAGTGTGAATGAATGAGTATGAATGAATGTGGGATCAAACATCAATGAGGAGGGTGATGATGAATCATGCTCCAGGGAAGGTCCCCATTTACAAAAGCAGAGATTACAATTTCAGCGCGTCCTCATCGAACGGTGGGCAAACCTTGGAAAAAATGGAAAGAAACGCTTTTTAACTGCCATCAATTTGCCTTTCTTTTAGCTTATTTCGACTTATTGTGAACCTTCTCATTTTATAATTTTACTTCGACATTTTCGAACTAAATGAGTCCTCCAAGAAAATATGAATGCGTATATTGCGAAAGTCACACTTTCATCTCATTCACCATGCATCGAGCACTAAGGACCATCATGCCCCATGCAGCATGCATCTTACGTTTGTTTAGCATTCAGC
Organism: Whitmania pigra; assembly: GCA_021613335.1. Classification (NCBI taxonomy): domain Eukaryota; kingdom Metazoa; phylum Annelida; class Clitellata; order Hirudinida; family Haemopidae; genus Whitmania; species Whitmania pigra. Next base: position 2,213,256 of record JAJTWR010000308.1, read on the forward strand.
GCACTTATTCATCGTTCACGTGCGTCATCCTCAAATTAAGATGAATTTTGTCGATGATTGCCGAGTTTAAGAAAAGTAATTTTTCGCTTTATTCCAAATATTCACTTATTTGAGTTATATAATATTGTTGAGCATTTATAGTAATAACTACTTTAAATGACTTTAAATTTTAATTCTCCTCATGAGAACAAATGTGTTCGGAAGGGAATAAGAAATATGAGTTTGAGAAGCTGAAAGTTACTCTTCTTTTTGAAGTTAAAAATTATCGACTTCTGCCAACCGCCTTCGCGAACGTAAACTATTAATTATTAATCAATAAAATTCTAATCGACATTTGCATGTTTTGTTTATTTGTCTATTTATTGTTTGCTGTTTAAAGGTGAATTTCATAGAGGAAATTTTAACTAATTTTGAATTCACTGGGAATTTAGCATCGTATTTGTTTATTAAAAATATCAAGGATTGAAAAACTTTACAATTCCGCGCCATCCTTATCAAAGTAATTACATTTCGAAATCTTTTCTTGATATAACGATGCTAAAACAATCAAACTTTTGGAATTCATTTAAAGTTGTTTTTCGTTAATGAATGCTGATTGAGAAAGCTGCCCGTGACAGCGGATAATCGTTGTTCTAAAAGCTTTGATTGGCTCGTTAATTTTTTAAAACTAAAAAGAAAAAAATTCTTAATGAAAGCCTTTCAACTTTTGACATTATTTGCAAGACGATCGTAGTGCCTTGACATCATATTCGGATTCTTAAAAATTCTGATATGCAAAAGCATTCAAAACATCAGCTAAATACAAATAAACCATCAAAACAAGGACTGATTTCTTTCGTATTTTCAGGATTCTCCAACGATGTCAACGGATGCGGAGAGAGTTTGTGGGGATTCAGTGATGCCATGTATAACCACTGTAAGTTCATCCAGTACACGTTCGTTCAATCCGTACACGTGCCACCATTGTAAGTTCAACCATTACTTGAACAACCACTAGGCGTACAAGTACTGTAAGTCCGACCATAAATTGGATGAGGCATCACACGCATTGCTTGTATTGTTGTTATATTGACTGTCAAATTAATGAGAATAAAGACCATTAAGTAAGTAATTGCTCCCGTCAGTAAATGTTTTACGGGTAGAACACACACAGGTGTTTCCATACATTACAGGTGACAGTTTCCTGTCCAACCTTCCCGACGACGACGACGATGTTGATGAACTTCACTTCGATGTGTTTTCATCTGCTCCACTTTCAGTCTATCATGTTTTCCAAGAGAGGGGCTCAAGGTCAGCTGATTATTATTGTTGTTGTTGTTGTTGTTGTTGTTATTGTTGTTGTTGTTGAAGCTGCTGCAATATCCAATAAGGTTTTATTATTCACATGACTGACTATTGTTATTATCCTTATTACTATTATTGTTTGATTTATTACGTAATCATACGTCGTAAGAATGTAATTATTATTAATATTCAAATCACAGCCATTCGCGAGATTCCGTAAAACTAACTGACATACATGTAATCATATTTTTATTATCAATATTATAATTATCATTGTCATTAATGTCATCCACGAATGCAGACTTCAACCATGTCATCTACTTACCGACGTGTGCAAAGCTCTCGGCACAACCCAAAAATTCTGCTCGAAAAAGTTGAACATCGTCGAAAGTTCAAAGGTCACGAGGGAATTCGCAAACTCCAAGCAATCGGATTCAGTCGCGAAGTTCGTTGCCGTTGACAACCAGCTGAGGAAACTCATGAAAACAGAAACGTTCAAAGTTCGCCGCTGGATTCAAACCATCACGTCATCGTCTGCTTCTTTTCCAGACAAGCAGACGTCAGACGATCTATCAACTGAAGACAGGAAGAAATCGAAAAAGAAACAGAACGTCGTCGAGAGTTTATCGAAATTGGCGAAGATTTGCAAAAACACGTCTAGTAGCATGGTGGACAAGAAGGCGAGTTCCACCCCGCAACAGAAAATCAAACCGGTACCAGCCGTCGAAGGCAAGCCAAAAACGTTTGAATCCAACAATTGCTCTGAGCCTCCTCCTCTCTTGGTGCTCGACAAACACGAGGCTGGTCCGTCAAGGGAGGAGACTTCGGCTGGAGATAGGAAGATTAAAAGTGAGGAGATGGAAATGCCGCAACTGACTCTTTACTCCTGACTGTCCATCCATCACTTACAATCAGTACAGGGTCGACTACTTTAATTAGGCACTCATTAATTAATTGAAATCGTTTTCAATGACTTGATTTTCTTTCGTGCATGGACTGCAATTGTGTAGTTAGCTTCAGTGACGTGTCAGCTTAGTTTAACCTCTCTTAAAACTTAGTTGCTTTTACATGGAAATCACTTGCTTCGTTCGAATAATTTCTTTGCTTTCATTCTTTCCTATGAAGAATTCACAATTTCTGCAGAAGAAGTGATCGATCTCGATTGAAAACTTTAAAAAATAATTGTTTGTTGATATTTTAAGGTTCCTTAATGGTATCAAAGTGAAGTAGCATTTGTTGAAGCAACTCTGAATATTTATGCATTTAATAAACATTTAACTACAAATATTTCTTCTCTGAAAGAGCTTTTCTTGCAAGCGGTTGATAATTTTGATAAATGCAAGTTCGTAGACTTCTACTTTCCACAACAAATAAAATCCAAGCTCTCATCTTCCACAAAATACAATTGTTCCATTCTATCATGTTATTATGTGGTTCAAAATTATCCCAATCTAATAAATAAAGTTTATGTAATGAAAAAATATATTAAATTACCAATTAACGCATAACATTATTATCATTTTAATATTGTTATAGTTAGATATTATCAGCTCCACAGCCCATAGTCGGTTTAAGGCCTGCATTTCCAACGCCGATTTGAGAAAGTTTCTAACAATTTAATTGACTTAAATTTTGTCTACGCACCCTATATGTACACCCTACGTGTATCTGACTCCAATTTGTAGTAGCGGTCACTTGTGAGCCTCTTTTTGTTTGAAATAAATAAATAACATCCGATTACCACGAAAGTTGGTTAATGTGAATGGGCTGCAATTTATCTCGTTTAAGTGCTTCACTGGGATATTGAGATTCATCGAAAAATAAAATGTTATGATTCTGCTTTGGAGCATCAACCTCTTTAGTGGAAATAACTTAAATATATAAAACCATGGATTCGGAAACCTTATTGTAGTGAATAGCTGTGAAGTGATTATAACTAAACAAACAAATTTCAAACATTACCGGAGGATGTGAGTCACACCCAAAACGCTTCACAAGTTTGTTGCTTCTTATGAAAACGTAGTTTAAGAAATGTTATCGATCACATCTACTCTTCACCTACGCTTTTTCCTTTTCAACATTTCTGGTTTCTTAGAAATTGTCTGGAAACTCAATGACAAAAAAATGCGTGAGTTTCAAACCATATTGCCATGGGTTAGTAGCTCTCAGATTTTTAAAAGACTGATTAGTTCAGCTGAGATTTAAATAACTAAGCACATAAATCGAACTTTAAAAGCAAATTTATAGACTAAAACCGCGGTTGTTAATATCGCAGTATTGGTATACTTTTTGAGTATCGATATTGGTGTTGCCGATACTTTTTGGCTAGCGATACTCGATACCAATACTTTTTTCGAGCGCGAACAAAATTAAATTAATAAAAATTTAAAATAATGTTATTTTATATATATTTTCATTTGACGACACTGAACTTTCAAGGAATGATTTAATCGAAGGCGAATCAAAATCAGAGACTATTAATGATGTATTCAAAAACACTGATGGTTTTGAAAATGATATAAGTCATATATATAGATTGCCTCGCCACTGGAAATGCGCCTGTCATACTCTTAATTTAGCGGCGACAACAGATGTAGCAAAACTCGAAAATAGCTTGTTTAGAAAAGTTTCAATACAGACTTTTTCAAAGCTTTCAGCTTTCTGGAATAAGCAAAACCGGTCAAGATTGGCTGCTGGCAAGATCCGAAGTCATCTCTAGACTTTTTTGTTACTCCATGCGATACCAGACGGAACTCTGTTTATGATGCGGTATCAGCAGTGAACAAAATCTTTCCCAGGCCCCAAGATGACATTAAGTTAGATGAACTGTGCGACGAACTTCAAGCACGTCTGCTTCCAATCCAGAAGGTCTTTGTAAGGGATTACGTAAGAGGTACTACAGGTCCTGTAGCATGCGGTCTGGACATTGTGCAAGGGGAAACGGCTACGGGTATTTACTCACAACATTGGGGGCCTTGTGTACCAGCTGAATGCTCTGTTGGAAGACTCAAAAAATCCATCAACATTGGTTACTACCCCCGATTAATGGATTGAGAGATGGAATGACACGTAGATTTAATGACATAATTAACGACACTGACGCTCAGCTCTCAGCCAATGTTCAAGCTCAATTTAAGCTTTACTAACTGATGAGGTCCTGAAATAGAAACTCGTGGTGGCATTTAAGTCAAGCATAGATGATGAAGGATGACAAGAAACAGGGTGGCATGTTTGCAGATGGTCAAGCGATGGAACCAGAGACAAGATTTTTCCAACAAGAGACAAAAATTAGATGTTGTTGTCGGTGAGGAAGATATTTGGCAGAATTGTCAATTCTCGAAAGATATCCAAACATAAAAAAAGCTGTATGCAGCCCTCAACACTGGATTGCCTGCTACCGCAGCAGTGGAGAGATCATTCTCGCTGGATGGCAGGATCTTTTCACCACGATCATATATATGAATACTTAGAAATGTTGTTGTTTTTCGTCTTGCAAAATGGTAATCATTTATTCAAATTGCTTCAATAAAATATTTTTGTTTTATGAACTACTCGTCGAGTTGTTATTACTTCTAATGTAAAATAACAATAATAAAAATAAGGAAAAGAATAGTAATAACAATAGCTTTTAAGTGGCGCCTTAAGCATAGTGACAAAGCTCGTTAGTTCTTGGATTAAAAAAAAAGTATTGCTAAAAGTATTGCCATCTTTGTTTAGAACAAAGTATTGATATCGGTATTGCCAACATTTTTATAAAGTATTGTTAACAACCCTGACCAAAACCACATCAACAATTTTGTTTGTTTTATTCTTCTTCTCATTATTATTGTTTTTATTCTTATTATTATATATTGTTTGAAATTTTAAACTGTTGCCTAAATTACACAAAAATTAAAAAAAAATAGTAGGGGTAGCAAAAACAAGGTTTCTAATGCTTGCCTCATATTCCACATTTCGATTGTGAGAAGTTTTAACGAATCAAACTTTAGATGAAATTTTTTATGGAGGGCTTCCGTCAAAAAAAGAATTTCCCGAGACATAATCGTCGACAAAATACGGCGCTTTCTGCGAACTCAGAAAACGCTAGCTTTCGTGAAATGTTATGCTTATTTCACTATTCCTCACTTACTAAAAGCATTTTTTCGCAATTTTATATTCCTAGTTTCGTTCCAAGTCCTTGCTTGTCTTGTGAAAGAGATAGCAATACATGATAAGCATTCAATTGAGAATATTTTACCGGAAACTCTTAACCGATGAATTTTTGGTCGAAAAGATCAGTTTATTGTGGCTGTTTTAGTTGCATTCAACTCGTGGAATCATTTGTCTACCATCATCTACTCAACTGTAAACTTTGAAGAGCTCAATCAAGAAGTATTTAATGAGCTAAATAGGTCATCTTCGTCACGCGTGGTGTGATAATGTAATCACAATTCATCACTATATCGTCATCTATATATCACATTGCCACATAGCCACAACATTGACCTAATAGCTCCTAAATCGCTATCACATCTGTAAATCATTTTTATGAAGCTTCGGACTTTGTCGACGAGAACGAAATGTTTGATTTACATATTCACATAGTTGCCTCACGTTTATTATACCGCAAGCTGTCAACCAAAGCTCGACTAGAATCAAACCGATTCTCCGAAACGTAAACAACTGGTTCAATCGTCTGCCAGTCGGCGTCCATAGAACTAAAATTATATGTCCACTGCAAGTTAATAAATAAATTGCATTCTTGATTAATAATTTTAACAGTAAAGTAATTCAAATTATTGTATTAATGCTATTTAAATATTAATAATAATGGTTTAAAACAATAAATAGATAATGTTTGTTAATTATCGGTTAATAAATGTTTTAAATGAACCTAACAATTTATCCAATAAAAATTAATTTTTGAAGAACTTATGAGACATTCGAATTGAATGGGTTTCCTCAAAGTTTGCTTTACTTTCTTTAAATCATTAAACAATTACAAATGATAAAAATAATGACAAGACTAGAGTGAGTGATGAAGATGAGAATGATGACGACAACGTTGGCAATGTAGAGAAGGAGTGTACAACGGGAAAGGAAGGACCAGCTGAGTTTTTGCACACCATTGTACATCAAACAAGTTTTCCTGGATCGTACAATCTCCTCTCGTATATAAGCTAATCAGCTTAGAATTATATTAATTTTTGTCAATATTAATAATGATTGCTATCGTAATTTAAGTTAATATTAATAAAATAAAAAATATATTAAAATATTATCAGAATAGAGTCATTAGTAGCATTAATTGTCTCATGTTTTTCCTGTAACCCATAAAGAAATTTGCACGAACTAAAAACAGATTCTGAAGCAGACAAGAAAAACAGGCGCCTGGCAAACGAGGTGAGGATCTGAGAAAACATCTCCTGCATGCAGAAGCACGCGTCTTCTCAACAATCCTTCAATTTTTCTTACCAAACTTTCTTTCTCCAGGAAAAGGACATGTTTTAAGGGGACATGTTTCATTCCGTTATTCGATCACATGTTGCTCTTGAGTTGAGCTCGGAGTATTTCCAGCAACCGAGTCATGTCTTGCACTTGTAAGCAACAAAGTGAGTTTTTTTTTGCAGAAAAACACCTAAAGAAATAATGTTTTCTATTTGGAAATCATCGTTATCGTTGTCTTATTGATTATGATTGATGTTGATGTAAATATTTGCTGTAAGCATGTAATTGCTTTGAATCGATGGATTTGCTACATAAAATGTTTCGGTTCTGAGGTAAAACTGCTAAAAAAATGAACAATTACTGAAGTTTCTACTTCTAATCGTTTTTTAATTTTGATTTTGAAATTCATTTAAAAGCGGGATCACATTCAGAGTCACATCATGCAGAGATTGTTCTCATCGTATCGATATCACACCTAATGAATATTGAATGATTGAGGTATCAAATGATACTTCATAAATGTGAGATAATACCACGTGAATATGAGATACGATTGTTTGCAGTATACAGCGATGTCAATTGGAGGCTTCGATAAATGTAATTACAATTTAACATTTAAATGTAATTAAATTAACAGCGTTAAAATTTAAAAACAAATTCATATTCTTTCACCTAACATAGTTATATAAATATACAATTATAAGTACTACTATAATTTTATAAAAATATAAATTATTATATTTTATTGTAAATTGCATTTATTTATTTATTATAAGTTACCTTAATTCATTAACATTTAGAACATATCTTCTCGTTAATTAAGTGGATGAACTAATTAAATGAAGTCATTAAATTTTAAACTAAAGTTTAAAACATGTAATCTTTTTAAGTAATTAAAGTAAAATACAACTTTTAAAAATTCTTAAAACCGTCAAAACAGGTGCAAAACATGTCAAACCAAATCTTAAAAACAACCTAAAACCCTCAATTCCATCAACGCAAAGTGTCAAGCATCATCAAAATATTTACGATCACGACTTATTATGAATTGAAAATTACTTAACCGCCAAATTAAAGTGACATAACCTCGTTGACTACAATTATTAAGGTTCTTGCAATCATTCAAACATGTTGAGATAAACAATTATACATGAAAAGCAAGAACATGAACAGGTAGAAGATATCTGTCAATCAATGGACGAATTAAACAATAATACCGTCTGTTGTATCTTTACCGCTATGTTCGTTTATTGCTACAACTAAACTATAGGATGTATGAATGACTAACTTGATAATATCTAGCCTAATCAAACTTTTTAGAGGTAACAATGAAAGACACTGGATGGAATATTACATTATAATAAAACTAAATATTCATAAACCTAATTATTACACAGCCAACACAATAAACGTCCAACAAAAGAATGGAATTAAGATGTTGGAACTGTTCAAAAACAATGATACTGATTCAAGAACAAATACTGAAATGAGAAATTTAATAAACAAAACGACATTGTTATCTGTAACATGCCAGTAGAAAACTCATTTTAAAACTTCTCAAAAAAATATCGAACAGGAAAAATGGATAAAGAGGTTGTGGCCATGTTGAAAATGGGAAGAAAAGTGAATAATGCACAAAGTCATTTGAAAATCGAACTTGAAAGAATCTCATTTTGGAAAATATTTTTAAATTGAAAAACAGTCAAGTATACCAATGGGTTCTTCGCAATGAAGATTTATTAAAGGAATCAATGATTCAAACAGAATTTCTGAGGTTTTGATATTTTTTTTATATAGAATCTTATCTTTTTTCTAATTAATGTTGTTTTCTAATAACAATACAATAATAATATTTGTTAAATAGAAACTTGACTACGCCAGTAAAAAAAAGTGAAGAACGTAAACAAATTATCATATAACATTAAATTAACTTACAACACCGTGTTACCATGCAATGAACGAACGTCCAGGGTCGTTGATTCACCTGATCTCTGGAACTTCGTACACTGAAAGTAGAACTGTGCTGTTATTGCAAGTTTTTTGTATTAAGTAATGCTTCACTTCATAAACAATAGCACTGAAATGTCAATGACCTCTTTTGTATCGTGTACGAAAGTAGGCTTAATAATCCTCTAATCACCATTAATATTACCTCTATTGTCATCATACTCATCATCACTGTTGTCATCATAATAATCATTGCTGTAATCATACTCATCATGACCGTCGTCATCATAATCATGTTCATATTCATCTCTTCTAAAACAAACCCCAGATAGCAAGGGTAGCTTTGAAATGATTCTCATCCTACGCACCTTGCTGCTTGTGTGGTCTGCAAGACAAATATCCGTGCATAATGACAGGAGATGATACCGTATAAATAATAATATTAATTTTAAAAAAATGATGATGATGATGATGATGATGATGATGACGACGACGACGACGACAACAACAACAACAACAATAACAACAACAACAATAACAATAATAATAATAATAATAATAATAATAATAATAATAATAATAATAAATAATAATAATAATAATAATAATAATAATAAGAATAATAATAATAATAATATAATAATAATAATAAATAATAATAATAATAATAATAATAATAATAATAATAATAATAATAATAATAATAATAATAATAATAATAATAATAATAATAATAATAATAATAATAATAATAATAATAATAATAATAATAATAATAATAATAATAATAACAATAATAATGCAGTTTTCAAAATCCTTGAAACACGAAAACAACAAACGATCCTTCATCACGTGGAAGTATTTCCTGAAAAACTTTCTTTCCTCCTGCAATCTTGACAAATTCATGTTTTTGTTTATAAACAACGAGCAACATTTTGTTTACAAACAAGAAAGAAACAAAACAATGTTCGACTACAATTCGTCCCATTTTACCTCCAGCTATCTCAGATGTCTTTATCGGGAATATTCGTAATTTTTTAACTTTAATAATCAAAATGGTTTGGGCTGCAAATGTCGATAATAGCAACAATTGCATGATTCTTAAATAAATAATAATCACATAGAATGCTTGTGGAAAAGAATTCATTTTTTTAAACATTTTTTTGTTAATTTAATTATTTTAAGTAAATTTGAAGATATTTACGTTAATAACGATTTATTTAATAATAGCGATTTAAAAATAATTTTTCCAAAAAACTATTGATATCTTACAAATAATTTGTCGAGGCGTTTACAAGAATTTTATTGATTCACAAAAACATTTACAAAAGGAGAACATTTTCCACGACCATGTCATAAATTACAATCATTCGACTTTTTCTTTTCAATGCAAACATCTTGGAAACCATAAAATATCAGAAACATTTTTCAGAAGAAAAATTAATAATAATTAAAATAATAATAATAATAAAATAATCGCAAATTACTTTAGCAGTTGCAATAACTTTACAATCTTGGCCACGTGGCTGAAGATTGGTTCGGTTGAACGTTAACAATGATTTGAAGCAGAATAACTTGAGCAGTTGGAATTATTAATGCAGGATTAATGAGTGCACGGGTAAAAACCCAACAGTTATGCATCCTTTCATTCATGCGTCGACCCATTCATTCATCCATCCACCCATCCATCCTTCCATCCATTCATCCATCCATCCACCCATCCACCCATCCACCCATTCATCCTTCCATCCATTCATCCATCCATCCATCCACCCATCCACCCATCCACCCATCCACCCATCCACCCATCCACCCATCCACCCATCCATCCTTCCATCCTTCCATCCATCCATTCACCCATCATTCCTTCCTTATCCATTTCCTGATGGATATCTTCGCATTTCAGGATAATTAACTAAAAATCTCAGCCTATTTGTTTTTCGACTTCAACATGTTTTCAAAATCAACAACGTCATTCTCATTCTTTGTTCGAAAATCTGTCAAGTAAATTAAATTTTAGAGCCAGATATTCTATAAGATGTATGCATTGATACGCTTAACGAACGCTTCACATAACAAGTGTTACGTACAGCGAACACAGTCAAAAAAGCGCGGATGCATCGCATAACGAACTCGTTTCACATAACGTACGTACATTACGTATGTATTAAAAAAACCACTGTTTTGATAAACCTATATACAGGGTTTTCGCTCATTAACATTATTCTGTTTTGATCTTGTTAACAATATTGTTCGCGGCAACACTGACAATTTAACAGAGAAGTCTATTGTAAATTGTGGTCCGCATAACGAACGCGGCGATGGAACATGTTGCATTCGTTAAGTACCTTTGTACAATATTGTAAAGAAATTATATCTTTGCAATTTTTCTTCTTCTTCGCATTATTATTATTATTATTATTATTATTATTATATTATTATTATTATTATTATTATTATTATTATTATTATTATTTATTATTATTATTATTATTATTATTATTATTATTATTATTATTATTATTATTATTATTATTATTATTATTATTATTATTATTATTATTATTATTATTATTATTATTATTATTATTATTATTATTATTATTATTATTATTATTATTATTATTATTATTATGAAATGATCTTCAGGTTATCGAGGTAATTCCTACTGACTGTTCAGAGGGCACCTATCACCATTGGTATAATTTTAGCCCTGTTCCGCGTTCTTTGTATTTCAATCTGGAGGTCCTTATATTTGTTGAATTTATCTGTTTTTTCTGTATTACATTTTGATCATCGGGAATTGATATTTCTATAATTTGGCATATTCGCTCCTGTTTATTTATGACTATTATATCTGGGCTGTTAGCTGGAATTGTCCTATCTGTAATAATTGATTTGTCCCAGAGTAAATCCAAATTTGTCGTGCTTATAGTAGTTTGTGGTTTATGTTCGTAGTATCTGGAATTTGTTTCCATTTGGAAGTTTTTACAGATCATCCAGTGAATGTATCCTGCCCGCTTGTTATGTCTCTTCGTATACTCCGTGGGTGTCAGCATTGAGCATCCATATGACTTACACCAGGGGTACTCAAACTTTTTTGGCCGGGGTCCACATTACCTAATTTTCAGATAGGTGGCGGTCCACAAGGGTCAAAGTCATGCGGACCGGGGGGTGAAGTAAAAAGTAATGAACTAATATTAAAATGCTGTCAGACTTTTTATTTAGTGTGATGCATGGAACTGTTTGTCCTTCATGACTTCTATGATATTTGGAGAATAGCTAGTAATTTAGTAATTGCAATTTTCAAACAATTTCCAAGATGTACATAAGTTAATTGACTTCGATTTTTAGACTTGATAATGTTCATAGTTGAAAATGATGATTCACAGGTGTAAGTTGATCCATATATTGTCAGAACTGATAAAGCCAATTTCTTGGAGCAGGGGTATTGACCCTCAATTACAAACTTAGACCAGAATTCAGCAATAGTAACTTCTTCAAATTTCATTTTTAGGGCATAATCGCTCTGCATATCAATAGTTTCCCGCTGAAGTTATGCTCTGTTAATGCCTAGTGAATTTTCAGCTTCCATTGTCCATGGACCATTTGGATGAACTGAGAATGGGTTTCTTAGAATTAACTAACAAAATTGTATATTTCTAACAAAATTTAAATTTTTTAACTTTTAAAATTTTTAAATTTATTTTTTTGGAAATAATTGGAGGTCCACTTAAAAGCTATCGGCGGTCCGGATTGTGGACCGCGGTCCGCAGTTTGAGTACCCCTGACTTACACTTTCGACATGACTGTGATACATTCTGCGTGTTCCATTTTTTCTTTTTTGGTTGATTGAGTGATTGCTAAATCCAGAAAGAGTTGGTCGTTATAGTCTCTTGACAGTTTTTTGACGTGGTATTATATGTATCATTAATATGCATGGTATTACAAAATTATAATATATAATTATATTAATCATGACATTCTATTACGTCGAGTTTCTGTGGAGAACTTGGAATCTTTTTCCGCCATCAATGCTTAACTTGTGAACTTAAATATTTCAATTGTTGAGTGCTCATCAAGTAATCATCTCATTTCTTACTCATTAGTATATTCTAATCATCTTCCATTGCTCCTTTACTAGTCACGTAGTTGAGACTAATATTAATAAAATACAAAGTCACATGTAGTCGTAACAACATTAAGTCATTGGTGTTATGAACTTAATTACAATGAACATTGTAGGCGCTGACAAAAATAACAAAATACAATTATTACAATAACTTTGAACTCCACTTCCAGCATTCGTTACATTGGAATCAACAATTACAAATACGTATTGTAAATCGAATTAATAAAATAAAATGTTTTAAATGAAACATTTCATACAATAATGAAACAATTTAACATACCAATTTAAAATAGGTTTTTATAAAATAAACTATCTTGACATTCAGAAGGACTCCAAATCGTTAAAGCTGGTTTCCTGAGAAAATACAAAAGTAGGTATTTTTAATGAAATAAGAAATTAATTCTTTAATTAAACAATTTACAATTTATTTTAAATTTAACGTTCCATGTATTTTGCGTCAAATATATATGAATATATGTTTATTTTGTAATCTTAAGGATCTTTGTTGATCACTTGTGTAAATTATATCTTAAATATTATATATTGTAGACATCTTAAATTATTAATAATAGAAATTGTAAATGTCACACATATTGCAAACGTTTTAAGTTGCAAATATTTTAAATTGTCAATATTTTTCAAAGGAGGATTCTTATCGAAAGGATTCAAAGTTGTGTACGTTGAACTGACGAAAGACTGCTACCTCTTGTGGTACAGAGATCAGTCCAGTTACAAGAGAGATGGATGCGTTCAATTGAAGGTTTCTTATAAACACTGCTAAAAATACGAGATTACATCAAAAGAATAAAATCATCGTTGAGAAAGTTTAATTCCAAAATTGAACCCTCAGGATGTATGCGACTACTTAGCCGTTGGTCCTTACACGAGAAGCATTCCTGGCAGACCTTACCTTCCCAGGAGTTTGTCGGAGAGGCACCTTATTGCCGTTCCTTCGTCTCCATCGAGAGACTCCCATGTTTATTGGTTCATATGCTGCAGTGACATTGATCTCAAGTAAGTTCATTCCTACTTAAATTATTCATTATTTTTAACAATAATTTATTTGTTAACATTGTCGAGAGAAATTGACAATTGCATCGTCCTGTAAACGTGATCATCGTCCCAAGACGAATACTTGTTGCATAATTAGATGTGTGCTACCGAATAAGTTGATGCCGTTGATGTTTCCTTGCATGCAAATAATTGTATGTACCGTGTTTTCCTGATAATAAGACAAGTTCTTATGTTAATATTTGCTCCATGAGATACGATGGGTGGTCTATTTTCGGGGGATGTATTTTTATGAATAACAATCTACAGGGACATCATTTCATCAATAGTTGCTAATTATGTTTACGGTGTCGAGTTAAACGACTTACTCATTTATTAATAAAAGTAATGTTTCTCGAAATATTACAAAACCCTTCAATTAGAGAATTTCCGGAAACCTTCAGTCAAATATAATCACGTCATCTTCTGACAACATCATTATAAATCTCCAAACTCTGAAATTCTTGCAATCCATTTCTCCTAGAACCATTAGCTCCAATCTCTGATGTTTAAGAGTATAATCCTCTTTAAGTAAGTACTTCTCCATGTGCCCTGCTCGCAGTTCATGCCTTGGGGAAATCATTATTTCGGCACCCCGTCATAATAGCCCGGCGACAAAATAGCCCCGTCAAAATAGCACCATCAAAACATAAAACTCATTTCATTTAATCAAATTTGAAATAAGTTATAGGTTAATGTATCAACTCATATAAATATTTTTTTTATAAAGATACATTGACGGGGATGTTTTGACGGGGCTATTTTGTCGCTGGGCTATTTTGACGGGTCACCCATTATTTCATCTATTCTTCCATCTGCTAGGAAATTCTTAGCTTTAGCAAGTTGGTTGCTGGCTAAATTAGAGACTAGCAGAAACCTTGATTATCTCGCAAAAAAAACCAAATAGTATCATTAAATCGACCCACCTTTTTTTTATTACTGTTTGTGTGCACGAGACTTTTTCTGCCTCAAAAACATAAATATTGTCCACACATCAAGCGGGGCTATAAAAAGTATTATAAGTACAGAAAGCGGTAAGATTCTTGTCCCGTGAGAGTTCCTTTATTGTATTCGGTGAAATAGCTTTTGCTTTTTGTACTCATTTTGTTGAAATACGGTGTGATACTTTCTTGCAATTAATGGTTAATCTGTTACATGTTACATGTTACATCTGTTACATGTTACATCTGTTACATGTTACATCTGTTACATGTACGACGCATTAGGAAGATTTGCAGGCGCAACCTTATGACGAAATATTCAGAATGATCACCTGATTAACATATCCGTCGCACATGTTCACTCGTTTGGATATTTACAATTACCTAAAATAGCTATACTTTATATTATAATTATAATAATAATTATTATTATTATTTATTATTATTATTATTACTGTTGTTGTTGTTATTGTCATTATTATTTTATAAATCAATTCAAACATTACAAGAGAATCATACAAGGTACTGCTGCATGATACGTAAATGCCATCTAAGATAGTGGCAGAAGATTTCATTGAGGCTCGAAAATTGATGCTTCCTAAGACTTCCTTTTCGTTTCTCGATGTGAATATTCGTCGATTGAATCGTTGTTAAGCAAAACAAATTTTGATTTCGATTAAAATTCCATGAAATTATTTTTTTCCTTTCAAGTAACTGGATGACTTGCATCAGCCACGTGGTGAGTTTTAAATGTAATTTCATTCCAATCAAAACAAATAACGAGAGAAACATTGAAATTGACTGAAATGTTACTGATAATTCATTAATTTATTAATTCATTAATTCATTAATTCATTAATTCAATAATTCATTAATTCAATAAGTCATTAATTTATTAATTCATTAATTCATTAATTCAATAATTCATTAATTCAATAAGTCATTAATTCATTAATTCATTAATTCAATAATTCATTAATTCAATAATTCATTAATTCAAAAATTCATTAATTCAGCTTCCACCTCCAAACACGAAATTGTCTGATGTTGGCAGATATTTTCCAAGAGATCCTCCACCGCCATATACGAGTCAAGGTCACCTTTTTATTCGCGAATTGATGTTAATTTAATATTTAATTACTCAATTTATAAATTAATAGTTAAAAAATATTTTTATTAAATTTGCTTAATAGCACATTGCTACCTAGTTAACAAATGCAAATATGCGATAATTATAACATTTACTGCAACAAATATTTGAAAATTTAATTAACTTAAAATTTAATCTGTAGCTTGTTCAGGTCTCAAGTTTTTAGAAATTCTATAGATGTTAAATACAAACTTTAAAATTTGAATTTGAAATTAATTAATAATAATATTAACATCAATAATATATACTAATTTTAAAATTTAAAATTTAAAATTAATCTAGTGAAAGTCATAAAACAATACCTATTGAACAAGAAGATATTGTTGTAGCTGCTGTTATCCTTATCATCATCGTCATCACCATCATCATCATCACCATCGCCACCATCATCATTATCATCAACGAAGATATTGCTAATTTGTCGAGAATTGAATCTGTAATTAATTTTTTCATTTGGCAAAATTTTCATTTAAGTATTTTAAATTTTCATTTAAATATTTTAAATTTGCATTTAAATTTTTTATCCAGCAAGAAGGCTTCAGAGTTTGTTTTTCAAATGGGAACAATTATTTGTTGTTACAGTTATTTGTTGTTACAATTATTTGGTGCTAGGATTTATTGTGGTATGTTGGATTCTTATCAGCGGGACTCAATCTCCTGCTAATGTGACTTTTTTATGTGTTTACTCCCCAAACACGGTTTAGTTTTTGATTTACTATTTATATTACAATTATTCTGATTTATATTATAATTATTCTGATTTATATTATAATTGTTCTGACATAATGTACAATCGTTTCTGATTTTAGGCCCATTTTTGTGTAAATATTGTACAGTGCAGTTATTTTTTGCATTTGAGCCGAATTAACGTTATAATGTTGATGATGATGATGGCGAAGAGGATGATGAATTTAGTGATGACTATAATGTAGCCTGAATATTAAATTCACAATTGTCATCATCATCATCATCATCATCGACATCATTAAGAACATCATCAGTATTTATTACCACCTTCATAAATGCCTCTTTAAGTGGAGGCCATCAAAAAGTCCATTAAAGAATGAGTTTCCGCTTTCTCGCGGTTCCATAAAATGATGTAACATCATCACCATCACCGTCATCGTCATCATCGCCGTTACCATCATCGTCAACATCACCATTATCGTCATCATCGTCGTCATTGCCAAGGATTACAATCTTATTGAAACTTCTTCAGTCAGTTTTTGTGTTTGATGTTTTATTATGATGTTTTACTATGATTATGATGTTTTATTATGATTATGATATTTTATTATGATTATGATGTTTTACTATGATTATGATGTTTTATTGTGATTATGATGTTTTATTATGATTATGATGTTTTATTATGATTATTATTATGATTATGATGTTTTATTGTGATTATGATGTTTTATTATGATTATGATGTTTTACTATGATTATGATGTTTTATTATGATTATGATGTTTTATTATGATTATGATGTTTTATTGTGATTATGATGTTTTATTATGATTATGATGTTTTATTATGATTATTATTATGATTATGATGTTTTATTGTGATTATGATGTTTTATTATGATTATGATGTTTTACTATGATTATGATGTTTTATTATGATTATGATGTTTTATTATGATTATGATGTTTTATTGTGATTATGATGTTTTATTATGATTATGATGTTTTATTATGATGTTTTACTATGATTATGATGTTTTACTATGATTATGATTTTTATTATGATTATGATGTTTTATTATGATGTTTTACTATGATTATGATGTTTTATTATGATTATGATGTTTTATTATGATTATGATGTTTTATTATGATTATGATGTTTTATTATGATTATGATGTTTTATTATGATTATGATGTTTTATTATGATTATGATGTTTTATTATGATTATGATGTTTTATTACACGTGAGAAATCGTTTCAGGTCCAAGAAACGAAGTTGAAAAGTCGATTGGAGACATTCACGCAGATTCACACAGAAGTAAGTAAAATAATATTAATTACTTACAAAAAAAATGTAAAAGAAACTACAAAATAAATTAAGAAAATAATTTGTGTTGAACTGAGAAAATATGACGACTTTCTAAAACAAATACCTCAATGAAACGTTATTTGAAACTTAGATGCTACCAAGAACCCACCGTAATCATATTCTACTCACGTTGCCCACAAGAACAAGTTAAATGATCATCATCCGATCATCATCTGATCATCTTCCATCATTTCATCGTTTCTTCATCCACGTGGTCTAAAAATCTAACAAACAACAACAACAACAACAAACGGCCTCATATTCCCAAGTAACTGTTGAATGCAAATGGAGGGTGTTGCAAATGAATGTCATCCCATTCGCATGGATAAGTACAGGATAAAACAAAATAATTGCTTCCCTTTTTCAAGCAGGCATTACCATCACCAATAATGAATAATAATAATCATTGTTATTATTATTAATATTATTATTATCTCTTCCCTGTGTAATTAAATTTACATTTAATCGATTGAATCCCTAGATTGTAAGAACGAAAATAAGAAATTTTTTAATTATTTAAACATCTCTTACTGGAAAACCTCAGAAGTCGATTAAAAATGACAACTAATTCGTTAACTTTTTTGATTAAAAAAGAAGTAATTGCGTAAAAACGCCATCTTTATCAGGAAAATTTTCCTAATAACTTCTGATAAACGTTTAAAGAGGGCAATGTTCAGAATTTTTAAGTTTTATTTTAAATTCACGTTAAGCTTTCGTTTAACGGATGCTTTCTCATTTATAATTTAATTTTGGCATTTTTCACATTTAACGTTTTATAAAGCACTTGAAAATACCGATATAACACCATAGCAATAATTGGGGAAAAGCTTTATTTCTTGAATACGATTTTAACAACCAATAAATTAGTTGTCGTTGTTACCTAATTAATGTCTGAGTCGATTAGATTAATGGTGCATCATTTTAATGAATTTCTTATTAAACACAAGTAATTTAACCCTTAAAAGATGGTATGTTCATCATTTTAATGAGTTTCTTATTAAACACAATCTTTAATTTAACCCTTAAAAGATGGTATGTTCATCATTTTAATGAATTTCTTATTAAACACAATTTTTAATTTAACCCTTAAAAGATGGTATGTTCATCATTTTAATGAATTTCTTATTAAACACAATCTTTAATTTAACCCTTAAAAGATGGTATGTTCATCATTTTAATGAATTTCTTATTAAACACAATCTTTAATTTAACCCTTAAAAGATGGTATGTTCATCATTTTAATGAATTCTTATTAAACACAATCTTTAATTTAACCCTTAAAAGATGGTATGTTCATCATTTTAATGAATTTCTTATTAAACACGATCTTTAATTTAACCCTTAAAAGATGGTATGTTCATCATTTTAATGAATTTCTTATTAAACACAATCTTTAATTTAACCCTTAAAAGATGGACTAGGACAGGTCACCACGGTTCAACCCGCTAACTCGCTTCCGGATTGTGCCTGGGGCTGGACATGGGGGTGGGGAGGAGCCTGGGGGTGTCCTGGTTGGAATTATTTTCCATTCTCGCCCTCGGATGGAACCCAGACAGCAACCCCATCGTCTTCTTCCTACTTCCAGGAAACGAATGCCGACCTCATAAAAAATGGAGACATTTCCGCCAACCACCAGGACTGCCAGATGACCGACCAACCACTCGACCAGGTCGAGTACGATGCCCCCGACTTGGATCCCTGCTGTGACACTTTCTGCGACCCTTCATTCGATGCAGCGTTCGATGCGGGAGCTACTTTCGACATTGGATTCAGCATCGGTTTCTGAGCTCATCTGCTATCATTGCAGCCTGTCGTTAGACGTTCTTAGAGACGTTTAGAAAGAGAAAAAGAGAGAGGGTCCAACACGAACTTCAGGAAGGTTTTACGAGTTGAGAACATTTGAACTTCTTAACCCGTGCATCGAACACTAGGCGACACTAGACATTTATTGGTCCAGAAGTTAAGATTAAGCGAAAAGCAATGACAATAATTTGTATTTCAGAATCGGATGGTCCAAGATATGTTTTCAATGTAACAAAATAAAGTATCATTACGTCTTCCTACCTAAATGCATCAATTTTATCAGCTAAATGATCGTAAAGGAAAAGCAGATTCTTAACTATTTCAAGCTTGCTAACAATTTCTCAGAAAAATTTGGAATGAGGCACTTTGCAACTTGCTTCAAAATCTTCACGAGGCATACAACAGAAATCCCAAGTAACAAGGTTTTATCAGGTAATGATGATAATAGATGGAACGTAGAATTATAACAAAAACAGAGCTTAATGGCACACTTGGGTTGCAGAACTACTGCTAACAAACAATTATATATATATATGTATATATGGTATGTGGACATGGTATGGAAGGGTTTGACAAACATTGATCAAGAATGGAAGCAGAATAAGAATTGGAATATTAATGGAATATTGGTGGCCGTTGGATGCAATTTGACAAACCTAAACAGCCTGGAATTAAGTTTTGGTGAGCTATAAAAATAGAAATAGCGGAAATTAAGAACGACGACAACATCGACGGCGGCGATTCGGACGACGACGCAATGCTCAGAACAGAATGGTACGAAAGATTTTAGTAACCATCGAATCAAAAGAATTACAGGTCACTCTCCCCATACAGACTCATAGAGAATGAGGTGTAGTCCAGTGCATCGGAAGGAGCACCGGTGCCCTTGTAGGGGGCCATTCTGCTGATGCAGTACTCCGCCTGGTCGGGGGACATTTCAGTCCTCAGAGCCTTGGGGGTGATATAAGGCTGAAAGCAAGTTATATTTCACTTTGTTAGCAATCAGCAAATTTAGTGCCAATTAATCAACATACTTCTATAAATGAACACAAGTAAAATAATGAATCAGAAAAGTTAGTGATATTTAAAAACAAAAAACAAACCTGGTTTCCTGAAAGGATTTTGAAGGACTCGATGATCTGATCGGGAGAGTCTGAGTCAGTGTTCTCGGAGGACATGAAGTCGAGGAATGCTTCGAAAGTCACGTAGCCGTGCTTGTTGGGATCGACTTTCTGCAGAATCTTCTGGAAATCCACATCACCCTAAAAGTAGAAACTCATTGTAAACCACAATTTGTGACCATTAATCATCACTGCATTTGATCAAATGATCAAATTATCCAAGAAGAAAAAACAAATAATTTACCAAAAATGCCATCATAAATTTAAAATCAGAAAGCATATAAAGACTAAAATTCAGCATCAACAAATTCAAAAATTATTCTCAGTTGCAAGAGACTTGTTTGTCATCTCTGATGTTGTAGCCCAGTGAGATGAGGCAGGCTTTGAACTCCTTGGGGTCGAGCTTCTGGTTGCGAGACCTGTCAAAGTGCACGAAGGACTTGCGACAGTCCTCCACCATTTCGTGGCTGATGCCCTTCGAGTTCCTCATAAGAATCTGAAGGACGAGTGCATGAAGAGTGAAAGTACATGAAAGGATGCATTCCAAATAATTTTGTACTCACCTGGTTCTCGAGTTCATTGATGTTCCTGGTAACTGATGTTAGCAGTTGCTCCCAACCAACTCTTATAGTCTGGAAATGAAATGGCAAAAGTTTAAAAAAATGTTCTGTCAACATTATCAAACATGATCGAATGACATAATAAATGGGTTCCCGGATCGATTGAAAGCAATGGAAATATGGAACTTTCAATGGTCGACCACAGGGATGCGATGGAGACTTGAGTCACGGGGACCTACCTCCATAGTGTACGGGGTGTGTTTGTTCTCAAAAATCATGGCCTCCTGAACTTCTTGATTGAAGCTCTCCAATTCCTCCATCTTGTTTTTGTTGGCAGCGACCTCTTTGTCGAGTTTGATGAGAGCCTCGTGGTGGTCCTCGAGTGTTGTGGCTCTCTTCATGCCCAGGTTTGAAATGTAGTCCAACTTCTGCTCGATCCACTGGCCGAGCATATTGGCATGCTGGGCAAATTGCTTCCTCAGTCTGTCGTTTCTCTCCTGTCTGTCCATCTCTGCCTGGAGGATCCTGTCGCGTTGAGGCACCAATTGGTTCACCTCTTGCCACTTCTTTTGTAAAGCCTGAAGATATTTTCATCATTATCAAGGAAATCATTGTACTTTTAGTAACGAGTCATAGTTGTATATATCCAGTTTAGATATTCCTTATAACATATTAAAAACATCCTCCAAGGAGTATCAAACCTTGGGTTGAATGGTGGTGAACGGATTCTCAATGTCAATCATGAGCTTGTATTCACTGCAGATTCTGTCAACTTCCTGAGCTAAACTGATCGTACCCTGGACTTCTGCTTCAGCATCGGGCAAAGTGTTTTTAAACAACTTGTGGGCATCCAGGAGAGCCTAGTAATAATAAAAAAGACAATGATGACAACGACGGGAGGAACAAACAGTTTTTGTTGCAAAACAACCTCATTTTAAGCAACAAACACCAACCACATGCAGATGAATGAATGAACGAAGTATAAATGACATGATGAGTTGATGTCATCCATGGAACCAACCTGGATTTCCTCAACACTGTGAACAATGAAGATGTCCTCCAAGTCTTCTTTGGCACCATCCATCCAGTTGTTCAGGGGCTGAGTTTCATAAATAATTTCATTTTTGTAACACCAACAACAACAATAACGTTAATTTAATAATATAACAATAATAATACAATGATAATATAATAACAATAATATTACAACACTCACAGCTGCTCTTTTGGCATATTCAAGCTGAAGCTGATCAATCCTTTCCAAAACTTTCTCATTGTCCTGATTAATTTAAAATAAAAACATTTAAAATGTACTTTAGGAATTCAACTAAAAAATTGATACCTCAAGTTTGGTTTTAAGGGTCAAGGTCAGCTTCCCTAAGAGTTCCCATTGGTCGCAAATGTTTTGAGTTCTCTGATTGGTCGACTTAACATCGTAGTAGCCCAACGTGCTGAAACGCAACACGTAACGTGAAGTTAATGGGATTCTTGAAATGTTCTTTGAAGCGACTCACTTGAGTTCTTGAGCAATGGCAGCAATTTGTTCGACGCGATCCTGGTGGGCAGCCAAGTCACTTTCAAAAGCCTCGTGTTTCTTCCTTTGAGCCTGAAAGTGTGATATTACTGTATGTATGACAACGTTTACATAGCATTCAAAATGAAATAAGACGGTGATTAATAATAAGTAATTTAAAGACATTTAAAGAAATACAAGGTAATTTATTTTTTACTTTGAGTTCATTGAGTCTGCACTTCTTATACTCCTCGCTCCTCAGCATCTCTTCCTTCCCACTGGCCCACTCCTCGTGGATGTCGCACTTGTGCTTCAGCTTCTTTGCCAGGTGCTCCAATCTCTCGAGTCTGTAGAGCAGACAACAATTTCAATTTTAACTTTAAAGACGGAAAGCAACAAATTCAATTTAAACTTTAAAGACGGAAAACAACAAATTCAATTTTTAATTTAAAGACGGAAAAGCATTTAAAAATTATTCCTCTTGCCTTTGCAGCTCGGAGAGTAACCATTCTTCGAATCCCTTCTCAGAATTTTCAAGGCCTTTCCATGCAGATACAATATCCTGACATAAAGAAAGAGATTATTAAATAACTGATTTACAAAGTAAATAAATAGTAATAATTAAATCACTTACCTGGATTAGTTTTCCTTCAGTGGGAAGATATGCAGGCCTGTTGGATAATCTGAGCCTGGTTTGAAGGGAGTTGTACATGGTCTCCAATCTTCCCTTCTCATCCAGCCTGGGTGGTTTCAGGTGACTTCTGTACTCCCGGTAATCCTCGAGTTTCTTCCTGGTGGCATCCAACGTCAGAATGTTGGACCTATTCTCCAGCCACTGACGAGTCTGTGCTATCCAGTTTAACAGCTGCAACAAAACACAATGCGAAACAATTGAGTCTCTACTATGTTTACTGTTGTAACAAATCAAAACATGAAACACCAGGAAACAATAATAACGTAATAAAGTTCAACAAAAGACTCACATCAGATGAGAGTTTCTCATATTCTTCCATCAACCTCTCATTCTCCTGATTGATTTTCAACACCTTTGCAATCCTATTGGCAGCTGTTTCAGCCTGTCCAGCAAAATGCAAGCTTACAGGTGGGAAATACATTTAAGTGCATTTTATAAGAGTCTTTAACCTGCTGTGCGCCAGAGAAGGCATGATAATAGGAGGACACGTAAGCCATCACCGATCTTTCGTCGGGCTTCACTGAATTGACCATATCTAAAAGCATGTCAACGAGATGTTCACGTGTTGTGAACTTTTGAATGACATTTATTTTACTGACCGTCGACGTCCAACATGCGAGGAATGTCGAGGTGTCGTTCTGCCAAGTTGAAGGCCGTCGTGAGGTTCTCTCTCGGGTTGTCCTGAAAACATAACCCACGTAATGTATTGAACAGAAATAAACAGAAACCATGCCCCTGAGGTTGTGATGATGATAAAAGTGAAAAACCAAATGAATGTGTCCAATGATGAAATCATTGAGTCATTTCCTAAAGGAAATATTCATGAACAAGAACAACCTTAGACAATTTGCTGTAATCAAGTAGGTCTGGTCTGTGTCTGTGGATCAGTGCGCAGAATGCCAAGCCATCCTTGAAGCTGTAGGAGAAGTGTGATAATGATTAGACAGTAAATGAGTATTTATGAGTGAAGTGTGATAACAATTAGACAGTAAATGAGTATTTATGAGTCCATCATCTTGCACTTGTAATTTGTGTTATTTTGCCAATCTTTTTCTAAAGGTGCCTCAGTCATCTTTTTAAAGGTGAAAGCACCTTTTAATCTCCTGTTGGAAGAGATCTCTGGAGGTGCAGGTTGATAATTATCTTGTGGTGACTAACTTTATTTTTGCAACACATTTTATGAATCTTAAAAATTTTGACTTGAAAAGAAAATAAACAATTCAAGACATTTTCGACAGAACTCAATAACTAGATAAGAAAAGCTAAGGACTTTAGGTTTGAAGTCATTCATAGGATAAAGTGACATGAATTTGTAAAATTCTCTTCCTACAGAATAACATGAGTCATGCAGGTCCTTTTCATAGTTTCAGAAGAAAAGCAATTGAGATTTAGAATAAGAGTGCCCTCTCGAGCCTGCGACGTAAAACTTCGTCATAAAGTGCATTCATTCATCTGCTTCGAGCAGCAATCGCGAACTGCCCACTCGGCAACAAATTACTTTGAAACGAACATTAGCAAGAACATTAGCAAGGAACCAACGAACCATCGTTATGCGAACCGTGTCCTTGCAAATGACAAAGACATCCACTTACCTCAAATGGAAGTTCTGGACGTTAACATTCTTGTACGGCTGAGTCTTTCTTTGGCACCACAGCAGAAGACCCTCCTTTGCAGTGAAGTCTGTCAGAAAATGGAAACATGAAATCCATTTGAAATGAAATCATTTCATCGTTATCCAACATATTTATGACACCAATAATGAAGCATTAAGGCTCTGGTGCCTTGAAATAAAAGGAATGTCCTAATGGAATACCTCACCTTCTACAGAAATGTCCTGGATTGCAAATCTCAGAATGATTGTCCAGATCATTCCAAGAGTCATTTTCAAATTCCCGTCGACGATTTCTTTATGAAATAATAAATACTCAATAAAAGTCTCGATTAAGTAATAAATACTTAAATGCCTAGGTTAAATAAAAAATAATCAAACGTCTCGTTTGAAAGTCACGGATCCTCAAACAAAATGCAGACCTTCTGCACCGATGGACACCAGTTTGACTCCTTTGCTTTCGATGAAATCCAAAGCCTTGTTGACATTGGCTATTTTATGGAACCTCATTTTTCCTCTATCAGGCTTTGGCAACTGCTCTCCAGATATGACCTCGAGGAGCAACATCAATTTGAGACCATCCCTGAAGTCTTCCTCTATGATCTCTATTTGGGTGCCGGCCTTGCGCAGATGGGAGTTGCACCAAGCCGTGAAGGTCTGCAGAGGTGAAGGACATTTGATAGAATTAAAATAAATCTCACCATGGTTTATGCTCAAACTTCAGGAGGTCATGAATTTAATGTTTGTTTAGTCTTGTAGAAATAATGACAACTAAATAAATATTAATTATTACCAGGACATCGTGCAACTGTTGTCTAAGTAAACAGTTTATCACATGATGTGTGAAATGTTCAATGTAAACATGATAACCACTTCAGCGATTGATTAAGTCAGCTACATTAAGCAGCACACCGATGATAAGTCCAAACAACCTTAAAAGGAAGAGAGGCAAAGCTATAATAAATAATAATAAATAGTTCTGAATAAACACATACAATCCGAACGAACACATACATTTTAATTATCTTGTTTGTTTGTTTGTTGATGACAACAGTGGTATAAACATGAATAACTCACAACACAGCATATTTCAAATTGTTAACAGTCATTCACTCATCGACAATCAAAGGTCTTACTTCTTATTTATGTTTAAAAACAATAAAATACTTAAACAAAGCAACTTGATTGCATTTGTGAAATTGTTATTAATGATCACATCAGAGATCCATGTAAGATCATAAATATCATCCATCTTCGAGAAATTATTATAATAAAAAACAATTTAAATCAAGTCTATACATTTTTATCTCAACCTACAAACCACTTTTTCACGAACATTTGTTTTTTTTACATTTGTGCAATGCTTTCAAATCTCATTTTCTTCACAACTTAAAACTTTATTTTACTTTATGGGAATGTTCTTAATTTGACATTATTAGTCATTTCTTGTGTTTAATTGTTCAGAATGTCCAGACATTTGGATATAAAACAGCACAAAATTGGGTGAAGAAAACTAATGTGGTAGTAAAATTTATATGAACCAAGAGAGCCAGTTCTTAGATTCAGCGGTAAAATGCTAAAAATGTGGAGTTCACTTGTGACTCAGCACATCAACTTCAAACAAAAAATTTGAAAATATTTAACTCTTCTATCCCATGCACGCCAACATCACTTGATACCAATAATGGATAAGACTGCTTAATCATTTTAAGTTTCAAATTTCCACGAATTTAATTAAATAAAATTGTAATGTCAAATTGAATGACCTAGATTTGGCATATTAACTATAATAAGTTAACATATTTAGAAATGCAATTTTAAGAGCTTAATGATAAATAATGAGAATATTTCTAAATTTATAAAGTATTTTTCATTAGATTTGCTTTTTATCAGTTTCACAATAGCAAGGAACACTGAATGTCATTACCTATTAAATCATTCTATCATAATCATTCATATAACTCAATTTTATATGAATGTGACTAGGTTTTAAAAAAAAAACCAAATCAATAATAAACCAAATTTCTCAAATCAAATTTCTGTTTTTTTTTCTTATAAAAATGAATGAAGTGAACATATGTTGAATTATAGGATGCAGAATTCCACTAGACCTCAAAACAAACATCAAAAGTAATGTTGCCAATAGAATATCAATAAAAATTATAAAACAATAATTAAATAATCATTTCCAAATAACATAACAAACATAAATCTGAAATACAAAGTCAACATATATAATATTATGTATACATTCAAATACCATCCCTTGCTAGAACAATGTAAGTTTCCATGTAAGGCTAGTTTTTCAAAATCTCAAGTTTTTAGTTAATTAATTTATTTAGAACTATTAATTTCAAAATAGTGTTTACGAGATGATGCAGAAATGGTGACAGGAGATAATAAGATGTTAACCAAATTTAAAATTAAAATAGCAATGTCACACGCTGATACATTCGAAAGGACATGTGAGAGCGAAGTGAGAGAATCCAAGATACATTAAAACACTTATAAAAAGACCTTTTTTTGTTGTTTTTCCCATGCGGGGTCCAACAGACCTTCTCGCTCCCACTCGTCCTCTTGCTCCATATAATCCGATTTTTTCCAATTAGACATATCGTTTAATTAAATATCAAACGTTGCTGACCCGTTATGTGACTCGCCAGATCGTCGCACCTAATATTTATTGCCGGAAACTGTTCATCGAAGGGCGAGCTCAGGTAGGCTACATTCTTCAAATAAATTAATAATCATAGCATAATAGTATCAGAAAAGCAAAAATAAAAATTTAAAAATTTTATATATTGTATTAATTGTTTTCAACATATTTAGTAATGTCTCCATCTACTCAAAAGAATTAGAAAAAAATATTCAAAACTGGAACTAAATAAAACTAAGCTAAATGTCCTGTTTTGAATAAATTATTCTGTTGAAACGGTTAGAAGAAATAATACAAAATTATTAGGTATTCTTAATTGCTTGTAAGAATGTCTTTTTCAAGTCTATCGATTAAAATAAAAAATCTTGAAAGGTTTGCCACGTAATTTAATTGAGCAAAGACGACTTCTGAAAAGAGCATAATTATTTGTCGAGTGAATCACGAAGATGTATTTTGCACAACATGGAACTCAAGCAAATAGTAACACGACGTAACCAGGCTGGAGCAGACATGTCATTGAATCTTACAGTGTTATCTGTGGTAGCGTGATCAATCCATATTGGATGTATAAATATGTTATACTTGGTATGCAAAGTAACCAGTTAGTCATTACCATAACTGGGAAGAGTCAGCGCTCAATCGAGAATAATCTATAATTCATTCTATAGTAGAAATTGACTATTGCAGCTCTAAAAAAAACCCTAGCTAATTAATAGCCTCAAGACTGGGGCACCAAATCCACACACTAAGTTCATCTTTAGATTTACGTTCTCAAGAGCCCCAATGATTGGAATAATCAACGGAAACTACGGAGACGTGACCGAAAAATGCAGTTGTAAATTGTTTGGAGGATCAATCATATGCATGAATAATCTTCAAATGACTGACACTGAGCTAAATTTAAAAAGAATCAGATTCTGATAAAATCATGTCAGAGACCAAGATTCTGACCAAATTTTACAGCCTTGGCAGCTTCAAGTTTGAATGCCATCGCAATCTTTACATAATCTGGCAATAACAAGCTTTTGAACTCCATGCTCAACAAAACCAAATTGTTAATTGAATTATCTCCAAACTACATTATGATTAAAGCTTTCCCTGACAAGCACTTGATCAACAAATCTCCATCCTAATAAATGAAACAAAGAGTGGAAACAGGAGATATTATTTAATTATGTGTGAAAAATTTACAGATGTGGATAAAATTCCAAACAAAGTGTAACACATTGGAATCAACAAGCATGTCCTTTGGATGACTTGTTTCCAGTGAAAGATGTTGATTCTCACTGAACTGAGACTTTGCTAGCTTTCCTCCATTCGTGAATGACATTCTTTCCAACTTCATAAGTGCTGATCATAATGGCACAGGAAGGAGCCACCTTTGTTATTCTTGGGCCGATCCCTACAATACAATTTTTTTTAGGTTAAACACGTCCTCTAACTGTGAACAAATTTTGGGCAATTCAAATGCACTAAGTGATTATAAATATAAAAACATGATATTTAGTGGAGATTATGAGAACCTAAGAACATACCAGCATATAAACCAGGCAATCCTTTGCTTCTGTATAAATTTCTTAGGAGAGACCATGTAGAAGATGAAATCCTATGCTTTGAAGTAACTTCTCCAAGTTCAATTTGTCGGTGTGTCTTGATCACATCGAAGGGACAGGTCACAATGGCAGCCAACTGTGCAAGAGTGAAATTGATAAATCATTATAAAATGAAATATGTGTCCATGTTTTCCACTTACCATTCCTGAAATGGCACCAGAAACAAAATAAGAGAAAAATCCCGATGAACCGGCATTCGTGCAAGGCTGACGATATACTTTTAAAGATTCATAGCTGAGCCAATAGATCGCTAAAATGATTGCAATTCTCAGGTTTTGTTTCTGTCATTTCGAATGATTTAAAATCTCATTCATTACCAGAGAACGGCACATCCCTTAAAAGACTGGGGCCGAGACCTCTGAATAGGAAGCTCACTCCGTTCGATCTCACACTCAACTGCACTCCTCTGAACAAATGGAGATAGGAGATCTTTGCAGATTGCATCTTTGTCCTCAACAATTCCAGTGGGCTAACAGCAATAACGGCAGCAACTTCAGCAAAATAAGTTTTGTTTCAATATGTTAAGTTTAAAAAGTAATCGATCAAACATTATTAATTACCAAACAAAACATTATAACACTAGTTAAACCTACCTCTGGCCATTGTGCCAGCAAGGACAGGAATATAAAGCTTCTTACTATCAGGTTGATGGTATCCAAATCTGTGTTTGATTTGATCATAGGCTGTAAAGTAAATCATTGTTCCAGGAACAGACATTAGCCTGCAAATAAAATGAAACAAAACTAGAATAAGTCCCAAAGATTAACAAATGTTTATGTTGGCTGACGAGCGCCATGAAATGTGTAACAACAATCAGAAGCCAACAGAAACAGACATCCTCCCAATAATGCAACATCTATCCTCCCTAAAGCAAGTTTAATGATGTTTGTGAATCATAATGTTTAAGTGTTTCACATATATTAATTGTTACAACCATTGTTATTACTATTAGATACTACTGCAAATGCATTTTTTAACCTAATCAATGATAAATTTATGAGAAAAGAATGCATATTAACAGCTGCAGATATTATTAGTGGAGTAAAACTTACAATGTTGGCGAAAGTCCACTCCATAATGAACGCAGGCCCTCATTTTTTACCAATGTGATGATAAGGCTCTATAATACAATAATTATTCATTTAAAAAAATAACCATGTTGCTTTAGCATTCTACAAAAAACTTTACTGATGCAGACGGAACAGAATGTGATGCACAGCTATTTTTCAGAAAAACTCCAGTTCTGTAGGCATGACTTACAGTGTGCTCATGTCTGAGACAGAAACTGTTACTGAACAGTCTTGAACAATTACAAATTACGGGAGAATTCGTCTGGATGGTTCTCGAATGTTTCTGCATGGCCTGAAGTCTCACTTTTATCACATCCAATGGTGTTGCTAAAGATATTTTAAGTTATAACTACCAAAAATTCAATGAAGAAAACTAGATGTCTAACTGCAAATAGAGGTGATGGATGCACCAACGCAAGTGCATAATATTTGATCTTGCAACGTAACTACTGAATCCATTATGTCCTCCAAGGCAAGTAAAACAAATCTCAGACTAAATAAATTTCAAATCTTTGCACTTAACGTATCCGGGTTCTCCATTCCTAAACCATTCACACCGAATGCCATGCAGCTCGATGATAATGTTTTTGCGTATGTAAAATACATATAACATAAAATTTATAAATTTTTAAAAATTAATAAAACGTAATTTTTTTCTCAAAATGTAAATATTTACATTTAATTTTTAAATCTAAAATTTTTGAATAAAATAATGTCTAATATGTCCGCTTTTTTATGAAATCGCTATAAAGAAGGGCATATACAATCAGAAACGAGATTACTAATTTTGTGTTCAATAGTGCCAATACGTATGAACTTTATGTTCTGAATATTATGCTTTTTCTATGTTTCGAATTACAAAAATTAGGTAATACCTAAAATACTGTTATTATAGTCCTTTGTCCATATCTTTATACATTATTATATTTTTATTCACCTATTGACAATCATTTCCCCTACGGTAACCGAATGTCAATGATTTTTCGATTTCTGACCACAGACAGGTTAATGGCGTGCCAGCAAGCAGATGTAGATGAGGTTGTGTGTTTCAGAGAAGGGACTTGAGATTCATCAATCAAAGCTGAAATGCAAAGGGGAGGTAGAGAAACAGCGTTCTGATGCGGCTGAGCATTCAGGTAAAACGACGAACGATACCGGACCGGAGTCTCACCACAGTTCCGAGTATGTTCGAGTTTCCTGCCTCACGGAAGACCCTCCACGAGCTAGAATCAAGTTTCCTCGAGGTAATGACAGGAGTGGTTGAGACGGATCGGATGTCGTTCTCAAAAGCAATCTTAAGAAAGTAATGAAAAGAGACGCTTCCCTGAAGTCCTTTACTGACTGCGTATATGGAAAGTGTTTGGAGAGGTACGGGGTCGTTGCTGAGAAACGACCTATAAAACCGCAGAAATCTCGGCAACGTGAGCTTGAGTGGCTGAAATGCGAGAAGAAAGCACTCTGTCATCTGTAGAAGAGTGCCAAGGAAGATGAGAAAGCAAGTATTTCAGTCGTGTGGGAAGAGTTGAAGGAACGCGTGAGAAACCTTCGCCGTGCCGAGTGTGTTAGGCAAAAGAACTATGAGAGGAGGAGAATTCATAGGATGTTTTTCAGTGATCCTTATAGATATGGGATAGCGTTACTCGACCCTCCGAAGTCTGGTGAACTTCGTGTAGGTAAAGACAAACTGGAAGAGCACCTTACGAATGCTTATCGTGATTCCCTCTGTCACATTCCAACATTGCTGTGAGACAAGACATCCCAGTGGCGGCTCCCTTCGCCTAATAAGGTCTTAAAGAAAGTGGTGGAAACTACCAAAACGGCGGTAGCTAAAGCAAATTCTCGCAAGATTGCGTTGCATCGGAAGGTATACTTCTTGCGAGAGGGCTTTTCACTACCCTGTAAGAAAAATAGATTCTCTCCGAGGAGAGACATTCTTGCAAAAGCTAATGACTGGATTGTCGCAGCCGACCTGGAAGGCTTGAGACACTATCCCCAGATGCTTAGGGATAGCGGCAAAAGGCCGGATGTTGTTCTCGCATCGTTGTCGTCAGGCGCTCTCATTTTGTTAGAGTTGACTGCCCCGTGGGAAGATAGAATCGAAGCAAGTAATGTGCTGAAAGAAGAAAACCCATCTGAGCTAGCGAAAGATCTATAGGTGAGCGGGTTTCGGGTAACGCTAATGCCCATTGAAGTTGGAACGAGAGGGTTAGTTGGTAAGTTAGCCTACACGTTCCTCACTCAAATAAATTTATCGAGCCGGGAAAGAACTAGGGCTATGATAAAAATGTCGGAGGCTGCATAGGCAGCATCGTGTTGGATTTGGGAGATGAGAGGCCGTAAGCGTTGCTTAGAATAAAGATCGTCACAAATTTGGGTCGAAACGTTTCATGACGGGGGCACTCCTCTGATGATTCCTTTTCGGTTAGCTCCGCGGTAGGAGTTTCTAAGTTCTTTTAAATTTCTCAATACGTTATTACATTCGATCTGTGTAGAAAACCAAAAGATTTTATTAATGATGGATTCCACGCTAATTTTACTGAATTCCAAATCATCGATTTATACAGAATTATGTCATTGGGGTTCAACTTCTAATTTAAAGCCTTTTTTTGCCTTTCCGTAGTTATATTTACATAACTTACTCTTAAATTGGGTTACTGGGAGGTGTTCTAAAACGTCTTGGAGGGTGATGAAATGACCTTGTAAAATAGATTCCAAATTTTATACCTCATCAGCATACAGATAAAGCAAGCAATATGACACATACAAAGAATAAATGCAAAGTTGTGAACAAGGACGTAATTTGAGACTCTGGTTATAGATGTGAAAAGGTCATCTCGTATTTTACGAAGGTCCACCACCCCCCCTGAATTTTAGCTAGAAGCAAAAAAAGTCATTTCAAGTTGTGCTTTAATGACGCCCCTTATTGTGCACTAGTTGGGCTGATGTTCATAGTAAATCTTTGCTGTTTTGATATAATAGAAGTACACTACACAAGTCGACACAAAGACTGAGGCTTCTTGTTTGCTTATTATTAAACGAAATCAATCGTTTTGATTTATTTTATTAAATTAAACTACTTTAAAATTTCTCTGAGTAAACGTCGGTTCATTCGAAATTGTATCGAGAAAGTCGACTAAGTTCCACAATCAGAACAACTTGCTTCTTTCCTCTGTTAATTAAAAATAAAATACTCTTTGATCTTGAAACAAGTTTAAATTTTGTTATCTTGTTATAGGACTAATGGTTTCATATTACATGATTTCATTATGAAAACTCAAATGATAAAGATAACAAGTGATTTATCAAGTGTTAAACTCATTAAACCACTGTAAGTTAATGTTATGTCAACGAGTTTTATCTTACTCGAAAGCCTCGGGATACAGATCAAACGACTTGGAGATTTTCTTTGTCAATTGCTTGTGTGGATTCTTTTCAATAAAATCCAACAGGAACGCATTCAAATGCTGGTTTTCAACCTGATAAATATCATCTACAATGTAATGACCGTTGTTATAAGTGCTAAATATTTTTAACTCACCGGTATCTTCATGCAGCGGTTCATAGCCTTAATAAAGCATTATATTAATTAGTTAACTGAATAGTAGTTACCATAAATTTGTTATATTGTAAACAAATTAACAACTAAAGCATTGCATCTACAATGTCACCAATAGGAGCCAAACTGCACATCCTTGACATCAGCTTACTGAAAATTGTGAAATAATTGAAAGTCACTTAAAGTTTGAATGAATGTATAGTGAAAGTCTTACATTTTGAAATCTGTTGAATACTTTTTTATGTCTACATTATCCAGTATGTACCTTGTCAAGTTTTAAAATGATGTTAGGAATACGTTAAATTACTTACATAATTTAAAAACTAAATTTCGGAAATTTGTTCACTTAACTAAACAATTAAACAAAAGTTTAGATCCGAAAATTGTTGAAAATAATGGTTTCTTTTTTACCAAATTCCAACTCACTTTATTATCCTCAACGTTGCAAAATGCATTTCATAGTCCAGACATTTTAAAAGTAGCTAAAAAAATATGATAAATATGATAAACACTGTTTATCACCATACCATACCATACCATACCATACCATACCATACCATACCATACCATACCTACATACCATACCATACCATACCATACCATACCATACCATACCATACCATACCATACATACCATACCTACCATACCATACATACCATACCATACCATACCATACCATACCATACCATACCATACCATACCATACCATACCATACCATACCATACCATACCATACCATACCATACCATACCACCACCATACCATACCATACCTACATACCACCATACCATACATACCATACCATACCATACCATACCATACCATACCATACCATACCTACCATACCATACCATACCATACCATACCATACCATACCATACCATACCATACCATACCATACCATACCATCCATACCATACCATACCATACCATACCATACCATACCATACCATACCATACCATACCATACCATACCATACCATACCATACCATACCATACCATACCACCATACCATACCATACCTACCATACCATACCATACCATACCATACCATACCATACCATACCATACCATACCATACCATACCATACTCGCACGCCGTGAATTTACGTACCTCTTCAATTTCTCTCATGTCGTTGTGTTTATAGCCGCCAGCACATAACAGGGAATTTCCTAAATGTACGGCGACGCAATCGCTTTCATGTTTAAGTTGTACCCTCTCAGGGAGGCTTAATATCTCACATAGGCTAATCGGGTTCATTACCTTTGAAAATAAAAATATATTTAATTACAAAAAAATTCTATTTAAATTAAAATTCTTAAAGTTTGCTTACATTAAATTGAATCAAATTTCATGTCTTAAATAAAAAATAAACAATTACATAATTAATAAAACTATTTAACCTTTTCCTGATTGAAATTCTTGGCTGTTGTAACGAAATTGTTGCTCCCGAAACCCTTGAAATTTCTTTTAGGCAGAAAATCTGTTTTCCATCTGTGTCAAATTAATACAAAATTATGCGATATTTAATCAAGTTACTAAGAGATGTTTTCATTTTAAGGGATAGTATCAAACAAAATAACTACAGTGACATGTTGAGGCTGAATATTCCCAGGATTTGCAAAGAATACTCCCCCACACTGATAAAATTAAATAAAGCTTTAGCTGTAAAACAACACCAATTTGGTTTTGTCACAATGATGGCTCTGAAAAAATAATATAATGTTGTAATAATTAGAGAAGTAAGTTAATTTCAAACATTTATCTATTGGATTTAATAATGTCAAGATATCCATGACAATGATAGCTCATTTTGTCAAACCTAATTTGCTTAAGCGCTTCCAAAGCTCGCACAACTTCAGATCCATTCTGTCCGAGGACATGACTGAGATTCAAATGTCTGAGATTTTTGTAGGTCTCCATCAAACCTAAGCTAATATCAGTCAAATAAATTTCTCTAAGATCGAGGCGCTCCAAGGATTCTGGATCAATACGCAGGGGTAGCTCATTCAATTCTTTATTGAGAGATAGACGCTTTAATCGAAAAATTGGAAATTTGGAGCTATCTCCCGGTGGTATTTCTATTGAATGATCTTGATTTTCACTGAGGTATAAATTGGTGTAAATATTTTAAGTAAATCCTTTCCATAAACAGTAGGTCTCACCACGCCAAATTCAATTCCAGATTTTCCAGGGATCTGGCAACCTCCGAAAGGCAGTCGGACACTTCCATTGGGTCCGAGTACATAATATGAACACTGAGACTTTTCATCGTTGGCTTCTTCTTGCAAATGAAGCTCACATCCTTGGTTCGTAGAAGTACTCGATCGGTGAAATAACTGAGGTCTTCCCACTGGAGTTTATTCATGTTTTCCACGCACGGAAACAGTTCTTCGGGCAGAATCCTCCAGAACATCTCTCTACTCTTTGCAAGGATCTTGTCGAACACGCTGGGTGGCAAGTAAATACCGCTCAGCGTTTCTGTTTACAATCCATTTAATTGAACACTCAAATCGGGCAGTTACGTAAGAATTCAATATAAAGAAAATTGAGATAAATTTTTAAAAATCATTTCAATATATGCAGACCGTTTTTATCTCTGTTGGCAATTATTGCTATGAATGATCATGGTAATGACTATTTAGACATTTAGTAGTGGTTTCATTTTCCTATTGACCGATATCTTACCGTTTCCGACTTTGAAAGACATGTTTTGTTTTTCTTTGGAAAATATTTCGCCAAAGTTGAGGACTGTTTGTTCCAACAAGAAGTCCCTGAGGGATCGCATTCTTTTGATTGACCTGTTGGATGAAGCTAAATTACAACATCATTCGATCGTGATAGTAATTTGTGATTGGATGAAATTGGAGCGCCAGAACATATTAGAATGGGTATTAGAAATAGCATTGAGCTAGCGCTCGCAAGTCCAAATCATCTTAGCTGTGCAACGGACAGATAAATAAATACTCCATTGTCCTATTCATCAAGTTACGCCGAGGACATTACTAAAATAATAGTCCATCACTCGCACTCTCTCTCGCTTAGTGAATATTACTGAATATTAACTTGTTGTCGGTTAAGAAACTCGCACGTTTTCTATTTCGTCTTCTTCGTGGTCCGAACGATATAAAATGTTATAACATTTTGGCGACTAGGATGGGATCTGAAGATAACGAATATAACACGCCATTTTTCCAATTTACGTAAAAAATCACTGATAAAACACGCAAACGATTATAACACCCACCAACAAACGCCTTTTTTTTCTTTTGGCTAAAATAATTTAACATTTAAATTAAAATTATATATATTAAAATATTAAATTGAAGCAGTTTCTAATATATAAAACAATCAAATATAAAAGTTGTAAAAAAATCTTCAGTTGGCTGAGCGGCCGATGCTTGAAGTGATAAATACACTGATATATAGATAGAAGTGCTCTTGATTGAAATATCAGTCCAAATCATCTCAGTCATGCAACGGACTATAATCAAATAAATAAATAAATAGATTGAAATATCGACGTCGTTAAGAAAGTGGCTGATAAAAGTAACTCGTACACTGTTGCCTACAAGCTTCAAGTAATTTCTAGAGCAAAAGACAAAGGTAACAGAGCAGCTGCTCGGGAGTTCAACGTTAATGAAGTATCGGTTCGCGATTGGAGAAAGAAGGAATGATTGCTTGAGAAACTGAACCTGAGAAAACGTGCATGCCTTGGCCAAAATGCGAAATGGCCAAAGTTAGAGTCTGATCTAAAGCTATGGGTCTTGGAACAAAGGAAGAGATAGCTTTTGACATTCCCGCTTAGTGAAAGCATCTGGCTCCAGAACTGTGGCAATAACAACAAGTGGTTACGTACGGACATGTTTCACAGTCATACTTGCAACGGACTATAATCAAATAAATAAATAAATAGATTGAAATATCGACGTCGTTAAGAAAGTGGCTGATAAAAGTAACTCGTACACTGTTGCCTACAAGCTTCAAGTAATTTCTAGAGCAAAAGACAAAGGTAACAGAGCAGCTGCTCGGGAGTTCAACGTTAATGAAGTATCGGTTCGCGATTGGAGAAAGAAGGAATGATTGCTTGAGAAACTGAACCTGAGAAAACGTGCATGCCTTGGCCAAAATGCGAAATGGCCAAAGTTAGAGTCTGATCTGAAGCTATGGGTCTTGGAACAAAGGAAGAGATAGCTTTTGACATTCCCGCTTAGTGAAAGCATCTGGCTCCAGAACTGTGGCAATAACAACAAGTGGTTACGTACGGACATGTTTCACAGTCATACTTGGATGCTCTGCGGCTGGCACCAAGTCAAAACCATATTGATTTTCAAGAGACAATGCGAAAAATTTTCAGCATGAAGCCCTGGATTCAGAAATGTTCTGAAAAAAGAGGGGATTCTTTTCAAAGAGCTCGCGGTTGATCATGAATGCAATGATTGCTCATAAAGAGG
The DNA here is from genome assembly GCA_021613335.1 of Whitmania pigra. Lineage (NCBI taxonomy): Eukaryota > Metazoa > Annelida > Clitellata > Hirudinida > Haemopidae > Whitmania > Whitmania pigra. The sequence continues at coordinate 2,251,902 of JAJTWR010000308.1, forward strand.
AGTCAGTTAAAAAGATGCTCAACTTAAGCGGATGTCACATTGCAATCATCCCGGGTGGTCTATCATCCAAACTGCAACTACAAATCGTTGAGAAATTGACAGATCTGAGAGGGAGGAATTGATGCAGAATGGCACATACACCGTCTGGCTAGACAGGAAGGCCTTGTATTCCGAGGTATGCACGTGGGTTGCACGAGCATGGGACAAAGTGTTTCCTGATTTGATTCTGAGTGGCTTTAGAAATGCTGGCATTAAGTCTACAGGAAAGGAATAAAGTGACCACCCGGACTTTTAACTAGCCTGCGATTTGGCATGAAAATGAATATGAAGACTGTTTGACTTTTGACGGATTTGAAGGCTTAGCTGATGATGAGGAATAATTATTGGTCTTATGATTGATTTTTTGAATATCTGTTAATAAATTGTTTAAAAACTTCAAAGAACTTGTTAACGATTCATGAGCTCGCTGCAATTGACCAAAATTGGTCACGAGTCGTTTCGATATTGCGTTTTCTCTTCAATTCTTCCTCGAAACTATTTTTATCTTAAGATTTGCATCAACTTCCTACTTTGGAATGCATATTGTTTACGCATAATAATTTGTAAGACAAAAGTGAAGCAATACTTCAAAGGACGGTAACGAACTCGTTAACCAATTCCACGCTGCAACGAGTCCGCTTAACAAGTCTCTGTGTCCCATAACTTACTAAATATGGAAATCACATATTTTAAATGTACAAATCTTAAAAGACATTTTTGAATATTTGAGATCAATTCTTGGAGTAGATAATGAAGTAAATCAGATGCATCATGCTGTGAGACACAGCTTCAATGGAAAGTATAGCATTGTTGACGTCCAAACCGTACATCAATTATAACATGAAATTTCATGAGATTTCAAGGTTAAAGTCTCCCTTTCAAGAACCATAAATGGATCATTGATCTGAGCATGAAATGCAGCTCATGTACAATAACCTTTATAATTGCATTGAAAGAAACAAGGTTTTATTTAAATAAATTGAGATCAATTCTTGAAGCAGATACTGAAGTTATGCATTTGTACCATGTTCTGGGACACAGCTTCACTGTGAAGGTATGGCATTGTTGAGGTTCAAACAGTGCATCAACTATAACATAAAAGTGTGGCCAAAAGCTGCATATACAGTGCTAGAAAAAATGTTACGACAGTCCCCATTTTTTTGTAATAACTTAAGTTTAAATTATCGTACGAAGCTCAAATTTAGAAGAACTGTATAACATCCTTAAAGAATATAACTCGTATTTTTTTTTTCATTTTGATCAAGAATTAAGCGCAAATCCCACAAAAATCCATTTTTTTGCATAGAAATATTGTTACGACAGGTTACAAAAAAACTCATGAATTTCAGTACTTTGGCAAATACTTTTATTTAAAACTAAATGAAATAATGTTTCAATAGGTTGTCATTCCTCCTTTCTTAGAAATAACATCTATGCACCTATTTTTCATGGAGAAAATCAGTGTTTTGATGACCTTTTCATCCAAATTTCTCCAGGCGCTCCAAATCGCTTCTTTCAATTCATTTTATGTGTTATATTGTTGTCCATTGCCATAAACGGATCTTGAAAGAAGGCCCCAGACATTTTCAATCGGATTCAAGTCGGGGGAACACGTGGGCCCCTCCATCACTTGCATGTTGGACTCCTGGAAAAATGCTCTGGTTGCCTTGGAAACATGAATAAGAGCATTATCTTGTTGAAATTCATGTTGTTTTGCTTCAGCTAAAGGAAGGAGATGATCCTTGAGCATTTTGATGTACTTCTGAGAGTCCTGCCTCCCTTTCAAAAGCACCAGTTCAGTCCTCCCAAATGCTGAAATTCCTCCCCAGACCATCACAGAGCCTCCTCCGTGTTTTCTGCTAAAAAAACATCTCTTTCTTTTCTAAGATCATGCCAGTAGTATTTATAGTCATCTGGACCATCAAGGTTGAATTTTTTTTCATCTGTGAAATTTACGCGTTCCCATTTTTCGTTGTAGCTGACCATCTCTTTTGCCCAGAGGAGGCGTTTTTTCTTGTGATGGACTTTTAACGCTGGAACTCGCTTTCGCATTTCGTATTTCAACTGTCCACTTGAATTAAGATAATTGCAGACTGTCCTAACATGGACATCCAAGTTCAGCTTATCTTTTAGCTGTTTACAAAAATATTCTCCTTGTGAAGCCTCGCTGATGAAACGTCTCTGAATCTGATTCGAGAGTTTTTTCGGTCTTCTGCTCTTGTACTTCTTACCATATGAGTCTGGATTATCCAAAAAACATTTGATGACAGCTCTTGACCTATTCAACTCATGTGCAATCTTTATTATTGAATAGTTTGCCTTCCTAAGGGCCTTAACTTGTCCTCTTTCTCCTTCTGTCAAACCGGCTTTCTTTCCCGTGATGAAATGAATGTAAAAGGAAGTTTTGAATTTCACACTCCTTTACATAGCCTTCTTAATGACAATTTAATGTTTGATCCTTCTAATGAGACTTTGAAATTGATGAAACGAGTCCAAACCGGAAACTGTCGTAATAATATTTCCAGGCCAAAAATGGTTCATTTGCATAATTTACGGGAACCATTAACCCACATGAAAGGAAATTTTGCACGATGTTTACAAATGGTGTTTTATATAATTGCTGAAAATTTCAGCAAGATATGTTAATTTGTAAGGAAATTATCCATAAAAAGTGGGTATGTCGTAACAATATTTCTAGCACTGTAATTTATACCATCCAATGGGTTTCATGATTTTCTCTTATAGCAATGTAGAAAATCAAGTGACACATCACCAGAAAAAGCCAAAGCAGTGGTGGTAATTCATTACAATTACCAATTTGAATCTTCATAATGAGTTCCAAGAGAATAAGCTAAGACTTCCATTTTGTTTTCCAATAAAGATTGCAAAGACTGATAACTGACACTATTACCAAAATTGTATCTATTTTGTTCCATGCTTTTGAGAAGTGTTTAAAGAGTTTTTTTAATAGTTTGACTATTAAAATATTAAACAGCACCAACCAAATCTGTCTGAACCACCAGTGCTGAAAAAAACAGTCACACCGACTGAAAACATTAGCTCCAATTATAATTATGAGTAACAAAGAATTGAAAAATTATGATGAAAATTCATAAAATAGTACAACACAAAACAAAAGTTTCAAATAGTTACTGTTGTTGTGGAATATTAATTAGGTTTATTATTATATAATTAGTTTTATATAAAATTCAGTATCTTCGCGATGTATTAGGTTAAAGATCGCTCTTCTGTAGCTCTTCTATAGCTCTCCGATCACTCTGACTATTCTCTCATTCCACTCCAATCCATCTCCCAGTTAGTCTCTCATACTTTCTACAGTTTAGTTGTAGCAATAAACGAACATAGTAGTCAAGATACAACAGTTACCATCAATTAATTTATGTTAAATTCAAGTTGACGTCATAAATTCGAAAGCTGGACAATGCAATGATTAGCGTGAATGTTTTGTCACATGCTTCTGTAAGCATATATCGAAAGTTCTTTATGCAATGCACTAACGCCCAATCAATTATAAACTATTTAAAATTAAAAATATAGTCTAAAACTTTTACAAAAACAATCAACAGTCTGTGCTATCATTTTAATGTTTTAATTTTTTGTTGGTCGGAAATCAAATTCATGTAAATGTAATCTAGCATAACACGCATACGATTATAGCACGCATAGGGGGTGCGTGGTAAGTAAAATCGAACATAACACGCGTGTAATATGGGTGAAAATACGATAGTTCTTTTTCTAGGAATGCGATCAGTTGTTCGTTTGGCTCTAAGGCATCGCCTTCTGAAAACGCTTCACGAAGATGACCCAGGATACATACGGATGAAACTGATAGCTCGAAGATGCGTTTATTGGCAGGGCATTGACAGGGATGTTGGAGAACATGTGAAGAATTGCAATTCCAAGTGGCCTAAAGTATTTCAGACGGTAGTGGTAGATGTAGTGGTTGCCTTTTCAAGTGACACAATTAAAGAGTTATATAGGATTTTTGCTCAGCATGGATTTCTTAATGTGTGTCGGACAACGGAACACAGTTCACATCTCAGGAGTTCCATAGTTTCTGTCAGCAGTATGATACTCAACACCTTCGTATCACTCTCAGGGTAATGGCCAGGTAGAATGTTTTGTGGACACCTTCAAGAGGACTTTTCAGAAATTGAGGAGAGGGCGCCACATCAGATGTGATTCAGAAATTTCTGTGGACTTACAGGTCAAAGCCCTGTTTATCTTCACCAGGTCAGAAGACACCCGCGGTGAACTGCATTGGATGTCAGTTTAGGACTCCGATAAGCGATCTACAGTTGCAGAGTCATCTAAAACAATCTAGCCAATTGTTAGTATAATAATATCACTAACCTTATCTACGAAATTGACAAATCTTTGCGAACTAGTCAGATATGATCTATCAATAATTGCTGTATCGATTAAAAATAATCTTTAGACATAAACAATTTAAAAATTATAAAATGCGATTATTCAGAAAAAATTAATTTTAAAAATAAAAGCTCATTTTTTTACATTTTTATAAAAACGCGAAATTGATAAAACGGATAAAATCTAAAAATACTGTAAAACTTCTCTATAAATAAAATATCTATTAACGAAATATTCGGTGCAATGTATTGCTTACTAAAACTGCTATGCGATCCGCGATTAAAAACTCGGATCTAAACGACGGCCATGAATAATTAATATCAACGCTGAAGCGGGAAATGCGAAGTGGGAAATTCTATTGTTGACGCCAGAGTAGTGAACATGAAATTTAAACTAATTCAAAAAGTATAGATATTTGAAAACTCTTAAAACGCAGCCTAACTCGAATAAAAATAACTATTTCATAACAATAGCAACTGCATATCCCGAATGCAATCATAAGTAAACTGATATTACATTATCCTAATCCTAACCAGGGACGTAATTTGGGGGCAGGGGGAATGCCTTCGTCACATTCCAATTGCTGTGAGACAAGACATCCCAGTTGAGACTCCCTTCGCCTAATAAGGTCTTAAAGAAAGTGGTGGAAACTACCAAAACGGCGGTAGCTAAAGCAAATTCTCGCAAGATTGCGTTGCATCGGAAGGTATACTTCTTGCGAGAGGGCTTTTCACTACCCTGTAAGAAAAATAGACTCTCTCCGAGGAGAGACATTCTTGCAAAAGCTAATGACTGGATTGCAGCCGGCCTGGAAGGCTTGAGACACTATTCCCAGATGCTTAGGGATAGCGGCAAAAGGCCGGATGTTGTTCTCGCATCGTCGTCGTCAGGCGCTCTCATTTTGTTAGAGTTGACTGCCCCGTGAGAAGATAGAATCGAAGCAAGTAATGTGCTGAAAGAAGAGAATCCATCTGAGCTAGCGAAAGATCTATAGGTGAGCGGGTTTCGGGTAACGCTAATGCCCATTGAAGTTGGAACGAGAGGGTTAGTTGGTAAGTCAGCCTACACGTTCCTCACTCAAATAGGTTTATCGAGCAGGGAAAGAACTAGGGCTATGATAAAAATGTCGGAGGCTGCATAGGCAGCATCGTGTTGGATTTGGGAGATGAGAGGCCGTAAGCGTTGCTTAGAATAAAGATCGTCACAAATTTGGGTCGAAACGTTTCATGACGGGGGCACTCCTCTGATGATTCCTTGTGGGTTAGCTCCGCGGTAGGAGTTTCGAGAATTATGTCATTGGGGTTCAACTTCTAATTTAAAGCCTTTTTTGCTTTTCCGTAGTTATATTTACATAACTTACTCTTAAATTGGGTTACTGGAAGGTGTTCTAAAACGTCTTGGAGGATAATGAAATGACCGTGTAAAATAGATTCCAAATTTTATGCCTTATCAGCATCCAGATAAAGCAAGCAATATGACACATACAAAGAATAAATACAAAGTTGTGAACAAGGACGTAATTTGAGACTCTGGTTTTAGATGTGAAAAAGGCATCTCGTGTTTTACGAAGGTCCACCACCCCCCCTGAATTTTAGCTAGAAGCAAAAAAAGGTCATTTCAAGTTGTGCTTAAATGACGCCCCTTATTGTGCACTAGTTGGGCTGATGTTCATAGTAAATCTTTGCTGTTTTGATATAATAGAAGTACAAGTCGACACAATGACTGAGGCTTCTTGTTTGCTTATTATCAAACGAAATCAATCGTTTTGATTTATTTTATTAAATTAAACTACTTTAAAATTTCTCTGAGTAAACGTCGGTTCATTCGAAATTGTATCGAGAAAGTCGACTAAGTTCCGCAATCAGAACAACTTGCTTCTTTCCTCTGTTAAATAAAAATAAAATACTCTTTGATCTTGAAACAAGTTTAAATTTTGTTATCTTGTTATAGGTTTCATATTACATGATTTCATTATAAAAACTCAAATGATAAAGTTAACAAGTGATTTATCAAGTGTTAAACTCATTAAACCACTGTAAGTTAATGTTATGTCAACGAGTTTTATCTTACTCGAAAGCCTCGGGATACAGATCTAACGACTTGGAGATTTTCTTTGTCAATTGCTTGTGTGGATTCTTTTCAATAAAATCCAACAGGAACGCATTCAAATGCTGGTTTTCAACCTGATAAATATCATCTACAATGTAATGACCGTTGTTATAAGTGCTAAATATTTTTAACTCACCGGTATCTTCATGCAGCGGTTCATAGCCTTAATAAAGCATTATATTAATTAGTTAACTGAATAGTAGTTACCATAAATTTGTTATATTGTAAACAAATTAACAACTAAAGCATTGCATCTACAATGTCACCAATAGGAGCCAAACTGCACATCCTTGACATCAGCTTACTGAAAATTGTGAAATAATTGAAAGTCACTTAAAGTTTGAATAAATGTGTAGTGAGTCTTACATTTTGAAATCTGTTGAAAACTTTTTTATGTCTACATTATCCAGTATGTACCTTGTCAAGTTTTAAAATGATGTTAGAAATACTGTAAATTACTTACATAATTTAAAAACTAAATTTCGGAAATTTGTTCACTTAACTAAACAATTAAACAAAAGTTTAGATCCGAAAATTGTTGAAAATAATGGTTTCTTTTTTACCAAATTCCAACTCACTTTATTATCCTCAACGTTGCAAAATGCATTTCATAGTCCAGACATTTTAAAAGTAGCTAAAAAAATATGATAAACACTGTTTATCACCATACCATACCATACCATACCATACCATACCATACCATACCATACCAACCATACCATACCATACCATACCATACCATACCATACCATACCACCATACCATACCATACCATACCATACCATACCATACCACCATACCATACCATACCATACCATACCATACCATACCATACCATACCATACCATACCATACCATACCATACCTACCATACCATACCATACCATACCATACCATACCATACCATACCATACCATACCATACCATACCATACCATACCATACCATACCATACCATACCTAACTCGCACGCCGTGAATTTACGTACCTCTTCAATTTCTCTCATGTCGTTGTGTTTATAGCCGCCAGCACATAACAGGGAATTTCCTAAATTTACGGCGACGCAATCGCTTTCATGTTTAAGTTGTACCCTCTCAGGGAGGCTTAATATCTCACATAGGCTACTCGGGTTCATTACCTTTGAAAATAAAACTACATTTAATTACAAGAAAATTCTATTTAAATTAAAATTCTTAATGTTCGCTTACATTAAATTGAATCAAATTTCATGTCCTAAATAAAAACTAACAATTACATAATTAATAAAACAATTTAACCCTTTCCTGATTGAAATTCTTGGCTGTTGTAACGAAATTGTTGCTCCCGAAACCCTTGAAATTTCTTTTAGGCAGAAAATCTGTTTTCCATCTGTGTCAAATTAATACAAAATTATGCGATATTTAATCAAGTTACTAAAACATGTTTTCATTTTAAGGGATAGTATCAAACAAAATAACTACAGTGACATATTGCGACTGAATATTCCCAGGATTTGCAACGGGTACTCTCCCTTACTGATAAAATCAAATAAAGCCTTATCTGTAACATAACACAATGGTTTTGTCACAATGATGGTTCTGAAAAAATAATAAATGTTTTAATAATTAGAGAATTAAGATAATTTCAAACAATTATCCATTAGATTTAATAGTGTCAAGATATCCATGACAATGATAGCTCATTTTGTCAAACCTAATTTGCTTAAGCGCTCCCAAAGCTCGCACAACTTTAAATCCATTCTTTCCGATGACATGACTGAGATTCAAATGTCTGAGATTTTTGTAGGTCTCCATCAAACCTAAGCTAATATCAGTCAAATAAATTTCTCTAAGATCGAGGCGCTCCAAGGATTCTGGATCAATACGCAGGGGTAGCTCATTCAATTCTTTATTGAGAGATAGACGCTTTAATCGAAAAATTGGAAATTTGGAGCTATCTCCCGGTGGTATTTCTATTGAATGATCTTGATTTTCACTGAGGTATAAATTGGTGTAAATATTTTAAGTAAATCCTTTCCATAAACAGTGGGTCTCACCATGCCAAACTCAATTCCAGATTTTCCAGGGATCTGGCAACCTCCGAAAGGCAGTCGGACACTTCCATTGGGTCCGAGTACATAATATGAACACTGAGACTTTTCATCGTTGGCTTCTTCTTGCAAATGAAGCTCACATCCTTGGTTCGTAGAAGTACTCGATCGGTGAAATAACTGAGGTCTTCCCACTGGAGTTTATTCATGTTTTCCACGCACGGAAACAGTTCTTCGGGCAAAATCCTCCAGCACATCTCTCTACTCTTTGCAAGGATCTTGTCGAACACGCTGGGTGGCAAGTAAATACCGCTCAGCGTTTCTGTTTACAATCCATTTAATTGAACACTCAAATCGGGCAGTTACGTAAGAATTCAATATAAAGAAAATTGAGATAAATTTTTAAAAATCATTTCAATATATGCAGACCGATTTTATCTCTGTTGGCAATTATTGCTATGAATGATCATGGTAATAACTATTTAGACATTTAGTAGTGGTTTCATTTTCCTATTGACCGATATCTTACCGTTTCCGACTTTGAAAGACATGTTTTGTTTTTCTTTGGAAAATATTTCGCCAAAGTTGAGGACTGTTTGTTCCAACAAGAAGTCCCTGAGGGATCGCATTCTTTTGATTGACCTGTTGGATGAAGCTAAATTACAACATCATTCGATCGCGATTGTATTTTGTGATTGGATGAAATTGGAGCGCCAGAACATATTAGAATGGGTACTAGAAATAGCCTTGGGCTAGCGCTCGCAAGTCCAAATCATCTTAGCTGTGCAACGGACAGATAAATAAATACTCCCTTGTCCTATTCATCAAGTTACGCCGAGGACATTACTAAAATAATAGTCCATCACTCGCACTCTCTCTCGCTTAGTGAATATTACTGAATATTAACTTGTTGTCGGTTAAGAAACTCGCACGTTTTCTATTTCGTCTTCTTCGTGGTCCGAAAGATACAACAATCCTACTTACATTGCCAAATAGAATTTTAGTTTTATCATAATGGCTTACAAGGCATTATAAGACAATAGAAAGTGTATCAAGAACAATCTAGCCAATTGTTAGTATAATAATATCGTTAACCTTATCTACGAAATTGACAAATCTTTGCGAACTAGTCAGATGTGATCTATCAATAATTGCTGTATCGATTAAAAATAATTTTTAGACATAAACAACCTAAAAATTATAAAATGCGATTATTCAGAAAAAATTAATTTTAAAAATAAAAGCTCATTTTTTTAAATTTTTATAAAAACGCGAAATTGATAAAACGGATAAAGTCTAAAAATACTGTAAAACTTCTCTATAAATAAAATATCTATTAACGAAATATTCGGTACAATGTATTGCTTACTAAAACTGCTATGCGATCCGCGATTAAAAACTCGGATCTAAACGACGGCCATGAATAATTAATATCAACGGTGAAGCGGGAAATGCGAAGTGGGAAATTCTATTGTTGACGCCAGAGTAGTGAACATGAAATTTAAACTAATTCAAAAAGTATAGATATTTGAAAACTCTTAAAACGCAGCCTAATAAGGCTAATCATAAGTAAACTGATATTACATTATCCTAATCCTAACCAGGGACGTAATTTGGGGGGCAGGGGGAATGCCCGCCTAACTTTGGAATTGGCGCTAAAAAGTTCATCTCATGTTGTATGAGTGTTTGCCTCTTCGAAAAAACGGATCTTAACCCAAATACAACCCCCCCCCCCCCCTCCAAAAAAAGTTGATAGTTAACATTTTTGCTGAAAACTAGTTGAAGGAAATAAATACTTAATGTTATTTATCAGTTGGTATTATTTAACAACTCTGGCATTATTTACAAGCTGAAAACATCAATGAAATGAATAATCAACCTTGATTTCAATGTAACTTTTAAGTTAATTCACTTTTCAATACTTTAGATATCATTTCAAATATAAATAAGTATTGCGTTAAATCACGGATGGCGTTAAACTGCAGGAATCAAAAAGATACTTCGTATGCTTTGTGGGAGGAGCCGCAATGGAAGGAGGGACTATATTTTGTGATACGCTGTCATTTTTATGTTATTCTAATTTATTTTTAACATTTAATTTTATTTTAATTTGTTTATGTTGCTTAATAATATCGATAATAGTTAACACGCTAAACATGTAGTAATGCTAATACCTTCCACAAATTTCTCAATATGATCCCATTGTTTAGGTTTCGCGCCTTATTATTGGAAACAATTGGAATCGTCGAAACGTTGCAAGAGGTTTGCATACTAAGTAATATCTTGATGGTAGTTTAAATCTTTTTTTGGATTCGAGTGATTTGAAATGGACGCCGAAGTTTTAAGGAAAATTCAAACACTAAGAAACATACAGAACTGGTCCTATATTTATGGCAGTGAGTTTTAATTATAGATAATCGTTGATTTTGTTTGAATGCTTTGAACCTAGATTTATAGCATCGCTAAATAAATATTAACCGCAGATAAAGACTTTCCTGGGATCTTTAAGATAGAGGCCAAATTTGAAAGTGAGTTGCGAAATGGCTCTGTTAAAAAGGAAACCATACAACAGTTTGAGGAAAATTTCCAAAATGTTCTTGACGATAACGCTTTGGTAAATTTATTTCAGCAGTTACAAATTCGCATGTTTTTCTTGATTATTCAATTAACTTTAACAGGCCAGCTATAAATATGGAATGGAGTTGGTACATTGTAAAGTTTTGTACAATAAAGGGGATCAAGAATTATCCCTAAAGAAATTTCAGGGAATCGGTCTGGTTACATTGGAAAGCACTCCGAGGGATCTGATTTTGTATGGGGATATGCTTATTTACCAAGGCAAATTATTTACCCTTCGTTATTTTTTATTAGCAACTATTTATATGCATTTCTTTATTATTATTGTTATGTAATATTTTAAAATGAAACTTATTTTCTTGCCTTCATAGCTTCTGTTATTACAGCTTCCTACTTACTGCAGAACATCATAGTATCTCTGCCACCCCATAAGTCAATGTGGAATTTCACCAAGGATATTATTAAACGCAACTACGATAAAGGAAATGCCTTGAGAATGTATGGCTACCAAATTTGTCATTCCATTGAGCAGAAACCATGTTATAAAGTTGAGGATTCCAAAGAACTACAAGAGCTTGCCTGCTTCTTTCAGTAAGTTTGTTAGATGATTTCCGTTATCACTGCCTACTTCAACACAATTTTGATTTAATTGTTATTTAGTCACAACGAAGTTCCAGTCAATTCTTCAGATGTAAGTGTCATCGTTAACCTTAATTTACTTTACTATTTAATGTGTTCATGCCAGGGACCTTATTTTGTTTAAGGCTTCCATTCCAAGCATTGAAAAATTAAATAGAAAGCTGGACGATAACAGAAGATGGCGAGTAGCGTGCAATAATTTAGACCTGGAAGATGGATCAAGGGAAATGAAAAGCAAGGTATTATCAATGATTTATTCTGTAATTTATTCTATTCAACAAGTCGTTTTGTGCTTTAAGATCTTGTGCGGCTACCCGATCAAGTTGGGGACGAATGTCATCGGTCGAAGTTGGAGGACAATAATCAGCCACATCAGGGGTCTGTTGGTGGAGGGAGACAACCAATCAGTAACAACTCTTAATGGAAGCTTCATCGAAGTCACAGCTGATGTAAAACTTTGTTGATTTACAATTGTGCAGTTTTTGTTAAATAATTTGTGCATCAATTTTGAATGTCAGGATGTCCTTCATGAATCTCAGTTTCAACTCGTGCTTATGAAGATGTTGTTCCGAAAAGAAAATCCCGACATTGAACTCATCGCGGAACCAAATGCCGAATAATCTTTATTAAGTTTTCGTTTGATTTTATTTGCACATGAAGTTTAACTTCGCTAATACATATAATTCTCACTGGTCATTCTATCCAAATTTTTGCACTAACTATGTTGATTGATTTTTACAAAAATGTTTATTTGTTGATTGAAAAATTTGTAAATAATTAGCAGTCATTGACTGATTAAAGATTACCTAATATTATCTCCTTTTGCATAAAATAAATGTCAAGGATGAATAGCTATTTATATAATTCCATCGAGCTAGCGAGATGTTCTGTCATTTTCCTTGAGGAGTAGTGCCCTATTTTGAAGAAAAAGATCAAATAAACTGAGTTTATTTCGATTGTCCTTAACTATGTTCGCGCCGCAATAAAAAAAAATGAATTTATCAAAAATTTGTTTATTAAAGTTCTTAAATGATTAAAACGGTCTCTCCCAACACCAAACGAATGCTCAAACCCATCGTAGAATCGAAGTTTAACTATTATTTTATCACAGAAGAAGGTCTATAATGTTGACTCATAGGGTAGCGCTCCTGCGAGCGACGATTAAGCCAATATTCGTTGTGTGTCATGCTTGCAGCTCGCGCCGCCACAAATCGTCCCTGGAATGCGGCGCTACACAAATGAATGAGCTCCCTGATGCTGAAGCATATGGCGCTTTGTAAATAAGATATTATTATTATTGCCGATCTATTTTATTTCAGTCTCATTTACTGTTGTGCATTATAAATGCAATTTGATGATAAATATCCAGATATTTAAAAGTAAGATTTAATTGCGTCTCAATAAAATATCTTGATTACTGGTTGTTAATCCGATTATTTTATCGCTCAAATTCAGTTTAGGAATCGATATATACAAACGATAAGAATTTGTTCGAAATCAATCACTTATCAAATCACTAAAGTCAATTTTTAAGTTTTAGTCAATCGACGATTCAAATATGGACCAGCTAAACTTTAGTGATTATAAAAATCTGTGACTAAAAAGCTTAATAAGATCATCTGAAACATATTTTATGAGAAGCAGGCAATTCAGAGAGAATACTTTTTATCGTTAAATTCCTCCCACACGTCTTCATTGATGACGTTGTCAAAAGAACAGCAATCAGTCCCGAACTCAAAGAATTCCTGCCATAATTCGAATGGATCAACTTCGAAAAACTTGGAGTGCTCGGCAGCCTTCCTGATTACCTCGAGGCCATCAACAAGGCACTCGTACTCGTTGAGCTCGATAATCATCCACTCCTCCGTTGGCGTTAGGAAAGGGAACTTCCTATGGTGCTCCAAGATCAGCTCCGGAGGTGCAGGAAATTTCAGTTGAGTGATGGTGGTGCTGGTGTGTTCTTCGAGTCGACGATCTTGTTCTCCACAAGGAAGTAAGCCATCCTCTGAAAGATGCGTTTTATTCGTGTAACCGTGCGCTGACGTCTGTGCAGAATTATTTTTCTTTGTTGCAAATTTGTCAGACAACCTTTCAAAAAACTTTTTCTTCTTTTCAATTCGACAATGCTCGAAGTCTTTCACGTTTTCAGTATTTTGGTTCATTTTGTTTTAGAAGCGAGATCAGTAATAGAAATAATCCAACGATTAAATTGATATTGAATCGATTATGATTTTCATTTTTTGCCGGAAATATCGAATACGTTACGAATCATTCACTCGAAGCATGCATCTCACTTGCTCCCGAGCTTAAGTGCCGATTTTCAATCCTTCAATTGCTGATAATGTTAGATTTGATGCACATTTGTGCGCATCAAGATTTGAATCATCTTTTCATCTCCCGCCTAATTCTATAAAATCAGAAAACTGAAAAATATCTACTCGCTAACGGTTCGACAGGTTGCATCCTATAAAATCTAAATTTTTGTTTGTATTGTTAAAAGCTCCAAAAGAGCATCCTGAATTATCCGAATAGATTGGAAGGCTCATTAAAAGACGGTTCAAAGCCATTTTAAAAAAGTGCACTCTCAGAGAGATGTTGAAATCAAATTATTCTTGAGACTCTTTATTTTTTTGCAATTTATTGCCACTTGAGATGCCAGAGAAAAGCTTAATGCTCGATATTCAGATGATTTCATATCAAATTTAGTGATAAACACTTGTAAAATAATGAACGAATGAATGATGCTTTGTAAAACAGATAAAATTAAGTTTATTACCCATTAATTAATGCAATCGAAAATTTTCTTCCCATTTTTAATTTTATCAGGAGAATTGATTAGAACTCTTGAGATAAACAACGCTAGCCTCGCGGGATGTTATTCTGTCAACATGATCTCTCATCATGTTATGGAATTGGACACTTATGAATCACATTTGAGTCTCTCCGTTGCACAAGTTAATCCAACTTCTATTCCTACGAGAATATGCTTCCTATCAATTTCATTCATTCATCCATTATTACCATTTAAAAGATAAATAAATTTTAATTTGGATTTACGTTTTAATACATCCAAACACTATACTTAAACCATCTTCATTTTAATCAGCTTGAAATACTGGGCCTTTTATCTTTCAAAGCTTGAAATTTTGACAAATTTTAGGCAGCTCCAGCTTCTTATTAAGAATGTTATTCTGCCAATAACCTAGCCGGCAGAAATCTTAGCTTTATTTCAGACAAAATGTAAACAAATCGTTTATAAAATACATTTTATATTTGACCCTTTTTCCACATTTACGATAAAAAATGACGTCAATCTGTGGGCGCCATAAGATGTCGTGCTCGTTCATTTCATACTACCTGCAGCTTTGAACACCTTGGGTTACAACATCCTTTCAAGACGACTAGAAACATGCAAGTACACATATGTTATTAGATTTTGTGGGTGCCGTCTAACATGGTCGAACGTAGTTGATCATTCTTTGTCCTTTGACTCCGTTGAATTGTCGTCGCCGTCACCTGCCTTTATGTTATGTTAGTGCCGCAGGAAAAACTTCTGGACATGCTTCTAATCACGAGGCTGGCTGAACTTGAGAAAGTCGTTCGAGTACATGGGCTCCAATACCATAAATTCCATATGTATGATGACGATGATAAGCAGGTCTACGGTCACTAGCAGCCAGATCAAACTGAAGCTCTTGATGATTTCAAATTGCGTTCAATTGGATGTTCAGCAGTTGTCTACAATCGAATGTCAGCAAAACTGAGGTCTTGGCCGACGTTTTTCCAAACCAGTTTCCTATCCAGCCTGTCAATTCGTGCTGGATGGATTCTGACTGTTCTAAGATATCTCATAGTCATAAATAATTGTTCAAATACATATCAACCACGGGCGGATCTAGAACACGCTTTGTCGGGGGCAGACACCGGAACCAGTGGGCTGATTTAGGAGAGGGGCTGCTAAAATTTTTGTCGAAAGTTGCAAATTATTGAAATAATTTTTAAGAAACTACATCAAATTAAAATGCATTTTTTAAATTTAAATTTAAATTTTGTTATTAATTTTTATTGTATAATAGATTTACTTAATTTTTTCTTATATTTCCAAACGACAGGGAGGGCCATGACCATGACCCACCTTCCTTCCCTCCTCCCTAAATCACCCCTAGATATCAACAAAAGTACTAGATCCTGCTATGCAACTCATTGCATTCTCAATAGATGCCCGGAGGTTTGTCAAACCTTTTTGATTCTATCACTAATTGACTACGGCAGCTCAACAATGTCTGGTTTACCTTTACCCTCAGTATTGAAGTGGTTTTACATTTTGTTTGAATATATAATCAAATTCGGATTTATTATCATTAATAAATTATGTTATTACATCCTGATTGCTTCCGAACATTGTTGGATCTTCAAGGCCTGGAAACCACTAACTGTCTTCGTGTCGCTTTTAAGGAAAAGGTGTGACAAATAGGGGTCCCTCTTCAGATAAGTAAAAAATAACCTTCAGCAATTATTGATTTTTATATAATCTGAGTAGAAGCGCAGCTAGGGCTTTTGGTCCCCGGGGAGAAACTGATAATTTGGCGTTCCACCATTGGGTGTCTAGACCTGTGCGACAATCTGTAAAAAAAAAACTAAATTAAGTTAATATTAATTTATTGTGGTTTGAAGAGTCAAACTATTATACAGACGTATGCTAAACCATTTTCAATAAATAGTTATTTTGAGGTAAAATTACCAAACCTTAAAGACGTCTCAAGTTCCTCTGGCTGTTCAATATTTTATATCTTAATTTTACATCCATATGTAGAGACTGATGTTTATGGCCATTTTACGTTTTATATTGAATTTTAGATATCATATTTATCTTTAAGATGGAAATAACATTATCAAAAGATTTATAATGACAGTTTGACCGATATAGGAATCGTTGTTGAAATATTCGGACTCCATGGCCGAGAAGTAATTTTAGGAAACGTGAGCGAATTTATGCAGAGTACTTCTTATCTATCATTGTACTAATAAAGATTGTTTTTCATTTTATTTCTAAATAAAAATTATGCGGATAAGAAAAGCAGTAACAACTATTTCTATGAAAACTTGAACGCAGTTCTGTAATAACCGTTGCCACTTTCTGGCATTTTGCTAACAGCTTATTAAACTGCTATCAGATGTTGTTATTTTTTAATTAAAAATTATTTTGCATAAATCACATTACAAAGTTGATAAAGTTGAATTCTTTTTAAAACAAGTAATTCTAGAATCGCCCAACTCTTGAGAATGTGATTGATTATTTTGTGTTTGAGGATGTAACTTTTGCGGCTATTGCGATCGAATTAGAGTTTATTTAGAAATTTGAGAAGGTGAGGAGATTCGTTATGTAAATTTTGAAGATTTATTGAAAATTTACTTATTTCTCCTTTGTCGGTCCCCATTGATGAAAAAAATAAATTTGTCGACTTGAAGGATAAAAAGATGACCAAAAATATATCATACGGTTGACGATTAACCTGCTGCTATCAATAGGCAACGTTACTTTACTCGAGTTTCAAAGATTGCACGGGTTCTTATCTATTCATAACTAAGACGTTTGTTAACAACGTTTGAAAATAAAAATAAGTCAAAATACGACAAAACATTTGTCAATGAATTTCTGAAATGCAAATTCTGAGCATTATCCACAATTGTTTAGGATTCTTGCTTAGGATGATAAATGTTTTGTTGGAATTACTTCAAGTGACTGCACTTTAGATAAATTATGGTAAATAATTAATGGCACTTGGAAAACTTTCTTGCAATAGCTTAAGTAATGTATGTTTTACCTTGATAGATTTCAAGGGAAACAAGAAATTACTGGTCAGATGACTCTTTCCATTCCTATTTTTAGTATTTATAAACAAGAAATTGTTGCTTATCCTTGAGAGTCCAAATCATCTTAGTTATGCAATGAACTTCAATCAAATAAATAAATAAATAGGAGCTTAACCTTGAAAGCCTAGAAAAGTTATTTTTTTCCTAGTGATCTTGATTAGGCGGGCTAATTAACTGTCAATCATTAAATCATAATGAATTAAAGCAGATGGGTTGAGATTGTAATTGTAAGTGTAGACATTTATGTAGTGCTCCTTCTCGAGGGCACTTGTGGCAGCACAAGCTGGATTTCAAACATGACCGCTGCAGTTGCCGCCACAAGCAGGAATACAACTCATTCAACTTGCCCTGATTAGATAGATGAAAGTACATGGATGATTTTTCATCGGTGAATTGCTTGGACTTGTTCTTTCTTAATAATCCTGCTGCCTTCGATAACCTCATCAAGAGTGAGGAAGCGAGAAACCTTAAGAATGGAAGCAAACGTCCGTTCAAAGAGGAAAATGACTTTCTTGGATGAAAGTCTATCATCTATCGCAGATTCTAGTTCACTTGAAGCTAGAGTGACTCATGCAAGGCAATGGATGCAAAATTTGAGCACAATGTAGTGGGAAAATTGGATAATATATCTTGCTATATGATGTGATATGACTTACAATAAGATATTAAGACATAAACACATATTTTTGAACATTATTATTAAGATGCAGCATATCTGAACAGAATAACTTTCATTAAATAAATAGAAGCTGTAAAAATCTCTTCAAAAAATATTCATCTGTGAATTTTTAAATTTTCGATTTTTTATGTGAGTGATATCTGAAAACATTGCAAAAAGATGTTGAGATGATCAGAAAAATGATTAAAAATTTGCCAAATGGTGCGACTGCTGTGGTGTCTCAGGCATAGTTTCACAGCTTGTTCAAAGTTTAAATAATTTTTCAGCTCAGTTTGTTCAACTTCTGCATTGTTTTTGTTGTGTTTGTTGTTCAAGTGAAAGTGGAAAACAGTTAGGCTTTATATTAACATAAACACATTGCCATTTCTTGGAATACAATTTTTTTTACTTCTTTTCTGGGTTTACGATGATTCAGAAATCTGAGGAATTATTTCTGCTGCACCAAATAATCATCATAACCTTGTTTGGTTAACCTTATGATGTTAATTTTGGGCTTCAAGGAATTGTAACAGTTCTTTTACTTTTGATCTAGTTTAAAATATTTTTCAATTATTTGCAGCTCTTTTGTAACTCCTTAATAAGTAGCTAAGATATGCAATGATTGCCAAAGTTTTAGATTTATTTATTATTAGAAGAACATCTTTACTTAACTTTACCTTTACTCACCTACGGTTGAATTCACCACAACAGAATTCTTTCAACCATTTGAGACTAACATTCCTTTAGGCAAATTGTCAGCTTTGAAAAATTATGACAATAGTGAAATACATGGAAAAAAGAAATGAGCTTTTTCAGAGAAGTTGATGCCTTTGTATGATTATTTAAGTCTTGCGTTCGATAAATTGTGAGCGTCCGGTTGGCATTAAATTATGAACATGTCGATGATATTATCTATTATGAATAAGCACAAATAAGCATTATCTAAAGCACAACAAAATTTGTTTGAGTTTTTTTTAGATGCTCTTGATATGAGATTAGAACTTTTAAGAAAATTTTTTTCACATTCTCGTTCAACTTTTCAATAAATTTAATTTTACAAGCACTTTAATAATCTTCAAAATCTTAATTTACTGGAGTCCAAGAACTCCTTCGTGTTTTTTTTTGCAGTGAATTAAATTTGAATATTCAATGGAAAAATAAGTTTATTATTTTGTGACAGAAGTTTAAAACTCTACATGGTTTGTATCAACAGGCAATTACAGTTCATCATGGTTGATGTTATGACAGAATATATATGCCCTGTGGCAAAGCCCACGAGTTGCTACTGGAAAAAAATATGGAAGGGCTTGAATGTGATGAGAAAAAATTGGCAGTTCTGCGATGTTATTTTGACGTCGAGCGATAACAGACACTTCATGGCTCACAGAGCGATGCTGGTTGCCAGTAGCACAACATTCATGAATTATTTCTCGAGTGTCGACATAAAAAATAGGATCGACTCCAACTCGAAACCAAACCTTTACTTTCCAGAAGTTCCTTCGGACGTTCTGCAGGTCGTGCTGGATTTTATTTATGGAATCACTCCCACCTCACCCTTAGAGCTGCTGAAATTATGTGCAGGATCAAAATATTTTGGCATAGACGAGGCCTACGACTACAGCATGAAGTATTTCTCTAGCAACAAATATTTTTTAAAGGATAATGACCCTAAAAACCCAAGTTTCTCATCAATAAACATTCAAGCTCCAGTTGAGCATCAGTTGAAGGATCTGGCAATGGCCATCAATGCTCCTGCAATTGATGTTTCCCAAGTTCAAGCTGTAATTCCTGAATGTGCATCTCTGAAAAATTCTTACAACTTACAACAAAGAGTTCTTTCTCAAGATTTCTCAGTGAGCAGTGATGGCAGAATGAGTGGAATGGCTGAACTTTCCCTCACTGATCTAGCCTTGGGGAATGAATGTCCACATTTAAAGAAACTGGTAGATGGAGCATCAAGTAATGGATTGAGTTTTGATATGGATTTATCGGAAAGATTGGATTTGAAAGAGGAAAAGGGTTTGAATGAAATAGACAGCATCGCCACCAGTAAAAATAATGTTGTTGTCACCGAACTGTCCAATTATCTTGATCGTGAAACTAGTGGTGTTGCTCAACAGAAACAGAATTGTTCTGCTCTAAAAGTGAATTTAACTCGTTTGGAAGCTTCGTCCGATCCCAGTCACGGAGGATTGATTGCGAACGAGGAAGTGGGTAACAACCTTTTTGCTCTTCCGTTGGAGAGCCCCATCACGAACAATTTGGGTGAAAACATTATTGACGATGTACGCACTAACGACCCTATGAATTCGAGTTACTCTGACATCCTCAGTGAAGACCTCATGAACCATTCTAGCATCGGGGGAGATATCGCGGAGACCTCGTTCGATTCGTTTACTGATGAATCTGAGCCTTATTCCCACGTGCTGTTTG
Organism: Whitmania pigra; assembly: GCA_021613335.1. Lineage (NCBI taxonomy): Eukaryota > Metazoa > Annelida > Clitellata > Hirudinida > Haemopidae > Whitmania > Whitmania pigra. Next base: position 2,272,651 of record JAJTWR010000308.1, read on the forward strand.
AGGGCTTCAATGCCATTTCAGGCGACCTTCAGGATGTATACCGACATTCTACTTGTGACCTTCCAGCCATCCTAACTGACCAGACTAAAAGCTCTAACATGAGGTTAGGTTTGGGATTATGCTCACAAAAATTACTTTATTCAGTTGTTTGCTTTTGTTCTAAATTTACATTCTTATGCAAGGCAAGACCTGGAGAAGATTGAAATGAACAACAACAACAACGGAAGGACGTTGAAGTTTATGTGTTCCGATTGCGGGGAGGCGTTCGGAACGAGCTACAAACTCCAGACTCATCAACTCAAGCAGCACAACAAAGGAAAGTTATTCTCTTGCAGGAATTGTCCTTTCAAGAGCCCAAGGAAGAAAGATTTACAAGGTACTTGATTATTAAAATTTGAGTAATATTTCGGTATATTTCTATCTGGTATGTTTGTGGATATGTGATATGTGGTTAGTAAATAGTTATCATTTTTAAGTTAGAGAGTATGGCAATAAGACTGGCAATACATTCTTTATCATCCTTGTTAGTACGATCTTTTTAATTTAACTTTGGAAGACATTTTAAATGGTTGGGGTGGGGTTAAATGCATTTGTTGGCTTACAAATTTCTGATTTCAGGGGAGTATTCTTTTTGTTGTTTTGAGTTGTTGCTGAGTTTCTGTTGGTTTTGTAGTAGCATGTATTTAGTTGAATGGGTTGTCAGAATACAATTGTTTTAGTTTAGTTATTACAAAACCCAATGATAGCAATAACTGGAAGGGCCACACTTACACATGGAAAAGTGCTCTTAATGCCTTTCTCATTCTCAAGTAGACTTATTATTTTAGTACTTCAGACTATTTCCTTAGTTTTTAAGACACCCTCTCTAGTTTATGTTAAGTGCCAGGTTGCATTTCTAAATGATGAAGCAACCAATCCTAGTCCTCAAAATGTAGGCAGCAAAGAGGGATGTAAGGCTAATCAATTCAATTTTTAACAGCCCACTGTTTATCCCAACATGGAGAGAAGCCACCAGGTGTAAAGATTTATACCTGCTCATCATGCCAGTACAAATGCATAGATAAGAACAGATTTGAAGAGCATGAAGCTATCCACCAAGGTGGTAATAATTTGGAGATTAATTAAGTGTTGCAACTTGCTTTGAATGCTTTGGATTATATGGTTGTTACATAAGAATTATATATTTCATGAATTACTTGCCTAAGTATAAAATGAGTATAAAGTTATCATGTATTTATGATTGAATTTTATGGGATTGCATCTATCCATTGTAACCCAACTGATGAGAAACAAAATTCTTCATAGGAATCCTGAAGTTCAGCTGTCCATTGTGTAATAAAGCTTACACAACACGGAGAGGAATGAAGACTCACCTGAAATATCACAATGAAAGTAGGCCATTTAAATGCACCCTCTGCCCCTCTGATTTCAAGGTCAAGTCAAAGCTTACAGATCACATGAAACTCATTCACCTTCAGAAGGTTTGCTGCATTGAATCCTTTGAATGACCCCAGTTGGAATATTTATTGCAGTAACCTCATCATTCATTATTATTATTATTATTATTGCTCTTTTTTTCGTTCTAAGGGAGTGAAGCCTTACAAGTGTGGCTATTGTAATCATTTCACAGCCCTCAGAGGCAATTGCAACCAACACATAAAGAAAAACCATCCCGGCCAGCCAGTTGTCGTCATAGATACCATGTCTTCAAGTAGAAAGCAAGTCAAGAATTATGACTACGCTAATCTGCAGGGCTCTGATATTGATGAGTTTCATGAAATCTGTTCCACTCAATTTATTAAGAAGACTTTAGAATGACCAACCGAGTGAAAATTTCCGATTGACGAAGCCATTAACAAGGAATAATTAATCGTCTGCATTAACAAAGAATGAATCATACTTTTGCATGTTGTGACAATTACTCACTTTTACTTTCCTCATTCAGTATATCCAAGTATATCCAATTGAACTTTAAATAATCAATTTTAGCAATCCCAGTATTAAACATTCTTGGTGTATGAAGTGCTCGAGTTACAAAGTTTTTGCTAAAACTTGTGCAGAGGACAGAATTCTTGTTAAATGATGGAAATTTGATTTGTGGTGCTCGGACAAGAACTAATTGCCTCTTTGTTACTGGGCCTTATTTCATTTGTTTCACAGTAATAACTTCCTAAGCATTAGGTAAGAATATCAACTGTTGTTATGTTTTCTGCTACACATCTAAACGGTAGAGAGCACTGACTTCTAGTCATGTTCTTCGAAGGAAATCACAAGAATTTAGGAAATGTATTTAATGCGATTATCGTGTTGGAAATATTCTTATGTTTGCCACACCAGAATGCAACTCATGAATTGACAAATAATTATTGACTAATTTGAGAATTACGGAGGTTGATTTAAATTGTTTGTAATTAGCAAATTGGTGAATTGCTGACTAAACAAACATTCAGAAGCAACGACAGTAGCTTTAGGACAGATTTTATGGTGCACTCTTTTTTTTGCATTTGTGTTCGCTTTCTGAACTCCAAGGTTTGGCCCTCACCCTGTAGAACTTTGTGTCTACAGGTACCTTGAATCTATTGCTTGCCTGAAAGATAAGATAGATTCTGCTAAAAATGTTTCTTAGAAAATTTCAGGCATTGAACTGTTAATCAATACAAAGTTAACCAATTGCATAAAAATACAAGTCTTCTTGACAAGAGTTTTATCAAAGTGTAAACTCACTAATTTCCACCTAGAAAAACTTTTATATTTACATAATTAGCAGATTACTTGAGGCACTTAGGTGAGGGGTTGTTAGTGCAAAGCGGCTTATTAGGCTTGCAATCACAGTGTATGCTGAGTTAAGCTCGCCACGATACCGACTAAGATTAACCAACCTTTTTGGCTTGGCAGCATTCTTTGCTAGTCACTTCAGCTACAATCCAGGGCACTGAACTGCGAGGGCTTGTCTCTACAAATAAGAGCTTGAATAAAACATGAGATTCAAAAGCACTCTCTTTTAAGAGACGTACCAGCTTTTATTCCGAGACCTTCTAAAGAATCTGAATGCAGGAAGTATTTGAAACTACTATTGACCAGGTAAGCGATGTAATGACCACAGGTTTCATCCCAGACAAACAAGGTGATGCTTCCTTCATGACATCTGCAGCAAAATATAAAAGCTGTCGATCACTGTAACCTTGAAAAGAATTTTGGTGAGGTAACACACGTTCTAATATTGATGCTGTCCTGATACAGTGACTGAGAACTTCTTGTCATAGAAAGTTGCATCTAAAAAAATAATTTATTGTTGGATACTCCAATAATTCCTGAATTCTAGAAACAAAAATGTTTCACCAACCAGTTTTTCTCTCAACTTCTTATTTTCTTGATCTTTGTTCTTCACAGTCTGAAACGTATGCCAGTTTTAGCCATGTCTGCAGATTTATAACAACAATTTAAAGGCACAAACCAATTCAAGTGCACTGATCCTTTCAATAACATCTTGACCAATCATTGTTGAATGGACTATAAAAGACTGCTCAAATGATGGAGATACTGAGGAGGGCGCATTTGCAGGGCCACAAATGTGTCCATCAGATACTGACTGGTGAATCCTTGAAGTAAATCATTCATTAATTCAATGTTACTACTTACCACCACAACTCATATCATAGAACACTGATGCCAAATTTAAACTATTTGTCTTGCCATGACAAAAAGTATCCCAAGCCATTAATATCATAAAAAGTTCTTAAGCAAAGTTAATTGAAAAAAAATAATTGAAAGTGATTTTCTAACTTTTTCAGCTGGCATTGCGAGGGCTTGGCATCCTCGTACTTGAACAACATAATTTTGTCTGTGCAAAAATTTTAGTTTAACAACTTGGTTCTGACGTCTTCTGCTTTATAAAAGCAATCTGACAAACTTTTCAAAGCACTGACAGTTTTTTCCAGAGAATCAATCTGTACATCCCTGTCATGGACTGCCTGGTTGAGAGCCCTGTTGAACAAGATTTGCCTTTCTGCTTCGAGTTCAGATTTTGTGGCCTCAAGAAGTTCTTTCTTTTCAATTTCATGCTTTCTGCTCAACTCAAGGACCAACTCTTCACAATGTTTTGCATGTTCTTCTTTCAACTAATGAATAATGTAATTTAGCCATTAATAAAAAATAAGCGTTGGATAAACGTGCAGAACATTATAAATAAATACCTTCTTCAATTGATCCTGACATTCTGAGTTGACTCGAGCCATGTCATCCTCGAGGGCTCGGTTCTCGTCCGACAGGTCGGAAGTCTCGGTGCATTTGTCCTCCTTGTGGTATTCAATTTTCACCAATGATGTGTCACTTTCTTCAAGGGACTGGTTGGTGATTGGAGATTTTATTTCCTCCAGACTTTCAACCAGCTTCATCTGGAGCTCACAGAAATTCTTCTCAAGATCTGTTTTCAACTTCTCTGTTTCTTGCAATTTCATTCTCAAACTGTTAAAGTTTTGGCGTGAGGCTTCCAGGCCATTAATAGTAATTTTTAATAAATCTGAGATTATTTCAAATTTTTTCAGAAGTAAGTCTTTGCTCGACAAAGTGGTTCCAGAAGACAGACATTCCACTGAATTTGAAGTAAAGGAATCACTATAATCACTAAATTCTACTTTGTCTTTTAAAAAATTGAGACAGAGCTTCAAGTCATCTAGTTCCTTAATCACAAAATGCCAAGTTTCTCTGTTCTCAGACTCAATATCCTCGACTACATCTGCATGTTTCTTGTCAAATTCTTCTTTCAATTCTGCCCTCAACAGGACTGCTTTTTCCATTTGTTTTTCTATCAACTCATTGCTAAGAGTGTCTTTTAAGGCAGCTTTTTCAACTTCAAACTGTTGAGCCACAGCTTCCAAACAGAGCTCCTTGTCATAAACAGCAGCTTTCAATTCTCCAGAAAGTGCCTTCAGATCTTCAGACAAAGTGCTTATTTCGTCTTCTTTTGCCCTCAGTTCAACGGCAAAGTCGGATCTCAGCTTGTCCGTTTCGATCTCGTTTTCGAGAACCATTTGATTGAATTTCAATTCCATCTGATTGAATTTCCCTTCCATTTCAACTTTCAGACATTTTGCACTTTCAATGGCAAGATTCAGTTCTCCTTCCTTGGATGCAAGTTGTTGCACCAAATCATCATTCCTTCTAGAGCAACATTCCACATCAAGCAGAGTGCTTTGCAGCCTTTCCTTCAATTCGCTAAGTTCCACGTTGTTCTGCCCGATGGTTTCTTCGTTACTCAACAATATGCTCAAAATGTCCTCGGCCAATTTTCCAAAATTCGATTTGTTTTCCTGCAGGTTATTCATAATAACTTCGATAAAAGAAGAATGCTCGGATTTGACGTCAGCTAAAAAGATTTTCGTTTCGCCAACACAACCAGAACAAAAATTTATCAGTTCAGTGTAGGACTTCTTCAGGTTTGTAATTTGATCCAAACAACATTGAATCATTTGTTTGCTTTCTAATAACTCTTTGTCTTTATTTTCTAACTGAACAACTCTCTCTTGCAGTAGCAGTTGAAGCTCTGAAATCTACAAGCAATTTTGATAAAGCAATAAATTAAGCTGAAGATCACTTTAGGTTAATATTTTGAGCAAACCTTCTTGGAGGATGCAGGATCAGTTGTTGCCGATGATTGGAGAGATTCATCGAAGTAAAAGTCTGCAGTGGAAAACAACTCGTTCTGAACTTCATCGGGAGATGTGCTGGTGGACTGAAGATGACCCTTCCTCGTTTTGCATGTGGCAGATCCTTCTTCTTCTAAAAATAAACAGATATTAGAACAATTTTTTAAAAGTCTCCTGATACAAAAACTCGAGCAACACCTGGAGGTTTATGGGTCAGTGGTGATGTTAATGTTGACACATCAACCTTCATGATTTTAATCGGTGCAGAGTTACGGTTCTCAGGCCACGATGGATGATTTCCATCACTGCAAGTCTCCTGACTTTGAGAGAAGCGAGCAGACGTGAAGCAGTCCTTGTGATAGGAAAGTTCCTTCTCGATGTCTCGGACGGACGACTCGAACGCGGTTTGCGAATGCTTCGACATCAGATTCATCAGCGACGGTTCAGACACGATCTCCAATCTGAAAATACGTTGACGAGTCAATCGCCTTCTTCCAACGTCGTCTAAGATTACTTTTTTTTGACCCACTTTAACTCCTGTGCGAGCTCGGGAACGCTGCGGCGTAAAAACACGATGTCCTCGGTCGTCACTTCGGGCAAATGTTTATCAAAATCATCTGGACATCGAGTCTGCATCAAGAAATATTTTAAAATATTAAAAAAAATATAAAATCGCATCAGAAATAAAGGAATCTAACAGCATATGAAGAAGGCAGGTCATCCAGACCAGGAAAAAGACTCTTTAGAAAATGTGATTCTGCACAATAAAGCAATAAAATGAAATAATAAAGTATTACTTCAAACTTTATTGTTTAAATCCTTACGAATTCCAGTCTGCGTTTCAAAATTTTTTCGTCTGGACAATTCCTCGTCATGATTTTCTGCAAAAGCAGCAGATGCTTGTGCTGCATGCTGATCGAAATATTTAGAACGGCAATTATTTTAACCGAATAATCGACATGTTAATTCGTCATTTTCAAGCAATGTCTGCCTCTCGACCTTCGAGGGCTTTGATTTGACTTCGAGGAATAAAATGTACAGGATCAGTTTTAACTTTTAAAATTAAAATAATCAAATAATAACTAAGACTTCTTGTAACCTTTAAAAACTCCTTAGCAAAGGTTCTTCTCCTATAAACTTCAAGAATGGCTTTACAAAAAATGAAAGGAGACGAAGAAATCTGCTGAACAACATCCAGCCTCTGCCTCAGTTTCTTGAGAGTCTCGAATCTCAGCAGAACCTGATTCTCAGTCTTGCACAACGATTGCTCGGTCAGCATGACCCACCTGTCAACGAGAAGCAACTTTGATCATCGACCCGTCAAAAGGAACTTCATTCGGTCGTACCACCTCAGTCGGTTGTTTAGATTTTCACAGAGTTCGTGCTTCGTCTTGTGGCACTTGTAGGTGTTTTGCAAGAGACAGTGATGGTTGGAGAGGGTGATTTCGAGGTACTGCTTGTGGCTCCCGCAGAGTTCGGTGATGGTGTTTTGATCTTGGAGCGAACGAACCTTCAAGTGGAAGTTGGAGAACATCTGAAAAGAAAATCCTGAATTTTTAGGAGTTGAAATAAGCCAATGTTGCTTAAAGCAGTAGTTCTCAACCCCTGGTCCGTGAATCAAATGGTACCGGGCCGCCCAAGGAACAATAAGTTATTTCCATTTCATTAAAAAATTAAAAATTTTTTTTTTAAATTACAAATCACTTTACATTCATTTGTTTGCGTAACTGCGTTATTTTAAAGGAGGCATGTGTAAAAATGATCTAAAGCAATCAACTCCACTTTACTCCCGCCCCTGTCCGGGGTAAAATTATCAGGCATTGACCGGTCCGCGGCGAGAAAAAGGTTGAATGCCACTGGCTTAAAGCATTTGATCCACGAATTAATGTTTAAGATAACTCATTTTAAATGCAATTGTTCTTGAAATCCAAACTGACAATTTCAATTTAACCAACTTAAACCTTAATCATAAACTTAAACTTTAACCACGGTTGCGCAGAAAATCGAACCTTAGCCATGTCTTCCTGCTCCTTGACAATCTTCTTAACATTCACCATGAGTTTCTCAAGACCCGACAGTCTGTCTTCCAAACCTTTGATTACTTTCATCTCTTTTTTATCCACAAAAATTGTGTCCTCAACCTTTTTCAATTCAGCCTGATGTTCTTCTCTCATGGAAGGTCCATACTGGAAAATTATTTAATGTGCTTGTTAATGACCTTAAATTACTAAATGATGTAAAATCAAAGTGATTCGTTACTGAACCTGCTGCAGCCCTTCATGGCACTGATGAATTAAATCATCGAGAGAACCCCTCACATCCTGGAGAAACAAAATTTACAAATTGAACAAATTTTAAGATACAAATTAAAGAAACGATTAAACAATTGTTTTGGTAATCCACAACAATTTCAGAATATTTAACATGATTAGCATTAATTTCACTAATTTTCCGTGCAATTTGTGAATAAAATTTGAGCTTCAAACAAATTTTAAAAAGTCGGTTTTACTTTAAATTTTTACGCTCGTTATTAAGATCAAGTTCTGAACATGTATTGATATTAAATTCTAACAATCAATCTGAGTAAAATGTTTTTCTCAAATAATCACAGCAATACTGATAAGAATAATTCAGAATCAGGAAGTAAATGATCATAAAGTAATACTTGAGAAGAATAAGTGAACAATAGTAAAGGGTGGCCAGACGTATGACATTTGCAGACACTCAATCTTTGACTAGTTTAATTGGTGTGTGAAATTTAATAGTTTAATTTCAATTAGAATTCGTTTACAACATCAATTCCTATGCGAACAATTGAACAAAAAACAATTAAATCTATTTTAATTTAAAATTACCCCAGCCCCAACAAATTTTAACAGAACATCTTAAATCATGTATGAGAAATGTATGCAAGTTTTATAAAATGCAAACGTTTATTTACAATCATATTTCAATTATCATAAAATCTGTCATTTGGTTAGGACATAAATTGTGTTTAGAAATTCTAAATTTGTTTAAGGATTTAATGTAATGTTCTATAATTATTTCAAGGAAGGTTTGAACCCGAAAACCTAGGAAGTGATTTCAAAGGAATTTCATTTAAATTGATCTACCTAAAAAATTTGAGCATGCGCAATGGTCCATGTGCGCAATCACCATGTGAACGACCGCCATGTGAACTATCGATATTTGAGCAAAAGTCAGGGAACCGTTGTAATGTAATACTTGGATGAATAACTAAATAATTGTGAATTAATATTCAGAAGACTCACGTGAGCATTAATCCAATCGAGAAGATTTTCAACTCTGCCTCCTTTCTTAAGACTTGTGGTGGCAGGCAAACATGGAAGCAAAGGAATTCTACTCAAAATGGACAACACTTGAGGAAAGCTGCAAAGATAACCGATCATTAGTGCTCCAACTGACGATAAAATATTAAATATTTGATTAAATATTCTTAATGTTATTTCATTAATTAGTTTTCTATTACTTACTAATATATAATTCTATGTATTATGAAATGAAGCACTTTTAAGAAGAAATTTATAGCATTTTGACCTAACCTGTTGATGATTGCAACATTTTTTTCATATTCTTCCAAATATTCATCCAAATTTTGAAGGAACAGATTCACTCGGACCTTGAAAGCACTTAAAGAACAAAATCCAATGTAATGGGTTAACAATGAAATAAATTTTAAATCCAATGTAATGGGTTAACAATGAAATAAATTTTAAATCCAGTGTAATGGGTTAACAATGAAATAAATTTTAAATCCAATGCAGCCACAAAGTAATCAAATGGATGATGTGACATTTTCTGTAAAATATTTGAGCTCACACTAATTATAACCATAAAATAAAATGACTTAAAAAGATGAAAATATCTCATAAAATCAGATACAAAAGTTTATTAGTTTTTTTAAGTTTATTTAAGTTTTTTAGCTTTGAAAATTTCATTTTTTTCTGTTGAAATTAATTTTAATCCTGCAGATGAAAGCAATATTGCAAATTATTAATTGCCACGAAATTCATGAACAACCTTTCGGAAGTTGACAACTTTTTAACAAAATGAAATTAATTGAAGTGCCCTAACAAATGTTGACAAAAGAAATATAATTCAACATGAACATAACTCAAGAAAAATACAACTGAACATAAGTCGAGCTCATGGATCTTCCACTTACAAAATGAATGAGATTAAGTTGTTACCTCGTGATGTCGAGGAGATTTGCAATGACAGCACTCCAGCCCTGATGCTGCAAGTGCTGACTGTGAACGAGATCACTGCATATTTCCAGCTTTTTCTTTGCAGCTTCACTAAAACTCTAGAACATCATTTAAATTAGATGGTCACAAAGCAATTACAGTGCAATGCAATGTAATGTAATGCAATTACAATGTAATGTAATGTAATTACAATGTAATGCAATGCTGACAGTGAAAGGTTGAGATCCTTCCACTCGATCAAACTCAATTTGTCGATCGCGAAGATCCCGGTTTTAAAAACTTTATTTAAAAAAAGCAAACAAAAGATCACTGATGCACCAACCATCAGCAAAACGTGCAAAGCAATGAAATAAGAAATAAGTGAACAAAAAATAATTTTGAAAAAAAAAAACAAAAATCAAATTGCTTTTTCCAGCAACACTTCAGATTGGAATTTAAAGCAGAATAAACAATTTTGCCAACAAAAGGTGAAATTATTTTATAGCTTGAACATTTAAAAAAAATTGATATAATTTTTTTGTTCAAGATTTAAACACGTAAATCAATTGGATTATTATGCTTAAGGCTTGTCTTATTAAGTATCTAATACTTAATAAAAATCTGAACATAAACTGTGATCTGATAATACCTGAACTATTTTCACTCTGATGGCAATGACTTCCATTGTTGGCGGTCGGTCCAAATAATCTCGAAGTTGTTCTTCTAGAATTTTATCTATAAGTAATAAGAAGTATTAAAATCTCCTTGTCACTAACATTAATCACTAATATCGTAGTACTAATTAATTATTAATCTTCATTAAATTTCATCACTAATTAAATGATGTCCTCCTCATTGATATCAATTAGTGAAAAGAACATCACTAATTAATCAGAACAACGTCAAGTCCGAGTCGTACCAGATGGATTGCCTGGGAATTCAAAACTTGGGAACTGAGATTCCAAAGCATCTTTATTGAAGAGGAAGAATGGATTGGTATCCTGAGAACATAAAAATACCAAACAATGCAAACAATGCAATTGTGAGTGTTAAAATTTCTTTAGAGTCACCGTTCCAGCAAAGTAACTCGACACTTTGTTTGATGAAGTAACATTTTCACCACCACTGACCAGCAGAACCTGCTTATTCATAGGGATGTGCAATTGCCTAGCTAGGACCTCTTGTAATTTCAGAACACTTTTTGGCCATTAAAGAAATAACATTTAAACAAAAACTAATTTGAGCTTATAGTATATCAATTACCTTTGTGTTGCCAAGTTCATATCAAATTTCAGCATAGATCCCACATCCACATAAAATACATACAGCATTTTCAGGTCTTTTGCTGTAACTTGTCTAAACTAATACGAATATAATTGAAAATAAATAATTTCCCAACAATTCACTAAGTAAATGCAAACCAATTCTAAATTCAAATAACATCTACTTGTATGACAAATAAAAGACATAATAATTAAAGCTAACTTTCTCACCAGGTCGAGAAAATTCACTTCGTATATTTACAAAACAAGGGTATTCACATAATCACATACATAATTAAATCCTGGCACTTGTGAAACTCAACTTTTATTCCTATATATTTTAATTATTTTAATGCGAAACAGGTAAATAAACAAATTATAGGAATCACTATTCGAAAATTTCCATCCTGCGTATAAGCAGTAGCAATAAGCTTTTATGTTGATCAAAAACAACGTCTAAAAGGCGACTTAGTGCAGAATGTCATTTAATATTTTCCTTATTTACATGGCACTTTAAAAACTTCGAGTTGTTAAAGAATGGTAATTTTAATCAAAATAGCATCATGAAACTAAGTTTAGAAAGCTACTAAAAAGTGGTCCTCAAAAAATACTGAGAAAAGTCTAATTACATTGGATTGTCTAATTGGTAAAAGATGTCGTCCACTCCAAATAAATAAAATGTTGATTTGACATCGTAGTAATACATTAAAGAAAATGATCTGAAGGTCGCAATAACAGATCGGGGTTTTCCATAAACTTAGCTTTACATAATTCTCAGCCACTTACCTCTATGTTTAGGTTTCTTTTTTGAATAGTCTATAACTATCGCTTCATATTTTGTCTTGAATGTGATTGATTTAAATTATTTTTGATTTATATTAGAACTACTCATACAAAAAATTACGTTCAACTATACAAATCAAACTCAAGCGAGTGTCTGGTACTGTAATTTTCTTAAAATTTGACACATCTCACATCTAAGATACCTTCCCGCCAGCGTCTGTGACTCTGCTCAAAAACTTCAAACGAAAATAGTCTTCAGGTCGTTCCGCCTCTCCAGAGTTAAAAATATTGTGCTCGCTGGGCCACCAATTAAATAAAATCGCAATAACCAAGTCCGTTTAATTTTGACTGACATCTGAAAAATGCGTTAAGGAACCAATAAGTCCAACATTTCCTATGGACAAACTTGGTTCAAGATTGAATTATTTTGAAACGTCTAAACAGAATATCAAATGCGTAGTTAATTCACAACAATTTTAATGCAGCAGCAAGTAATGCAAAAATCGCTTTACATGAATAAGATTACCCATTGCTACAAGAAGGTACAAACAACAACACTAATTAACCCAAAACAAGCACTAGCAAATTAAAAGCTTTTAAAAGATCTATCGTTAATCATTAAAATGATAAAATCATCACTAGGAATGAAGAACAAGGTGCTTCCAACGCCTACTTTGGAATATTATGCAGGAATATCTCACAATTGTGGCTCCAAAAATTCTAAGAAACAAATTCCATAATCAGCTCCAGATGCAAAATCTCATGAAGCCGAATTAAAATGGAGAGATCGGAGTGAAAATGGCGTTGCAGTGCAATAGGCAAGTACAACTGTTGTTAGAACTTAAACTTAAACGTTAGCGATGCACGCAAATGAAAGACAACTTCACGATGGATGAATCAAAACCATTCCTACAACAATATGTACATCAACAATGACCTATTCAAGTAAATTTGAGACTAGAATATGCATTTAGAATGATAAAATGATAATCAGTCAGAATAAGTTGGAATGTTGTTGGGGGTAAGATGCATTCAATGGCTTTTGGTCCTTTAGTCAAATCCTCATCTTTCCTGTTATTGTGGAATACTTTCAAAACATCCACTTAAAGGTGGGTCTGAAAAATGAATCACTCATTCATTAATTACTCACTTATGAAATAATTAATTAAAGTCATGAAAAAAAATCACGAAAAGATCAATGTGAGAGAAACAAGTAAAGAAAGCTTGAAAGACAAAAATAATGAGTCGCAAAATCCTCGACAAATGAGCAATTAAATAAAAATAACTGTTAATCTGTATAAAATCAGCTGTTGCACCCTTTAAATCTAAACTCACAACATGATCTTCCTTTTCAATGCAAGGATATGTAGGTGGCTTCTGGTCTGTTGAAATATTCAGTTGATGAAGTTTTTTAGTCACAGAAGTCAGGGTGCATGAAGAAAACACGCCATCGTCTGCAAAAGTGATGACTATTGTTGCATTTGCGGATGCTTGGATCCTGTTGTAACCTCTCCTACTACAATTTTTGGTGCAAGTTGGCTCGAATGGTTGCATTCCTGCGACCAACATTCGAACCAGCAATTGCTATGTGTTACAAAGTGACTCTGTGTCATGCAGCACACCTGATGCTCACACATGCACTTCTACATAAATACACTTATTAATCTTATTATTGTTATTATTATTATTATCATCATCATCATCATCATTAGTATTAATTACTTGGACAATCTAACACTAAAGAATGTGATCTTTAACTAACTCAGTAAGTGCTCCGTCGACAAGCTAGGACTCGAGTCGGTGTAGCTCATGGTAGCGCCAGTATGTTGAGTGTTCGTTGGTGTCGAGGTTCCAGTGCTTTCGAGGGATGCCACACTCAAGTGGGATGAAAAAGTTGAGATGTGAGTTTGACTCAGGAATAGTTGGTTCTCCGAACGATTTTTGCTTTGAAAGAAACATAATAAAAGTTTAATATCTTTATAAATACGAGCCCAACAAAACAAAAGCTACCTAAATGAAACAAGGGATATTTTTTATTGTAAATGTTTCTGTAAACTTGCAGTAAATATTAAAAAGGACATGGCACGATAACAAACCTTTCAGCAAACTTGTTCATAGAAGTGATGTTGTTGTAAGACGAAGCAGGCTTCATTGCCAAATTATGTGGCAGCAGGTCTGGTCGTTTGGTCAGAAATCTGCCTGCATTTGCAATGAAACAAAGCTTCAAGGATATTTACATTTATATCAAAAACTCCTTGAAAATAGCATTGCAAAAGGTAATTTCAACATGTTATTCTGCTGAGAAGAATTCACCTTTAATTAGCTATTCAAACAACTTGAAAACAAGGATGCTTCATTGGGCTTTAAAATTAGCAAAAACATCTCTAGAGTTCAATTAGCAGATGTATTTAATACTATTGACATATTTACAGCAACCCACATTATTCCTTACACCTGATACCCAAACTAATAGTAAAACAAGTGATGTTTAAGTTTACAGTTAACAGCTGCTTTCGCCAAACCTGCAGGACGATCGGCATCGTTCGGAACGATGGATTTCCTTCCAGCCAAAGACTTCCTCTTTGCATTCGGTCTCGAGGCTGATGAACAATGTAAGACAAAACACGTCCAAATGTAAAGATCAAAGAACAACGAGAAGCAGTCGACTTTAAGTTGCAATTGAGGTGATAGTTGCAAAAAATTAGAACAAATAGGCAAGTTACAAACTTTTGAAAACAACTTCACAAAAGAATTTTCTGAATCTTTTTGAATAAAATTGAGGGTGATGAACTGAAACTGTGTCCTGCATCATAGCAATTTCATCATATAATTATTTATCATTTTTCATCAACCATTAAGAAATTAAATTAATTATCGTCAACAAGTGAATATTTGCGTCCTGATGAGTTTAGCGATAATTTAAGAATAACAGCGTCAGGTGAATGATGTTTGCATTTACTAGGAAGCACATTTTTCAGTTTATTTATATTGATCCTAACCGACCCCGTCACGAACTATGGACTTGAATGCATGTTCTAATTTCTTTGCCAGCCTGTAGTTCTGAAGAATGTCAATGATACCCACGTAAAGAAGGAGTCTTTCACCTTTGCTATTTCTTCCCGGTATTTGTCCTGGGCTGATCAAACATTACGATTTGTAGTCAAGAACAATAAATAGCCAACAGATGAGAAAGAGTTTATGAGATGAAGTTTAGCCTTAAATTACTTACAATAATAATTTGCTAATTTTCATAAGAAAACGTCCAAGTTATCAAACATCAAACTTGGTTAAGCTGCCACAAAAGCATTAATTCAGTTAAACCTGCATGCACTACATACTGAGTGCTTTAATAACTGTTATTTATTTATTAAAAGACTTAGTTTCTAGATCTCGTAATCCTACAGCATTCCCCAGAAATGTTGTTTCATATTTTTTTTTATAATTCACACGAGGTCAAAGAGACCGAACAGATATAAATTCCATGGCAAAGATAACGACGTTCCTCAACAAAACGGGACTCACGAGATGTCGGATCCTCCTCCCTGAATGGACTCCATGGGTGTCGAATACTGACCGATTCTCGGTTTTATGGTCTTCATTTCATCAGCGGTTACTTCAAATTAAGCATATTTTTTTTGCTAACTTTAATATGCTTATGTTACTATAGATTCATAAATTTAATATGTTTATGTTAATCTCGATTAATCAATTTAACATGTTTATAGATATGTTAATATAGCTATGATATGTCAACGTAGATTGATTAAGCTTTCAATTGATTAGCCATCAACTAACCCTGATAAGCATAGGGATCAGTTTCTAAAGGTGAAGATTGTCCATAGATCTTGAAAATGGAAGTAATTGCCAGTAATAAAAAAAAAGGCAAAGGAATCAAACAATGAATTGAATCTAACAATGGAGGTGCTAGGAGAATCCAGGTTATGAACCCCCATCAATAAACTGTAATCCATGATTTTGAAGCTCTCGAGAACCTGAAATGAGTCGAATAAATTAGCAACTACGATGCCGTTAACCTTCCCTCGGTCGTCGCCTACCCTGCAATCTCGATCCAAAGTCCTGACGATAGCGTCATAAGTCTCCGGCTCCAAAATAATTCCGTCCGGATAAATTTCTGCAAAATCCAAGTCTTTCAACGTTGGCACTGGTTTCGATTTTTCGTTCTTCGATGCTTTGCGTTTGTAAGTGCTCCCTTTTAAATCAAATTTTTCGCTGAGCACGATGTCCGAAGACAGGATGTTGTTCATCACCACGAACCTAATATTTTTACCACCACACTGTTCAAAAATAAGTATTCATGTTATTTTGCAAACAATTTTATGTAATAATGTGATAAAATCATTACATGTGACAATATCATTATACAGGACAAAATCATTATACATAACAAAATCATCTTATGCAATCTTACATAATAATATATAAAATCTTAACAACCTGGTAGCAAAATAGTCCATAAAATTTAGGAAGCAGAGTGCATGGATTTTGGTTTAAATTCTGCAGATATAATAAAATAAAGTGAGGTTGTTTCATAAACATTTGCTTCAAAATAAAAGTAATTTAATTATGGTCTTTAAAATGTGTTCAATGTATATTTATGGTGTACATTATTTATAAACATTAAACCATGATAACGTAAAGAAATCTAAGCAAATTGAATCTATCGACTTAGTCTCGATTACCATGTAATATCCTGGAAGAAGCTTTTGCAAAAACTCAGCCTCCTTGTGTTGAACAGTTTTGATGATGAACTCGTCGCTATTGGTGACGTAAAAGATGCTTCCAGAAGCTCCGGGATTTGGCAACTCTCGAAGAGGCTCGTTGCATAAGGAGAGCTGCAGAAATATCATTTTTAATATTGCTATTTTATTATATTACCACCATTAACAAATGAAATGCAAACCTTATCTAACCTAGTAAAAGTCACAAATGTTCACTAATTTATTTTATGAAAGTCTCGAATACTCACGAGGAAGTCCTCAGGCTTGATCTTAAAAAGTTCCCTGAAATAGCGAAAGACGTCGGGAGCGAAAGTTCTAAATCGAAAGTCGTTGCAGTGATGGGCCGGCGTCAGACTGCTCCCGTCTCTGAAACAAAATTTTTCATTTGATAAATCATTTCATTTGTCATCAGTGACAGGGTCCTTCTCTTTCTCAAATAACATTATATGCATTGGCGTGCAGGTTGCCGAACTGGTCGAGTGCCCGTGTACGGCGGTAATGGCAACGATGCGTCGTGTTCGAAACCTAGCCCGCGCTGCCATGAGGGCCCTTAGGAAGGAGCACTACAAAAATGGTTACAAAAAGCACCTCTGAGGCTAGGTATATGGTGCTATATAAACGAAATACAAACATTATAAAATTAGTAATAATCGTTTCGATTGTTAAAATGGGATTTTGATTCATTGCTGGTTCATAAAAAAAATCTCCTTTGATGCAGACATTCTGCAGCACATTAATAATCCAACTACTTCGTCTAATCTCGAAGGTAGGATGCATGTTTCTCGAATGAAATCAACATGGGATAACTTACTTGGGAAAGTTGACGGTGACAACGACATGAAAGTCCTCATAAAGAATATCTCTGCTTGGCTTTGAAGATAAACCTCCCACACTTTGTCCAATACCCAGCTGTATAGCAGCCATCAGCTCTGTTGTCGGTCTCTGGCATTCGATTTTACATTCGGTCGTTAGTCGGATCCATCTCGACCAAAGTAAAATTAACCAAACCTTTTTGTAAGTGACACTTCCATTTTCATGTACTCTTCTATGACCAATTTTCCGCTCATCTCTTCCAATTCCTCCATCACATGACTTGTGTCAAATGCATTTTGTAAATCAAATTGAGATTAAATATCAAATGTTACTCCTAAAATTTAAATACCTCTGAAAGTCTTCTTTTCTCCATGTGCTGTGATCGTTCTGGAAATAAAAATTTGTTTATGACATGTTGATAATTCCACTTAACTATTTCATTTTGCATTATAGGTTTCTAGTTCATTCTAATTTTGTCTTATCATCAATCCTAAATTATTAACCAGATATAAACAAAATTCAATGAATTTCACCAAATAATTTCTAAAAATTCTTTTAATTAGTGATACTGCTAAGCCAACCATGAAATAAAATTGTCCAACGTGTTTGAACATGTATAGTTGCGTGCACAGCAACAAACATAGAATTAACCAACACATTATACATGATTATAATCATTCATGGCTATTAGTAAACGTCCAAGTCATATAACAGCTGATCATTTATCAGCACATAGAACATAGACAAATAATACCTCCGCTGTGAAATTCGTGCCTGTTAATGTCGCTTGCCATCGTGACAAATGCAAGGGCATTTCTTGCCCTTAAATCCCTTTAATTTATCTGTTGGGTTATCCTCACTTGGATGTGTTTAAACTCATCGGCCGCTACTGTTGTTGATTTGACTGTGCACAAGAAAGAATACCAAAAACCATTAACGCTTCTCGAGATAGTCTTTTACCATCTTTTACAAAATAACACGATTTAAAAATTTTTAGCTTTCAAAACTGATTTTGCTAAGAAAACCTTCGAATGGAGCGAAATTAAGTTCTTATAATATGTACATCTTCCTCCCCCTCATCTTTAAACTGTACATTCGTCCAGCGTGCACGTGATTGTTTCATGTTATCGCTTTAGGTTGATATTATTAGCTATTTGATTATTAAATAATTGGAGTTTTAAACTTAGCTAGTAAGAACTACTCTCCAAAGACACTATTGATTACGATAACGTTTGCTATCTCTTCGGACTTGAAAAATTAGCTGAGAGATGAAGTAGAAATTTTGGATTGAATTTTAAATAGTAAATTTAATAACATGGTTTTGACAAAATCTATCGTAGCAACATCCTCAGTCATCACCGTGATGCTGCCGAATGTTGCTGGATAATTCGTTCGCGATACGCCCTCTTTATTGCTACAATAATGTTCTCTTAACAGAATAAAAACTCAATGATCTAAAGAGAAATTTTCAGGAAATTATCTTGCCGACAACAAAAAATTGCATTGTAACATCACGTTAACTGTTCGCGTCATTTGATTATAATCTACCAAACTAAAAGTTTCAAAAAATTATCCTAATACATTCTAAATATTTTACTGAACAGCCATAACACAGCTTAAAGCAAAAGAAATTTGTGAGCAGAGCAGACAGGCTCAAGTGGTAATTCTTCCAGTGGCTCAGCAACACCATACATAATAACATAACACCATCCGGTCTCATGAACGCAGATCACAACGAAGCTTAAAAGTCTGCGAATAAGAACAACAAGTATAAAACTTTAAAAATCAGTTTTAAAAAACTTAAGCTTAAGTTTCACGACAAAGTTATTGGTTAAGTTTTCTTTAGTTAAATGATACGAATTTTAAAGAAAGCGCAGTTTCACTGCAATTATTTTGTTTTTCTCTTGTGATTTGGGTTTTTGTGATTTTTTATAAACATGAGGAGATGACCTTTTTTTGGTTCTGATCTAAAGCCCCCCCCCCCCCCCAAATTACGTCCCTGGTCTCCTCCAATTCTTAAATTAAGAATCATTTTGTTTAACTCATATAAAATTGCCACTTGTATGTATTGTGATAATTACTATCTATTCGACATTTATTTTATTTAGGAATTTTAAGTTCTTTGGTTGTTCAAATGAATCAGTTACTAAGTTACAAAGTTTGATTTTGCAGACAAATGCCTGAAAGCAGTTTGAATTTATAAAGAAATATATTTATATTTGAAATTGATTTATATTTGATTTTGCCCGTCTATGTTGCTTCAATAATAACAAGCATTGGACTTAATTGATAGTTTTGAATAATCAAAAGAACGCGAAAAATTCCTTGATATTTAAGAATTGGCTGATTGGCACGGGGATCACTATATTACCTTTAACATAATCATTTGCTAACCTTTTGAAAAAAATTGTTTCGAAAAAAAAAAAATTATTATAGTTTTTAGCCTTGGCTTGGATTTCTTAAAGTACTTAGATTATTTAAAAATTCTAACTTATAATTTCAGCAGTTATTTGAGTTATCATCATCATGTTTGTGAGATAAGGTGGAATAAAACCATCGAGATTTACGTTGTTGTTGTTAGGGAGCTTGGCTCAGTCAGCAGTTCCTTCGACCTGTATTGCCGCGTCGTGAGATACTTTGGAGGTCAGTTAAGACCAACTTTTTTACATTTGGAAATTATGCGAAGATTATAAAATAAGGCAGTGCTTGATTATATACAGAGTTTTTTTAATGTATGTAATGGAATAACGGTTAGTAAAACAAAAATTATATTTGCGGCTACAAAGCAGGAAAATATGCATTGATTAAAATCTTGAAGCACTTGTATGCTGATGTTTTAACATTGTTGGAATAGATGTATAATCATTTCTTATTTAAAAGTAGGTACAAGAATGTTTCATACTCTCACTAAAATGGTATATTTTTTTCGTTTTCCATTAATGCAAACATTTATTTAAATAATTGGATTTAGCTTCAAAGGAAAATGACCCTTCCCAAGGTTGTGTTTGTTCTTGGTCTTCCTGGATCTGGAAAGGGAACTCAATGTCAAAAGATAACAGAAGTAAACTGGCTACTGTAGCAATAGCTCGAGCCTAAAAATAAGATATTTTTTTATTTATAGAATTTTGGATGTGTTCATCTCTCAGCTGGAGAGCTATTGAGAGTTGAACGTGCCAAACCAAACTCTCATTATGGAGAACTTATTGAAAAACACATGAGAGAAGGAACAATTGTTCCCGTTGAAATAACCTGCAGTCTTTTGGAACAAGTATTGTGATTTAATCATTACTTGCTGATTGAATTTTTAAACATCATCAATCTCTATAGGCCATGAGAGAAGAAATGGCTAAAGACGCTAACAAAGACTGGTTTTTAGTCGACGGATTTCCAAGAAATCAAAACAATTTAGATGGATGGGTCAAACAAATGTCCGACAAAACCGATTTGAAATTTGTTCTTCTCTTTGACTGCACTGAAGAGGTATTCAACTGATCTAAATTTTAAAGTTTCATTTAATTTAAAATTTAATTTGTAAATTGTCTTATACATTATGCACGTACATATATTGAGGCCTCTTACAAAGGTTTCTACATTTATTAAACTCTTTCCCATTAGAATCAGGATTGAGTAAGGAGGTTAACTAAATTTAGTCTCATATTATGGCAAGGTGTTGATCCTTATTTTGTTGTGCATCCACCAAAAATTGTACAATGAAACAAAAATGCATTGCTAAGATTTTCATTGCAGCAAATTATAAAAATTAATAACTTAATATTAATGCTAAACTGGTAAAACACTCCAACGATCATGCTGATAACTGTTATTTTATTGTTTAACAGTTGGTATTCGAAAGTTAACAAGTATTCACATGGCCTTTAATATAATAATGAAGTGTACCATAATTTAGTTTGATTTGAATAATGTTGCCCTTTAAAGGAGTGCATTCAAAGATGCTTATCAAGAGGAGAAGCTGGAAGTGGAAGGATGGATGATAACTTGGAAAGTCTCCAGAAAAGGTATCATTTCATTAATACTCTATTTTGTCTGTTTTATACTTAGACTGAAGAACTTCATGACTCTAGGTTTGTGATGCCATATTTTTTATTTCTGTTTACGCTTCGTCAGGATCAGGACCCACATAACGAGCACTGAACCAATAATCAGCTATTACAACAACAAGGGCTTAGTGAGGAGAATTAATGGCAGCAGATCCCCTGATGAGGTTAACTAGTAACAGATACTATTTATTTTAGAACACCATTATGGAGTTATTATGTACTTTCATGAGAAATTGAAACATCTTTCAGGTATTTGCTGATGTAAGAAAGGCATTTTCTGAATTCAAGAATTAGAAGTTAAATTAATAACTAATATTTAAACTAAATAATGATGTGGTTACATATTTTTTGGTTCAAATGAAATATCACTGCCCTAAAATTTATAAAGTCTTTATTACACTTGAATTTGTTCAACTATGACTTCCTTTATTCACACAGTCAATTCTTAGTCATAAGTTAGGATATAGTGTGTACTTCCAGACATTTTCACAATCTATTTATTGTGATTAATTTTTTGTGTTTCAAATTCATGCATGATGCGTGATGAGTCTCAAAGATATTGTCTTTGTAGAGCACATTAAATGGTCTTCTCACATTTAGATATTTAATATTTGAGTTGATGTCAGAGGTCAAGTCTATTTGTAGGTTCGTAGGTTTATAAAGATGCTGATCCTCATCAATTAAGAGTCATGTAGGTAAAATCAAGATCCAATTGAATGTTTAGTGTCAATCTATTCTAATGTTTCTTGCTTTAAAGTTACAAAATTTGTGAAATTTGATTGGCATCAAATATTTGTAAAGCAATTTAAATCAAAAGAGCAAAAAACATGCACGTGCCAGCAAAAATTGTTTTGCTGCTCTTCCATATTTAAAAGTTTAAATATTTGTAAGCTCTATGCTAACAAGGTAATTAACAATTCCTGAAACTTTTAAATCAGTAGCATTTTTATTTTTGAATTTTAAAATTTATAATTGTGATCTTGGAAAATCTTGATGTTGCATCATTTCTTTTGTCCTTTATAGCAAAAGTGGAATGAGTCGTATTGATGGACAAAGCTACTTGTCACAAATCTAAATTAAAGCATCGTGAGGGGCTAACCTTAGTTTTACTCCTTAATAGTTCCTTAATATTTATATTTCGCTGAGCTCCTTATCAGTTTGCAATGTTGGTATCTTTTCATATGATGATGTGAGGTGTCAATAAACCAGAAGAAAGGAATTACACAATACTAAAACTAAAATAAGCATAAACAAGGACATCATGCCAAAAATTGGGAAGACCATGTTGAGGCTCAAAATTTGTAATTTTAGCCACTTCTTGGATGGTGTTTCATTAATTACCAAGATGATAAAGTGCAGCAAATTACTTTAAATCAATGAAATTTTTATGATTATTGAGGATCCAACAGATTCCCAGGTAAAATGAGCAGCGTTTTCTTGATCTACTTTTTACTTGTAAATCCCCATCAAAGCGTTTTGTCCCAATGTAAAAGTAGATTGTCACTGTTAACCATTAAAAGAAACTTTTAACAAGAGAAATGATTCCTTACTAAAGTGTGAACTTTAAAGCTGACAAAAAGTAACAAAAACTAGTAAAACAAATTTTCAAATTTTCCCGGGCACGAATACCAAGAATACATTACTACATTTGTGGCATAAGGAAAGAAAGAAGTTTGAGAAGCTGTGATTTCATTTTCAATCTCAAATCTGAGGAGCAAAAGCCTTCATAATTTATTTTGCAAAACCTGGTTGTACCACATGGTTGGTTGGTAGTTTATTAGCGTCCATTTCGTGACTAGATGATTATGATGCTGTTGCACAAAAATAAAGTCATACCACATTAGAGGATTCTACTTAAGTAGCTCGCGGCAAAGGAGTCATAAATCGCCTGAAAGGTGGGAGTCATTGGCTGTTCTCTTGTGCAGAATAGGAAATTAAAGTCTAATTCCACTTTACAATTAAATTATTGTCTAATTATGTAGTACATAAATATAACTTTTTAAATACGAAATTAAATGTTCTACAGAAATTTTCCCAAACATCCTAAAGGTTCACATTTACTGCTATTAACATCTCAAGTTTGTCTTCAGCAGCCAAGGCTGTGATCAGTGGAAACTTGTGGATGCTAATAACTATTTGTTTGTTGTGGTTCGCCTCGAACGAAACATCGAAAGAACGAAGTTTTCGACGTCGAAGGTCATTAAAATTCGCTAATAAATTCTGAGTTAGATAAAAAGAGGAAATGGTTTTCTTATGTTGACGTTGAAAGTAATAGTAGAGCAATACGACAAACAATGAAATACCTTCAAAGTTTGGTTTTATCTAGGCCATTCATGCTGGTCTTAATGGGTTTGAGCCTTGGGTTCTCATTAAACATGTTGCTATCTTCACTCCTAAGCAATCAGTGCAATAGTTTTTCTATTGATACTGGAATGACTAGTGGAAATCCTGAACAGTTGGAAGAGCATTATGAGCTGCATTACAAAAGCAAAAGTGAATTAGAAAATGAAGCTGTTCTCAGCAATGACTTGAAAAAACACAGGATTGTTCGGCCCAGGTTCTTAAGCTCTGAACTTGGCTTAAAAGAAAAATTGGTGATTGGAGTGCTAACTTCAACAAATACTTTGGAAACATTTGGTACTGCAATAAACAAAACAATGTTCATTCCTAATGTCAAGTCCAGAATCATGTTTTTCATGAATGGAGTTGTTAAAGAGCCATCAAATAAAATGCATCTTGTCATGTTTTCACAGGTGGAAACTCACATGACTCCTTTTTTTATGCTTAAATATTTGGCAGACAATTACCTTCAATCTCACAATTGGTTTTATATTTTTCCTGATACTACATTTGTGAATAGAGAAAGGGTGGAAGAGCTTGTGGATCAAATTTCTGTTGGTGGGAATATTATAATTGGAAGTAATCGAGGAAAGGAAAACAAAATGTGTGACTTTGATGCTGGAATTCTCTTATCACAAGTGAATGATATTTTGTAGATAAAACATTTTATTGTTATTTCAAATGCTTTCTCCATCATTTAATATTTTTTTTCAATTCTCAGAGTATTTTGATGAATTTGTCAAAAAATATTCAGTGGTGCATGGGGAGTTCCTCAAGACATGAAAATCATTCACAAAACATAGAAAGATGTCTGCAATATTCTCTTATGCCTATGAACTTATCCTGTAGTACTCAAATCAATGTAGGAAATATTATGGTTATTAAATTTACAAAGAAAAATTTTTTAAAATTATGATTTATCATTTCAGAAGCTGATATATCAGTCTTTAAGATTAAGTGAGGTAGATAATTATTTTGAGATAATTTCTCAAAACTCAATAATTAGTTTTTCTCATGCTGCATCTGAGTCACAAATTTACAAGATCTACAGGTGAAATTTAAATTATATTTTTATGCACTATAAATTATTATGCCTCATATTTAAAGATTAATTTATTACAACTGTTGCAGAAAACTAGCAGAGATTAACAAGCAAATTCTTGATGCAGAATTATCAAAACTATTTATTTACAATAAACAGATCCTTCCATTCACTCCAAGTGAAAATGTTTCTTTTACATGGCCCTTAGGTAAAGCTTTCTTTTGATATAACTTTGAATTCTTAAGAAATTAAATGCTACAGTTTAAACTCTGCTAAATTAAATTTATAATTTAAGTAAGTACTTTTTAGAAGGTAATTCAAAATTTCTAAATGCTTATATTAGGTAGTGAGATGAATAGCCATGCAAAAACCAGATTTGATGTTATTCGATGGCATTATTTGAATGGCTCTCACATCTTTTATGACCGCTTTAAGGAGAACTCCAAGCCCCTAAGAGGTTTGACCTTTTTGGAAATAAATATTTAAAAAGTCATATCTGAAGGTAAGATAATAATTATATGATCACATAGGTATTGAGAAGTTGGATATATCTGATATCTTGAAAGAAACTATGAATTCATTAAACAAGAATGAGCATCTTCCCTTTGTTCTGGAAAGGCTCATCAATGGGTATCAAAGATTTGATGCTTCGAGAGGTATGGAATATATTCTGGATGTCCTGTTAAGACAGACCAAATCAACAACTGGAAGTCATCTAGCCATGAGAAGAATTCATGTCTTAAAACCTTTGGGATTTGCTGAAGTTGTTCCTGCTCCTTATGTGAATGAAAGCACTAAGGTACGACTCATTGTAACAATTACACCTCATGAAAAAAATGATGTCATAAGTTTCATTGAGTCATTTGTTCATACTTGCATTGATTCTGGTGACAATTCGAACCTCCTCATTGTGTTTGTGTATGAGTCTTTTGACCAGCAGTCAAATGATTTGTATGCTGCTGCAAAATCGGCAATTTTATCTTACGATTACAAGAATCGAAATGAGAGAAAGATTTCCTGGATCTCCGTTGTGAGTAATCAATCGGATAAACTTATACTCAAAGTCATGGATGAAGTGCAAAAAGTACTTCCCCTAGACTCCCTTGTATTGATTTGTACTATCAGTATTGAGCTAAGAATTGATTTTATGAATCATGTTAGAATGAATACCATTTCAGAATCACAAGTTTATTTTCCTATTGGATATGTATTATACAAACCTCATTTGGTTTATGACAAACTGCCTTATCCTAAATCTATTCTTATTAATCAAAAATCTGGTCACTATTCTGTAGCCAACTACGATCACGCAAGCTTTTATCTTTCAGATTTTGTTTATTGCAAGAATCAAATGCTAAGCATTGGAGCAAATTTTATCAATCTCTTTGAAATGTTTATTCATTACCACTCGATAAGCGTCTTCCGAGCTGTGGATCCCTCCTTGAGAATGCAATACCGACCCATCAAATGTCTTGGTAATGACAATAGCTGTCTGCATTCAAAGTATCGCAGTCTTGCTAGTCGCTCTCAATTGGCCATGTTAATATTTGAATATTTACAAAAGTCTGACAAACTTCAACTTCAGGACAGAAATATGAGATGAAATTTGTGTATTTTACCAAAACTTCATTGGTGTAATGAAATAATTTCTTAATGACTTTTTTGCCTTTTCCCTTTTAAAAGTATTATGTAAAATGAAATACATGTGAAATACATTTTATTTACGGTACATCTCAATTAAGTTTGACATAAAAAAAAGGCATAAAGTTGCGCTAAATAAAACGAGTTCTTGTTCAAAAATGATTCGCGCCTTCGTGAAACAAGTGCAAAGAACACAAACACGACTGTTTAAAGAATTGAAATAGCTATTGGCATAATGTGCTGATTATTTTAACGGCTACTTGAGTTGACGAAGAATTAAGCGGATAATTAAAAATTAGAGAGGGTGAACTGGCAACGCCAGTTATTTCGGGCATGTTTGGTGTATCTCCTGTTGCTACAACATACAAGATCGCTCCCGAGTCTCTAAGGGCCCTTGCATTAGGTATCGTCTGCTCCTGGTTGACATTCGATTGACCATCCGTTATTAGTATGATAATGTTTTGGGCATCACTTCTATCACCGCGTTGATTGATTTGATACTTGAGAATAGTATCTAACCCCGCTGGTGTATTTGTTTTTCCCCCAATCGGGAAAAAGTCGAAAGAATTGATGATGGCAATTTTGTTTCGAATGTGCTGATCTAAGTAGAATTGGTTGATGACGTTATCAGAGTAAGCGACAGCTCCAATCCTAAACATATCCTCCTCAACTGGCAAGCCATACGTGATCTCTCTTGCCAGCAAAACGTTCCTGCGATACTCTTCTTCCAAACTCCCAGATATGTCGATGAGAAATATGATGTCTCTAAGTTTTGAGCAATCTGATAATTTAAAACATTTTGCTGTAAGTCATAACTCAATGTGTTTTGAAAGTTTTGCCATCCCACAAAAAAATTGTTAATTTAATTAAGTCTGGGTCAAGGTCTACCTAAAGTACTTTAGCTTTGCATTTTACATTTCTAAAATCATTTCCTTAAGTAGTAGATTTATCATCTTTAAACCAAGTCAACAATGTCAATTTTACTTTGTCTGCATCCTCTTCCGTAATAGGGTCGGGGACAAGTACAATTGTAGGTCATTAAATCTTCACTACAATCACAATTTGTGATCTGGCAAATGCTGGGATCTGCGAAGAACAAATATAAAATGAGTATTTATAAACTTATAAGTTTGTGCGTTCCACATATTGTGCAACCGAGAAAGGCTAATTTATGACTTACCTTTACACATAACATTGATCACCGACGGAACCGAATTCTGTAGTTCTCTGAAAGAAGACACTTTGACAACAGTGGACGGCCTCGGATGACTGGCAATACTTTCGAGTTCAAGAGAATATTTCATTTGATTCTCGAGAGCAATTGGTACAATGAAAGTTCCATCAATTTTATTTTGTATGGCCTCTGGGATAGTGAAATTCACATCTACATTTGATGGGTAATTTGTGACAACAACAGCAATGTTTCTGGCTTGTGGTCTATCTCCAGCGTTCTGATTAAATACGTTCCTACGTAGGAGCCGCAGAGCTCCAGAAATGTTATTTCCTCCGCCCATGTAGTAAGGGATCAATTTGATGGCTTCTATAACGTCATGCTTGCTTTGAAAAGTGTTCAAATTGAATGCTATCTCAGCTTGGTTCGCCCAGAATATTAGTGCAACGCGGGTTCGATTTTCTGATACATCGAGGGCTTCGACTAGCGACGTCGCAAAGTTGGTAAGGATTTCAAATCGTTCTCTGTGCACTGCTCCTCCACTGAAAAGCATGATGGCCAAATCAATGTCTCCGTAGCAAGCTGAAATAAAAGCAGAGCTTTAGACGCTTTGGTTTCAAAGAAATCTTTTGAAATCATGAAACAAAAATCTTCAAACCTAAGATAAATCTTTGAATTCCTACTTACTTTTATCGCACATGGCTCCATTAGTCTGTGCTGGACATGGGCCGCATTTGTAAGTGCCAATTTCAGAGGTACACGTTGATCCAGATTGGCACTGATTTTGAGCGCAGTAATTGACGTCTGTATGTAAACATTCATACAAAATAATTAAATAACATTTTATTTTTTAATCCTTCTGTTGGGTCTTACTGGAACATAAGCGGTCTGTCACAAAGCCTTTTCTGGTTAATAATGTAGACAAGTCAGGTGTAATTAAGACGTTCTTTTCTCCGTAGCTAGCTAGTCTTACAAGCATCTTCTGCAAGTAACTACTAGAATCTCCCACACCGACCTGATGTTTGTCAGTTATTTATATTACAATTACAAAAATAAAAATAAATTAGAATGAAAAAACTTTACTCCTATGATCTTTATGCCGCGCTGTCTAAGAGAGACGGCTTTCTTCCAAAGTTCGACATCATATAAATAGCCTTTATTGTAATCGTCGCCACTGGTAATCAATACCAAGTAGTTCGGGAAGTCCGGACGATCGCCATTTTGTGGTTGGAACATGTCACTTGCATTACTAATTAATTGAACACATCTCATTAATTTCAACATCTCGAAATTTCGCGAAGTGATATATATTTATTGCAATTGTAAATCATAAATTACCCAAGAGCATAAAGCAGTCCAGATTTATCTCCTCCAGTTGGGTAAACATTTAGAGATTGCAATATTTCTAATTTTGAAGAGTGTTTATTTAGCTGAAAGTAAATCTTTACACCCGATCCATCGTACGTAAGCAAGCCAATTCGGCTCGTGGTTGGCGAGTCACTGGTGATACTCAAATCTTGAGTTACTTGAGTTAGAACATTAACCAGATCCAGATAGTTATTTGTAACCATTCCTCTGGATACATCGACTGCAAAAACCACATCGCCTCCTTTATTGCAATCTGAAATAATAAATGAAATGTGATTAAAATGCAATTGATGAATCACACTAAATGAATTAACTCACCTGATTGACACAGTTGTCCGCCTTTACCAGGAGGACAATAACATAT
Organism: Whitmania pigra; assembly: GCA_021613335.1. NCBI lineage: Eukaryota > Metazoa > Annelida > Clitellata > Hirudinida > Haemopidae > Whitmania > Whitmania pigra. Next base: position 2,302,085 of record JAJTWR010000308.1, read on the forward strand.
CATTTGGTTAGCGTAAATTACGCATTGTCCACCGTTGCATGATGAACCACAATTTGCACTATCTAAATTTTAATACATTGTATGTCAAATGTTAGGTATATCTTGCCTGAAGATAAGCAATTATGGCTACAATCTCACCTCCACATGAAAACTGCTTGATTGATTCTGAAAGGCTGATCAGGTTCCGGGCAGTCGAGACGGTGGCCATGTTCTTTGTAAAGGGAAAATTTGACAGGGCAGCTAACTCGTAAATATTCAAAATAGTTCCGGAACCCACTGAGAATATATTAGCTCCCGCCTTCCTCAAAAGCTCTGCTTCGACAACAGCAGCAGAATCGTTATCCGATTTGTAGTTTAGTATAACGATGACATTTTTGGCAACACTCGAAGAGTTTCTAGCACCATTTTGAGAGGTAAAGATGGAATTACGTGCGAGAGACAATGCAGCAGCCAGATTAGTTCCATAGCCACCGTAGGACATGTTTTTGATCGCACCCATAAGAGTTTCAGATGTTGTGTAGTTATTCAGATAAAAATTGATAGAGGGTGATGAGCTAAAGGATATTGCTGCGACTTTTGTTCTTTCTGCACCAACATCGAAATTTGACGCAACCTCCTCAACCAGTTTCAGTAAGTAATTTTTAAAAAAGTCCACACGCATGTTGAAAGATGAATGAATAACAAACACGACATCGGAATAACTTTGACAAATGGAAATATCTGAGAAAAAAATTGCTTATTAAGATAGGATTTCAAATGTTGAAAATAATAACAACTAACTTGGAGGAGGTCTCGTTGTATTTGCTGATGAGATGGTGGACACATTTAAAGTAGTTGTTACAAGATTTATTGTTGTCGACAACCGAGTACTTGAAGATGAAGTTCTTGGAGTTGTTGAGACTAAGTTGGAGGTTGTAGTGGAGGATCTAATAGATGAACTGGTCGTTTTTGTTGAGGAAGTAGGTCTGCTGGTCGTAGTCGATCTTCTGGTCGTAGTAGGAATGTCTATAGCATTTACACAAGACTTTTGGATAACTTTGTTTATTATTTCGCTCAGTTTAACAAAATCGTTGGAGAAAAAATAATGATCGTCGGATGGTGATGATGCGATAGATTTAAGTTGAGCTTCATCGATTTGATTTGTTACTCCGATTGTGAAAATTGTTATGTTTGCAGCTTTGGCCTTTTGAGCTTCGATCAGTGTATTTTCCGTATCTCTGTTGGCTTTTCCGTCAGTTATCAAAATCATTATATGGGGAGTATTGGATCGTCCGCCAACGGATTGGTCAAACATGGGTATCACGTTTCTAATGCCGTCGGCAATATTCGTCTCTCCTCCACCAAGTTCCAAACTTAATATGGCCGTTTTCAAGGCAGCGTTGTTCATGTATCGATTTAAATTAATGGCGCTGCCTACCAAAGCGTTGTTGCTGAAGAGTATTACTCCGATCCTTGTGAGATTCTCAGAAACCGGAAATGCGTCTGCAATTGTTGCAGCGAAATTTTTCACGAGATCCCAGTTAGCGTATCCGTTATTACCGGAAACGATGCTGGTTGACTGATCAATGAGCAATATCACGTCTGCTTTTTTAGGACAAACAGTTTCTGGAAAAAATTACAAATGTTGAAATTTTTTTGGATTTGACTAAATCAATAATTCATTTTCTTACCACTTTGAGCCCCGCAAACAACATCCCCCAGCTGTCCAATCGAAGTCTGTAGATAATTATAGTTCGTAACTTGAAGAATGTCTTGAGTCCTGGTAGCAATCTTCCTCAGATTTGTGAAACTATTAGAACTACCGATGTTTATTGTTAATATTCTCACTCCCAATGTCACCGTGAGATCGGAAGCAGCATTGAATGCATCTTCCTGATTGCTTAATTCCTTGTCCAGAAACAAAATAAGTGTTTTCTGAACGCTTCTGGTTGGAGAGAAGACGGCTTTGGCGGCAATCAGGGCATTTGAAGGATTGCCATCGTTCACACCATTCAGAAACTCGAATTTTAGAGAATCTATGGCTGCCATTACTTGACTCTCACTTGAATATTGTTCCAATCGAAAAAGAGTTACTGTCTTAGAGATGTTATATGTTATGAAACCAATTCGCACTCCTTCTGAATTGATTGAAAAAAACCCTTCGATGAAATTTTCAATGAAATTCTTCAAATAATTCCATGTAGGCAAGTCAGGAGAAGTTGGTATCGCAAATACGACATCCATTAGTTCGCACGCTTAAAATAAAAGATAATATTTACGATTTGAGTTATGGTTTAAAAAACAAAACAATATACTAACAATAGTAATAGACTTTTCCAGGATTGCAGGTGACTAAGTACATATTATTTAAAATGTCACCCAATGATTGGAAATTCGGCACCTTCCAATAGTTTTTTTCTTCCTCATGAGGTGCGGAAGATACATTTTTTAATTGTTCATCACTGATGGCATTACCAACGCCAACGGCATACAGGCGTATTCCATCCTTTAAGTAAGCATTTTGAGCTTCATTTTGTGTCAACGAGTTGTATGTGGAATCGTAGCTGGACAGCACCAAAATCGCCAATCTCGTTACTGAAGGTCGTCCAGATGATGCAAAAACTTTTCTCATTTCGACTAGTCCATTGTACATGTTTACACCGCTTTCAGTTCCGGGTTGCAAGTAATTTATCTTTTGTACGATGGCATCCTTTTGATACGATTCAGTTAGAGAAATTCTAGTTATGGAAGTGGTTCCTACAGTCACGAGGCCGACATGAATTCCATTATCACTGATGTTCAGGTATTGAATTAATTGGGAAGCGAAATTTTTCACGTAGTTCCAATTTTCGTTGATGGTGATAGATTGATCAAAAACAAAAACTATGTCTATTTCTTCAAGGCACTGAGCTGGAATCGTTTAATATGTTATTATTTTAATTGTGCAATTCATGAAAAGTTTAAATAATCGATTTCTACAAACCGTATTCATTAGGGAGAATGAACGATATGGGGGATTGGGAAGTTGTTGTGGTGTTGTATGGTGATGCTGAAGACGTGGTAGATGTTGATGAGGATGTAGTCGTAACTGTTGAAGAGGGTAAAGTTGTGGTTAATTGTGGAGTCAAGGTCGATGGACTTGTTGTCGGAGTGGTAAACGAAGGAGAGGCAATTGAAGTTGTGGTCGTGGATAATTTGGTTGTTGTCGTTGTTGTTGTTGTAGTCGATCTTCTGGTCGTAGTTGGAATGTCTACAGCATTTACACAAGACTTTTGGATAACTTTGTTTATTATTTCGCTCAGTTTAACAAAATCGTTGGAGAAAAAGTAATGTTCATCGGATGGTGATGATGCAATAGATCTAAGTTGATCTTCATCGATTTGATTTGTTACTCCGATTGTGAAAATTGTTATGTTTGCAGCTTTGGCCTTTTGTGTTTCGATCAGTGTATTTTCCGTATCTCTGTTGGCTTTTCCGTCAGTTATCAAAATCATTATATGGGGAGTATTGGATCGTCCGCCAACGGATTGGTCAAACATGGGTATCACGTTTCTAATGCCGTCGGCAATATTCGTCTCTCCTCCACCAAGTTCCAAACTTAATATGGCCGTTTTCAAGGCAGCGTTGTTCATGTATCGATTTAAATTAATGGCGCTGCCTACCAAAGCGTTGTTGCTGAAGAGTATTACTCCGATCCTTGTGAGATTCTCAGAAACCGGAAATGCGTCTGCAATTGTTGCAGCGAAATTTTTCACGAGATCCCAGTTAGCGTATCCGTTATTACCGGAAACGATGCTGGTTGACTGATCAATGAGCAATATCACGTCTGCTTTTTTAGGACAAACAGTTTCTGGAAAAAATTACAAATGTTGAAATTTTTTTGGATTTGACTAAATCAATAATTCATTTTCTTACCACTTTGAGCCCCGCAAACAACATCCCCCAGCTGTCCAATCGAAGTCGGTAGATAATTATAGTTCGTAACTTGAAGAATGTCTTGAGTCCTGGTAGCAATCTTCCTCAGATTTGTGAAACTATTAGAACTACCGATGTTTATTGTTAATATTCTCACTCCCAATGTCACCGTGAGATCGGAAGCAGCATTGAATGCATCTTCCTGATTGCTTAATTCCTTGTCCAGAAACAAAATAAGTGTTTTCTGAACGCTTCTGGTTGGAGAGAAGACGGCTTTGGCGGCAATCAGGGCATTTGAAGGATTGCCATCGTTCACACCATTCAGAAACTCGAATTTTAGAGAATCTATGGCTGCCATTACTTGACTCTCACTTGAATATTGTTCCAATCGAAAAAGAGTTACTGTCTTAGAGATGTTATATGTTATGAAACCAATTCGCACTCCTTCTGAATTGATTGAAAAAAATCCTTCGATGAAATTTTCAATGAAATTCTTCAAATAATTCCATGTAGGCAAGTCAGGAGAAGTTGGTATCGCAAATACGACATCCATTAGTTCGCACGCTTAAAATAAAAGATAATATTTACGATTTGAGTTATGGTTTAAAAAACAAAACAATATACTAACAATAGTAATAGACTTTTCCAGGATTGCAGGTGACTAAGTACATATTATTTAAAATGTCACCCAATGATTGGAAATTCGGCACCTTCCAATAGTTTTTTTCTTCCTCATGAGGTGCGGAAGATACATTTTTTAATTGTTCATCACTGATGGCATTACCAACGCCAACGGCATACAGGCGTATTCCATCCTTTAAGTAAGCATTTTGAGCTTCATTTTGTGTCAACGAGTTGTATGTGGAATCGTAGCTGGACAGCACCAAAATCGCCAATCTCGTTACTGAAGGTCGTCCAGATGATGCAAAAACTTTTCTCATTTCGACTAGTCCATTGTACATGTTTACACCGCTTTCAGTTCCGGGTTGCAAGTAATTTATCTTTTGTACGATGGCATCCTTTTGATACGATTCAGTTAGAGAAATTCTAGTTATGGAAGTGGTTCCTACAGTCACGAGGCCGACATGAATTCCATTATCACTGATGTTCAGGTATTGAATTAATTGGGAAGCGAAATTTTTCACGTAGTTCCAATTTTCGTTGCTGGTGATGGATTGATCAAAAACAAAAACTATGTCTATTTCTTCAAGGCACTGAGCTGGAATCGTTTAATATGTTATTATTTTAATTGTGCAATTCATGAAAAGTTTAAATAATCGATTTCTACAAACCGTATTCATTAGGGGGAATGAACGATATGGGGGATTGGGAAGTTGTTGTGGTGTTGTATGGTGATGCTGAAGACGTGGTAGATGTTGATGAGGATGTAGTCGTAACTGTTGAAGAGGGTAAAGTTGTGGTTAATTGTGGAGTCAAGGTCGATGGACTTGTTGTCGGAGTGGTAAACGAAGGAGAGGCAATTGAAGTTGTGGTCGTGGATAATTTGGTTGTTGTCGTTGTTGTTGTTGTAGTCGATCTTCTGGTCGTAGTTGGAATGTCTACAGCATTTACACAAGACTTTTGGATAACTTTGTTTATTATTTCGCTCAGTTTAACAAAATCGTTGGAGAAAAAGTAATGTTCAGCGGATGGTGATGATGCAATAGATCTAAGTTGATCTTCATCGATTTGATTTGTTACTCCGATTGTGAAAATTGTTATGTTTGCAGCTTTGGCCTTTTGTGCTTCGATCAGTGTATTTTCCGTATCTCTGTTGGCTTTTCCGTCAGTTATCAAAATCATTATATGGGGAGTATTGGATCGTCCGCCAACGGATTGGTCAAACATGGGTATCACGTTTCTAATGCCGTCGGCAATATTCGTCTCTCCTCCACCAAGTTCCAAACTTAATATGGCCGTTTTCAAGGCAGCGTTGTTCATGTATCGATTTAAATTAATGGCGCTGCCTACCAAAGCGTTGTTGCTGAAGAGTATTACTCCGATCCTTGTGAGATTCTCAGAAACCGGAAATGCGTCTGCAATTGTTGCAGCGAAATTTTTCACGAGATCCCAGTTAGCGTATCCGTTATTACCGGAAACGATGCTGGTTGACTGATCAATGAGCAATATCACGTCTGCTTTTTTAGGACAAACAGTTTCTGGAAAAAATTACAAATGTTGAAATTTTTTTGGATTTGACTAAATCAATAATTCATTTTCTTACCACTTTGAGCCCCGCAAACAACATCCCCCAGCTGTCCAATCGAAGTCTGTAGATAATTATAGTTCGTAACTTGAAGAATGTCTTGAGTCCTGGTAGCAATCTTCCTCAGATTTGTGAAACTATTAGAACTACCGATGTTTATTGTTAATATTCTCACTCCCAATGTCACCGTGAGATCGGAAGCAGCATTGAATGCATCTTCCTGATTGCTTAATTCCTTGTCCAGAAACAAAATAAGTGTTTTCTGAACGCTTCTGGTTGGAGAGAAGACGGCTTTGGCGGCAATCAGGGCATTTGAAGGATTGCCATCGTTCACACCATTCAGAAACTCGAATTTTAGAGAATCTATGGCTGCCATTACTTGACTCTCACTTGAATATTGTTCCAATCGAAAAAGAGTTACTGTCTTAGAGATGTTATATGTTATGAAACCAATTCGCACTCCTTCTGAATTGATTGAAAAAAATCCTTCGATGAAATTTTCAATGAAATTCTTCAAATAATTCCATGTAGGCAAGTCAGGAGAAGTTGGTATCGCAAATACGACATCCATTAGTTCGCACGCTTAAAATAAAAGATAATATTTACGATTTGAGTTATGGTTTAAAAAACAAAACAATATACTAACAATAGTAATAGACTTTTCCAGGATTGCAGGTGACTAAGTACATATTATTTAAAATGTCACCCAATGATTGGAAATTCGGCACCTTCCAATAGTTTTTTTCTTCCTCATGAGGTGCGGAAGATACATTTTTTAATTGTTCATCACTGATGGCATTACCAACGCCAACGGCATACAGGCGTATTCCATCCTTTAAGTAAGCATTTTGAGCTTCATTTTGTGTCAACGAGTTGTATGTGGAATCGTAGCTGGACAGCACCAAAATCGCCAATCTCGTTACTGAAGGTCGTCCAGATGATGCAAAAACTTTTCTCATTTCGACTAGTCCATTGTACATGTTTACACCGCTTTCAGTTCCGGGTTGCAAGTAATTTATCTTTTGTACGATGGCATCCTTTTGATACGATTCAGTTAGAGAAATTCTAGTTATGGAAGTGGTTCCTACAGTCACGAGGCCGACATGAATTCCATTATCACTGATGTTCAGGTATTGAATTAATTGGGAAGCGAAATTTTTCACGTAGTTCCAATTTTCGTTGCTGGTGATAGATTGATCAAAAACAAAAACTATGTCTATTTCTTCAAGGCACTGAGCTGGAATCGTTTAATATGTTATTATTTTAATTGTGCAATTCATGAAAAGTTTAAATAATCGATTTCTACAAACCGTATTCATTAGGGAGAATGAACGATATGGGGGATTGGGAAGTTGTTGTGGTGTTATATGGTGATTGTGAAGTTGTGTTTGTTGCTACAGCAATTGAAGTTGGCAAGACAGATGTGGTAAATTGTGTGGTTGAGGTTGGCGAACTTGGAAGAGTAGTACTTGAAGAGGAGGTTATTGGTTTTGTGGTTGCCGTTGTTGTAGTGGTGATTGTCTTATTGTCTGCGAAAGGAGTTGTTGGCTTTCTTGTCGTAGTTGGCAATGTTTGGGCAGCGTTACATGATGTTTCTATGAGCTGTTGTAAAATTTCGTTCAGTCTTTGGTAATCAGAACTAAAAAAATAGTGTGTTTCATATGGTTTTGATGCAATTGATCTAAGCTGATTTTCATCAATTTCGTTTGTGATTCCAATTGTGAATATAGTTATATTGGTGTTCTTTGCGTTATCTGCCTCTATTAATGTACTGTCAGTTTCTCGATTGGCTTTGCCGTCCGTTATCATGATTAGAATCTGTGGGACATCATTTCTTCCCCCGTTATTTTCTTTAAACAATTGGATAGCCTTTCTGATTCCATCAGCAATATTCGTCTCACCCCCTTTGAGTTCGTGTCCCAGTATTGCTATTTTTAGGTCAGCGCTGTCTTTATATTTGTTAAGCGGAATGATTGATGCTACATCAGCAGACGAACTAAAAAATACCGCACCAATTTGTGTCAAATTCGGAGAAATTGGGAATGCATCAGCAATCGTTGCCGCAAAGTTTTTTACATATTCCCAGTTTTCATATCCTCGAGTGACTATACTCGTCGATTCGTCAATAAGCATGACAATGTCGGCTTTTCTTGGGCAGGTGACTCCTGTTGACATAAAACAAGAAATTCATATTTTACAAAGCTTTATTTAATTTTGTTTTCATTTTACTTACCGCTTTTAGAACCACAAATTATTTCTCCCAACTGTCCAAGTTTCGTTTGGAGATAGTTATAGCTCAACGTTTGAATTACGTCAGAACTCTTCGTGCCGATCTTCCTTAAATCTTGGAGGCTGTTCTCGCTTAAGATGTCAATTGTCGTCACTCTAACTGCCATGGAGTTGGATAGAGTTTGAGAAGTATTTGCTGCTTCTTGAGTTGGGACTTTGTTTTCCAAAAATAGGATAACATTTTTTTCGACATTTCTGAGTGGCTTTAAAACAGAACTTGCCAATTGTAAAGCGTAGGCAGGATTCCCGTAGCCTCCATAACTTAACTTTAACGTATCCAGAGCTGCTTTCAAATCAGCTTCCTTGTCAAACTTATCCAAGCCAAACTGAACTGTTGCTGTTCCTGAGTCATACGTTATCAGAGCTAATCTTACTCCTGACTGACCAATTGGTAGAAACCTTTGTATAAATGATTTTAAGAAATTTTTCAAAATTGTCCACTGGTCATGGTTAGACGGTGGCGTGAGAGCTATGATCAGATCCCTTTCCATGCATGCTTCAATGAATTAAATAAGCAACAAATTAAATATAATAAATGTTATTTTGTAGGTTAGTCGGATATGAACTAATGAATTTATCCCTTTCGCCATTTAGGCTAACCACCATTTTAAAACCGTCTAAGTAATTGAAATTAGCTGGAATGAAATTTAAAGTATGACGGGAATGCGAATCTTACCGTCATAAACAACTTTATCTGGAAGGCAAGTTACTTTTTGAACGCCATTCAAAATCTCAGACATGGTTCTGAAATCGGGAGTTATCCAATAATTTTCATTTTCTTTATGTGGTGGAGATGAAATGTCATGTATTTGTTTAAGGTCGATTTGATCAGTTATGCCAACGACATAGATGAGTATGCCGTCCTGCAAATAGGCTGCTTGGGCCTCCGCCACTGTCTTATCGGCATTAATGTTCGGTTTGCCGTCAGTTAATACGATTGCTATGCTTTGTAACTCTGGCCGCCCGCCACTTTGAGCTTGGAATTGTTGTCTCAAAAGAACGAGACCTTCATATAAATTAGTCTCTCCATTACCAGCAGGAAGTGATCGAATGGCATTTATAATATCAGATTTCTGGTAGTAATCTACTAGGGAGAATCTCTTTAAGGCAATATTACCAAATGTGATCAAGCCAACGTGGACTCCATCGTAACTGACATTCAATTGCTCTACAATTTTAACGCAAAAGTCTTTTAGAAGCTCCCAGTTATCCCATGAGCCGTTGGCCGGATTGCTGTCTCGGATGCTTCCAGAATGATCCAAAAGAAATATGATATCACTCTGAGCGACGCATTCACCTAAAATTAAAAAAAAATACATTTTGATTATATTCTTAATTGTGTATAAGGTCATTAAGGAGCAATTATTTGAAATAGACATACTTTTTACGGTTACAAACGAGAAGGAAGTAAGGATGAATATCAAAAAATATTTCATGTTGACTCTTTCACCTAAAATAAAATCAAAAATATCAATATTTATATAAAAATTTATTCAATGCGCTGTTTGTAATCATTTTTAAGAGAAAGCTGTCTACATTCCACTTATTCAAAAGGTGCGACAAGAGGCACGAAAAGTTCTAAAAATATCTTGCTCAACCTGTCTTCCGATTGTTTTCGATCAAAGAAGATTTTAAGCCCTGTTTCATTCAAATTGCCTCTTGAATAATCAATGAATAAGCATTGTGGTAAATGTATTTGTTTGAGATTTTGCGCATTTCGTAATTTTTCCATAATTTGACACTTAAATATATTTTCACATTTATTACGTTATCAACCTTTATTTGTTACCTAAAGATCCTTATTTTAATGATTTTAAATTACCAACCTAATGTTATTTCAGTGCTACTCGTAAAGAATTATAATAATCAATGAAGAAATATTACGCAAATTAGGCTTAGACAATTATTGAGTTATATTTTTCACAATATATTTTGTAACGGTACAACTAACATTGCTAGCAATATAACGTGATATATGGTCTCAAGGCAACCCAATCTCTACTAGCGCTAATTCAGTCTCATTTTACATCCTTCGGATTTTAAACTCATCTTAGTTCCCAACATCGTCAACATGACTTTCAGATAACTAACCAGCTAATGATTTGCCAGGGATATATTATTTACCCATTTTTATTTACCATGTATAGCAGTGGTCCTCAGCCTTTTTTTCGCTGCGGACCGGGGGGAAGTGGAGTGGAGTTGAATATTACATAATAAAATTACAAAAATTAATTATATAATTTCCTGCACGATTGGAGCCTGGTGAAGTTATGGGGCGAAGTCCCACAATGAAAAGGAAAAAAGATAATAATAAAATTACTTCACTGTAATCACTTAATTAAATTATTAAAAATTATTTTAAATTACAAATTTAATTTAATTAAAAAGTGTATCATTTTTTTTTGGTAAGTTAATCGTTGTCCTTAAAATGTTACAAAATCAGACTCAATAATTTTACCGAACACGCTAAGAAAGAGATGGCAGCGGTTGTTCTCAAACCCTACAAACTATTTTAATTTTTTTAATGAAATGGAAATAATTTATTGTTCCTTGGGCGGCCCGGTACCATTTGATTCACGGACCGGGGGTTGAGAACCACTGATGTATAGCAAACATAAACATTAAAATTTATCAATGTTTTACCTTTATTGTTTATAGTATCATTAACAAGGCTAATAACTTCAATGTAACTAAAGTTCATCCCAGAAAAGAAAATGCCCTAACTTACCGAGATGTCTTTCAGATGTCTTGTTAGTTCCAAAATAACCTAATATAGTATTTCAAATCGTATAAAATCAAACGAAAAATAATGGAGCAAGCCTTATCAATATAGTAAGAGCTCTTTCTAAGAGCTTTTATACAATTCATGGCTTGCGTCACTGAACTTATTGAAAGCTCAACTTATTCGACGCCAGCGTTTTGGCGCTTTGGATGAAGGAATGTGAATGGACACTGCTGACTATCTGACTATCATTCATTCTTCGAATCAACATGCATGAGAACATTCCGCAATCAAAACATAATAATAATAATAGTAATTTATATTATATTACAATATAATAATTCATGCAGATTTATTTTAAAGAATCGCTTGGATAGGATTTTGAATAAATAAGTTTAATACTTTAAACACTATTAAATGCAAATAAGTACAAAATCTGACATTAAAATCCGGTGACGTCAGGAGTCCCACAGCCACGCAAAGTACCAATTCAACGATGTTTTGTTACTTAAAATACATTATTTTTCTTAAATAAAATACGTCGACATTTCTTTACAAACAATGAGTTGTTCAAATGTTGTTCTTCAACGAAGATTTAAATAACTTACAAAGAGAAGTAAGCAAATTAGTTAGCTCAAACTATTACGAACTGACTATATTATTATAACTATATTATTATCAGTGCTTTTTTTTTGCCGGAACAGGAGCCCTTTTCTCCAGAATTTTATGAATTTTTAACTAAAATTAATTTAGTAATATTGTTTTTTTGGCTTTTCAGATTGTAACTGACTATATGATCTATTATATTTCAATATAACTGCGTGCTATAATCCACGTTAATAACATTAATCATATTCAAAATTTAGAATTTACCATAAATATATCAATAATTTAATTATAATTTGAACATATCTATGGCTCATGTTTCCTCTTGTCGATGGCAAAAGAAACTTATTGCATGTTTTTAAGCTTTTTCAATAAAAATTATTATAAAGAGACAATGCAGTTTCAAAAATGAACAAAATAACCAGCTCCGGTAACGAAAAAGTTAAACCCAACACAGAAAAAGTTAAAGCGACGGCATCAGAAGCTACTCGTGCAAGGGATAGCTTGGACAATGACTAGCCAAGCTGCTGGAGTCTAGAGCAAAAACGAGATTTCTGTTCAAAAAATGAGTGGCTCTGCATCCTAGGAAAAAATCTTGTCTAAAAGTAGGAACAATTGACACAGATGCCGAGATGGGCATGAAAATATCTAAGGTATGGAGTAATAGCGAAGTTGCTTTTTATGGTGAAGACAGAAAGAAACAGCAGATGTCACTTCGAAAGAAAATTTTCGATCACAAGGAATCTGCCGCCCATCAAGCCTCTGTAAAACAGTAAATGAAGCAAAAAAAAGAGACTCTTTGAAACGTTATTCTTAAATCTTTAACACGTGAAAAACTGTGACGGCAAACATTTTACGCACTGCGTATATGCCAGAGCAATCCAGTCGTTTAATAACTTTGAAAGTTGATTTGCAAGAACTTAGCGGAATTGACATGGGTACTGAAATGACTGTCCGATAAATTTATTTCTAGACTTAGTGGAACTCAAAAGTGTTACTGCCAAGGAAATCTTTGATGCTTTACTGAAATATCCTCAGTGTTACGGACTGTCAGAAGAACTCTTAGGGAACTATTTAGCTTGTGCAACATGTGATGGCGCATCTGTGATGATGGGATGTAAAAGCGGGGTTAAGAAGTTACTTACCGACAAATTTCCAAAGGTGATAACGTGGCATTGTGCTAATCATAAACTTGAACT